>JACEFO010000699.1:0-600000 GCA_015342445.1 Digitaria exilis | reverse complement strand
TGGCATGAATGATCAACCAAAGATTTTAGTAATCAAGTTTTTATCTTTTTAAACACAAGGATTTGTGGTTTTTTGTACATGCTAGGCTTCTGTTCCCTCATTATTGGAGCCATGTGTCCATTACTTTCATGTTTTTGGAGCAAAATTGATTTCTAATACAAGGGTACCACCTCATGTTGTGGTGTGGTGCTGTGGTTACACTTCGCCAATTACTAGATATAAAATTGTTGTCTGCACTCTTATGTGCACACTAGTAATTTTAACTTTAATCTTAGCCTTTGTTAATTCTTATTATCTCCTAGCTTTGCCTTTGCAATTCATTTTTTGTGTGCATAGTGGTTTTGTGCATTGCTGCTGCTGATGTCCAGTTGTGGAGCTTAGTAAATAATTGGATGATCCAGTCTTGAGAGTATATTGCCAAACACACCTGCTTTCCCTGTAATTGCTCTTGACTCTTTAGCACTCATCCAAGTGTTTGGGAGTATATGCCCCCTTGGCACACAAACCTCTGCCCTGCTGAAAAAAGGTTTATGCCGTTAGCGGAAGTTGTCCGCTTAATTTGTATAGTATCATAAAAATAACTGAACAAAATGCATAGGTGTTAGAGTGGTATAATTTTATCGTGCGTTTCAGTAACTGCACAACATGTCTATACATATAGTTGTACTTAGAAAAGAGCCAGTGGCAGAGCTTTCCTGTGGCTAAAGTGTACTGGACCACCTACTTTCCATTTAAGGCCCTAGTAGTGTATGCGCCTTTAAGAAAATCACGTCTGCCTACAAATTGTTCAAACAAGCATGTGATATCCTCTGTAAAGAACAAAAGTTGACTTGCCTGGTTGTTGGATTCTTTTTCTTGGCTCATTTGTTATAGTAGGAAGAGACATAACATGGATGTATGGCGCAGTATACGGATATTTGGTTCATATGAATTTTTAATGCGTGTATGTGAAGGACAAGGTTCCAGGTACTAAGTATGCGCAAAATATTTGATGGACACGAGTGCTTTAGCTAGTAAGTGGAGAGGTGTACAGAAGATAATTGTTAGGGCCTGCCAGACAAAAGCAAACTTCATTAAGGTGTACAGAATATAATTGTTAGTGCCTGCCAGACAAAAGCAAACTTCATTAAGGCAATACATTTTTTCTTCCTAATAATCTATATTTACTTGCAGAAGAAATGGTTGTGCTGCTTTCAATCTAGTGCTGCTGAATCCTGAAGTTCACAAGATACCAGCTGGATTGTGGAACTGAACTATGCTTACCTTGTCATATTTCTCAAGAGATTTTGTGATATCCAGGGAAACATGTTGTCGTCATTCTTTTTTACATTCGTGTGATGAAGGTCTGGAAACAAGTAATGTTACTAGTCTGGCTGTCATGTACATTATCTGCAACTCATATATGTGGGTAAACATGGGTGGTGTATATTGATGCGTAGAATCATGCTTGGTCCAATTGAGTTAGTGAATATTTATTCAGCGGAAAGAAAACGGAAGTTATAGTGTAGAACGCAAATGAAGTAAAAGTTTTTGAGTATGGTAGAGTATCTACAAAAGAAGCCAAATGGCTCGTCAAACAAAATGTTGGTTTTTGATATAAAACAAAATGTTGGTTGCTCAACACCAAAATAGTTTTCCAACAGACTAGTTATAGTTATATAACACGTCAAGCCATCTGGCTCACCAAATTGGCTCTCTTGCTAGTCAAATTTGGCTAACCAGTCTGGCCGTCTGGCTAGCTAAACTAGAGTGGGAAATGGAGAGTGTTGGAGTGGGATCTTGAATATGGAGTGAAATCTGACAAATAGAGTGAAATAAAGAGTTGAAAATGAAGTCTATTAGAGATGCTCTTACCCATTACCCGGTTTAAGTGGATTACAGAAGTGTCGCCCTGGTAGTGCATAAGTATTGTTTCAAACATGGATACGTCGTACACGCATGGCGCATCACAGAAGCGAGAAGAAATTACGCTCTAACTGTTTTGCAAATTGTATGGTCAACACTTATCAAAGACCACGTTAGAAACTTATACAAAATCAATGACCACGGTAGAAACTTGCGCTACTACACCTACCTTATCACAGCCGGTTCGAAAACTCCCTGCGCAGCCGGTTATGGGAAGTGTTTAATTTATAGCGGCTGTGTTGCTCGGCTCAACATAGCCGGTTCCAAACCGGCTGTGAAAAGACCCCAACACAGCCGACTGAGCAAACCAACCGACTGGTTGTGTTACTCTACCATCACAGCCGCTTGGGCAAACCAGCCGGCTGTGTTGCTGCACCTGACACAGCCGGTTTTTGCCTCCAGCCGGCTGTGGTGGATGAAGCTACACAATCGGTTGGGTACGCCAACCGGCTGTGTTAGTGCTCCTAACAAACCCGCCCGGCTGTGGTGGCCAGTGGCGGATCTAGAAAGGGAGCACGAGGGGGGCTGATTTTTGAGTGACAACTTAGCTGCGACTGTGTCTCCACTAAACTTTTTTTTTTGTCAAAATCATGATATACATATGCATTTTGGATAGAAAAAATACATTTTATGGCAAGCAATTATGTGTATAAACATCTGAAAGTAATTTGATAGATATCGAGAAGCACCCAATGCATTATATAATTGGCATGGGCTTGATCATTGACACACCTAAATTAATATACATGCAACGGATATCAATTTGCAGAAACTAATGGCTAATGGCAGTATTATAAAAATGAAATATGCAATTACTAACCAAAGCAAACAATCAGCACATCAACATATGTCAGGCTAAGGCCTAAAGGCATACAGCCGAGCTGCGTGATCCAGGAAGCCCTGATAGTGCCGGTGCTGCGCTTCGGTTTGTAGCCAAGCAACGAAGGAACGGCGCAGCAACAACAAGCAGCCAGATGGCGATAGAGTCTTGGGATTAGGAAAAGGGATCGAGGGTGTATTTGGGAATATACAGGGAACAACGAGTGTGTCTTCTGAAGCTAAACTATGCGCTGTGCGGTTGTGAGACACGACTGCACGAGTGAGTTCAAAGAGGGGGCTTGGCCTTCTGCAGATTTGCTATGCAGGTTACTTGGTCTGGGCCCGGGCTGCAGCCCTCCCAGCCCGGGCCCTGGATCCGCCTCTGATGGCCATTTTCAAGGCTTCACAATATATTCCAATAAATGGTCATTTTCAGGGCAGCACAATATATTGCAATATATAACAGAAATCTCATAGTATATACACAAGACATATAGCTTCAACTAGCACAAAAAGATCATGCAAGACATTATTTCATATTTACAGGATCAAAGATCTATAGAGTTCAAGATATGACAAGTTAAAGACATCACAAGTTCAAGCACATGTGATCATATCACAAGTTCAAGCATTTCAAGACAACTACCTATATGACATAATACTCGCCGCTGTCTACCATGACGTTCTCCCTTAACCACCCAGCTAGTCGCTTCTGCATTTCCATTATTTTTGTATCGCTCAAAGGCGTATCTTCATTCTTTTCAAATGCTCGCTGCAATAGAAAATTTTTCAGGCTCAAATTAGAATTGACTCAATAAGAAAATCACAGAAATAACTAACAATATTTATCAGCTAGTATCACTATAAAAGAGACATCTGACAATTTCATTCAAACGAACTTCGTCATCTTCAAGATTAAAATCAGGTCCACATATGTGTTGCATGTAATTCTATACATAGAACCCACACTGATCAGTTCCCTCCGGCTGCCATAGGATCTTCTTGGGCTCGATTACCTGGAAACCTTTCCAAAATGGTCTATGCACCTTGCTTTTCTTACGGAACTTCTCGAAGGCCCTAAATGATATTTATGAAATTGATGAAAACTCAAACTAACCAGATAGAAAGCTTAAATGCCAGATTTTCTTACTTGTTGAGCATGTTAATGAGAGGCTGGACATATGATCTTTCTCTACGTTTGGAGTCATAAATATATAGCCTACTCACGTCGAGGCAAATTTCAATGAGGACATAATGTAGCTTTATTGACAACCGACATAATAATTACAATCAATCGTAAGAAAAGGAATTGCTGGGTTAGCTATAGACTTAGCAATGGTATGCAAGGAGTACGTGTTTCCTATCTTGCAACCTAAGCATACAATGATATATGTGCTCAAATGTGCCCGGCGCTTCTATAACAGTCCTGTCACGCCTTGAGGATCCATGAAGGCCATATGGTGTTTCCCTCTTTGGAAAGCTAGCTGAGACTCCATCATGTGAAAACAAAATATTAGACGTGCAATGCAATGGCGTCAATAAGATGTAAATTGACAACTGCATATGATGGCACTTACAAGGTCCATAGGCTCAAGATTGGAATGTCGAGGGCTTGCTTTTGGAACATTTCATACACCGACCTCCAATTCGCAAAAGTGTGGCCATCGCCCTTATGCAAATCTCGATCCTTGTAATAAACTGCAAATTCTTCAGAAGTTACTGACTTGTAGTGCGTATGTAGGTTTCATGATCTCGGTGTTAGATTTGAGACTTGGCTGGGGAACACTAGATAATTCCCAAATTTATACAGCCAAACCGTTGGGGCTGTTTCAATACCCTTTTCCACTCTGGATTGCCTTTAATTGTTCCTCTGTAATCCCAAAATCACCATCTTGAAGTTACATTGTTGTTTTAAGTTTCTGGCGGCTGATCTTAGTGCCTTCCCCGTCTTTCTCATCATGGCCTTCTTCAGGAAGGAGGTTTGTGCTTCCTTAGAAATGAGCTCAGTATCACGTCCTGGGAGAAGGGAAGTCACGCTCGCAATCATTGCTTTTTTTTGGCCGATTCAACAGGATTGACAGGTTGATTGACTGATGGTTCGGACGTCCGCCTCTTAGAGGCTCGCCTCAGAGGTGCAGGAGGCGGTGATGGTGCCCTCTTAGCCAATGCCGGTGGCCTCTGTGATGAGGACATCACCACGCTGGACACGCACGAGCCGGCCTCATCTCTGAGTTCAATTTTGTCGTCAACTTGGACAACAATTTTGGTTCGGTTTCAGCCGGCAGTCCTGCACCAAATAGGTGATATCTCCCACATCCGGCGTCCAAATGAGGTGATCTTGGATGTGTTGGAAAGCTAACGACGAGAAGCTTCTTTTGGATCTAGTCCAAGCTCCAGATGTTTCATGGATCATGTTGTGTGACAACGAAATGGTGTTGTGTCACCTGTTTTGGGCCAACTCGGGTCTTGTATCGTGTCAGGCCTTTGGCCCAAGTTGTGTTCGCCCCCCTGGTTGCCCCCAACCCTAGGACGCCCTGTTTTGCTTCATAAACTCAATAGCTGCTGCCTAGCCTTGGGTTTTGTTTAGTTCTTGATTTCTAGTGTGAAACTGACATCGATCATTGTAACTGTGACGCCAAGTCCGTTTATCGTGATCCAAGGCCGCCGTTCTTGTTCGGCAACCCTATGATGACTAGTCCTATTGTTGTTTATAGCTCGAACCCCATACTAATCCTTCGCTTCATATTGATCTGTAATTTCAGATTGCGTGTTTATCCCTTCTTGCTTGTGTTCTCAATTTGTTTGCAGGAATAGCCTTCTCAGTTAGGTCAATCAAGTTGTGCTTGGTTGATAACCAATGAGCTGTGGTGTAATGGTTGTAGGGTTCAGATCGTGTTGATTTGAAGCCGGATCGCCAATATCGATGTTCCGCCTATCGAGTTTACCACCACCTCTCGGAAGATAGGGTCGTGTTCTATCATTTGGTATCAGGATTCCAGGTTTACTGTGAGGTATATCATCGTTCGCCTTTAGATTCACTTCGTGTTTGTCTCCTACAGTCCACAAAAGCCCTAAAACATATAGTTTCTGCTGTCCTACAAACCGTTTTAGCCTTTGCAATTTTTCTAATCAGATTCGTTTTGTTGAGTTTGTGTCCCTGGTCGAGTCCTTGTTGCTGGTTTATGGTTTGTTCGTAGTCGTAGTTCAATTGCCCTTTTGTTTCTACCGCTGTCCTATCCACATTACCAGATTACAAGTTGTGCCACCATGTTACTCGACTTGCCCTCGCTAGCCACCTTGTGTGAATTCTCACCGTGCAAGCCCTATATAGGTTGCAAGCCGCCGTGTGCTTTTCACCTTGCATCGCAACCCCTCTTGATCGATCTGGCGATACCTATTGTTGCATATACCAGGGATACTTTTCCCTAGGTTGTTGCTGAGATACTTTGCTCTATTTGCTTTGGGCGTGGGAAGCTTTGCCCTTGCCGCTGTTGTGTTGCCACTAAGTTGTGTCTTCCGGAAACCATAACTTGAGGTGCCTTCAATAAAACATGCATAACTTTTCGCTCGGTGCTCCGTTTGATCTGAATGTTTTGCAGACTATTCTTAGAAAATTCAAAAAAATCAGGAAGATAATTAAAAAATTGGTTCTCTGTCTTGCACGCTTTTCAGCAAACATGTTTGAATTTCTGTAGACCACATATGTTCTCTGTTTCACGTGAAACTTTGTGTGGTCTATATTCTAGTGTTCTGAGTTCTAAGAAAAATAGCACAAAAATCAACGAAAAAGGAAAATTGAAAACACCTGTGATTCCTACTAGTGTCATTCTAGTGTGGTTATTATGGTATTGCCATTGTGTTGGTTCTTTGAGTTTTATCCGTCGTGCCTTGTTCTCTATCTATAGTGCTACGCCTAGGGACACGTCTTAGCTAGCAATTGTGATGTCTGCTTTGGATACTTATTGAACTTTGCTAATCTGCATTCGGTAATTGTTATTCCTTGCTACATATTGTGCCTGTCCTACAGTTCCACATATACTTATGTCAGCACATGTTCTCTTCCTTGCAACTGTTACACTCAAGCTTACAACAGATTGTACTGACCTGTTGGCATTGGTAAGAACACTTGCAAGATGGTAGTAAGCCGCTTGAGATTTTGCAGGCCACCTTTCCCCCCACACAACCCCAGTAGTTGTTAGTCGATAGGGATAATACCTTTTGTGTTGTCTTTGTTGCCTTTTAACCATGTCTGCAGGATAAGGAGCGAGCTCACCCAGTGGGTTCAATGATTCTGTGGCCAAGGATGAACTGACTCAGGTGATGAATGAGCGATGCCCTTTCATCACATGCCGTTTTGATGAGATGATGTGTCATATGAACAATCTGGCCACTCGGATTGAGCATATTGAGAACCGACCGCCACCTGAACAACCACATCATGAAGATGAAGAAGAAGACGAGGAGGATGCCCGTGAATATCGTGATTGTGAACGTCTTCGTCGTAATCGCCATGGTATGGGAGGTAACTGTGGTAATAATGATCCTTTTGCTAAGACTAAATTTAGCATGCTTCCTTTCACATATTGCTGACTTATTTTTTAGGGAAATTATGCGTCTACATGGTGTGCCACGAACCATTGTTTTAGATCGTGACACAAAGTTTTTGAGCTACTTTTGGAAGACATTGTGGGGAAAACTTGGGACAAGATTGTTGTTCTCCACAACGTGTCACCCGCAAACTGATGGACAAACCGAAGTTGTGAACCGTGCCTTGTCAACAATGTTGCGAGCTGTCCTCAAGAAGAACTTGAAGCTTTGTGAAGAAAGTTTGCCTCATGTGGAATTTGCATATAACAGGGCAGTACACTTGCAACCACAAAATTTTGTCCATTTGAGATTGTATATGGCTTCAAGCCTACTGCTCCCATAGATCTTTTGCCTTTGCCTATGTAGGAACATGTGAACTTTGCTGCAAGCAAGCGTGCTGAATTTGTCAAGAAACTACATGATCAAGCTCAAGCCAATATTGAGAAGATGGCCAAGTTGTATGAGACGCATGCCAACAAGGGACACAAGAAGATATTTTTGAACAAGAAGATTTGGTTTGGGTGCATTTGCGCAAAGATTGTTTTCCTGACCAACGCAAGAGCAGGTTGCAGCCACAGGTAGATGGTCCATTGAAATTGCGTTGCAAGATCAATGACAATGCCTATGAAATTGATCTTCCAAGTACTTATGGTGTGTCTACAATGATCAATGTCGCCGATCTATCTCCATTCTTTGGATTGGAAGAGTCGAGAATGACTCCTTTTCAAGAGGGGGAGGATGATGAGGACATCTTAACCAAGGATACAAATGCACGAGTGTACGAAGGACCAATTACTTGTAGCCAAGGAAAACAACTTCGAAACCAGGTGAACCCACTCTTTACTGAAATTAACTTCAACATGAATGAGAATTTTATACTACCTAAATGTTTTGCTTTGATTGTTCTCAGGTTTACTCATGCAGATACAACTCAGCCATCAGCCGAGTACATCCGAGTACTTTTCTCTTGATTTCAAAAGGCTATGAAGGTGAATAAATAATTTATGGAAAGCTTATGAAATCTACTTAATTATACCATCAAGTTTCAAGTATTTTGGAACTTTTAATCTTGAGATCTGACTAGATTAATGAAGACGTGTCAGAAGTTCAAGAATCTGCTCGAAGAATTTTTGAGGGTAAAGTTTTCATGTAAAACTGTACCAATCTCCTAGGATTTATAGTGCATGTTATACATGGTTGGAAGCTTCATTAAGTCTAGTTTCCATCCCAACAAACGGATCATCATTTGGAGTTTCCAATAAGGAGTAATGACTTTTTTAGTGGAGACTGCCAGCAGCCTAGCAGTTTCTTGTGAGCTGAAGAGACTAAATAAATGGCTCCACTACTTGGCTCTCCAATTATCAACGTTGTGCCTTCAGTTTATACTTATCTTAAAACTCATATACGAGGGTTGTTCCCAGTATAAATATACCCTATGTACTACTGAAAACACAAGTTGATTTTGATAAACAAATAACCCTATATGCTTTTGTCGCAGCCACGCTGCTGAGTGCCTTGCACACCCTTGCTCTTCCTTGTTCTTCTTGGACTTGTGAAGAAGATCCCTTGGGGTCCCCTACTCCATGCTCTATGTTTGTCAATTCGGCTGCGCCGTTTTGCGTGGTTTAGTCCCGTAATCTGTGCTCTACGGTTGCCAGTTCGGCTGCACCGTTTTGTGTGGTATTATACCCGGATTGTGGTTCTGTGGTTGTTCGGAGATCGAGTCGAAGTCCTCAAGGTTTCGGTGCCTCTCTCCCCGTCGCTTGGTCGCATCCAACCTTGGCAGGTATAAAGCTATTTACCCACTATTCGCATCAAGTTATCTCTTGTTCATTGACCTACTGTCATGAAGATCAGGCCACCCTCTTACCAATTCATATCGGTACCTATCAACCAACCATTTACCATGCACCCTTCTAGCCTATATTTGTTTTGAACATATTTCCTCAAAAGCTCATTAACCTCTCAGAAGGGAACATTTGGTGCTAGAATATTGGTCCGGGGGCTTTTATCTGGGCGACTAGGTGAGTAACCAGATGCACTGACATATCAAAATAAGTTGAAGGGAAATACATCTCAAGTATAGTCATGGTGTGGATCAAGTCTGTTTGTAACTTATCTAGTGTCTCTGGATCTATGACCTTGCGTGATATTGCATTGAAGAATGAGCACAACTTGATTATGGGTTCTTGAACCTTTGTTGGGAGGACACCTCTGATTGCCACCGAAAGCAACTGAGTCATGATGATGTGACAGTCATGGGCCTTCATGCTGCTATTGTTAAACTTCAACTCCTACATGTTTGTGAGCTTTTTGATGTTCGAGCAGTAGCCAGACTTTTAGTTCATTGAAGAAACTACAAATCTTCTTTTTCTCGATTCTGTCGAAGGTCCATGAAGCAACTGGAAGCCTTGTTCTGCCATCTTCTTGAACAATAGGATTAAGATCATTCCTAACTTTCATCTCTTTTAGATCCATCCTAGTTTGCATTGAATCTTTCCCTTTCCCTTTCATAGCCGTTAATGTTCCAAGCGTGCTTTCGCCACATTCTTCGTTATGTGCATGTCATCGAGTGCATGCCGAACAATCATATACTGCCAATAAGAAAACCTACAAAACTCTTACTTCTTCTTCCATAGAGAATGTACAGGTGCTCACACACTATCTTTCGCTTTTTCATGTACAACGATAATTTAGTTAACCTTTTTGAAGATCTGAGTCCCACACTGAAAGGTTGCAGGATGACGTTCATCCCGCTTCCCATCAAATGATTTCTTGTCCTGACGATATGGATGATGTCTATCGAGGAATCTATAATGACCCATGTAAACCATCTTTCTGCTATTGTTCAACCATCTAGCGCCAGTGTCCTCTAAACAAACCACACACTATTATATCCGTTTGTAGGTTGGCCAGCTAGAGCTCCTAGGCTGGGTAGGTCTGTGATTGTAACAAACAACAAAGCTTTAAGTGTGAAGTGCTCTCGCTTATACTCATCCCACACTTGGACCCCGTCATGCCATAGTGTCTCAAGGTCTTTCATTAGTGGTTCCAAGAACACATCAACATCATTTCTCGGTTGTTTTGGATCTTCAATCAATATTGGCATCATAATATATTCCATTTTCATACACAATCAAGGTGGCAAGTTGTATATGCAAAGGGTCACTGGCCATGTGCTGCATGTAGTGCTAATCATGGAAAAATGATTCAACCCATCTGTGCTCAAGCCAAACCTGACGTTCCTTATTTCATCTGCAAATGATTTCTTCCATCTATGGTTGATAGCCCTCCATTGTGAGGCATTAGCTGGGTGTCTGAGCATTCCATCTACCAAATGCTCCTCTGCATGCCACCACATAAGCTCTGATGTTTTTGAATTTGCAAACATCCTCTTCATACGAGGTATTATGGGGAAATACCACACCACCTTCGTAGGGGGTTTCTTATTCGTCTCGCATTTCCGTGCAAAAGCTGATTCACACTTGTATCATGAAGTTTCACATACTGGGCACAGATCCAGATCTTTGTAATCACCACGATACAAGATACAATGTTTCGGGCATGCATGGATTGTCTATACTTTCAAATCTATTGGACAGATCATTTTCTTTGCCTCATATGTGTCCTTAGGGAGCTCATTGGGTGTGGGAAGCAACTTCTCCATTACTGTCAACAAATCCTCAAATCTTTTGTCAAACAAACCATTACATCAGATTAGCCTCCAATTTTGACACACATGAACCATGATATAGTGGTGTTTTCACGTCCTTTCTCATCTTTCATAGCTTTTTCAGGTTTCTTGCATCCAGAAATTCAGGCTCAGCATGACGTATTATCTGGTCTAGTCCATCTAGTACAACATCATCTGCCAATGTGACCTGAAGCAAGCTACGATCATCTTCGACATCATCTACCAACACATGCTCCAGTATTGCCTCATCATGCACCACATCATCATCTATCGACATCCTTGTATGATTGGCTCGTTATCACCATCCTCCCTGTGTCTGTTCCAAATGAGATAGTTTTTCTGAAACCTCTGAATAAGAGATGGAAGCGGATCCGCTCAACGTTCTTGAAATGTTTCTCATTTTTGGAATCAACACATGGGCAACGCACATAGCCATCAGACCGCTCCTTCAATGTGATGTATGCCTTGGCGTCCTTCACAAAAGAATCAACGCCATTTACAAAGTCCAACTCCCCAATCCTCCCATACATCCATTCTCGGTCCATCTACAAAAGAGAAATGAGCCTCTCATGCATCACATTCATCAATATATTGAAATAAATTGCATGAACTATAAGAATAATACACTATAATGGAAATAAGAGCCTGTCATCCACCATATTCATCCAAATATTGTAGAAATTGCATAAACTACAACAAAATCACTCTCTAACGGTGAAAAGAGGCTAACTCATCCACCACAATCGTCAAATTATTGATTAAAATGTTTGCACTACAAGAACTTTAGCCTCTAATGGTGAAAAGAGGCTCTCATCCACCACAATCATCAAGATATTGTATATCTAACTAAACATCAAAGAAATTTCAATACAAACCATGGAGCTAGATGAGGGAGGCTTCAACACGGTTCAAAGTTAGGGATCCTCCATTAAAATTGAGAGAAAAATAGCCCCTATAATCAAGAACATGATCTCCATCTATTTGATGGCAAATATACAAACTAGAGGCAACAATCAAGTAAAGGAGGCGATACATTGCAAGAAATTATCCTTACAACAAGTTTTTGAAGTGCATTCCTCAAATCAATGGAGTTTCCATGGGCTTCATGGTGAAAAATAGCTGCAACAATGGTGGAGGAAGTGGAAGCCGTCGGATTGGAGAAGAAGAGTAAGGGGGAGGGAAAGGGGGATGAAACACAATACCGACCGGATATGATGAAACGCATCACAGCCGGATGGTAACTGGACCGGCTGTGCTGATGCCCCCCTCATCACAGCTGGTCTGTTGTACCCAACAGGCTGCGATGAGATGCATCACAGCTGGTTCCAATGGCTTGGAGCCCACCTACTTTGGACCCGGCTGTGATGACCCTTTCACAGCCGGTTCCCAAGGCCACTACGGGCACCGCATTTGGAACCGATTGTGTTTCCCCTTCACAGTCGGTTGTCTCAAAATCAGCTGTGAAGGGGACATATGGGGAAGTCGAATGTGTAGTAATGTTGTACAAAACTGATAAAGCTGCTGAAAAATCACCTTTGATATACGGGGTTATCGAATTTTGTATGAATATACAATTACCACATTGTGAGAGAATAGTGAAAATTTCCTTGATATACAAAAAGCACATGGTATGAATATACAATTACCACATTGTGAGAGAATAGCAAAATTCTAACCATAATTAGAAAAATAACAATACATGTATCCCTTTCTGAATTAATGGTTTGATTAAATATTCAGCATAGGGCCCCCGAAATATCGGGTGGTTGTAAGAATGAACCCCTTGGGGTGATGTTCCTACTACCACTCCAACTCTATAATGGTCTAATAGAGCTTAGAACATCCATCACATGTCCGTTATGAGTGTTTTCCATGATGTATCACATCTCAACAATTTGCAATAACACTGAACTTTTCTTCGCTGCTCCTCGATACCATCACCACACCAGAGCTACCTGATAGAATCTCAGTTCCACATGTGACATCTGTAAGCACTCGCAGAGACAGCATGTGGGCGGTCCTAACAACAGCAGTGGTCACCCAGGCAAGTTGCGTGTGTCCCTTTCATTAATTGTTTCTCTTTTCTTTTCCTTCTTTCTTGGGAAAATTGGTTCCATGATATCGAAAGAACACAATTTTAGAAATACACCATCAAATCGATTAAGTACACTTTAATCCCACTGGAAGACCATGTTGTTATGAAATTTATCATTTCGTAACCTTTTCGATCCAATCAGTCATCTTCTCCATTAAATTGTTCACCTTTGTCTTGTTCCCTTCCACTGCCTGCTATGGAGGTTGTGATGAGGACATGGCACCTTCAGATACAAAATTGGTCACAAGGTGAATTTATGTTTCTATTTGCATAATGATTTGTTATACAATTCACTTGGTTCCACATGTACTTGTCATTATTTGATTGAAGGTTCAAATGTGTCCTTACAGTGTTGTGGCAGACTTGTTATTAGCAAATGGGATCTAGGACACCACCTTAGGAGACCAGCAAGGACCTCCAAGTCACGTGGAGTCCCAATACAACTCACTTTTGAGTCACTTCAGAGTCTAGGAGCAGTCTCTCTTAGATTGAATGCAAAGCCACATATGGTCCGATTTCAACGATCCACATATGGTTGGAATGCTAAGTTCGTAGAGCTTCCAATGGCGTTGGTGTCAGGTCCAAATTTGTCTGTAGTCATCAGGAATCGTCCGAGCCAGTTGGCATATAGTATATATCCTGGTGCAACATCACTGTATCTTGGCCTTTGGGTCATGTATCATCGTCAAGCTCATTAGGGGTGCGTCCAGGTGTTGGCCATGACCCTATCCTTTATAATTCGGTTGCTGCTACCTTTGTGAGGGTTTGGATTTTGCTTAGATTAATCTGTCAAGAACAGTTTCACCATTGTATCGGTTTGTGAGACCCCAAGTCGTGAGTCTAATCATACATCTGCAATTTGGTTGCATCCTTTTGTGCTCTTTGATTCACAGTCAAGGATTAGCCTTCTTTGCGAGGTCCTAAGGAGACGTGGTGCTGCGATTACGGGGTTTTGAACTTCTTGTTCGAAAGCCGGATCGAGTTGTATCGCAACTCCACCAAGTTGTTGATCATGTGAACATTTCGGAAGATCGGGAACCCTAGCTTTGATAAGACTGGCGCTCAGGGTCTCTACGGGCCTTCTACTGCTTGCACTCCAATGTGGTCGATGCGTAGCGGTGGGTGGAGAGCTTGGCTCCCAGCACTGCAGCGCCACGAACCTGACCACCGGAGAGTTGCTTCGCCGCATGGGAGGGGCCCGCATTCGTTCGCTGCAGAAGCATACTCAAAGAGGCTTGCTAAATCCACACTAACCAAATTCATCGACCATAGTGAATTTCATTTCAATTGCTCGTACATGAAGCTCTCTTTATCTGTTGTGAACCAATTTTCTACGCACCTTATAAATTCGTGGAAGGAAACTGTGGAGTTTCATTTATCCTATTCCTATCCGCATGTGTCCTAGTGTAGTGGCTGTATAAAGCCCCTTGCAAGCTCGAAGCTAGCCACTACCCCTACCAAAGGCTGAGAATCCCTAGATCTGGCTGGCCCAAGCGATCATGCATAGTGGCCTTGACCATCGCCTTGTGCTGTGCTTTCACGCTGACGACATGACAACGCTGGGCTTCTGTTGTCTTTTGATGTCATGAAACCAATTTTATCTTTTTCTTCTCTTGTCTCTATTTTTTATACCCTGGGCAATGTTGTTGTCAGTGACACTACTACAAAAAGCATTTTCGGAGGCGGAGATGTGTCCTCCACTGTTAATCAAACAAAAAATTAAAAAAAAACAAAACCCTAGATGAGCCCACCGAGCCCATCTGGGCCCGCTGAGCCCATCCAGGGCATCGACGCCATATCCATAGCCGCCGTGGCCGGATCCGTGAGCACATGTATGCCTCCACGTCAATTGGCCTAGTGCCAGCCTGCGCCGCTCCGCCGTGGCACCCCGTGCCGCACTTCCCGCCATGCGCCGTCACGCTGCTCCATGCCACCTCATGCCGTCAGTGCCCCTCCATGCCGCCGCTCTGCTCCATGCCGCCTTGCGCCACCTGCTCTTCTCCACACTACCCCACGCCACCGTCCAGCCTGCACCGTGGGGAGGCCAGCCTTTGCCAGGGGATGCAGAGGAGGAGGTGAAGGCGGCTGGGGGTGGGAGGTGGGAGCGAGGGCGGCCGTGGAGGAGGGAGGTGTCGGCTTGAGGGAGGAGGGAGGGGCCGACGGCTGGAGGGAGGAGAGAATGAGGAGATGAAAAAGATTAGGTTAGGGTTTGAGAGAAGGTGTTGTGTAGATATATGATCAGGAGTTATTGAGCTGATTTAGGCTCGTTAGGGCCTCGGCCTTTTAGGAGGTAGGCCCTATAAGTGTTCGCCTCTGTAAAACATTTTATGGAGGCAGACACCTTAAGATGACCACCTCAGAAAATATACTATTTTAGGAGGCGGTTGTTTTAAAATGTCCGCCTCCGCAAATCGATTTTCGTAAGTGCAGGAAAGCAAAAAAATGTCTGCTTCCGTTAATACAAGGATTAACAGAGGTGGACATTTTTTCTGTCCGCCTCTGAGGCCTTTTTTTATGTGTCCCCTAAAATGTTTTTTTGTAGTAGTGTGATTTTAGCTAATTGTATCTCGAGAGGATACCCTGAGAGAGGGTTTTGGGAACCTAGGCGTCGAGAACCATGAGCCGAAGGTGACAAGAGACAAGCTTTAGATAGGTTTGGGCCACGGATTGCATATCTTGTTTTGGATTGAATTGTAGATGGATGGAGTCCCTGCCTCCCCTTATAGATCCCAATGGGCAGGGTTACAAAGGATATCGTATAGTAGTAGTAGTCTTTTACAAGTATATCTCTGTTGGTGGTCGATACTTCACATGTTTACCACCAACATTTCATGCATTTCATATCTCATATATGCCTTTCGATGCTAAAATGTTTATTACTAATGAGTTCCACAAGTTTTGATGAATTTGTGAGCCAAGGAGCATACAGATGAAAATAGAAGGCAAAAGGCCACAGGGCCAAGCCGTTCGGCCCAATGATGGCCGATCGGCCTCTTACCAGACCCAATTGCCACGTCACTTATCTAGGAGACAAGAAACACATCCTCCATCGATCCTAACCGTTAGTTCCAAGTCAGTTTGATCCAAGAACCCCAAAAGGCTTTACTTGGATTGAAGGGCCCACCTACATGCGCCACAAAGCTAATTTCACCAGCAATCCTACACAACCGACGCCCAGAGGTGATCAAGACCACACACGAGGAAAGCGGTGCCAGATGGCACTAACCCTAGGCCGATCGGCCTAGCGGTGGCCGATCAGTCTCCCACCTGCACGTCTGGCGCCCTGCTTTCTTGTGCATGTAGCTCCTTGGATGCCAAGCCTGGTTAAGTCGGTATCTCACCTTGAATCGACCATGGAAGCTATAAAAGGGACCCCCTACACTCCATTCAAGACACCATTTTGGAGAGAAGAGCCACTAGTGCCAAGTTGTTCCATTCTTAGAGTAGAGAGGAAGAGAGAGTGGAGTGAGGTCTTGGGTGACATCAAAGCCTAAGAGGGAGAGTTCGAGGCATGTCTCGAGCTCCTCTCGCCTTTGTAGCCACTTTGCGGAAATAAAACTTCAAGAGTTATCTAAGTAAGTTTCCCGTCTTTCCTTAGTATCTCGCTAGTATTTCTCTTTACTTTCAACACTTTACTTCTATCTAGTAGTGATCTGCGGGATTGTAACACCCAAATTTCCAAGAAACCTGAATGCTTCCATATGTGTGCCCAGGATGTCCACATAACACATATAGATTACAAATATGGATCATAGAGAACACAATGCTCGAAATAAAATAGTTTACATCAGAGTTTAACAGAAGACATAGTCTTAAACAAATAACACAGCGGAAGTCTTAATATTATTAAACGTTTTCTCAACTAGTAGAGCCTCAAGTCCATAGGGACACTGACAGGTTGAACACAGCTAGAAGTGCGGCAGATCCTCCGGAAACTCAGCAAGCGACTGATCATTCAATGCTCCATCTGTTACCCATCCGGGATTTTGTTGAATAGTTCCAAGTGTAAGTAAACCATCTCACTTAACAAGTATAACACGGGTTATGCAAGAACAAAAGGCTTCACACGGTTAAACTGCATTAGCACTTTTAGTTGTTTCATTTTTATCATTCAAATTACTATAAGTGAGTAGAAACCCAAGTATAAGCCCATTAAAAATAATGTATAAATAATTATAGAATATTCCAACATCGACCTCAACATCATCTTCTAATAAAAAAGGATCCAGGCCGCTCGTAACCATGAGCACGGCTATCATGATAGATCAACACTCTGCAGAGGTTTCGCCCTTTACCCGCTGGTCACATAAATCCAAAATAACTTATGCTACGAGGACTTTCACAAAACACCCTAACAAGCACAGTGGCCGTTTTGGTTCAACATAGGCAGCATAACCCAAGGCAACGAGATTGACGTACGCTCAGGGCGCAACGTGAGGGGGTCAATGGCGTCCAGAGCGAGAGCGCAATCATCGCAACGTGTGAAGCTGTCGTACATTGAGTGCTTACATCACGGGACTTTGCCTAACGAGACATAGCCAACGGATAAATCCGTCCTCGATGGATCAAACTATACTCTCACCCTTGCTCCCCACATAAGCCTTTCGGTAACCACTAGCGAGCTAGAGACGTACAAGTTAGTTATCCAAGACCAGAGCCATTATAGTTCCAACGGCGGTGAACAAGTTCCTGGGTTGCCGCTTTAAGAACCGGACCTTATGGAGAGACATTAGAACAAAGCACGAAGCACATGCTCTAATTCCTTAGACCAAACCTTATGAAGACACTAGAACAAAACACGAAGCACATGCTCTAGTTCCCCCGAACCATGTTGCTAAAAAGCATCTTTTAATCATCATTGAAGTGAACCATTAATTCAATATCAACATTAAAATAAATATTGGTTGCATAGCATAGCAAATACTATCCATAATGCATATAACCCGGGTAAACTAGGAATAAGGTAAAGACTAGGAACAATTTTAGACGCATGCATATGAACATATGATTAAATGGTGTATATGTTATACTTGCCTTCCTCAATGAACTGCTGCTGCACCTGCTCTTCGGGAACGGGATCGTCGGCGAACTCGAACGGCTCATCAACTACTCACATCGATCACCACACAAGCATCCACACATACATGCAAACAAGGCATTTAATTAGAATCGTACATCAAACATAAACAAAAGATGAAAAAGAAGGCTTTAGAGTTACTGTATGCTTTTCTACGAACACGTGAGCGCGAAAATCACTCAAATCGGAGTTAGAACGAAGAAACTACGCTTAAAACGGGCTCTAGGGGCTTGCTGGTGAGAGTTTTAAGCTTCTAGGGTGTTTTTGAAAGAAATCAGGGATCTAAAACATAATTTTGTATAAAAACCCGAGAGCCTAAGGGTAAAACTTCCAACTAGGACGGTGCGTTCTATTTTGCAAAAGCGCAGGGGCTAAACCGAAAGAAAAAGGACTAAACTGTAATTTTTTTCGAACTGGCCTGGACTGTGGGTTGATTTTTGAAAAACAGAGGGGCTCTTTTGCAAAAACGCCATGGCTGTGGCTGATGACTGACGTCGGTTGACGTCACGGGGCACTGTGCTGTGGACCGGCCGTAGACCGTGGTCCACGGATCCACGGTGGACCGGGTTCGGGTTTGATCTGGGCTGTCCAGATCTGATCGGACGGCTGTGGTGCGCTGGGCGGTTTGGTCGCCGGAGTGCGACGGTCGACGGCGGCGCACGGCCGAGGTCTCGCCGGCGTTGAGCGAATCTGGGGCTAGGATGCTCCAAAGCTTGCTGCGGCTAGCTCAGGAGAGAGAGAAGGAGATGGCGAACCCGTTTTGGGGGTTGTACTCGGGGATTAGGCGGCGGTGGCGGCTGGCGGCTGGCGACGAGCGGCTGTGGTTGGAGTGCGACGGCGAGGTCGTGCGCGCGAAATAGAGTGGGGGAAAGAGGCAAAACGGGCTCGGCGAGTTCCTCACCTCACGGCGGAGCTCCGGGGCGGGTTCTTGGTGGCAATGGAGCGGCGGATTGGCGAATTGGCGGCGGCAGCGACGAAGCTCAATGGCGGCTAGGGTTCGGTGCGTAGGGGGCTCCTAGGGCTGCTACGGTGCCTTTATAGGGGTCTCTGGGGGCCTCGGCGTGCGCGCCAAGCCAGGGAGTCCGGTATGGGCTCAGGGCGTGGTCGCATCGGACTCGAGCTCGGGCTCGGTCTCTGCGCGGTTGGGCGTTGGCGCCAGAGGTGGAACACGCCACTGACGCGTGGGCCCCACGCGTCAGTCGCTGAGGGAATGAGGAGCGCGGCTGGGCTGGTGGGCTGCGGTGGAGTGGCTGCTGGGCCTAGCTGGGCCGCGCGGAGGGGGAGGAAGAAGAGAGGGAAAAGGCCGGCTGGGCTGAATTTTGAGAGGGAAAAAGAGAGAGGAAAAGAAATGGTTTTTCTTTTATTCAAACCCTCATTTTAATTCAAATTCAAATTCAAATTTAAATTCAATAATAAAAAATAAATGCACCAGCATGAATGCAACAATAATATTTCTATTCTCTATATTTGCTTTTAATTATTCTAAATTTTATTTTTCCCTACATTTTTCATGAGCACTTGAATATAAAAAGCTATTTAATTACTAAATTTTAAATAGGGAAATTTTTGGGTGTTACAAGGATCCCTTGTCTGCGTGAGTGACACACACTCATTTGGGGTTTCCTCATAAGCCTTTCGCGTTAGGTGGAGGTCAGTAGCTGATAGCTTAGACGTGGTGTCTATGCTTGATAGTTACCTTGGGTTGTGTTCCACCCCACGGAACCACAGTGGTAGACGGCAAGTGGTGACAACCTTGTCCGTCCTTTGTAGTCCACCACGTTCGGGTGTTTTCATAACAGTAGTTGCTGAGCCTGGAGGAACCTCTTCTCACCCCACTCTGAGTTCCTCCTGCTCTAGCCGTCGAAGCAGATCAGATTAGATAGTCGTAGATTGTCTGAGTACCGAGGAAGCTAACTAAGGTTAGACCTCTTTCCTGTTTACTTGTAGCTCCCTGATGGGTCCGATTAGAGATTTTAGGTTAGTCGTGTCTACCGTTCCTTGGATTTGACATCCAGGTTGTTACTCCCGTGGCGAAAGGCTACAACGGTCTCTGTGCGCTTGCGGAGTAATTCGTTAGGCTAAGGGGTGCCAACAATCTCTAACTTTCCCAATCCCACATACCTTCCTTTATATGTGCCGCCTTCTTGGTCGACATGCCTTGTTCTTGGGCCAGCCCATAGCCTAGCCCATCGAAGTTCTCTATCCATCAGGATATCATATCACACCGTCAAGCCCCGAGCACTTGATCACATGAAGGTCATCGTTTTTGCGAGTTTCCAAGCTTCGGAAGGGCTCCTTACAAAATAAGTTGGGTTCTTTTGATTGCAACCCAGGTTCTCCTGAATAAGCCGTCGTGTTTCTACAAACTTGCAACCATCCTAAGTAAAGGTCATTCGGTGCTCTAGGATATCCGAAAGAAATGAACATTGGCATACAACTAATAGGTGTACTGTAACAGTCCACTTTTTTTAAAAAGAATTTTTGAACATTTTTGTTGCAATTGAAAAATCTTGGCCATCTGTAAGGATGTCTTCTTTTCTCTCCCCAAAAATTCCTAGAAAAGGATAATTTATTGCCTATGGTCTAATTGAATACTAGAGTGGCTTTTGAATTATCTTTGGATTTTATTTAGAACTTTGTGTGGGGTTTGAATTGAATTAAATTTCAAATTCTAAAACCTGAACTAACTTGGGCCCCCACCCACCAAACCCGGCCTGCACATGAAACCGGCCCTGCCCTCTCTCTCCTCCCTATCTTTCTTTCTCTCCCTGCGCGCAGCCGAGCAAGCCCAGCTAGCCCAGCGGACACCCTTCTCTTCGCCCCGGCGCCGATAGGTGGGACCCGCCTGTCAGCCCCGACAGGCGGGACCCACCTGTTAGCCCTTCTCTACCGCCCCTGTTCCCCTTTCTTCTTCCTCCAGCCATACGCACGCGACGACGCCGTCGCTTGCGCGCCTCAGCTTTCCGTCACTTTTGCACTCACGCCATCGCCATCCACTACCCTAGCCACACCTCGAGACCCTAGGTACCTTCTAGAAACCCCTGGAGCCCACGTCGCGCCCTGTTGACCGCCGTCCGGATACCGCCGCATGTTCACCAGCGCGGACACCGAAATCCACTGAGGCCCATCTTGTCAAGGCGACATACCACCGCACGCATGCACAAACCCTAGGCCACCATCTATATAGCCTCTACCAACACCCTCGGCCTCTCTCGTCGCTCAATTTGGGGTTTTCCCCTTGCACCGGAGAAGAAAAAGAGGAGGGGAGAAGATGGAAGGAGGAGGAAGGCTTGCCACTGCGGGGAGGAGCCCCGTAGTGTCACCAAGCCAACGAGGAGGGACACGAGCGCCTACGCCACGCCGAGCTATACCCCTACATCGACTACGCCGCCGCCAGAGACGAAGATGACGCACCAAGCCGAACTCCTTCTCCAAGCCGCCTGCTACCTTTTATCACCGCTCCAAGTTCGACCTGCGCCGCCTCGACCATCCCCGAGCCCTAGGTGAGTCAAGTACCTACCTTTTCCCCCTTGGTCTGTCCAGCCTTGAGCCGCATGCAGGGAGGGCGAAGGCCTCGCCTGGCCGTGGGCACGTGATGCCGCTGCCCCGCGAGCTCGCCGTCCCGGCATGAATGTCATAGCACCACTGCATTAGGAACCCATTTTCATATTTGTCCAGCCATTGAGCCACTTGCAGGAGCCCCAAGGAGTCGTCTTTTGGCCTTGGACGCGGCCGCGGGCGCGGGATGCCGCTGCTCCGCGAGCTCGCCATCGTGGCGAGCCGTTCTGGCCGCCATGCCGCGAAGCGCCGCCTAGCCGTGCACGCACACGGGCTCGTGGTGTTGCACTGGCTCGTGCACGCGAATGCACACTCGCACACACGCAACTGGACGCACACACGCGCGGACGCGTGCACACGCCGCCGCGGAATGCCAGGGACGCCGTTGCAAGATTCGCCCAAGCACCTGGTGGGCTTGCACTGTCACGCACGTGCACCTTCACACATAGTCGCACGTACTAGTGGCTAGCTGCAAGGGAGCGTTCGCACAAAATCCCGACGGTCGGGCCGAGCCGGGCCACCACACCGATGGGCTGCACTCGATAGAAGCAGCCCAACTAATCAAGCAGCACCACACTCTGACCCTAGGTCGCTGACATGTGGGGTCCGCTAACTAGCAGGACCCACCGGCTAGTTTGATCGTTGACTGGTCAACGATGACGTCAGTAGGGCCTACTACTGACATCATCATAACTGACCCCACTGCTGACGTCATCATGACGTCAGCAGGATAGGTGGCAAGCCCTCGGGCCGAGATGCGGCACCCTGTTATTAATCTGGTTTCCTCTTTTTCCGAAATACATTTAACATCTTCAGAAAATTATTTAAATTTGGAAAATTCATAACTAATTTATTTCAAACTAGAAAAATAAGAAATCAGGTATAAAAGTTTCTAATAATAATGAATAAAACTTTAAAATACATTTGGTGTTATTTTGCTCTTCCTTGGCCATTCATTTGAAACGCTGGCGCATGCATGTGTTGATTGAGCTGTGAGCCTTGCATTGTATGCCTTGTTACCTATTTCTTACCATTTCATACCCCTCGTCGTTTTGTTTATTACTCAATTTCGTCCCTATTTCATTGTGTATATTACCCGGACTCTGCCGTTTTGTGTCCTATTTGACATCAATTCGCATAGGCGGGATTAGATCAGAGCCACGAACGAGCTTTGCTATTTTGCATACCAAACGGATTTTGTCAACGGTCAACGACGGACGGGCAGAAACAGGCAGACCACGTGAAGGATTGTTTTTTGCTTTATATAAATAAAATAATAGTGTTGACGACCGAAAATGGCAAGGATGCCGATTTGGCTCAACAGCCGGTCTAACCGCCTGTAACAAGCGGTCTGACCGGCTGTACCCTGTAACCGGTCTGGCAATGGGCCAGGCGGTTTGACCGCCTGTACAGCTGGTCTAGACCGCCTGTAGGAAAGTGCTCAAAATATGATTTTGACTACACCATTGCGTAGGGCTCATCGAGAAGGTCAAAATGCATATGTGGGAGTTATCGCTTTGTCAAGGGTCAATCCGGGGCCCAGGCGGTTAGACCACCGAGCCAAATTGGAAGCACAAATCAAGCTGCAGAGAGAAGTCCAGCTAGAGTCGTCGCCGGCCGTCCCCACATCCATCCTCAAGGTCGAATCCAAGAAACAATTACACAAATCGATGAATCGATCCCCACAGAGCACGAGCAACAGCTCAGGCGGGAGGTCGGTGATGGGACTGGGGGAGGCTACCGACGCTCGGCCACCCGCGCCTCGAGCATCAGCTTCTTGTCGTTGTGAGCCGCTTCTCCATGGAGCTTGCCTCGCTGCCCCGCTGGATCTCCGCTGCGATCGGGTGGCCTCGCTGCCTGGCGGCGCAGCTGCTGCCCACGCCGACCCGCCTCGTGAGCTGAGCAAGGAGGAGGCGGCGGCCAGTACGCAGGCGGAGGGAGCAAGGGAGAGAGACGGCGACCCTCGAGAAGACGAGAAATATCTGGAGAGGACGGGATCACGGGAGGCATCGGTGAATAAAAAAAGAAAGAAATTAGATAAAGGCAAAAAAAGGAAAAGGAAAAGAAAAATAAAAAAGAAGGAAAGAAAAAGTAGGAAGTGGTAGGAAAAAAGAAAAAATAGGAGAGAGAGGAGATGGTGGTTGGGGATATAGATGTCCAGCGGGCCGTGCCGTGCCACACGGCGTCGTGCCTTGCCGTGCCGTCGTGCCGGCCGGGCCGGGCCACATCCGTGCCTCGATAGAAAGGGGATCCAACTCTTTTTTTATTCAGCAGGCAGAAAAAAAATGAAAGAAAAGCATAGCCTATGCGCCTTTAAAAACCGTTTGTCTTATTTGTCTTAGACTGAATTTTTTTATCATAGTACCTTACTAAATTAAGTTGGCGAGCGATGGGAATCGAACCCGTATCTTCTCCTTGGCAAGGAGATGTTTTACCACTGAACTACGCTCGCTACATTGAACTACGCTCGCTACGCCTAGCAAAAGAGAAATCGCCATATACTAGGCCCTCCAATTTCTTAAGTAGTTTATCTAAAAGATTCGCGATATAACTAGGAAGACCTTTCAAATACCACACATGAGTCACTGGGCATGCCAGTTTTATGTAGCCCATTTGATATCTTCGTATTCGAGAATCAACAAATTCTACCCCGCATTTTTGGCAAAATCTTTCGTCTTCGTTTTCAGCTACGCTCGCTCGAGAATTTCCACAAGCACAAATTCCACTTTTTATGGGTCCAAAGATTCCACTTTCGCAAAACAATCCATCTTTTTCTGGTTTATCGGTTTTATAATGAAAAGTGGAGGGCCTTGTGACTTCGCCAATGACTTCCCCATTAGGTAGGATTTTTTTAGCCCAAGCCTTTATTTGTTGAGGGGAAACGAGTCCAATTTTAAGTTGTTTATGTTTATATTGGTCAATCATAAAATAGAAATAAGAAAAGAATTTATATTTATTCCGATCAAACATTCTCCCTATTAACCTGGAAGTTCTTCTCAGATACAAGGAAAAGGTTCAGTTCTAGAGCCAAAGATCGTAGTTCTCGAACGAGCACTCGAAAAGATTCTGGAGGATCCTCGTGATTAGGCACTCTTTTTCCCCAGATCGTAGCATTAAGTATTTCTTGGCGAGCTATAAGATGATCAGATTTATAAGTAAGTATCTCTTGTAAAATATAAGTAAGTATCTCTTGTAAAATATGAGCAACACCAAATCCTTCTAAAGCCCAAACTTCCATTTCTCCTACTCGTTGTCCCCCTTGCTTGGCTCGTCCTCTAACGGGTTGTTGCGTAACAAGTGAGTAGGGCCCAGTAGAACGTCCATGAATTTTCTCATCAACTTGATGAATTAATTTTAAGATATAGGACTTCCCTATTAGAACAGGCTGTTCGAAGGGATCTCCTGTTCTTCCATCAAATATTCTGCTTTTTCCCGGGTATTCGGGTTCAAATACCCATGGATTTTTTGTTTGTTTACTGGCTTCATATAATTCCGAAAACACAAGTTTTCTTGAAGCCTCTTGCTCATATCTCTCATCAAAGGGTGCTATTCTATAATGTTTCTTTAGCAGATCCCCTGCTAATCCGAGCGAGCTTTCGAATATTTGTCCCACATTCATTCGTGAGGGTACTCCTAAGGGATTGAAGACCATATCAACAGGCGTTCCATCTTGCAAATAGGGCATATCTTGCCTAGGCAAGATTTTGGAAATGATCCCCTTATTCCCGTGTCTTCCGGCTACTTTATCCCCAACTTTGATTTCACGTTTCTGTAAAATATATACACGAACCATTATGTCAAGGGGATCCCTCTGGATCCATTTCACATCGATAACGCGTCCTCTTCCACCTATAGGTAGTTTGAGAGAAGTTTCTTTTGAAGTAGATACCTCAAGACCAAAAATAGCCCGTAATAATCCAGCTTCCGCGATATACGACGATTCGCTCGCTATCTGAGGCGTTAATTTACCTACTAAAATATCGCCAGTTTCTACCCAGGATCCCAACTTCACAACTCCATTTCTGTCCAAATTGCGGAGTAAATGTTCTTCTAGATGTGGTATTTCTTTAGTGATTTTTTCAGCGGAGCCTTGGCTTGTCGTATCCGTCTGAATTTCATATTTTCGGATGTGAAAAGAAGTATAAATATCCTCATATACCAAACGTTCGCTAATTAATACTGCGTCTTCAAAATTGTAACCCTCCCAGGGCATATAAGCTACTAAAATGTTTTTTCCTAAAGCAAGTTCTCCACCAACTGTAGCTGCTCCCTCCGCTAAAATTTGCCCTTTTTTAATGGATTTACCCCGTGGAACCCGAGGTTTTTGGTGCATACAAGTATTTTTGTTAGATCGCCGATGGGCAACTAAAGGAATACTTATAGTTTTCCCACGACTTGATAAAAGTATCTTATGGCTATCACTAGAAATGATCTTTCCCTCGCGTTCGGCGATAACGGAAACCCTCGAATCTAGAGCTGTTTGGCGTTCCAATCCAGTTCCAACAATGCACTTCTCGGACCGAGAAAGGGGAACTGCTTGGCGCTGCATATTAGAACTCATTAAAGCCCGATTGGCATCATTATGCTCAATAAAAGGAATGAGAGAACCTCCAATAGAAAAATATTGGAAAGGGAAAATACTTCGAACATGAATCTGTTCCCATGCAATAGTCAGGAATTCTTGACGGTATCTAGCTGGAACAACCTGTTCTTCCTGAATACCCTGATTCAAGGACAAAGAATTTCCTGCTGCTATCATATAATATTCATCTCTATTTGGTGATAAATAAACCACCTGTCTCTCTTTTTTTTCTTTTGCTTTCTCAGATATTTCATAAAAAGGACTCTCTATAGATCCCCACCAGTGATCAATTCTCGCATGAATAGCTAACGATCCGGTAAGTCCAACATTGATTCCTTCGGACGTGTCAATTGGACAAATACGCCCATAGTGACTTGGATGAATATCTCGGCTCCGAAAACTTGCAGTTCTCCCCGTCAATCCTCCAGGACCCAAACAACTCACTTTTCGCCCATGAACCGTTTGTGTCAATGGATTGGTTTGATCAAAAACTTGAGATAAGGGGTATGTGCCAAAAAAGGTCTCATAAGTAGTTATTAATAAAATCGAAGTTGAAGTTGGAGTTACCAAAGTTTGTGGAGTCGGTTTCGATTGACGTATGAATACTCTACGGATAGTTTTTTGAACCGCATTTTGTAAACGGCCAAGAGCCAGTCCGAATTGATCTTGTAACAGATTTGCAACCGAACGAATACGTTTATTTTTCAAGTGATTCATATCGTCATCGTCAAGTATACCCGTTCCAAATTTCATTCCAATCAAATGATCCGTAGCGGCCAATACATCTCGTGGTAACAAGAATGTATTGTTCTGAGGGATATCAAGATTCAGTCTCCGGTTCATATTTCGTCGACCAACTCTTCCTAATTCACATTTTTGTTGAAAAAATTTTTTTTGTAATTCCTCGCATAAGGATTCCGAAAATACCAGGTCCCCACCTACACAAGCAAATTGTTGATAAAACTCCAAAATAGCTTTTTCTTTTGACTCAATCCTCTTCTTCTCTTTAGCATTCGGGAAAGACAAGAAAATTTCGGGGTAGGAAACATTATCTAAAATTTCTCTTAGATTTGAACCCATAGCTGATGATAGAACTAAAATAGATATTTTTTGTTTTCTACTCACGCGAGCCCATATCCTTTCTTTTTTATCAATTGCTAATTCCGACCTTCCTCCCCAATCTGATATTATAGTTCCGGTGTATATAGAAATTCCCTTATGGTCTAATTCCGAGCGGTAGTAAATACCAGGACTTAGCAATATTTGATTGATCACAATTCGGTATATTCCATTTATTATAAAGGTTCCTAAGGAATTCATTATAGGAATGTTTCCAATAGAAATGGTTTGCTTTTGCACATCGAAACCAAAAATTAATCTCGCGGATACATATAATTCGGAAGAATAGGTGAGTGATTCATACACAGCATCCCTTTCTTTTATCGAGGGTTCTAGCAATTGATATCCTTTCGCAAATAATTGAAATGCAATTTCGTGATCTGGATCTTTAATTGTTGGAAACTTCTCAAGTTCGTCTGCCAAGCCTTGATTAATGAATCTACAAAATCCCTCGAATTGGATCTGACTAAATCCGGGTATTGTGGACATTCCCTCATTTCCATTCCGGAGCATTTTAATCTTAAGTTTCCTATTTATCGAAGAAAAATTCCATTATCAGCTCACTCTTCATCAATCCCTACGGATCAATCTAGCAATTATGGAATCTATATTCTGTTTACTGAATCACATGAAATTCTAGGGAACTCCACATATGTATTTCATATATGTATTTCATACATATGAATACAGACGATTTCGACGAAAATTCGAATTTAGCAGGGGTAGAAATGGAATAAAAATAAATTGATAAAACAGTCCTAGAAAAAAATTCTGCCACTTAAACTTTATGATATTCTAAAAAGATTGGATAGAAAATATTTCTCATTTTATCTCCTTTCTATAAAAGAGATAAAGCCATAATAATTTATAAGCACTAGAAAGTTTGACTTTAGTTCGATTTAGAATACCACGCTTAGTTTCATTTTCAAAAAGAATTTGAAGGTTCTTGTTCTTTTTTGTTTCGTAGTAGTAGAGAATTGCTAGAAAATAAAGGATTTCTTCGTTGTAGAATCCTAAAATAAAGTAAATACTTTATTTTATTTTTTATTATTTTTTATTTTAAGTACTTGCTAATCTAGTTATCCACCTATCTACATATCCTTTCTTTTCTTGTAATTGCACTTAGGTTAGCCAAGAAGGCCAAGCCATAATCTATATCAGAGCAAATTCCCTCTTTTTTTTATTCAAGATATTTAATGCAATAAAAAATGAAAGCATGATTCCCCATAGGGATATGTACATAAGGGGAATCCATAGATAATAATGCTGTTTGGACCTGGAGTTTCCCTATATACAGATTAGGGAAACATTTATTCTATTTTATTATGCCATGCCATTAAAAGTAATGGGGGTGGGAGAATACCGATTTAAGAGCCGTTCACTACTGCAATTCAAAAAAAAAAAAGAAAATTCAAATTCTAGTTAATGGTTCTAATTTGTTCTAAATTTTGCAGCCTGTGACTGGAAATCCACTTTTTCTCCTTTGTCATCTCAATAGAATAGAAAGAAAAGGGAAGTTGTCTAGTGTTAGCAATGCGTGTTTTAAGATAGAATCCATCGAGGAGAATAAGCGAAACTAGATCCAAAAAAGCAGAATTTTTTTTTTGAAAAAGATTAGAAAAAAGTAAGTAGAATTAGATTCAAGATAAAAGAAAAAGAAGGGTTTTAGTTTTAGTAAAAAAATGTGGATGAATACTTGTTCTTTTCTCCATTTTAGATCGGATTTTTTTGGCGGCATGGCCAAGTGGTAAGGCAGGGGACTGCAAATCCTTTACCCCCAGTTCAAATCTGGGTGCCGCCTGATCAATAAAATACTTAGGATTATAGCACTGATCAAACCCTACAAATCCCTACCTCTATAAGCTGGGGCACGAGAGTAACTAGGTCTGGCGATACTTGATTTGGAGAATCCATACCATAGTTCTATCCTCAAACTAGGGTTTGTTTTGTCGGCAGTGGCCCAAACGGCTACGAATAGGGGTGAGGTAGCATTTCCTCATTCTTTTATTAATTTAAATTGATTCGATTCGGGAATTTAAAACAACGAGACTAAGATGTCATAAATCTGCGTATCCAAAGGTTCTTAAGGAGCAGTCTTTTTTCAATCTAAGATTGAAGAAAGGACTTCGCGAAGAAATATCAAGACTTACTAATTATCATACATTTTATTTATAGTACATCTTACTACATACACTTCGTACATCTTATCCTACCCACATAGACTAAAGTAAAAGCTACTGAATTCTGTCGAGAATTAGATTGGGCTGATCAAAAATCAATTTCAGGGATAGGGCCTCCTCACTCTTTCATAGAAAGATAGAAAGCGGAGCAGTAGGGTTTAGGTTAGAAATAAACATGGGTTCCAATAAATATTTATCTATCTGAATTTTTTAGTATATTCTTACGTCCTTTGTTTATAAAAAAACTAACAAACGGAAGACAAAATCTCTCTATTCCCGCGTCTTTTATTCAGGACATCCCCCTTAGGGAAAGGGTGGCTATGTATCATATTTATACTTAATGCTCTCCAATTCTACCAGAAATCATATAAGATAATAATTTGTTAGGAGTAAATTCCTTTAACGGATTCATCCATAGTCTTAGGGCGGAATGCCCTTTTGACTCTGTACCCTCGATTCCACTATGATTATGGATCAATAGTAGAAGAATTCCTTCATAGAAATAGGAGACATAATTTACATGGATATAGTAAGTCTCGCTTGGGCTGCTTTAATGGTAGTCTTTACATTTTCTCTTTCGCTAGTAGTATGGGGGAGGAGTGGACTCTAGGGATACTACTAATTGATTGAGTAGTCGAATTGTAGTATCAACTCGTTTTTTAATTGATCGTTTTGCATTAATAAGTTTGCCAAACTTTTTTTTTATCTCTTTCTTTAGTTTTGTTTCATTCTTGTAAGAAACTCTTTTTAGAAAGTAAGAAAGAGTCGTTCTATTCTAGTATGTTCTATTCCAGTCTAATAGAAAGGGCGATTATAGTAATTCATAATTTCTATTCTACTAGAACGAGTAAAAAGAAAGTTCTATACATAAGAAAATAAAACTTTCTTACACGAAGCTATTCACAACATATCGCACATTTTTCATTTATACTATTTTCTTATTCTTAGAAAATTTTTTATGTTCTTTTTTTTTGAAGGATCTTGATTGAAGCATCTCACGCCATTTTTAAGCATGAGAAGGATTCGTAGGTTTTTTCCTTTTACTTTTTTTCTTTTACTACAGTCTATTCTCGTATTATTTTTCTCCCCCTCCATGGATTCTTTCAATGAAGGTTGTCTTCGATTTTTTGATTTTGACTTGATTGTGGATGCAGTGAAAAAAGAAGTAGAATTCGACTACTATTTCAATCTACTAATCGATTCTATGTAGATTCAAGATAATATAATAGAAAGAATCTAAAGTGTCGTAGAAAGAACTACATATAATTCTTTCTACCACACTTTATGATTCCAACGGGATCCTTTCATTTAAGACTTGGATTTTTAGTTTCTTTAATCCCTTTAAAATTTCTTCAATGATTAATTGGAATTCCAATTAATCATTTTGGCTGGCTGTTTTTACATAAATAATAAGTAAAAAGGTTGTAGGAACTAGAATGAACAATGCAGTAGCAATAAATGCGAGAATATTGACTTCCATAACCTCTTTATTTTTTTTTTTCACAATAACTCGGGATGTAATCCCATAGAGAGGAAAAAGGGGTATCCTGTAAATTTAAGGAGAGGATTTGCATTCTGATAATACTGAATCAATTCAATATTATGAATATTGGATCTATCAAATCAATTCATGGTTGATAGTGAAATAATATAACATAGGAGGATCCCTTATCCATACTAAGACCAAAATCGGTTTTTTGATTGGATTCGAAACTCCCTCTATTCTATTTTTCATTCTTTTCTACTTTTGCCTTTCTATATGTATAACCCAAAATCTTTTTTATCTTATCCCATTTCCCTTCCTTTTTGTTTTTGTTATAGTTATACATACAATTAGGTATGTATTATATGACCCACTTTCTATGGGTCACATAGACATCCAAATAAGCAGTAGAAGTAGAAATGAGATATAGAAAAAGGAATCTTAAATAAAAAGGATCCAATCCAATATTTTAATTTAGGAAAAAGAGCGTTTGCTTGGTTTTTTTTAGGTTACTATCAATATCTGCTTTGGGGGGTCTAAAGATGAGAGCGGATCCATAAAAAAAAGGAGTCGGCAAATGGAGTGAGAATGAGGTAGATTCTTTCCAATTATTCATTGAAAATCCACAAATCAAATTGGAACTAGAAAATAGAAGGGGTGTAGTTTAACCCCCAAAAAGGAACTGATTAGATGAAATTCATTCTCTAACAATACAATAAACGAGTAAAGTTTATGTATGAATTCCGGTAAAATACTGGTACTCTATTTCATAAGCGTCGAATAGGAAGTTAAGATGAGGACGGTATCATCTTAAAAATAGAGTAATATCCTAAATTATACTAATCCACGTATGATATGTATGCCTTTCCTTATAAACCAGAAGGAGTGAAAAAACAAAATTCCTATATTGATCTCTTTTTACTAAGAAATGCGAAAAAAAAGTAAAGTGAAGTAATGGTACCCCATAGATATTTGATGTTGCCTCCTGCCCCCTCCCCTTTTCATCAAAAATTTCAGGAAAGATTAATTTGTCCATTCATTGAACCCTAGTTCGGGACTGACGGGGCTCGAACCCGCAGCTTCCGCCTTGACAGGGCGGTGCTCTGACCAATTGAACTACAATCCCTCCGGGGTGTATGGCATCCCTATTCTTAAATAGAACCATAAGAAGATTCGATTCTTCTGTCGTGCTCTAAGAAATAGACGAATCGTATGCTACATACCCCACATAGGATATGTGGATATAGTGAGAGTGGCATAACTAGTATGTCGGTATCTTTTATCTCTTCTCTAAAAATAAATGAGAATCCGACTTTCTATAAGAAAAAGTCTTTTCTTCTTTGTCTTTTCTTTGTAAAATAAAGAATCAGAGAGATATAGATTCGAAATAGATTTCCCCTTTTATCCTTATCCTTTATTTCTAAGGATCAGACATTTTTTTTCTTCCATACAAAATAATGGATTTAGTTCATATTCACGAAGCCTTAGATTTTTGGGCCGAGCTGGATTTGAACCAGCGTAGACATATCGTCAACGAATTTACAGTCCGTCCCCATTAACCGCTCGGGCATCGACCCAGGAAGAATTTTTTCTAGGCTTTTTGATAATTTATGATTAACCTCTTTTTATAATACTCCCTACCCCCAGGGGAAGTCGAATCCCCGCTGCCTCCTTGAAAGAGAGATGTCCTGAACCACTAGACGATAGGGGCATCGCTAGACGATAGCGCCATATACAACCACCCGTCATTATACTATAATGATAGTATGAGCAGTTTTTTGGAATTGTCAATATACTCTTCGAGTATAACTAGATCAAAGTAAAGAGTCTTTACTTTATGCTTTCATAGGATTTTTTTTTAGGTGAGGGTTAGGTTAATTCACAGATCATCCCCTACTTTTTAAGTAAATTCGTTTAAAGGGTATAGAATAAGAATAGATTAATAAAAAGGAGTCTAGATTAGTTCTGTACAGGTATTGATTTGATTGTTCTAACAGGAAAAACAGTCCAATTTCATTTCTTTTTTGCAATTAAAATTCTGTGGTCAGTTAGTGTTCAGACCAAAAATGTCGGAATCTTGCACTAAACTAAGTTATAAAATTCAAGAAAAAGTGGAGACATTAAAAAAAAAAAAAAAATGAATGAAGTTAGTAGAAAAGTACTTTCTCGGATTCGAACCGATGCCTTCCGTCTTACCAAAGCATTACTCTACCACTAAGTGAGAAGCCCTTTATCGGATTTGAACCGATGACTTATGCCTTACCATGGCATTACTCTACCACTGAGTTAAAAGGGCTTTTTATTCAAAAATTAGCCACTTTCATTTACCATTATGGGTCTACTGCATAATGTACATGTTCATATTGTATGTATATATTAATGTACATAATATATACATATATTGAGATATATGTAGAGATTTTCTTTCTATATATATTGAGATATAGAAGTTTATTTATGGCGAGGTTCAAAATCTTGATAAAATAAAGAAAAATAAGAAAATCTTTCATATTCTCTCTTAATAAAATACGTGAACAGAGAGTTGACACACTCAAAAATTATTATATATATCGGATACACTTGAAGAAGCTGGGTAAGTTCATAAGTATATAAACACGATCTCGGACGACTCACGAAAGCCCAGAAGTTCCTTTTTTTGTTTAAAAGGAGAACAAATATGTATCAATTGTTGAATCGGATACAACAATGGGCCAAAAATGTCAAAGGGGCAATAAGAGCTGCTGTTAAAAAAATGATAGACTTTGTTTTTTTTTTATCTTTAGGCTATTCACTTTTCACGTGCGCAGAATGTTCTGCAGAATTAGGGACTTTTTTCTTCTATTGGCTGATCTTATGATGAGAACTTTCTACATTTATGTTTTATTTCCCCTAATTCTAATTGGGTGGAAAGTAATTTGCGCTCTTCATATACCCCTATCCCTATGGCTGGGTATTCATTTTCGGTGATATACTTCTTATCCTTTTGATAAGAGATTGAAACAATTTTTCACGGGTATCTTTTAGAAAAACTTTCGAGTTCAAAACTTTTGAATTTTTCTTAAAAAGTTTTGGACGGATTTGTTGAAATGATTTTCAACAGGTACCTCTTGGAAATGGGGTACTTGACTATTCTACAAGGATTCTAGTGGATTTGGAACAAACTATGCTGGAGTTCATTTTATTCTAAAAAGTTGGCAGTTGAATTTATACTGCAGAGTAGAAAAATTCTACTACTGCCTGCCCAACAAAAAAGAAAAACCATATCCTACATACCTAACTCCTCCAGGTTCAAGGTTTTCCCTTTCCGAACAGTAGAAAAAAGAGGATTTTAGATTTCCGATCCTAGGGTAAAAAAGGAAGGGAACAGATACCCAATATGATTTCTTAGGAGGAACGTTTGGTAATGGTCCTCTATGCTTTTTTTTATGTGTTCTTAGTTCTATTTCTTTGATTCTTTTAAACATGAATTTAATAAACTAGAATTGAGTGGAAAAGAAGAGAGGAAATTAGTAAATGGGGAGGATCCACTAACCAGAGACTTTCCGAATCCTCTTTATGAAGAGTTTGAGTAGTCCTCTGATGTAAATTTTCATCAGCTAAATCTGTCGATTCCTATCCGCTTTTCTTTTTAAGTTATTACTCTTTGTTTATTGCTTCTCTCAAGTGATAGAGGAAGTCTATGATGAATTTTTTAAAGTCATCCCATTCCTTCCCTATGGCTCGCATTTCGACAAATGGAGGAAGAAAATATCGTTCCCAATTTATTTGTTCAATTCTGAACAAAAAACAAAAGGAAGAAAGGGACTGCCCCCTATATTTCTTAGTGTATATTGTTGGAATAATAAAACTATTCCTTACAACAGTCTGGCACATTTATGTCCTCACAAATAATCATCCTTGTAGTCATAACCATAGAATAGACCCTAATCAAAATGCATACATTTGGTTCATACACTATTGGCGTGGTAAGAAGAGGTGTATTTTACAGACTAGAGAGGGGCTATATAAATCCTAAAGTAAAGGCTCGCGATTGACGCCCGTCGGCATGAACTTTCTCCGTTTGATTCGATAAGGTTGAATTAGCCTCCTTCTCGAATGGCTACCCTTGACAAAGGGTAGCGTTGGTATCATAATCTACAGGTAGCGGGTATAGTTTAGTGGTAAAAGTGTGATTCGTTCTATTAATAACTGAATTTGAAATAATATACTTAAGGCATCTTTAAGTTTTTTATATTCATATTCCGATGAAAACTTTAGTTCTTATAAAGGATTTAATCCTTTTCCTCTCAATAGCATATTGAGGAAGAATATACATTATCGCGATTAGTATCCAAAGACTAATTGAATTTGCATTTAAAATAAAAATTCGATTATGAGTAGAGAGTCGCGAAGCATAATTTTGCGTTTAAGTATTCCGATTGAATAAATATGAGTCAAGGATCTATGGATGAAGATACAAAAAATTTTATTTCCAATCGTAACTAAATCTTCTTTTGTTTTGTTTAAAAAGGAAATGGAAGCCCAATAGCTAAAAAATGATGGTTTTGGTTTACTAGAACCATCAGTATATTGTTTCAGCTCGGTGGAAACCCAACTATTTTCCTCAGGATCTCTTGAATGAAATTAGGGAACGAAGTAAGTAGATTAGATAGATATTTAGGAGAATTTCTATCTCCTACTCTATAGGGATCATCTAGAAAGCAAAGAGCTTTGGTTCCATTCAGACAGAAAAGCTGACTTAGATGTTAAGTGGTGATAATATCCATAAAGGAGCCGAATGAAATTAAAATTTCATGTTCGGTTTTGAATTAGAGACGTTAAAAAAAATCAACCAACGTCGACTATAACCCCTAGCCTTCCAAGCTAACGATGCGGGTTCGATTCCCGCTACCCGCTCCATTTTGTAGAAAAAGACTATTCTATTTGTTTGTCTAGACATGGTAGAGACTTGTATTGAACCTTTTTCGTCCACTTGTTTTTGGCCCTACAGAGCGGAGTAGAGCAGTTTGGTAGCTCACGAGGCTCATAACCTTGAGGTCACGGGTTCGATTCCCGTCTCCGCACTTAGCAGTCCGTATAAATGGACTATTCTTTTTATATAGATATATAGATATAGTAGAGGCCTATATCCAACTCTTTTTTTATTCAGCAGGCAGAAAAAAAAATGAAAGAAAAGCATAGCCTATGCGCCTTTAAAAACCGTTTGTCTCTTATTTGTCTTAGACTGAATTTTTTATCATAGTACCTTACTAAATTAAGTTGGCGAGCGACGGGAATCGAACCCGTATCTCTCCTTGGCAAGGAGATGTTTTACCACTGAACTACGCTCGCTACATTGAACTACGCTCGCTACGACCTATATTTTATAGGGTATATCCACGTTGAAGTTGGAGTTACCAAAGTTTGTGGAGTCGGTTTCGATTGACGTATGAATACTCTACGGATAGTTTTTTGAACCGCATTTTGTAAACGGCCAAGAGCCAGTCCGAATTGATCTTGTAACAGATTTGCAACCGGACGAATACGTTTATTTTTCAAGTGATTCATATCGTCATCGTCAAGTATACCGGTTCCAAATTTCATTCCAATCAAATGATCCATAGCGGCCAATACATCTCGTGGTAACAAGAATGTATTGTTCTGAGGGATATCAAGATTCAGTCTCCGGTTCATATTTCATCGACCAACTCTTCCTAATTCACATTTTTGTTGAATTTTTTTTTGTAATTCCTCGCATAAGGATTCCAAAAATACTAGGTCCCCACCTACACAAGCAAATTGTTGATAAAACTCCAAAATAGCTTTTTCTTTTGACTCAATCCTCTTCTTCTCTTTAGCATTCGGGAAAGACAAGAAAATTTCGGGGTAGGAAACATTATCTAAAATTTCTCTTAGATTTGAACCCATAGCTGATGATAGAACTAAAAAAGATATTTTTTGTTTTCTACTCACGCGAGCCCATATCCTTTCTTTTTTATCAATTGCTAATTCCGACCTTCCTTCCCAATCTGATATTATAGTTCCGGTGTATATAGAAATTCCCTTATGGTCTAATTCCGAGCGGTAGTAAATACCAGGACTTAGCAATATTTGATTGATCACAATTCGGTATATTCTATTTATTATAAAGGTTCCTAAGGAATTCATTATAGGAATGTTTCCAATAGAAATGGTTTGCTTTTGCACATCGAAACCAAAAATTAATCTCGCGGATACATATAATTCGGAAGAATAGGTGAGAGATTCATACACAGCATCCCTTTCTTTTATCGAGGGTTCTAGCAATTGATATCCTTTCGCAAATAATTGAAATGCAATTTCGTGATCTGGATCTTTAATTGTTGGAAACTTCTCAAGTTCGTCTGCCAAGCCTTGATTAATGAATCTACAAAATCCCTCGAATTGGATCTGACTAAATCCGGGTATTGTGGACATTCCCTCATTTCCATTCCGGAGAATTTTAATCTTAAGTTTCCTATTTATCAAAGAAAAATTCCATTATCAGCTCACTCTTCATCAATCCCTACGGATCAATCTAGCAATTATGGAATCTATATTCTGTTTACTGAATCACATGAAATTCTAGGGAACTCCACATATGTATTTCATATATGTATTTCATACATATGAATACAGACGATTTCGACAAAAATTCAAATTTAGCAGGGGTAGAAATGGAATAAAGATAAATTGATAAAACAGTCCTAGAAAAAAATTCTGCCACCTAAACTTTATGATATTCTAAAAAGATTGGATAGAAAATATTTCTCATTTTATCTCCTTTCTATTAAAGAGATAAAGCCATAATAATTTATAAGCACTAGAAAGTTTGACTTTAGTTCGATTTAGAATAGCACGCTTAGTTTCATTTTCAAAAAGAATTTGAAGGTTCTTGTTCTTTTTTGTTTCGTAGTAGTAGAGAATTGCTAGAAAATAACGATTTTCCATGCCGTGCCTTCCGTGCCGGCTCATGGCCCGTAAGCCCGCTACCGGCCATGGAGAAGATGTACTTGATTTTCAACACTCCATTTTCTCCTTTTCAACATCCTATTATAACGTTTTAAACATTACGTTCTCTCTGTTTCAACATTTCATTTTTCTTGCTTCAACATTTTCAAACATTCACAGTTGAACATATGTAAATGTTGAACGTGTTTAACCGAAGTGTTGAAGTTGTTTAGTATAAATGTTAAAACTATTTAATCGAAATGTTGGGGTTACCGGGCCGTGCTCGTGCCGTGCCACGGGCCAGGGTGGCGGCCCATGGCCCGCACGACACCTCGTGCCGGGGCCGGCACGGGCCCGTTGCCACCGTGCCGTGTCGTGCCATGGGCCGGGCCAAACTCCCGTGCCGTGGACCGTGCCAACGGGCCACGTGCAGCATGGCCATCTATAGTTGGGGATGGTTGAATAAAATATAGATTAATTGGTATAGAGGTTGAAATATAGAGGTTGACGGGTGCGGAAGATGTTAGGATAGAGGTTGAAATCATGATGACTAGACGAGAATATTCCTTTAAGGGTTAGAAATAGAGGTTGACTAGTACGGATAGCCTAACACGGAAACTTGGCACGTGGGCCCCTCTTAATAGAGGCACAAGACACAACTGACATGTGAGCCCCACCTGTCGGGATGCACGAAAAATTGGACAGAAACCACTTGCTTTAGAAATAGGTAAAGATGTGTGTACTCCCTCCAGTTCAGTATTAGAAGTCGTTTGGGACAGCGATATTGTCACCAAAGTACAACTTTGACTTCTCTTTTCTATAAAATTATTTCTTAAAAAGTTATATGCTTTAGAAATAGGTAAAGATGTGTGTACTCCCTCCAGTTCAGTATTATAAGTCGTTTAGGACAGCGATATGGTCACCAAAGTACAACTTTGACTTCTCTTTTCTATAAATTATTTCTTAAAAAGTTATATATGTATATTTCTATGAAAGTAATTTTCAAGACCAATCTATGTATATGATTTTCACATTTCCAAACTCAACAACTTAAATGTTATTCATGATTTATATTCCCAATGTTTGACCCAAACCTTGTCCAAAATGACTTCTAATACTAAACCGGAGGGAGTATATATATATAGAGGACGAGTTTTTCCTACACCCATACGTGGCTACACCCATGTCCAAAAAACCATGTTATAGGGCAGCGCTAAATGGTACCATGGGTACTGAATATTATTTAGTACCCGACCCCCTCCCCCAACCCATGCTCCCCCACGCAGAGCGCTTGCGGCCTGCCCGACCAATGCCGAGGCATCCTGCTCTCGCATGCCTTCCAGCACCGAGTTTTGTTTTCTGAACCGACAAAATTTGTTTCTGATTTTTTCATGAGTGTTGTTTTTTTCTCCTGAGCCAACAAACGTCTGTAGTTTTCTTTTTTTCGTCTTTTTCCGTGACTGCACGTGGTTTTTTTCCGTGACTCCACAATTCTGGTTGTTGGTGCACGAATAGCCAAATGGGTCGACACTTTGAATTAGAAAAGATCAAGCATGTCATGTCATTATATCATAAGGTCAATAATTAAAGGATTAAGTGACCCTATCATAAAGTTCCGAAGGCACAAAGGTACTTGTATAAGAAATAAAACTTAGACACCTTTGATAAGCATGTATGATTTCATCTCTTTCATTGTGTGCCATTTAAATTTTTAGTTTTTTTTCATGTGTGAATTTGAAAAAAAAAACCATAACAGGATAGGATGAAGGGGTCGTAGACCTCCGTGTGGAGTTGGATTGCGGCAGTTGGTCGCCTGGTGGGGCCAGGTTGCCTAGCGTATGATGTAACACTGGCCCAGGTGGGGTGGAACGAAGCCCAACACACCGATCCAGATTTTTCGAATCCCGCAACCTTAGCACCGCAACTCCTGCTGAAAGCCCGACACACCGGTACGGCCTCATGTCCACACAACCTGCACCTCGGCAACCTTAGCACCGCAACTCCAACGCCCCCACTCGAGGAAAGGCCCAATCGCCCTTAAAACTAGTCTGATATGGGAAGGGTGGCTCTTCCTTTTAAGGTGGCTTCCACCTCCCAAGCTAAGCAAGGTGGGATTATTCAGAGGCTCACACGGTCGCCGCCCGACTACAACTTGGACCAGCTGGGCCCTTTTAGTTCCGTCTTTGCCAGCGGGTAATAGTGGAGGATTTCCTCATCAGCGTAGGCCGACCGTCCTCCCATTGTGTACTGAGCTTGAAGTTTAAGTTCCACTTTAGTAGGCTCAGCTCCAGGGTCCTGCTTTGCTCTGCACTAGACAATTTTAGCACAGGTTTTGGCCGGCTGGCCAGCAGGTGACCGCCTGACTTTTGGTTGCATCGGTTCACTCTCATTTTTGTCCAAAGATTCCTTGATGTGTGCTCACTTTGAAAGGCTGCACACTTGGTGTAGAGTTAGCATAGGGGTGTGGTTGGCACACAAGTGTGCACCATCCACCAATGGTGTGAACAAAGCAACGTTTTATCTTGTTTTATTATGATTATTATAAAAGGGAAAGGGGGGTGCTGCTATAAAAGAAAAATTGGAAAGCAAATGATTGAAAAGGGAAATAAAATGCAGCACCCAAAATAAACTAGGATAATGACACGTTGTGGTCCGGCCATGACCATGGAGTATGGGTCTAGCTTGGATACTCGTAAAAGTCCATTTCTTCAAGTTCCGGTATGTTAGGCTCGAGGAATATTTTGATGGGCCAATGGCCAAGAAAACATCCCTGTCATTGCTCTGGAGGGGTAGGTATTTTAGAAAGACCAAGGCTTCCCATGATCAAGCAAAAAGAATGCGGAAATTATAAAAAAAAGTGATACCTCATTTCCGACTTTGATGTGCTTGATCTTGCTCCACTTATTATGCTGTGGCGGACCACTCTAAAATTATTCCAAGTTAAGTACCCCACGGACCATTAACAAGTAGTCAGGCACTTAATCCGGAATAAGATGGAGTGGCGTCGGATTATACCCGGTTTACCACGTTTTTCTTTCGATCGAAACAACACGCAAGCCCACACGAAGGTGAGTCCAAGAGATTACAACATTCCACAAGTTCAAATTAACATAAATAGTCTCAACAATTTAATACAAACCAAGTCTGAAATTGAAATAAAGTTTGAGAGTTCAGCAGCGGAAATTAACTAACGATGATACATAGCAACACCACGATGAAGCCGTCCATGGTGCTACTCCTCACGATCCTCGGATGAGGACGGAACCCACTCGATGTGCCAGCCAGGAGGAACCTGGGTAGGCCAAGTAGCACTAGCAAGGTCCTGTACAACATGCATACATGAAATAAAAGCCACAAGCAAGGCTGAGTATACTAATACTCATCAAGGCTTACCCGTCGGGTGAAAACTACATCGCCGACTCCTAGACATGAGAGGCTTTTGGCTGGTGGGTTTGTTTGCCAAAAAGGACTAAGAGTGGATCCTTACTTTTATTATTTTGGCATCAAGTTAGTAGTGTTAACCATTCTAGATTAGCATCCTTTCTAAGCATGCAAGTGGTGCAATACAATTTAGTACAGACAACAAGTTATCAGTTACATAGTTTCACTTCTTACTCAATGTAGCACAGCGGTAAAGCAGTCTCATTAACTGCAAGAAGCGGATAGTTCGAACCGAATTTCACTACCTGGCCAGGGAAACCCAACACAAACGGATAACGCTTGCTATTAAAGGCACAAGCACTACCCAACATTTCCCATAAATCCACAATTCGGAACCAACTCCCACTCCCTTAGGATACAAGGTTATCGGATACTCGCAGACTCAAGCCGGCCGATCTCACGCATGTAACCACTTGTGTACAACAAGGGAAAATAACAAAAGAAGGCTATCGGTCCTAGCTGTATCAATCGGGTACCGGGCTTACCAGAGCCCAGACTTGGCATGTGCGTGGTACGTTCAAAAACTTGACACACAGAACCACACGTTTCGACCTTAATCCAATTATTATACATGGACGGGAGATCTACACATACCATCCTTATGATTCCAACATAAGTAAAGACAAGCAACTCCTATATCTCGCGAGTGACAGGAAATCACTCGACTTGTAACAGTCCTAAAGCATTGCACTATCAACCTTATCATACTAGTATTTCAAGACATAGGTACTAGAATTATGCAACTAGGGTATTCAAACAACTCCTTGAAACATAAATGCACAAACATAGATAATTCAAAGTTGCGTAAACTTTAAAAGTTAGGTTATGCTCCGGGGCTTGCCTTCTTGGGCTACACTGGTGTGGGTCAATCACAATGACGTTGGCATCACCTTCGGGAGCTTCTTCTTCGTTGGCGGGGACGAGATTGTAAGTACCGCCAGCGAGGACGCCTTCTACATGAGATGCACAGTTTAAGTGTTGCTGCAAAATTTTAGGTCTAAAAACTAAGGCACTTGAAGGCCGTATTCACCTAGACACTTTAGTGTACAATTCTTTTCTTCACAAGAATAGAGAAGGGGGTGGGGTGCTAGACTTAAGTCTCTTTGATGGTGATTGTGTACATATATAAAACAATTTAAACTACTATTTCTTATACAAGTATTCAGTTCTGAAATTAAAACTAATATGCACCCACATTTGCTTTGATTATTCACAAGTGATCTACATCCTTTTATTAATTCTGATTTTACTCTAGTTCCTTCTCATATTTGTTTCTCTGTTTCGGTTCATCCTTTTTATCTACAAACTTTATAACAGCTACAGGAGTATAAGAGCTAAGCTCACCCCAAAATTTAGCTAAAACCGAGTTGTACAGAATTAATTAAAATGGTACAAGTCACTGACCCTAGATTCAAGATTAAAACATATAAAATCAAAGATACATCCAAAACAGTAGATTTTGCTACCAGAGCTAGACATGACCACAAGGAGTGCTTTGGCCAAGTGGTAGCTAAAAATACCACTTGAACAGTCCTAAACAAATACCAATCCAAAAACATACATCTATTTATTTGATAGCCTAAACAGAGTCACAAATTAAGTTTAACATTTTTCTAGCATGTGCTATCAAGGTTTTAAGCCTCCGGTGGAAGTTGATGATTTTTAACTGCAGGAATTATTTTTAATAAATCTAGAACTGAGCTAGAACAGAAATAACTAAACAATTAATAACAGAGGCTACAGAGAATATTTTCAGGTTTCCTTTTTACACAGAGCTACTACAGCCTATAAAAACAACATATCCAATTCAGCTACAGAGGAGTTCAGGATTTGAAATGGTGCACAAATCACTTAAAACTGAGTTTGAATTTTAGTTCAAAAACTATTCATCAAAAGCATATACATGCAAACATGAGATTGGATTTTACAACCTCAAGAGTCCAAAGAGTATTTATTTGCATTTTTTAGATTTTCCTACGATTTTTAACGGATGTTTAAACAACTCAGTAAAATGAATTAGATCTGGAGATTCGACTATTACAAATAGGTCCTCGGAATTTACACTAGGAAACCTAAAACTATTTGAACGATCCCAATCAGGTCCCTGGTGGGAATTGAAGCTCGGCGAGCTCAACTCCGGCGAGGAACGGCCGGGGTTGTATGGGCTGAGGCCACGGGAACGATGAGGGACTCACCCACAACCGGTTTGATGCGACGGCGAGGTAGGAGGTGGACCGGAGATGGCCGGCGACGGGAGCACGGGTGGTGCAGCCACCTCTGCTTCAACTCCGGCGAGGACGGTGGCGACAGCTGCAGTTGGAGGGGCTCGTGAGCATCAGTAGAGCATGACAAAGGCGTTGGGGCGCTTGGTTGGTGACTCGGAGAGCCAGAACGTGGGGCGCGGCGTGGAGGTGAACTTCAGCGGCTGCAATGGAAGCTTGGGGAAAAATTTTGATTCCCAGGCTGACAGGCGATGGGAGCTCGAGAGGAGTGGTGGAGGACGAAGCTAAGGAGGTGAATGAGCCTTGGGTGCGGTGGATTAGAAATCCATGGAGGGGAAAAAGTGAATTTGGCCAACGGCTGCAGGGTTCTCGAGCTCGGTTTCTCGCGTCCAGAGGTTGAAGAAGAAGCATTTGAGCGTGGAGAAGGAAGGGCAGGGTCGCAGGGCTGAAGTAATGAGGTCGTGACGAGTTGGAGGAGCCTGGGAGCATGTTAGAGACGGTCGGGGGTCACTCGGGCTGGAGTGCGCGTGACGGGGCGCCAGCAGGTTGCCATGATTGCGGGGAGACAGCTCGAGCAGACCTCGCTCGTCGGTTGGGCGCCAAGGATTCGAGTGCGGGGAACGAGGGATGGCCTGAGCAAGCTGCATCGCACGGTTGGTCAAGCATCCGGGTCAGAGGGGGCTCAGGCAGGCGAGGCGCGACGGCCAACGGCGCGGCTCTGCTCATCGTGATGGCGGAGCGCGAGGGGCGAGGCTGCTTAGGCGCGGGCATCGCGGGAAAAGACCGGACGGGGGGTCAGGAGCGTGCACCAGGACCGGGGACACGGCTGCAGGGGGTTTGGCCAGCCAGCCGGGGTCGCCGCCGCTCACCGGCCACATGGCGACCAACTGCGGCCTGGGGCAGAGCATGCCAGAGCTGCGGCCGGGACGCCCGTGGAGCTCCCCAGTTCAAGGCTGGTTTTCTCCGAAAATTTGAACTAAGCAGTCAAAAGTGCAAAAAGTTGGAGTTTGAAAGGTGGGACATGACTTTCTTTTTGGGATGAACTTGAAAATACGAATATTTCAAGCTCAAACTAGCTATGTTTCAAAAGGTGTTCTGCTCGGCTTATAGGGCTTTTGAGGGGCTAAACTGCAAAATTTGAAAAGTTCTAAAAAGAGACTAGGACTGATTTGGGATGGCAAGAAACTTTTATTTTTGGAGATTTTCAAGTTTAGTAGAAAATTTTTAGAGATCTCAGCTGGGTGTCAAATCAGCCTTTTTGAGTTTTAAACTTTGAATTTTGAAAACCCAATTTAAGTGTATTCCCATTCTTTTGCTTTAACCCTATTTTGCTCTCTGTTTTTGGTGAATTTTTAATGTTTAATCATTAGAGATGTCACATATGCCACATCTTATGGAGGTATGGTAGGCCTTCTTCCTCCATTCTCCCACTCAGCGAATGATTCTTTTACTCCGGCTGATTGGGTCTCCATATTTCACCACTTGATTGCCTTATGGGATTTGATTGTCTACCAGAGAATGGTATGTTTTCCCATATACCAGCTGATATGATATCATACCTATCGATGCCTTGATATGTTCAAAGTGCATCAAAGCTTGGCTCCTCAACCTTCCCCATGGTCTTGACTTTGCAGAATGTTATTGATTTTCTTGCTAAACCTTTCGGCCTAACCACTTGATTGGAGATGGTAGGGTGTGCAAATCTAATGTTGGACTCCCGATCTGTTGATACACTTCGAAAAGATCTTAAGGAGTGCGAGCCTCCATCTCTTATCTTGAATCTTGGAGCTCCAAAATTAAGGAATATGATTTCCAAAGTCTTTGGATTCTTCAAGTCAGTCTCAACACACAAAGTGCTTCATCCCATTTAGGACATTTAGTCTATGATCTCCATGGTGTGCTATTCCAACTAATCGGTTAACCTCTAAGTGGGTATAGTGTCACGAGTATTGACATCCTCATGTCCTTGGGCAACGGCTAGCATGTTTGGCACGTTGGAGAGTCGTGCGGGTCTCACATTGCGGGATGCAGTGGTGGAGTAAACCATCAACACCGACTTTGATAGGACTCCCCATAGGTCAAATCATGGTGAATTAACTTCTTCTCCCATAGGTATACATCCAGTCACCATAAAATTATCCAAGTATAAATCTCATGGACTTGGATGTAATGACCATTGAGAGAGTATCATCTCATAGAATCCAACTTGTATCCTCAAGAGATGATTCACCACAATTATTTGCTCCCTTCTTACTCTGATTTGCAACTTTTGAAGGGGCAAAATCTAACAGAAGAGTTGTGGCCTAACTTCCTTCTTGGTCAAGTAGTACCTTAGTGTAGCACGGTCCACGTATACTATCACTTTAGCACCAACAAAGGAAGGTCTGAACTTCTCAATGGTGAAGTTCCTTCTCTGTTGTCGTCGAGATCTGGTCAATGCTTTTAAATATGATCTTTCTTACATTGATCCAGCACTACCATAGTTACATGTGTGGCTTGTCACTTGGTTTAGAATGAGGGTGATCAAATTGGTCCCAAATGATGTAGGTGTGGTCAAAGACCAATAGGGTATAGGCAGGTGAAGGCAATCTTTCTCTAGTCATCTGGCTGATGAGGCATTGTGATAACCAGAGCATCTATCTAGGGAGCCAGAGAGTTAGTGATGAGCCAGCCATTCAAGCAGCTTGCCTTTGAAAGGCCGATGGAGGTGATCATTGTCCATTCGGTGACCATCCCAAGAGGCATGGATGTCTTCCCCTAATTATGAACTTTCTTGAGGGCCACTTGACCTGGGCTGGTCAATTCACAATCCTACATAAGCTAGATGACGCCTGCGTCCAAAAGGTTGAGTACCTCATGCTTGACTACCTTCTTGGTCGCTCAATCGTCTCTGATGATGCAAGACGTCTTATAGTCCGGTTCCATAGAAAAGCGATGTGCTCTGAAATTGGGGTTGATCCAAGAAATACCCAATGATGGACCGGTACTTCTCCAGGACTGCAGCGAGCCTCCAGGTTTCACTCTCGGACAGTTTATCACTGATGATGACCGGCAAGCTTCGGTGTTAATGGAGGGTGATATCCTTGATGCACTTCAACCCTGGGTATAGTGGTTTCAACTAAGGAAGAAGATGTTGTGGTTTTTCCTCTTCCTTAAGTGTGAAGTAGCTATCCGGATCTGGTCCCTGAGTGAAGTTAAATGGCAACTTGAGTAGATTCCTCTTGCCCAATGCTCATTTGCTCCTCCAATGGGTTGGGTATTTTTTGGTGTAGCCTCTGTTATAGCAATGTTGAGACTCATCGAGATATTCTTGCCAAACTCAAGCTAAGGATTGGCTTGATATATTGGTTGGCAAGGTGCATCTATTGGTTGACCGATCAAGAAGGACTTGTCACCTTCATGGAATTGAAGATATGGAAATCCAAGGAGATCTTGTTATGCCCCCATATTTGAGGACGTATAATGAAGAATCCCCTTACTCTCCAAAATCTGGTTGTCTATCCACTTCAGGTGCTTACGAGAGAAGGACAACCTTCTGATCACAGATGACTTCTTGTGGTCAGCATCCCCAATAGTGCAAAGGAAGATTTGGAAGTCGATGATCTTGTCTTCCTCTATACATTCCTTGCTTGTAATCGCAGAAAAGACCCTCATCTACAATGTAGCCTTGGAATGAATGGCCCAGACCATGATATCATGATCTGTGGATTTTGGTTGTTCAGTGTTCTTGGAGGTGATGTAGCTGCAAGGGAGGGACGACCTGCCATCGTAGGGGTACACAGGATAAAAATGCATCTTCCAGCATCCAACTCCTCCAGCTTCTCCTGCTTCTTGCCGGTTGTATCAAATTTGCCTCCCCGCCAGAGAGAACGAGAAGGGAATCTTGATTCAATCAGGGTGTGATATGAAGAGAATAACCTCCTCAAAATCCTACAGGTGAGTATGGATATATTGTCCCTTTCTGAAGGACTATGCTTGAACCCTAGCTACGAGACTGGGACTAGTCTCGCAACCGTATGATAGTGTGGGATGGAAAGGTGGTGGTAACTCCAAACCCTCGCGAAATGGAACAACCGGATAACTAGGAGAAAGCTCCATGTGGCAAGATGGGAAAGGTGTACAGCTGAAAAATCCATATGGAAATTATTGAAAAATATATGATGAAGTCACTATCTGATCTTTGCTGAAAATATTCCATTCTACAAGCTGGGATAAGTGATATCTTGGATTAAAATTCAGTTCCGGATTTTAAATTTTGTCAAGCAAACTTTGAAGAAGAATATGTGTGGGCAAAGTAACATTTCTCACCTACAATGAGTATGGAAAATTCAGCTTATTATAAGTATGATTGCAGCTCTCCCATATCCATGTGTGGAAGAACTGAAAATTGAACAAGGATGGAAGTTTTCTTCATAGGGAGAGAAGTTTCACAAACTCATATCCATCTTTTAATGAGTTGCTGATGTGAAATCCTTTTTGGAAATTCAAATATCAACACGATGACTACCTGCAAAAAAACACGATGACATTGTATTGTTACTCCTTAGCCATTATGAATTTCTCCGCAAGCGCATAGAGACCGTTGTAGCTTTTCACCAGGGGAGTAAAATCTGGATGTCAAATCCAAGAAACGCTAGACATGACTAAGCCTAGAATTCTTCAATCGGACCCACCATAGAAGAAAAAGGTATAAGGGCAGAGGGCCTAACTTTAGTTAGCCAACTCATTACCCAGACATCTTACTACCTACTAACATGATATGCTTCGACGGCTAGAGCAGGGGGACCCAGGTTGGGATGAGAAGGGGGTCCCCCAGGCTCAGCAAGCTACTGTTATGGAAACACCCGAATATGGTGGACTACAAAGGACGGACAGAGTTGTCAACACCTGCCGCCTACCACAACGGTACCGTGGGGTGGAACACAACCCAAGGTAGTTATCAAGCACAGGCACCACGTCTAAGCTATCAGCTACTGACCTCTACCCAACCGGAAGGGCTTATGAGAAAACCCCAAATGAGCAGTACAGTGCTCACACAGACAAGGGATCCCATAGATCAATGATAGTAAATAAGTAAAACACTGACATAAATGAGAAGTGCTAGCGAGATACTGAAGAGAGACGAGGAACATACTGAAGACAAACTCCGAAGCTTTATTCCTCTGAGGTGGCTACAATGTCGGAGAAGGACTGAGGTAACTCAGCTCCTCTCCTCCCAGCTTGGTTGTCACCCAAGCAATCTCACACCTCACACTCTCCCTAGCTAATCTACACCTCCTCTCCTCTTCTCTCCAAGGATGGTGTATGGGTTGGTGAAGAAGTGGAGGTGAAGGCCGCCTTTTATAGTGCTCCAAGGGTGATATAACCAGCGTAGTACTGACACCAACAGGTCGAGTGACGGACACACGAAGTCTGGTTGTGTAACTCCCACGCAGCCGGTCGGCCAGCCCGGGATTTCATCCATTTCAGCACTGCCTTCTTGTGGACGCTCATGATCATCTCCTCCAGTCGGTGGGATTGGAACTTGGCTTCAACATGCCAATTTGAGGCCGGACGGCTCGCGCTATGCCGGCCGGCTTGGCTCTGGCTTGTCTCGTTCCTCCGTTCCACCGACTTGCTCTTGGACGGGTGCATGTTGTCCACGTAGGCATTTCCCGTGGATCATGCCCATGTGTTGCATGCAAGTGGGCTTGCTCACCCATGGCTTTAGGCTTTTGCCGTAGGATGCACCGACTAAGCAAATTCTGGCTGGGATGATCTACTCTAGTGGTTCCTTTCATGTTGGTGAAGTTTGGGCCCGAACGGCCTCGGAAGCCGGCCGACCAGCTAGGCTGCGCCGGTGATCTTCCGGGTGGCATAACTTTTCCACCCGGACTCCAAATTGGGTGATCCAAGTGTCCATTTCGATCATCTTGGAGATCCCTTCAACATGGTGCTGTCAAATATGTGATTTGGGTAACTTTTGTACCATGTACAAGTGTCCCTTTTGTTGAGATGTCCAAAATGAACCTTTATTTGTATGACCTCAACTTATGCTTCACAAATAATTGTATTTGTGCACCATATTACATTTAGTTCCTGCAAAACATATTGGGACACAAAACTCATGGAACTCATTAGTTTAAATAAAATATTACGGTTGCGTCGCTCAAGTTCCATCGTTATTTGCAAAAGTTGGCGGCCAAAAGTGGCACATAGTGGCTGCCAACATATTGCAAGTAAAATAAACTTGTGAGTGTGACTTTTTTTTGCTAGTTCCTCATATATAGAAAATCAGCATTACATACAATGATTGGTTGAGATTATTTGGATAATGCAAGTATTTGCAATGTCTCAACTATACTTTTATGTGAGGAAAGTTTAGAACAAATAGTCAAATCTGAAATCTGTCCAATTTTTGCAGAAGTTGAAAAATATGCTAGCTGGCTTTGGATAGATCAATCTCCCACTATGCGCATTGTGCTAATATATTAATATGATGATTATGGGACTATGAAGCACTATCATGGTATATACATGCTTTAGTCCTTATTTTAGTGCTTCAAATGCTAATTTTTGGAATCAAGATTTGATATGTTGGGACAAATAGAGTACATGAGCAAAAATATATCCTTTGATGATATGAAAAAGCTAATATGACAGCAAATTAGAAATGGTAGTTAGCTCAGAATTTATGGAAAAGAGGCATCATATCCAACTGAACCAAAGTCATTATAAATGGAGAGTTTGGGTACTATTATGTTGAAAGGAAATCAGTTCTATTGAGAGATTAGATAAATTTCAGAATTGACATTGGATCACAAATTGGTATATCTCTGAGAGCTAATACTTGGAGGCTGATGGAACATTCAGTGAGAACATTTTCCAAGAGATGGTGCTGAAAATGGGTTATATACACATAATGGCTGAACACATTTTTAGTGGCAAGGAGATGAAGGTCCTTATTTTGAATGATTGGATTAATAGATATTGAGGACAAATGTCACTTCACTTGTGCAACATATCAAGAGCAGCTCTCTACCTTTTCTTCTCTATCTTGTTTGTCATATCATTTGAATACTTGCACTCTCTATTTCTCTTATTTGATTTTCAGCTTGGATATGGTTCTATGTTACATCCTTTGCTTATCGATCCAAAATATGGGAAATAATCTCTATTGCTCTCAACATTGATATGTGCATTATAGTTTCATGCTTTTATATGTACGCATATATTGAAGAGATAAGTTTCTTTAGAATTTGTGATCATGGGACTAATGTTTTTAGTCCGTTAGTTGAATGAGTCTTGCTTAAACTTCTACAAGGAAGCACAATTGATTTAAATGAAACGGAGAAAACAAGTGAAAATGGGATTTCATGATGATTCCTATATCATTGAGCTTATCAATAACCATGAACACATTCTTGATCATATATGCCCATGTCAACATTGCTAATGAATATTGGATGGGAACAAGAACACAAATTCATGACAAGACATCAGCCACAATTAATCATATTGGAGACCTATGAGCTTCAGCTCCACACTATTATTGAAGGATGAATTCATTTTTGGTGATTCCATCCATGAGTATTGAGAAAAAAATTGAGGTGAGTTCATGAGTTGTGCTTCGTTGATATCAAATACTCATGTCAAAATGGTTAAATTGTGAAGTAGAATACATGACTCATTTTTTGGTCTGTGGATGCATGTTTTACACCTCTTGTTCGTAAATGCCCATACGTGTATTAATATTGATCCATTGAACCCAAGATGTTGTATCCCTGGTCACATATGATGCAATTGAGCCAAATTTCCCCCTAGCTGCACTAAGTCAAGTCTAAGTGACCAAATTGGATTTTCAACAAGCACGAGATCACTTTTGCATTGAGCATAATTTCAGTAGCCATCGTGTTGAGAAAAAACTTTAATGTGCAAGAGCAACATCAAATTGGACATCAAACTATATTGAAAGGTTGAGCACATGGGAAATGTTGATACCTCCAATTGTAGATAATTTTTAGCAAAACACAATGGAAAATCTGTCTACTTGCTGACTCAAAATGACAACACTTGATGTGTATACTTCAGACCTTGGTCATCAAAAGATAGGCTCACAAATAAAATTTCTCTAGTCCAATTATCAAGTAAGCCTTCCATTTCCTTCATATACCAAACATGAGGCACTCAAATCACTGTTGTATCACAATCCAACATATAACAATTCTATCAATTACTTTGAGCAGCCCAGATATTTGATTTTATGATGTACCATGTGACAATTTTATTTTCTTGCTGCAAGCTATATGAATGATATATGCCAATTCTCAAACTATTAAATGTTCAGCTCAAACACTTGACCAAGTGCATAAGACAACCACAGTCCCAATAAATTTCAGCCCTTGTAAAACTATACTTTTGTCTAGTGGCGGATCTAGGATAAAACTGTAGGTAGGGCAGAAAAATCTTAGATTCATATTAATCCGACAAGCCATGTGTATATACCATATAATGTCAACAGTTCAAGTAACTTTTTACCCAATCTAGAATTAACTTAGCCTTAAAAAGATTATAATCTTTTGTTTATTTCAACAGGCCGAAAAAACTATATGATGTTGCATTCATCTTCCTTATTTGACCATGGCCCAGGCAACAATCAATGTTCAATGTCTCATCGACCGCCGATAGTCATCATCGCCTGCGTCCACCTTGCTGGTAACAGTGGCAGTGGCGGCCACGGGCACACGTCTAGTGACACAACTACAGGTGCTTCGTTAGAATGGAAATAAAATAAAATTAACACAATCTGTGTACATCAGATTATTGGGCCATGTCAACAAATGGGCTAGCCCACGACTGTATACCCTTTCATATCTCTCTCTTGCTTCTTCTTCCTCCCGACGGCGCTGCTTGTTTCTGCTACTCTGCTCGATGCCAGACGCCGGATTGACCAGGAAAATAGATGGGTCAGGGATAGATATGCGTGTCTCGCTGCCAGATTTAGGTAGGGTAGACGCCCTACCTTGCCCTACTGGAAGATCTGCCCCTGCTTCTGTCATTCACTTGATTTGCTAACTTCATCCAGTTATCATAGTTTCTTCACTCCCATACCAATTACAACATATAAGAGCAGCTCAAGAGAAGGATAAATGGAGATGGAAGAGATAGGAAGTAGTGGTCAACCAAAAGTTTTGAGATTGATGAAAATTTGAGGAAATACAGCAGCAAAATAGAACTCAGCAGTATAACCAACACATGGTTAGGAACAAGATACTTGTTACCAAGATGACATTGGTTCTTGATGTAGAAAAGTCATTCTTATACTTGACTTCTAGATGATATATGATATAGAATTGATAATCCAAAATGAGCCAAGCCTCCAATGCCTCTCCAAGTACCGATCAAACAACTTAAGAACTTGGTGGCACTCAATGGGCCTTTGCATGATTTTTTGGTGAACTAACAACCTTAGCATAAACATAACCATTTCTAGCCTTTCTAAGTAAATAATGATCATTATAGAGAATAATATTACCCATGGGACAATTCTTACCGATATGTCCCTTCTAGTGACAATTGTAGCAAGTTGGATTTTGTCCTCTATGAATTCTCTTCATTTTACCCTTCTTGCTTGTTGGCCTCTTCACACCCCAAAATTTCTATTTTGGGATGTGAACAATTAACATTATAAGAATAAGTTATTTTGTCATATTTATAAAAAAATTCCAAATGATTAGTTCATAGAAAACATTTAATTGTAGGGGGAAAATATTTTCTATATAAATAATCAATATAGGTCATATAGTTTTGTGTTGTGCATTCATGCCGTATAGTTTGCACTAAGAATTTATTGCCTGAAAAAATGTATTTCAAAATTTGATAGATTTCGATCTCGTTTTAAAATATAATCCGAGTTCGTTTAAATCCCAAATAATCTGTGGAACAAAATATTTTTCTATTTTAGACCCGATTCATGTTTCCTCCTTTTTGTCTCAATGACCAATGGGCCCCACCTAACACCCCTATCTATCCATCGGGATGTAACCGTCACGAACAACCATCGGTGAGGAATCGGTCGTGCCACGATCCATCGATCTCGCCCCCTGCTTCCCCTACTGCTGACTGCTGAGTACGGGCGGACGCTTGCGGCTGCGTGTGCGAGCGCCCGGGGCGAGGTGCAGCGGTGCTGTGACCGCACGGGAGCACGGGCCCATGGGACGCGGCGCGTGAGACAGCCGCGGATGCTGCTGCGGCGGCCGGCCGAGTAGAGCTGAGGAGCTGCGTGCTGCTGGAGGGTGGTGCTGCGCGGATGCTGTGATTGCTGTCCATGGCCGGTGGAGGAGGTGTTTGTTGTGCGTGGGAGGAGGTGCTGGGCAAGCTGTTGTTTGCTGTGCGTGGAGCTGCTGCTTTCTCGTTAAAGAAGCTGAGGTAGTTGTGTTGACGCAAAATCCAGCCAACACACAGCAAGAGCTAGATCGCGTGGTCGTCGGAATCAACTCTCGACGAACTCTAGCACAAAACCGGTAGGCCCGGTTTCGTCAGGGTTCGCAGGAAAACCTAGAATCACCACCCCAGGAGGGACCCTATCAGGGATGGTGCGTCTAGGGTTGTTCTGATGTCAGCAGGCCACTCAGAGCGTTTTCGGTCGCCGTAGAGACAAAGGAATAAAGCAAACAAGGGATTGGAAAAGATTTAGGGTTTGGAGATAAAAGTAAAAACGTATTTGATCGATTGTGTTGTGATTAACCTCAATCAGTCGCAACCCTTTACATTTATAAGGTGGGGAGGTCTTACCCAGCAAGGAAATCCTTTTACAAGTCAAAAATCTATCAAATTCTCTAATTCTCCTTGGACTCCTAGCAAAACCGATAGCTCCGGTTTTGGGTAAAACCGGTAGGCCAGGTTTTCCCTTTGCCAGATTCTATGAATCGGCTACATGCCAATTTTGACGAACAACATATGCCCCCTTGTTTTTTTGGTAAAGTTTACATACCAGAAAACATGTTTCCACCAAAATTGACCTAAGGGTGATGTTCATTTCAACCATCGGTCATAACACATTAAGCGTCTTGCAATACACTTAGATAATACTACTTCTTCAAATATCTCCCATTGAGAGGTCGAGGCAGCATCTGTCCCTGCAATGTTTCTAGCATATAAGAATTCCCAAACATTACTCTAACCACCTTGTATGGACCTTCCCAACTTGGAGACCATTTACCAAATTTATTGCTCTTCGTTCCTATAGGCAATATTGTCCTCCAAACCAAATCACCGACTTGAAATGCCTTCGATTTTACCTTCTTGCTATACGCTCTAGCAACCCGGATCTTGTCCTTCTCAATCTCCTTCAAGGCCTCCAATCTCTTATCAATAACTTCATCAATATTATCCATCATTAAGTCGTGATAAGCAGTAGCATCAAGATTATTTTACTTAGCCAACATATACGCGCCAAGATTTACCTCAATGGGTAAAACGACCTCTTGCCCAGTAACCTTCGTAGCACCATGCCTAGAGATCCAATGAGCCCACAAAGCATCAGATAACAACTCATGCCAATGTCTAGGATTTTCTTCTATCTTCTTCTTAATAAGCTTTATCAAGATTTTGTTACTCTTTAGATATGAAAGACGTATCTTGAACTGTAGTTAGAGTTTGTGGAATACCAAATCTATGAATAATATGCTCTTTAATAGACTCAGTTACCTCCCGATGTGTCATATTCTTCAAAGGAATTGCTTCGATCCACTTAGTAAAATAATCAGTAGCCGCCAACACGAAGCAATGCCCTTTTGAAGATGAAGGATGAATTTTTCCAACAAAATCTAATCCCCATCCTCGAAATGGACAAGACTTGATAATAGGATGTAATCAATGCAGCAGAAACCATCTGAACAACTCCAAATTTCTGACATTCTTCACAACCTTTGTAGTAACGAAAACAATCGGCAATCATAATTGGCCAATAAAAGCACGCCCTGCGAAGAAGCCACTTCATCTTAGTAGCCGATTGATGTGTACCACAAATACCTTCATGAACTTCACCCATGGCCACCTTTGCTTGATCATTATCCAAACATTTTAGTAAAAAATCATCAGCCGTCCGACGATGTAACTCACCATCTATCAAAGTAAATTTAAATGCCCATCATCGGACTTTTCGATCAACCTTTTGATTAGGATTCCGCAAATAATCAATCAAAGGCCTCCTCCAATCTCCAACTTCGTCCTTCACCACTTCAATAGAAATAACAGCCGAAGTATCATTTTCAACAAGAAAACATGTGGTACCGGTTTTACCCAAAACCGGTAGTACCGATTCTGCCAAGACAACGAACTTGGCATCTCCATTCACAAACCAGTAGGACCGATTTATAGAAACTGGTAGGCCTGGTTTTTTCAGCAGGCAATTCTTAGCATCACAAACCATGGGTTTTCTTTTATGAAAATTTTTCTTTGAACATTATAGCCAGATGCTTGTTGTGCCAGAGCATTAGCCTTTGGATTCTCCTCTCGTGGTACATGATAAATAATAGATTCATCAAAGCAAACTTATAATGTCTAAACATTTATCAAGATAAACATTTAGGAATTCGTCTAAACATTGACATGCTTTGGATACTTGTTGTACCACTAGTAAAGAATCATCACAAGCTTATACATGTTTTACTCCCATATCGTGTAAAATCTCCAACCCGAATAATAAGGCTCATACTCGGTTTGGTTATGTATGAATCTAGTTAAGAGCTTCAAAAACAATATCATTTGATGATATAATAATAACCCCAACACCACATCCACTTTTGCAAACCGATCCATCAAATGCAATTTTCATGGAGTAAAAGTAATATAGCCGACATTTAAATCAAGTTGCTCAGTAATTCTATGTTCAACAATAAAATCAGCAACGATTTGTCCTTTTATAGATTTCAATGGTTTCAAGACTAAATCATATTAAATCAAAACATAAACCCATTTGCCGATTCTACCACTTAATATTTGTCTATGCAACATGTATTTAATTATGTCGGCATGGTAATCAACTATGCAAATATATGATAATAAATAATGCCTCAACTTTGTACAAGCATTATACAATGACAAGCACAATGTTTCAATAAAAGTGTACCTTGTTTTGGTGTCCAATAATCTGCTACTTGCATATGCAATAATATACTCCTTCGCTTCCGTCTCTTGATTCAAAATAGCTTCAATAACGCTTTCTTCGGTCGCAATATATAGTTTAAAAGGAACCACTCTCATAGGTCCCCGAAGAATCGGAGGCAAAGATAAATAATGCTTGATTTCATCAAAAGTCCCTTGCTGTTTTGCCCCCCAAGTAAATTCAGCGTCATCCTTCAACTGAAGTAATGAGTAAAAACATCTACATAGCTTCTTCAGGATTAAAATCAGGATGATCAACATCTTCCTCCATAAGCATATAATCACCCATGTACGGAACATTAGTATCCATACCATGTGCTCTAGAGATGAATTGTAATCAACAAGTTGTTCATCGTCCTTAGCACTAGGCACTGATGTCAACTCGTCGTCACAAACCATGCCAGCAGAAGTAGCATCATCCGGCAGTATATCTGCCTCAACCAGTCTGATCATCTGTGTAGGTGGTTTGACCGCCTGCTGGGTTGACTCTGCAGCAACCGGTTCGACTGCCAGTACTACTGGCTTCGGCTAATTATCTTTTTTTGACTCTCCATTTCTTCTTTTGAGGAAGCATGGGTGTATGCTTGTTAAAAAGTTCATCATGTTGCTTTTCTAGCTCTTGCTTCTTTCTCTCCTGAAAATGTAGCATTTGAAGCTTCCTTCTCTGCGTACGAGTCAAACTTGGAGGACACCATTTAGGAAGAAAGTATTTAGATGACTTGCTACCATCAGCTTCATGATCCTTTCTAATGGGCATCTCTGAAACAGATGGCGTGACCCGATCACCAATTACAATCGGTCCTTTGCCATTATCCTTCATAGGGACATCCATTTTCCCAATCTGAATGATGTCATTTCTTGTCGTCCTCTTGAGGTCAACATCCATCTTCTGGGCCCCATCAATTGACTTCTTAGTATGATGAACCCACCTTGGTGACATTTCCTGCCTTTTCTGACCAAATCGGAAGTTCTGGTTTTGATAAACCGGTGGTTCCGGTTTACTCCAACCAGATTGGCAAGGTGCCAATCGGTCTCGCATAGGCAAAACCAATCTATCCATCACAGACCTTGGTGATTGCCGCCCTAGGTGAAACGGTCCACTCTCTACAGGGTAATATGGCATCCACATCACTCCATTATCGTCCCATACAGGTCCAACATCTCCCCTTGATCTTGTGGCAAGTCTCAGAGGTGAAATACTCTGATTTTCATACCTAGGATATCGTGCTCTTTTTTAATGGCCGATCACTTGTACTAGACTTTCTTTGGTAGGAATACTTAGAAAAAAGTTGATCAAGGTTGGTCCTGACTTGAACTTCTTGCCCTGATCCTTAGCTTCATTCACCTTCCACTTTGCAACCTCAGGGCTCTTTGGTTTCAAGATTCTAGGGCGCTCAGAGTCAAAACTGGTACCACCGGCTTTTGTTAAAATCGGTACCTCCGGTTTCTTCTGTGAACTTGAACCTGTTGTCTCTTCATAATCTTTTGAAGATAAATCATGCCCCTCGAGACCAGGAGCTTTGAGAGTGATTCTAAATGACTCTCTACCATTATGAGTCTTCTCACACACCACTTCTCTAGTCAACACCTTGTTTCGCACATCTTCCGGTCGGTCTTCACCAACCACCACGTTCTTGCCTTTAGCTTTTTTGGCTTATGCGGCCGAATCAATATCTTGGGTTGCTGCAAGTTTAAAGTGTTGACAGATAATGATGTTGCATTAACCTATGTCTCATGAAAAAATCAATCGTCCTTCATTCATGGCCGATTGAATCTGTCGACGAAAAACATTACAATCATTAATAGCATGCGAAAAAGAATTATGGAACTTACAGTGCGCATGTTGTTTTAACTCCTCGGATGGTGTGATAACATGAGATATTTTGATGTTCCCAGCCTTCAATAATTCATCAAATATGCGATCACATTTAGAAACATCAAAAGTAAAATTAACTTCTTGTTGCCGATCCTTGTGAACCGGCTTTAGAGACGGACATGAATAAGATTCAGACTTAGAAGGCCAAATAAATTGAGCAACATTGCCTCTATCGTCTATATTCCCAGAATTATATTCAACAACATAGACATTAGATTGATGAGGCTCAGAACTATCCTGTTCATGTTTCATTCGGTTTTCTTGAATCATAGCCCTTATTTGCACTTGAGCAACCGAAACAAAATCATTGCCTTCCAATTTTTCTCTACTAGGAGACCTCAAACCTTTAAGCGCAATAGAAGCAAGATCAATATCAGAAATTGACAAATTAATTCAACGACTCTTTGTATCTTTGAATCGTCTAAAATACTCAATGACCAATTCTTCTTTTCCTTGTTTAACCGATGTTATTTCTGCCAATTTTAATTGTGGACTCCCAATACAACTATCATATGGCTCTGGTGGCACATTATTCATGTTTTGATATATAGGAGGTATAAAATTGACCAAAGCATCGGTATGCCCAACAGGGGCTAAATCTGGTTGGACAGTCACTAGCTCAGGTCGTTTGGGTGTTGGGACCAGGGAACTGGTCTGACCGGTTATGAAAACTGGTATGGCCGGTTCTGCCGTGTTCGGCAGTTGCACTATTCCCGGTGCCCTCTGACTTGAGTAATAGCCCAACGGAATGCCATATGAACCCTGGGGAGAATAATATGGCGTAGCTGATGTGCTAGGTCGTGCATTGGGAAGAACTTGCTTGTAATTTAAAAATTCATTAAAAAGCTCAGCATTCCTTTTGTCCATAGACTCTATACGTTTAAATAAAGCAGCACAATCGTCTAATGACATATGCTTAGGAATAACAGTGCTAGTTTTAGGTATAGATGAATCGGGGCTTGAATTGCTTACAGTGGGCATTACCTCAATCTTGTCTTTATTCATCTTAAAAGAAGGCATCACGAATTCTTGCACATGTTTGGCCAAGCAGTCTTCCCGGCCCTTCCAGAGGGTCTTCAAGAACTCGTTCTGGAGGTGCTTCTCAAGTGCCATGTACTTCATGATCTTCCGGGCTGAGATCCTCCATGGTTGCAATGATGTTGTCTTCTCCAACGTCGAAGCCCATTGCTAGGGTTTAGTAGATCGATCTCAGTAACATGATCTTTGTCCCTAGCGGAGTCGCCAAAAGTATGTTGACGCAAAATCCGCCCAACACACAGCAAGCGCTAGATCGCACGGTCATCGGAATCAACTCTCGACGAACTTCAGCACAAAACCGGTAGGCCCAGTTTTGAGTAAAACATGCAGGCCCGGTTTCGTTGGGATTCGCTGGAAAACCTAAAATCACCACCCCAGGAGGGACCCCATCAGGGATGGTGCGTCTAGGGTTGCTCTGAGGTTGGCAGGCCACTCAGAACATCTTCGGTCGCCGTAGAGACGAAGGAAGAAAGCAAACAAGGGATTGGAAAAGATTTAGGGTTTGGAGATAAAAGTATCTAACGTATTTGATCAATTGTGTTGTGATTAACCTCAATCGGCCGCAACCATTTATATTTATAGGGTGGGGAGGTCTTACTCCAAAAGGAAATCCTTTTACAAGTCGAAAATATATCAAATTTACTAATTCTCCTCGGACTCCTAGCAAAACCGGTAGCTCCAGTTTTGGGTAAAACCGGTAGGCCCGGTTTTCCCTCTGCCAGATTCTATGAATCGGATACATGCCAATTTTAAACATCAACAAGTTGTTGATTAAAGAGAGCGTGGAGTTGTTGTCTGTGTTTGTGAGGCCACTGGCTGTGCTGCTCTAGCTGAAGGGAGTGCTACTGTGTGGAGGTTGCTGTGTGATGCTTCTCTTGTTGGAGTTGCTAATCTGCTGCTGGAAAGGAGAGGTGGAAAGTGTGCTACTGTGTTGGTGTGTTTGAGCATCTTCTGGCAACTAATTTCGTGTGTATTACAAGTGGTGGTGAAGGCAGTTTAGAAAATGGTGGTTAAACTGGAAGCAAAGGTGGAAGAATTGAAGGCCTTGAGTGCTAAGAAGATAGAGATGGAATTGAGGGTGCAGTCTCTGAAGGCGGAGATTGAAATTAGAGTAGAGTCATTGTAGGCAACGTTAGTGGCTGCAATGGTTGAAAAAGGAGAATTGGAGGCTGAGGTGTTAGTGAAGAAGGAGTGTGATTTTGTGAAAGAGAAGGAAACGGCTTCTATCACCACCCCAGCTGGTCCTATAGCTGTTATTGGTAACTTCGATAACCACACCAACTACGCCCAGATGGGCGAAGGTACTCAGGCACAAGCACTTGCATCCTCAAATAGGAGTCACATAGATTGGGTTGTAGATTCAGGAGCTTGCAAGCATGTTACTGGCATGTCTAATTCCTTCAGAACATACAATCTATATACTCATTCTGAGTCTGTTCAAATTGTTGATGGCACATATGGCGGACCACTCCGAAATTATTCCAAGTTAAGTACCCATGGACCACTAATCAAGCAGTCAGGCACTTAATCCGGAATAAGCTGGAGCGCCGTCGGATTATACCCGATTAACCACGTACTTTCACGATCGAAACAACACACGCACCCACACGAAGGTGAGTTCCAGAAATTACACATTCCACAAATTCATCATACATAGATAGTATCATAAGTTATTACAAACCAAGTTTAAATTTCACATCAGAGTATAAAAGTTCATTGCAGCAGAATATTAAACTAGCGACGATGCATAGTAACACCATGATGAAGCCTGTCATGGTGCTACTCCTCCCGATCCTCGGCAGAGGACGGAACCCACTCGACGTGCCATCCAGGGGGAACCTGGGTAGGCCAAGTGATGGCATCGACTGCCACATCCATCACAGTACCTGAAATAATAGCCACAAGCAAGGCTGAGTATACTAATACTCAGCAAGGCTTACCCGTCGGGTGAAAACTACATCACCGACTTCTAGACATGAGAGGCTTTTGGCTGGTGGGTTTGTTTGCCGAAAAGCTGCTAAGAGTGGATCCTTACTTTCATGATTTTAGCATCATATTCTATTAGAATTAACCATTCTAGGTTAGCATCCTCTCTAAGCATACAAGTGGTGCAATACAATTTAATTCATACAACAAGTTCATCATCCTCATAGTTCCACTTGTTACTCAATGCAGCACAGCGGTCAAGCAGTCTCATTAACCGCGAGAAGCAGACAGTTCGAACCGAATTTAGCTACCTGGCTAGGGGAAACCCAACACACACGGATAATGCTTGCTATAAAAGGTACAAGCATTTCCCAACCTTTCCCATCAATCCACAATTCGGAACCGGGTCCATTCCCTTAGGATAAAGGTTTACCGCTTCACTCACGGCATCACGCATATATCCACATGTGTACGGCAAGGGAAACAAAAGTTTCCAAGGAGAGATGGCTATCGGCCCTATCGGCTTCAATTAGGTACCGGGCTTACCGATTCCCATATGTTGGCATGCGTGTGGTACGTTCAAAAACTTGACACACAGAACCACACGTTTCGACCTTAATCCAATTATCATACACGGACGGGAGATCTACACATACCATCCCGCCCGTCCATCCTTATGATTCCAACATAAGTAAAGACAAGCAACTCCTATGTCTCGCGAGTGACAGGAAATCACTCGACTTGTAACGGACCTAAAGCATTGCTCTATCGATCTTAACATACTAGTATTTCAAGTCATAGGTACTAGAATCATGCAACTAAGGTATTCAAACAACACCTAGAACGTAAATGCACAAGCATAAATAAATACATAGTTGCACGAATTGGAAGTTAGGTCATGCTCCGGGGCTTGCCTTCTTGCGCTAGCTGATCTCATGTTAGCATAAATAAATACTGCTACTTCGTTGGCACCGCTCTCGGGGATTCCTTCTTCGTCGGCGGGGACGAGGTGATAGATGTCGTCCGCAAGAGCGCCTTCTACATGAGATGCATAACTTTATAGTGGCTGCCTAGTTGATCTAAAACCAAGGCCTTGAAGGCCATATTCACCTAGACATGCTAGTGTACCACTTTCTCCTTCACCAATTTAGAGAAGGGGTGTGAAAAATTTTGTGTGTTATGATGGTGATTGTGTGCACATATACCACATTTCAGTTTGTTATTTTAAGCAAGTGTGCAGTTCTGGAATTTAGGTTTCACATGCTCCATTTTTAATTAATTCACCCAAAGTGATCTATTTCTTTTTGTAAACTCAATTCTACGCTAGTTCCTTCTTATTTTTGTTTCTCTGTTTCTGTTTCTCCTTTTTATCTATAAACTTTATGGTAGCTACTGGAGTATAAGAGTTAGGCTCACTCCAAAATTTAGCTAATCTGAGCTACACAGAATTTATTAAAAATGGAACCATTTGCTGTCCTAGAAAACAGAATTAATTCATATAAATTTAAAATTGCTTCCAAATCAGGAAATTTTTCTACCAGAGCTAGTCATGAGTGTAAGGAGGGCTCTGGCCAAGTGGTGGCTCAAAATAACCCTTAGACAGTCCTCAATAAATTTCTATCCGAAAACACTCATCTATTTATTTGCTAGTCTAGACAGGGCAAAAATTAAGTTTAGTATTTTTACCACATGTGTAAACAAGTTCTTAGGCCTCTGGAGAAAAATGGTGATTTTTGGCTGCATGGATTATTTTTAATAAATGCAGGACTAAACTAAGACAGAAATCACAAAATAAATCACAACTGAAGCTACAGTTCATATTTTTAGGTCTCCTTTGGACACAAGGTGTCCAATGTCACTACACACAACATATCCAAAGCTCAGCCCTAGCGGAGCTCAGGATCTGAAATGGTGCACAAGTTTCTAAATTCACAGTTTGAATTTTAATTCAAAAACGGTTCACCAAAAGTATATACATGCTAACATGAGATTGGAGTTTACAATCTCACGAGTCCAGGGAGTATTTTCGTGCATTTTTCCGATTTTTTTACGAGTTTTGGTGGATTTTACAAGATTTCGGGAAAATGGGTTAAACCTTAAGCATGTGGTTGGGCGAAATCATTGTCACAGGTGGCTATTCGAGCAGTTGTTGGTGTCTCGGTTCATTAGGTTGCACGGGTCAAGTTATCCCCCACGATCCTACACGAGAAGATCGGGCAAGCCCCCGCATCATCTTGGTATTCAGAGCTATGGTTTACTCGGTAGGATATTTACCCTTGTTTTCCCCTTTATTTTGTTACCCAACACTGAAAATACCAAAAACTTCTACAACCATAACCCGATCTGAAATTCAGTGAGCTTGGTTAATTTCCAATCTAATAGATCAAGTTTGGTTGTTGAATCCTTGTGTTCCTTGGTGTTTCTTCTTGTATTCCGCTCTGATTTGTGTTTCCCCTGTTTCCCCATCCATGTTTGTTTGCCTCATTCGTAATTGTGTTCTTGGTATGGTTTTCTTTCATCCTGAATCCATTTCACGGCCAGATCTGAAGTTTAAGCACGGTACACTAAACGAACATAACTTTTACATCTGAAATCTGTTTTGAGTGTTCTTGTACTCGTTGGAAAGCTTATTTCAAGACACATCTTTTATCTTCAGACCTGATTTCACTAAAGAATCATCATGATATAGTTTCAGATCCGTGAATGTTTCAGATCTAGAAGAGCAGAGTTTCTCTCAGCTGAAACAAAGACTAGATCCCTGTTGTTGCTCATACGCTTTGTACTTTGTTGAATATGAGAGTATCTTTGAGCAAAAGAAATACTTTGTGTACAAGTTAGTGCCCTAAACTCAGTAGCAAAAAAAAAGAAGAGAAAAAAAGAAAAGAGAAAAGAACAAGTGCTGAGTTTACCACATTGTTTGTTGGAATTAACTTGATATCTTGGAGCAATTGTCTGGCATACATTCTTAACTTGTGCAGTATTGAGCTTAGTTCTTCACTCATTTTTCACCCTAGCTCTATCCTTTTTGCTGCAATAAGTATCTTATCCTTGTGCGTGAGTTGCTAAACATAATCTACCACTTTTATTGCTTTCAGTTCAGCAACTCGAATTTGTTCTTCGTTGAATTTGTACTTAACTTTACAATAGGTTTGAGTTTCATATTGTACTACTAGTTTACCATATATATAACCCTCCAAGCTCCACATATAAGCTAAGTTTAGGATACACTGTGACTTTGATTTCGCTTGATTTATTACTTGTGTCGTGCCTACTACCACCAAGGTGAGTGCAGCTCATAAATTCAACAAGGAGGCATAAGAGCTTTGGTGGTAAGAGAACGTGAGATGAGTGATTTCCACCAAATCACATATCTTGAATTATTGCCTTGTTCTTCCACTAACCATGGCAGGTGATGAAGATGAGCCACAATATGTCACACTCACACAAGAGCAGCTGCAAAAATTGATGCATGACTTCAATGAACAACTTAATGCAAACATGAAAACAGTCCAAGAAAATATGGTTGCCCAAGTTGTTAAAGCTTTGAAGAGAACAACTGGTGATAGAAGTGTGCATGAAGAAGAGCTGGATGAAACCGATGAGGAGTATGCAGCTCGGTTACAAAAGGAAGAGCAGGGAAGAAAGAATGCCCAAGGGCATGGGCGTGGAGAAGGAAGAGGTGCTGCTGCATTTAGCCAAGGAAGAGGTCGTGGGCGTGCTGCAGGTGCTGCACATGAAACTGAATATGAAGAAACATTTTAGTTGTACTGCAATGATAATTTTCAACGCCGTCCCCGCAATGTACATGATCAGCCCAACGAAGAGAAATTGGGGAAGCTGAAATTCAGCATGCCTAAATTTGAAGGGACCTCTGACCCTGATGTGTATCTCACATGGGAGTTGAAAGTTGAGAAGATATTTCGTGTGCACAATTATTCGGAGGAAAAGAAAATGCACATGGTTGCACTTGACTTTGATGGGTATGCTCTCATTTGGTGGGAACAAATTCAGAATAAAAAAGAAGAGAATGGTGAACATCCAGTGACAACATGGGCTGAAATGAAGAGGGAAAATGAGAGCACGTTTTGTTCCAAAGCATTACAAACGTGATCTCTTTGACAAGTTGCAGCATTTGAAGCAAGGATGCAAATCTGTGGAAGAATACTACAAAGAAATGGAACAGGTCATGATTAGAGCACGTGTGCATGAGGATGAAGAGTAGTCCATGGCACGTTTCCTCTCGAGTCTATACAAGCCAATCAAACGAGTTGTGGAATTTCAGACCTACAACAATGTAGTGGAGCTAGTACACATTTCCCAAAAAGCCGAGAGGCAATGGCATGATGATGCTAAACCAACCAAGCATTCAACTTTCAGCTCAAAGGTCTCCTCAAATGCTCCAAAAACAACAAGGTTTGATTTGGGGTGTGGCATGTTTCCATCCAATTCTAGCTCTAACACTAATACCCGCTCCACCGCTGCTGAAAATTCAAATGCATCACCAAATGTGGAGAAATCTGCTAGGCCATCATACTCAAAGAACAATACTTCAGTGGGCTCCACCTCTACAAGTAGTGGAATTCAATGTTATAAGTACTTGGGCCGAGGCCATGTCATCAAAGATTGTTCTAACAACCGAGTTATGTTTGTTACTGAGGGTAGAGAATATGATTCAGCTAGTGAAGATGAATATGAATTCCCCACTGAAAATGACAATGTTTGATGATGCACAAGAAGGTGAAGGTGATGACTACAAGGCTTGCCCTTTTGAAGCCGGCCACACCATTGTAGTCACCAAGGCCTTGAGTGTTTAGGTCAAGGAAGAAGAAAAGAAACAGAGGTTCAACTTATTTCACAACCAAGCCAAGGTGAATGACAAGTTGGTTAGGGTGATAGTTGATGGTGGCAGCTGCCACAACTTTGCTAGCAAAGAAATATGTGAGAAATTAGGTTTGATCATGGCCAAACATTCTCATCCCTATCATGTGCAATGGCTCATCGATTGTGGTGAAGTCAAAGTGCAATATATGGTGAAGGTTGCCTTCAGCATACAAGGATACACCGACACCGTTGAATGTGATGTTGTGCCAATGACAGTGTGCCACTTGCTCTTAGGGAGCCCGTGGCAATTTGATCGAGATGTCCAACATGATGGTTATGAAAACACATATGCCTTCAAATAGCAAGGAAAGGGAGTTAAGTTGCTGCCCATGACTCCCAATCAAATCATAGGAGCAAACATGCAAAAGAGAGCAAGAGAGAGTGAGGTACAAAAGAAAGACTCTAGTGTTGTCCACAAATCGGTGAGTGAGCACCACAAGCCAAACATGAGTGGTAAAACGAGAAAGCTTGAGGGGAAAGAGAGGGTCATGATAGGCACAAATTCTGACATGAGAGAAATGAGAGAGAACACCCATATGCTGCATTTTGTGTTGTTGCACAAAGATGCAATTCTTTCTAGTAACGACATAACCTATCTTCCTAGTGTTGTTTCTGATGTGCTGCAGGCTCTCCATGATGTCTTTCCAGAGGATATACTTGCTGGTTTACCTCCACTTCATGGGATTGAACATCAAATTGACCTCATTCTGGGAGCTTCACTTCCAAACCGACCACCATACCGTACCAACCCGGAAAATGTGTGTTGAAAGCCTTAGTTCTTGTGTTGTCCCTGTTATTCTTGTTCCAAAGAAAGATGGTACATGGAGAATGTGTGTTGATTGTAGAGCAATTAATAACATCACTATTCGATATCGCCATCCCGTTCCTAGACTTGATGACATGCTAGATGAACTTAGTGGTGCTATTATTTTCATATTAGAATGAAGGAAGGGGATGAATGGAAACCAACCTTTAAAACAAAATTTGGTTTGTATGAGTGGTTAGTGATGCCTTTTGGTTTAACTAATGCACCCATCACTTTCATGCGTTTGATGAACCATGTTTTGAGCCCTTTCATTAGGAAATTTGTGGTGGTTTATTTCGATGATATTTTGATATACAGCTGCACCATGGAAGAACATGTTAAACATATAAAAAATGGTGTTGGAAGTGCTTAGGACTGAAAAGTTATATGCTAACCTAGAAAAGTGCACCTTTTGCACCGACAAGGTTGTGTTTTTGGGCTTTATTGTTTCTGGATAGGATGTGGAGATGGATGAGTCCAAGGTTGAGGCTATTAAGAATTGGCCTATCCCTGCCAATGTGAGCCAAGTGAGAAGCTTTCATAGTCTTACCGGTTTCTGTCGGCGTTTTGTGAAGAATTTCAGCGCCACTGCAGCTCCATTGAATGAATTAACCAAGAAGGGTGTTGAATTTGTGTGGGTTAAGTCATAGGAAGTTGCATTTCAAGAGTTAAAGAATTGTTTAACTTCTGCCCCATTACTTGTGTCACCTGATTTCAACAAATCTTTTGAGATTGAATGTGATGCTAGTGGGATAGGCATAGGAGGTGTGTTGATGCAAGAAAGAAAACCCGTAGCATACTTTATTGAGAAACTTGGTGGTGCTCAACTGAATTATCATGTTTATGACAAAGAGTTGTATGCCTTAGTTCGTGTACTTGAAACTTGGCAACATTATCTCTGGCCTAAGAAATTCATCATTCATTCTGACCATGAGGCATTAAACTACTTGAAAGGCCAAGCGAAAATGAACCGTAGGCATCCCAAATGGGTTGAATTCATTGAGTCTTTTCCTTATGTTGTGAAGTACAAAAAAGGCAAAGAAAATGTTGTTGCTGATGCCTTGTCTAGAAAGAGTGTTTTGCTTAATCAATTCGAAGTCAAGGTTTCAGGAATAGAGAGCATGAAAGAATTATATGCTGCTGTGTAACACCCTAAAAATGGCTTTTTTGAATTTAGTAAATAAATTGCTTTTTATATTTAAGTGCTCATAATTACTATAGAAAAAATAAAAATTTTGAAAAATTCAAAACAAATATAAGATTTAGAAACATTGTTATGCATTTCATGATGGTGCATCTCTTTTGATTGTTGAATTCAAAATTTGAATTGAATTCAAACTCTTTCTTTTGCTCTCTCCTTTTCTTTTCCTTCTTTCGGCCTGCCCAACTCCTCTCTCTCCCTCTCTCTTTCTTCTCTTTCTGCGCGGCCCATCTTCGGCCCACCAGTGCAGCCACGCCTCCTTTTCCTCCCTCGCTCTCGCCAACAAGGCGGTCCCACCGGTCATCCCCTTCCTCCGGCCGACGACCGAACCCGAGCCAGGCTCGAGCTCGCACCGCAAACCCGCACCGGCCTCCCCTGGCTTGGCGCGCACGCCAAGGCCACCCTGGACCCCTATAAAACCTGCCGCCGCAGCCCTGAGACCCCCCTTCCACTCGCGCCCCAAACCCTAGCTTCCAAAGCTCGCTGCCGCCGCGAATCCCATGCGTCGCCGCTCGTCCGCCGTCATCCAGCCGCAAAGAACTAGCTCTTGAGCTCTGCGAGAAGGTGAGGAAGCTTCCCGGCCAAACCCCGCATGCTCTCGCCCTGTCTTGCGTCCGCGCAGCATTGCTTTATATAACTTTGTTTGGCGCATTCATGCCGTATAGTTTGCATTAGGATTTATTGACCGAAAAATGTATTTCGAAATTCGATAGATTTCAATTTTGTTTTAAAATATAGTTTGAGTTCGCGCAAATCCTAAATCTCTCGTGGGCTAACACCCTTTCTATTCTTATTAGTCCCTGACCTCTTGGGCTTACATATTTTTCTTTCTTTTTCTCTAAGCATATCCTTAACCCTTGAGTAGTGGGCTGAGCCCATGCAGCAGCTTGGTTGTTATCCTGTCTCGTGCACCCTACGTGTGCATATCTAAAACCTAGTCGGAGTGCTGCGATCTTTTCCTTGTAAAAACAAGCAGCCGTGATCCCACCAGCTGGTTCCTTTTTTGCATCTGCAAAACCGGCGAGCTCGTCAGCGTCGCCGCCGGCATAGTCCACGCCAAGGACAAGGAATAAGATGCTGCTGCACTCCCTGTCTTCCCTTCCTTGCATCCTCTCATCTCTATCTCGCTTTGGACTAAGCACAGGAACGCCAAGGAGGTTCGCCACTGCACGTCGCCTTCGTTTCACATCAGTTCAGTACATGGGTCTTCTTGGTCTTCTTCGTCCCGAGTCCGAACAACACCGTCGCAGGCCGTATTCACTATGTAAGAAATAATAAAAAATGACACTATTATAGGAGACACGGTTTTAAAACGCGTCTCCTATGAGTAGGAGACGCGGGTTAGCAACTCGCGTCTTCGATGAGTCCGCTAAAAACAGGGGCGGAGGAATGCCTGGGGCCACTGGGGCCGTGGCCCCAGGCGTGGGCCTAATTGTACCACTACGAATACTGTAGCAGCGACCACAGCCCAGTTCCCATATACATGCTGGCCCTAGTCGTCCAGCCCACCAGGCGACCATAGCCCAGTTCCCCCGGCGGCCCAGTCTTCGCTCTGCCCGCCCGACCCTCTCTTTCTCTCCGTCTCGCTCGCGCTCAGTCAGTCATCGTTCTCTTCTCAACTTCTCGCTCCCCAGTCCAGCAGTCCGCCCACCGCCCTCAAACCCTAGCGGCGGCGCCGGCTGTCCGATTGGGGCCTTGGGGGGTCTTCTCCCTTCTGGCCTTCTGGCTCCTCGCGGTAGGGGCGCAGGCGCGTAGCTGGCCAGGGCGCCAGGCGGCCAGCGGCAGTAGCAGCAGGCCGGCAGGCTCGCAGAGCAGAGAACGGATTTGAAGGCTCGGCGTCTCGGCGAGGTCAGCTTCGATTCCCTAATCGGCTAATCCAATCCCCAATTGAGCAATGCCAATTCCTCAAATATTGTCCACATCTATTCATGAGATTTACATTCCTTTTTGTTTGTGTTATTGTGTAGACTAGTTTTATTCAATGAAGAGGCCCAGGTCTTTGATGTCATATTATTCTCCTGCCCCTACACCCGTAGTTCTACCACCAGCACCAAGGCTACCTTCTGTTGCTCAACCACAACCAGAGGCAGTCAGGCAGATACACAGACACAACCAGAGATAGAGACACAACCAGAAACTCTAGTAAGCAATGTGGATGTACAGGATCCCTTGTTTGCAAATTGTCATGACATTGGTGATCTTGCTATCAAGATGGTCCAAAGTGAAATGGTCAAAGATTATGGAGTGATTTTTCGTCTTGTTTTGCTAGCCTTGATTTTGCCAGTTGCTACTGCCACCGTTGAAAGAGTATTCTCAGCTATGAAAATCATCAAGACTAAGTTTAGGAATAAGATGGGGAATGATTGGTTAACCCATCGTATGATATGCTATATTGAGCGAGAGATCTTTGCAAAGATTAAAGATGAAGCTATTTTATACTATTTTCAAGAATTAAGGAGCCGCCTGAGGAAGTTACCTCGTTTGCCTCGAACGAACGCAAGTGGTATGTTCAGTTTTCAATAAGTAGTTGTACATTCGAATTTATATCTTGCTACACTATTTTTTTTAAAATGTCCACTTGTATGTGTAGGCTCAGGTTCACTTCCTACTGTGGATGAAGATATGGCTGACAGAGGTGGACCAAGCACTAGCTAGGTATTTTTTTAATGTTACTTCTGTTTTTTTATCAATTTTTTTGTACAATTTGAATTGAAATTAAGTTTGACTCTAAATCTTGCATTTTAATGCCTTATGAGGCCTATCGCTGTTGTGAATATCGGTCTAGCAATATGTGTAGTAGTTTGGGTGGTTTAAGCGCTGGAAAAGTGGCCCTAGGTGTGAAAATTCACGAGCTCTGCCTCTGGCTAAAAACTACCATGGTTAATTCACGTCTCCTATGTATCTAAATAGAAAACGTTTATTATCAATCCACGTCTTCTTTGACTCCACTAGTCATTGGAGACGCGTTTGTTTAATATACGTCTCCTTTATGAACTATCAAAGAAGACATTAATGTGCAAAACACGTCTCCTATGAAACAGCTCGGACCCGAATAAATTATGAGCTAATTTCAATAGGGCTTTCCGTCCACCCCTTTCCTGGCTCGATGGCTCCCACCCGTGCCTCCTGTGTCTCCTCTCATTCTCTCTTCTCCATCTGCCCACCACGCCGCCGCCACCCAGCCCAAGCTCGTCCTCCTCCTCCTCCTCCACCAGCGGTGGCGTTATCCTTGGTGCCACCGGGATGGGATGCCCCATGCGCATGCCGCCGCCATGGACAGGGTTCGCTCACGCTATCAGGGATGGGGTCTTTTGCTGCCGCCGGGGATGAGGTGGCTTGCATCGGGGATGGGCCACGCACTCCTGCTCCGCCGGGGACGCCGGGACGAGGTCCTCCACGCGCACGCCGACGCCGACGGGGTCATCCTCTTGGGTAAGAACCCTAGACCTTGTAGCCGCCTTCCTCTGCTGCCTCATCAGCTCGGTCGCGCGTAGCATGGGAGAGATGCGGTCCGGGCGCACGCTGCCTCATCCACATCCAGACTGGCACACGCGCTCGTGCAGCAGATCAAGGAAGCAGCGGCAAGTGCAGGCGTGCAGTTCCATTTAGTTCAGATTAAACTAATCTTAATTGGTTTTTGTGTGTTCGGCTGAACTCGTCAGTGTTTGTTCTCGTGAGCTATCACTTCTTTTTTAAACTAACTCGTGAGCTATTACTTTATGCTTCAGTGATTCAAGTGTTGGATAGATTCATTAATTGTTTCTTTAGTTGCCTGGTCGTGAATCTGAGGAACTAATTCTACCTGTTGTTTATTAAATGAATAATATACTTGAGTAGGGCTTTTATCTTGATCACTTTGAGCACTAAAAACTTATGTGCTAAATCAAGATATGTTGTTATTTACGCAGCATCACAATAGTACTCTACTTATGTTCTTGGAGGAGCTGATTATTCGAGGATTTCTCCAGTTTTCTTGGGTATGAACAGCTACCTTCTTCGTCACTTCGAGTTGATGCTTAGTCAGAAATATGCGTGTCTCTGCATTTGCAGGTTACATGAGCACTTTATGAGTTCAGTACGTCAAGTTTCTGCACAGGTAAATTACTTTCAGCACTAAAAACTACTGCACTAAATGGAGATACTAGTATGTTGTTGTTTACACAACATTGCAATAGCAGGATTGTCATGACATATGCGTGTTTCCTAAGGTTTCACCTCCAATTAAGTAGTGTTGCATGTTTATTTTCTCTTACATGAAGAAGTCGAGGTTCGCATAACTAGAAGTATCAATATAGACTAATTACAAAGATAGAGACAAAATTATTAAGCATTATTAATACAGCATTAGCTCATGTTTACGATAGTATCATATTGTCAAATCAAGAACTAATTAGACTTAATACATTCTCTGGTTTGTACAACTAGCATGTCATCGTTCTACGTGCGGGAGCCGAAAATATCACCTCCCACTCGCACGGGTTAAAAGGTCGACACGTGCCCCATCAGTTTGCCATATGGCCGGTAAAACTAATAGAGTGCAGTAGAGTACCTATATAACTGGGTTATCTCCACTATGCGCATACGACGTTATGTGTGCAAAATAGATACCGACAGAAGCCTTGCGTCACACATATGCATTGTATGCGTGTTTTCTTAAGCCTTTGTCTCCCATTTACGTAGTGTTGCATGCTTTATTTTTTCTCACATGAAGAAAGCAAAGAGTTGATTCGCATAACTAGGATTATAAAACATAGACTAATTACAAATATAATTGCAGAGACAGACACGAATCCAATTGCATACTATTTTATATGGCACAAATGATGCGGTGCACATGTATATCCATTTCTCTTTTTTTCTATATTCTTAAACATTCCATTTGCATGAGAACACAAAAAGCATACTCATTAATATACAACAAAACAACATAAAGGTACCCACTTTGGCAGGCGCAGCGAAGCGCGCCTTCCTTTCTAGTGTGTATTTACCACATGTCTATATGGCTTATGTTATTCTTATGGTTGAAATGCATGGAGGTTTTGTTACTCCCTTTTCTTTCTTTCATGTTGTGGTGCTCTTTGCAGGGATGATTATGTGACATATATTGTCTTCTGGACATTTGGATCAAACTATCAGATGGAGTAAGGAGTATTCACCAACATGGCTTAAAGAAGGTTTAGTTTTTGTAGAATGACGTTAGGTTCAGATTTGTACTAATTTAGATCAGCTGCTTAGAATTGCTGAAAATAAGGTAGGAAATTCGAGCATGCATTGTGATGTATGGATGAGAACGGATGCATGAACATATGTATATGTGATCAGAGAAGACATTATGATGTATATATGGCCTATTTTGTTAATTTTTGTCACCATTTTTTTCTTTTTTCTTGTTTTTTTAATTCATTAAAGGAGACACTTGTTGGCAAACTGCGTCTCCTTTGTGAAGTCATAGGAGACGTGGGTTGGCATTCCGCGTCTCCTATGAGTGTCATAGGAGACGCGTGTTGCCAACCCACGTCTCCTATGCGAGGGTCATTGGAGACGTGGGTTGGTTAAAACGCATCTCCAATGACCCCTCTCATAGGAGACGCGAAAAAACGCGACGCAAACTAGGAGACACGAAAAAATAACGTCTCCTATGTGAGTTAACCCGCGTCTCCAAAGTGGCTCTCTGGCATAGTGATTGACACCCTAAGTGAGATCACCATCTTGCACGCGTTTCGTTTTGCCTCTTCCCGTCGATTTACGTGGAGTATATGCCGATCTGGGGTTTAGAACACGTGCATGGAGGCGTGCTGGTTCTCATCATTCATGCGCGAGCAAGAAGACCCTGGAGCCCTTAATTTCCAAATCAATGGTCTAGATCATGAGATTCATTAGGCACCCCTTCATAGAATCCGTTTTATGCGTCGTTTCTTTGTTTTAACTCCGATTTGAGTGAGTTTCGCGCTCACTGTTGGGGAGACGTCCCTCGAAGCCAGAAACTTGCTTTTTATCTTCGCAGGAAAATCGAGGAGGTTACCGAGCATGGAGACAAGGAGTCCGAATGAGCCAGCACGAAGAGGTTAAACAAGCGAAGCTGACCTCGAACAGATTACGGAATAGGAAAGGCTGGCTCACGCAAGGTCAAGATGCGAAGAAAAGTAGGACGAGGTCAACAGGAGTCTTCCTATGACGAAACTGGACCAAGAGTTGGCGGGAAGCAACGGTCGTCCGAAGTTTTCAATAGTTCATAAGGATTATGGCGGGAAGTAACGGTCATGTAATTGAACGAAGCTAACCCCTATAAATAGCCAGTAAGAAGCACTATACGACACATGTAATAAAGAATAGCTGAAGATATTACACTGTTTGTGATACGAGATTCCGTGTTACAACAGTTGGCGCCGTCCGCGTGTTGGAATCAAAACTAAAACTCACGATGCCACCAAAGAAAAAGCAACGGGCTGACGACCCGCAAACCTCAAAAGCTCACGAAAACGAAAAAGAAAACGATGAACCTCAAGCTTCAGCCGAGCTAGCTATCACTGATGCCCCCCAAAACCAAGAAGAGGCCAGCCTCGAACAACTGTTACAAGAAATCGAGAGAATCAAGCGAGAAAAAGAGAAGCTGTTAAAGGAAGCAGAGATCGAAAGAAAAGAAGCTGAGAAAGAGAGAAAAATTGTAGAAGCTAAGAATGAGCTCCTAAGACTCCAAAGCAAGCTCAACGCGAGCAAAGAAAACACTCAAGAGCCCGAAAGAGAGTTTTCTCTGGAGACAACAAACCACAACATAGTTTTCAGAAGCTACGACGCGAATTCACCATTATCCCCGGGTCTTCAGAGCGCACCGTGGCCAACCTTGTATAACCCCATCACACTCCCCTAATACAACGGCACCTCCGACCCAAGACAATTCCTAATGAGCTACGAAGTTGCCGTAGCTTCGGCAGGAGGAAACGAGCTAGTTCTGGCAAAATCATTCATTATAGCTTGCGAAGGACCGGCTCTTACATGGTTCACCAGATTAAGCCCAGGATCAATATTCAGCTGGGAGCAGCTCAAGGCAAAAGTACTTCACAATTTCCAGGGGTTCAACAGACAACTTCTAACCTCGGGAGATCTCTTTGCATGCAAGCAAGAAGGAAAAGAACCTCTGGCTCAGTATTTCGAACGCTTTGTTCAATTAAAAGCTCAAACAGATGACATACCAGATTCAATAGCAATCGATGCATGCATCCATGGCTTAGGCCCATGGCCATGCGCATCTAAATTCGTCAAAAATAAGCTAAAGAATCTTCACGAACTATTTCACGAAATGGAAAAGTTCTGCAGATCAGACGATGACCACAGAAGAAGAGTCAGCAAAAGAGCCATTCTCCGGAAAGCAAATGGAAGCTACAAGCAACCTACACATGAAAAGCAAAACTATAATCAACCAGCACAAGTCTTCAACATAGAAAACGAGAACGGACAGAACAACAATGATTCGAATGAAACAAAGCAACAGTTTAACTCCGCACCCATGCGAGGAAGGGGCGGACGGGGTAGACGTTGCGGAAGGGGGCGAAGCCAACAAGAAAATCAGTCTCGCTCCTGGTTCTGCCAATTTCACGGTGAAAATCCAGACCACAGCACAAGAAGATGTCCCATAACTATTAGAGTAAAGCAGGAGATGAATCAAAACAACGCTCAAGGCCGCACAGTTCAAACAAATTCCAGACAGTGCACACCCACAACACCCCAAACCCACAATCGCAACTTCCAACGAATTCGGAGTCCTACTCAACATACCACCAGCCCCGGCTAGCATGGCATCAAGCCCATTCAGAGTCAAACCAACAAGCTCACAGTTCAGTCCAATCTACCACGGTAAGAAAGGACGAAACCACAATGCAACCCACTTTAACGCAAAACCCAACATCCACTAAGGGTCCTATCCCCTCTCGAGGAATGATTCTGCCCATAGCAGAAGGATCTTCAGTTGACTTTGAAAGCAAAAGACAGAGAAAAGATTATTTCAGAAGGGTATACGCAATATTACCATAAGGCCCAGTAATAAAAACACACTGGTCTCATGTCCCAATAACCTTCACTGAGCAAGACCTCAAACTCCAATGCTATCCGCAAACCGATGCCATGGTCATCGAAACAAACATGGCAAGCTGGGAACTGACCAAGATATTGATAGATGATGGTAGCTCCACCGACATTATCTTCGCAAGCGCCTTCGACCAAATGAACATCAGCAGGAGTTTGTTACAACCATGAGAAACACCACTCATTGGCTTCGGAGGAAAAAGAATTCGAGCTCTAGGAAAAATCGAATTACCAATAACCATGGGAGACATGAGCAATCCCAGAACAGAACGAGTTACTTTTGACATAGTCGATATGTACTACCCTTACAATGCAATCTTCGGAAGAGGTTTCCTTAACACATTCGAAGCTATTGTCCAACAAGCATATCTTTGCATGAAGCTTCCAGCACCAAATGGAGTAATTACAGTTTTCGGAAACCAGCAAGTCGCAAGGGATATCGAACAAGGAATCACTCCGAGAGAGAAAAACGTTAACCTCTTGCAGGTAGAAACGAAACAACCAAGCAAGAAGGTTCAAGCAGAATCACTCAAAAAGAACCCACCAGAACTCAAAGTCGAAAAAAGAAAAGAAACTATTCAAGCACAAGACACCAAGCGAGTTTCTGTCGAACCAGGAATCGAGGGCAGCGAAGTCACGATCGGGGAAGATCGCTCCCCCGAAGAAGAAGAAAAAATGGTAGCATTCCTAAGGAAAAACAAAGATGTCTTCGCATGGACAGCCGTAGATCTAAAGGGAGTAAGCAGGACTCTAATCGAGCACAGCCTCAATATTACCCTAGAAACGAAGCCAAGAAAGCAAACACTGAGGAAAATGTCGGACGAGAAAGTAGAAGGAATAAAATCCGAAGTCGAAAGGCTACTGAAAGCAAAGGTCATCAGAGAGGTACAATACCCAGAATGGTTGGCAAACACTGTCCCAGTGAAAAAGATGTGCATCGACTTCACCACCCTAAACAAGCACTGCCCAAAAGATGATTTCCCGTTACCCAGAATCGACAGCGTCGTCGACGACGCAGCCAACAGCAAGATTCTATCTTTATTGGATTGTTTTTCGGGCTACCACCAAATTTGAATGAAGCAAGAGGATGAGGAAAAAACAAGCTTCATAACTCCTTTCGGAACTTTTTGTTTCGTCAGAACGCCAGAGGGGATAAGAAACGCAGGATCTACCTTCTCAAGGATGACCAAAAAAGTTTTCAAATCGGAAATCAACAGAAACATGCTAGCCTACGTAGACGACCTCGTTGTAAAAAGCATCAGAAAGTCAGACCACATCAAATACCTCGAAGAAACATTCAACAACCTGAGGCTATCCAACCCTAGTCTAAATCCAGAAAAATGTGTGTTCGGAGTAACCAAAGGAAAAGTCCTGGGTCTGGTAACCTCGAAGGGAATCGAAGCCAATCCAGATAAGGTACAAGCTCTAGCATCCATGGAAGAACCAAATACAGTCAAGGAAGTACAACAATTAACCGGCAGGATTGCAGCCTTAAACAGATTCGTACCAAGAGCGACCGAGGGAGGTCTGTCTTTCTTCAAAACCCTTCGTCATGCGCAGAAATTCAACGGGGGCAAAGAACAATCGAAAGCCTTGAAGGAGTTAAAGGAATATCTCGCAGCAGTGATTAAACTATCACCACCAACTCAAGGAAAGGACTTACTTCTATATCTCGCAGTTTCTGAATCAGCAGTAAGCGCCACAATTGTGCAAGAGATCGAAATCGAAGGCACCCTGAAGCAGCTACCAGCTTACTTCGTCTCCGAAGCGTTATCCGGAGCTAAAAGGTCATATTCCGAGCTCGAAAAAATCGCATACGCGTTATTCATGGCATCAAGAAAGCTCAGGCATTACTTCGAAGCCCACAAAATAACAACGGTCACCAACAAACCACTAGCCGAGCTATTCTCAAATAAAGAAGCTTCAAACAGGATCAGCAAATGGTCCGCAGAGCTTTCCGGATTCAACATCGAATTCAAGCGAAGAAACGCAATCAAGTCTCAAGTACTAGCTGACTTCTAGCAGACTGGACTTCACTAGAGCATGAAGTTTCAAACGAAGACAAGAAACAATGGACAATCTACTGTGATGGAGCATATTGCAACAAAGGAGCAGCAATCTCCGCAATCCTAGTTTCACCAAACGGAATCAAAACCAGATTTGCATCACGATTAGAATTCAATGACCAACAAATTCAAATCACAAACAACGTGGCAGAATACGAAGCACTCCTGCTTGGGTTACGAAAAATGAAATCATTAGGGAAACAAAACTTTATTGTGAAAACAGACTCAAAAATAGCAAGAGATCACATTGAAAAGGACAGCGAAGCCAGAAAGCCAGAGCTAGTCAGTTATCTCGAAGAAGTCAGGGAAATGAAAAAGTACTTCAAAGGATTCACAGTAAAGCACATCCACAGAAACGATAACAACGAGGCTGATGACCTCGCCAAGAAAGCAGCAAAGAATGAGGAACTCCCCAAAGACGTAATCTACGAAGTCATAACTATCCCTTAAATCAAGAAACAATATCTCACCCACATCCGCTGGGAAGACTGGAGAGCACCAATCATGTCATATCTACAAGACGATTTCATCCCCTGCTCGGCAAGCGAAGCCAAAAGAATACCAGCAAGAGCAAAAGGGTATCAAATAATTCAAGGCGAGTTGTACAAGAAGGGAATATCAGCTCCATGGCTAAAATGCATCGCAAAAGTACAAGGAACGGAAATACTAAAAAGCATCCACGAAGGGATATGCGGAGCACACATCGGCCCAAGAGCCCTCGCAGCCAAAGGGGCCAGACAAGGAATATTCTAGCCAACAATGATAAAAGATGCAGACGAAATAGCAAAGAAATGCGGGTCATGTGAAAAGAACGCAAATCACCAGAAGATCCCACCATCACTACTACAGCTCATAAAACAATCCTGACCATTACAAAGATGGGGAATAGACCTAGTGGGGCCTCTTCCAATAGCCTAGGGAAATTGTCGATTCGCGGTGGTGGTAGTAGAATACTTCACAAAATGGATCGAAGCAAAAGCTTTAGCACCAATAAACTCGCACACAGTTCAAAAGTTCTTTTGGCACAACATCATCTGCAGATTCGGCGTACCAAAAGAGATAACGCTTGACAACGGAAAGCAATTCGACAGCGAGTCATTCAGAGACTTCTGCATGACAATGGGCACTAAAGTAAAGTATGCATCCGTATATCACCCTCAATCAAATGGTGCGGTAGAAAGAGCTAATGGCATCATCTTTTCAGCCATAAGAAAGATCCTCTTCGATCACAAAAAAGGAAAATGGATTGACGAATTACCAATCGCAGTATGGTCACACAACACTACAGAATCCAGAGCTACCAAGTTCACTCCCTTTAGATTGTTATACAGAACCGAGGCTGTAGTACCTGAAGAGATCAAGGCAAAAACTCAAAGAGTTATCCTAAGCCAAGAAGGTGAAAAAGAAATGGTGGAAAAGGACTTAATCGAAGTCGACAGGATCGTTGCCTCCCACAACCTCGAATCATATCGAAGGCAGACAGGAAAGTGGCGCAACCCAAAGGCAAAAATAAGAGAGATCAGAGTTGGGGATCTGGAATCAAAAGAAAGCACAACGCAGAAAATCTAGCCCAATTCAAAGAAAAATGGGAAGGACCTTACACCTTCACAAGAAGCTCAAGACCAGGATCCTACCACCTCTCAAACGAAAATGGAGAAGAGCTACCTCACTCATGGAACGTGGAGCATCTCCGCAAATACTATAACTAAAACAAGGCAAGCAAAGATGTACATAGTCTTTTTCAAGTTTTAGTTTCTTGTAGAAGTCAACTTCGTAAATGTGCAAAACTATAAGCACAAATATGAAGCACCATTTTCTTATCGCACAAGGGTCGTACTCTTTTCCTCACACAAGGGGCTCCAAGAAACTGGAGGTGAGGTTTTTAATGAGGCGAACCTATGTAAATTCTCAAAAAATCAATAAAAGAGATTTCCCCTGAAAAGACTTGTCTTACAACAGTTCCGAGACAAAGTTAGAATTGCCACGAAAAAGACCTCGAGCAAGATAGCCTAAGGCCGGGGTTCAGAAAAAAGAACCTCGCAAAGGACCTCGAGCAACATAGCCCGAGGCCGAGGTCAAGAAAATAACCTCGCAAAAAACCTCGAGCAAGACAGCCCGAGGCCGAGGTCAAGAAAATAACCTTGCAAAACGCCTCGAGCAAGATAGCTTAAGGTCGATGTCAAGAAAATAACCTCGCAAAAGACCTCGAGCAAGATAGCTCGAGGCCGAGGTCCAGGAAAAGAACCTCGTAAAAAACCACGAGCAAGACAAGCCCGAGGCCAAAGTCAAAGAACCTCGTAAAGGATCTCGAGCAAGATAGCTCGAAATTAAGGTCACTCTTAAAAAGATACGGGCTATCATAGCCAGATAGTTCGAGGTCAAGGTTAAATAAAACAACCTCGTAAAAGAAAAAGGGAAAGATAGAAAGACCTCGAACAAATAACGAAAATCTCGGCAAGCAGAACGGAAAAAAGCAACAAAAGTTTCCCTATTTCGAAACAAAACAAGACAACGTATTCTTTCATAAATGTTTCTCAACCAAAAAGAAACAAATGCAAAGGGGCTATTGAGGGAGGGGGTGCCTTTTTCAAAGGCCAAAAAGGAAAACCCTCTTTTGCATTTATTCAAAGACAACCATACCAAAGCAACAATTCGCCAAAATAAATCACCTAACTGTACCTTCTAAAGGACGCCAAGTTAGGTGAAATCATAACTTCATCAAACATCGACAGACCACTATGAAAGGAGAAGGGAACCCCGGCTCCAAGAAGAGGAAAAATGAAGCAAAATAATAAGAAACCAGTTCTTAGGAACGAGAGGCAACATGAATTGCAAGGGCGCTTGACGACAGCACCTACTCAGACTAAGGACCATCAATGGTACAGGGCCCATGGGTACTTCGTTCAACAAAATCACCATCAGCGATGGAATCCTGGAGAAGAGTACATTTGCTTCAAAGCAGCCTACCAATGCCAAGTACAACAGCAAACAAACAAGACAAAAGAGAAGCCAAAGATTACTTAAGCGCACACTCTAGAAGAAATGAATCTAAAGGTCGTGATCTTGTAGTAAGAAGACAAAGGCCAAAGCCTTTCTAGAGAATACAACGCTTACGAGTCTGAGGCATACACTCTTGTATGAAATAAAGATTGAAAGCATTCGCCAGATCTATAACGAATCAAAAGTTGTATTATTTGAGAAAATCAAGATATTCAACGAGTACCTTAAACAAACAAGTAACCAGTATGTCGTCAAGCATAAGTTAAAAGTTGTTTCGCATCACGATACATCATAACGAAGTGTTTCTTTACAAAATTCAAGCAACATCGTCGCCTTCTTGCGGGGATTGTGGAACTTCATCTTCAGCGGCGTCTCCAAACTCGGGAATATCTTCGTCTTCGTCCTATAAAAACAAAAAAGCAAAGATATATTTTCTTTCATTCACTAATACCGAAGAAAAGGGAAAATCAGGTAAATCCAAAATCTACCTTTGAGGAAGACAGATCTTTAGCCATATCACGGCCGAAAACGTTCCAGAAGTCCTGCAAGAAACGATGTTTCAGAGTCTCAATCTCTTTAGAGCTGAGCAAGGATAGATCTCCGAAGTTAGAGAAGCGAAACCCAGGACCAGCAACCTGAAGAAGCAAGTATTTGTTTTCATTCTCAAGAAATCGGCCAAAACCGTCGCAACAAGAAAGTGCGAAGTTGTCACCAGCGATAGAGAAAATATCTCCAAGCCCAGCAAACTCCTCCTCAATCCAAGACAAGAAGCCATCAATGTTCAAATCTTCAGGAAGATCATAAGGAGCAGCCCCAAATTGCTTGAGTGAGTTCGAGTAGGAATAAAAAATTTGAGTAACCCTCTCAACGTCAATAACTTTGGAAGAGGCTAAAGATTCCTCAGCTTCTTTCAATTTAGCTTCAAGAGAACTCAATTGAGCCTTGGCCTCTTTAGCAGCATCGGATTCACGAACTACAGCCTCTCGAAGATTATCAATCACCACTTGGTTCTTGTCATAATCTTTCTGAAGGGCTGCAACTTTCCTATCAGCGGTGTCCCATAGGTCTTCAACCCTTGTCAAGTCTTTCCGAAGCTTGTCGTTGTTATCCCGAAGCCTCTCATTCTCCCTTTCTAAGAAAGAAAGCCTTTCCACCACAGTCTTTGACTTCGAGACATAAGCCGCATTGATCAAGTTAACCTAAGAAAACAAACCAAAGACAAGTAAATAAGCAAAATTAAAGAAAATAAGCTAGCAACCAAGCCATAGAAATCGAAACAATAATGACCTTATGGACCGTTGCGACGCTCGAACGAGACAACCCCTCGAGATCAAGGTTGCCCAACGACGCCTTGAAAGCTAAAAAGAAAATAAAAGAAAACAAATATAAGAGGCAAACATGAAACCAAACAAGCTACAATCCTTATAAAATTTCTTTACCTTGCATTTCAACGTTATCCTCACCAAGTTGAATTTGAGAAGAAGTTGTTTCTCGACCTCGACTAATGGTCGTTTCATCAGGAACGCACTTCCCTTTCACATCATCAGCTTTAACCTGAAAATACTTTACAAAGTAAAGAACAACAATAGAAAATAAAGCAAACACGCAAATACAAAATAAGCAAAGTTCCTAGCCTCGTGTCCGATGTTGACTACTTTGTCTTCCACTATGTTTACATCCTTTTCTGCGGTTTCTGTACAATATAAGTCTAAGTTATGCTCTAGGAGTTTATGAAAGTTTGGATCAAATCCTCTTGGAGGTTTCGAAATCACATTCGATATTGACCCTACGAGGTTGATTCTAGCTCCGGGGCATTTCATATAAGGAACAAACAAACCTTCTCCCAAAGCAGCATAAGTGCCTGCTAACTCCTTCATAAAGCCTGTTGTGCCGAAGTCGTCGCTTGGAACACCAGCAAACTCTACAAGTCCACATGCCGCATCAACAGTTTCTTCTTCATTTGCGGCTTCGGCTACGGGACTGTCCAGCAGCGATGGATCCATTTTTCGAGTCAAGCGCGGTTTCTTGCTCACACCAGAAGCAGACTGTTGCATGTCGACAGACTTCCTCTTCTGAGCTTCGAGCTGTCTGGTTTTTGTTTTAGGAGCATCTTGACTCGAAGACACCAGCACTTTCGATGACATTTTCTTGTATCTCCGATTCGCTCCAACTTGCTCGGATCCAACATTCCCGGGAGTTTTCATACGCTTTTGGGGTTTCGAAGGTTTCACCCTATTCCCATACTTGACTCCCATCTCCATCCAAGGCCGATTCAAATGGTTGGGCTTCTCAAAGAAATCAATCATTGCTTTCTTTTCCTTCTCTGTGAAGGGCCCAACTAGAGACTTTGCAGCTTGTTCAACACTCGACACGAGGTCAAGGTCATTAGTACCCGAAGGCTTTTCAAGGCCAAAAACAGCAAAATTGGTTAGCAAATTGAATCCAAGAATTTGCCTCTCCTCAACCTTAAAAGGTTTCCAAGCAGTTCCCCGGGGCCAGATTTCGGCAGCCAAAAATTCCTCAACTACATCACAGCCTGTAAGTCGCCGGAAAGCATGAATAAAACAGGGGCTGTTCTTCTTAAAAGAATCACTTGTCGAACTCAACCACATTTGACAATTCTATATCACCCAAGGGACCAACAAAAGGATAATTGACATCGCTAGAGTTCGGAGCAGCGAAACCAACCTTGACGTAAAACCAAAACGATTGGTTCTGGACCAGTGTGAGAAGAAATAGAAAAACTCAAAATCTACAGACCCAAAATTTCCCAAACTTGGCCAGAATGTTCTTAACTTGCTGTTCCCAGAAAATTCCAGGAGACAGGGGGTTACCATTTTAATCATAACTCAAGTCCTACTTCAACAATTGCTCTAATATTTCGGCAGTTGAAACCAGATAGCATTTCAAACAACTTTTATGTTGAACATTTTCGCATTTGACCAGGTTTTCAGGCTCGAAATAACGATTGCAATCAGAACTGTTCTCAGCGAGGTTTCAGCACATTTTAGCGGATGTTTTTCAAACTTTGGTGATGGCTAATTCAGTGAGCATACAACATTATTTAATGCAGTTTTTAGAGAATTAATGATGCATGAGCGATCTATTCGTTCTCACCAAAAACACGTGCCAATAAACTTTGACCTACTGAGTTAGTGCCGGTGGCAGGGCAATATTCGTCTCTCCCTATATTAACTAGCCGAAGTTTGCTAATCGTTCAACTTACGGAATCATGGTTAGCATACCTGCAGAAAATTCCATTCCAGAGCATTTTACAATGAACCTCCTGTGCCAGCACTCATGAAAGCATTCCTATACATTACCACCCACTATGGTGGTAGCACCCAAACGTTCAACATTGAACGGGCAATGCTTCATATGTCACCGAGATGGCGTATTCACTTCCCATACGTCGCCTTATGGGAAACCCCGAAGAGACATGGCTCGAGGCCTATGGCCATGATCACCATCACACGACTCAATGAACTTACCGGACTTACCATAGCGTAGGTGCATTGTTATGGAATTTAATCAACAATAATTAAATGACAGAATGGAATGTGCTGGAAGTCAGTACAATATATAGTTAGCCACCTATCATAGCGTGATCCCGTAACCCACATAGGCTTCAACCTCTATACTTCATTTTTAGCGATCCAATGCATAGAATTCCATCGCAAGTGCGCGGCGGAAGCGAATGTTGGCAAGTTTTATTCAAAAATATTTCTTTAGGGTCCATTGCTCTCTCCGGAGTGCATGTTTCGGCTCTGGTGCCAGCTGTGGTGGACCACTCCGAAATTATTCCAAGTTAAGTACCCTACAGACCACTAACAAGTAGTCAGGCACTTAATCCGGAATAAGCTGGAGCGCCGTCGGATTATACACGATTAACAACGTTTTTCTATTGAAACAACACGCACGCCCACATGAAGGTAAGTCCCAGAGATTACAACATTCCACAAGTTCAACTTAACATAATTAGTCTGAATAAGCTATCAGAAACCAAGTCTGAATTTGAAATAAAAGTCAGAGAGTTCAACGCAGCGGAAATAAACTAACAACAATAAATAACAACACCACGATGAAGCCTGGTGCTACTCCTCACGATCCTCGGAAGAGGTCGGAACCCACTGACATGCTAGCCAGGAGGAACCTGGGTAGGCCAAGTAGCACTAGCAACATCCTCTGCAACACACATACCTGAATTAAAAGCCACAAGCAAGACTGAGTATAATAATACTCGGCAAGGCTTACCCATCGGGTGACAACTACATCACCGATTCCTAGACATGAGAGGCTTTTGGATGGTGGGTTTGTTTCGCCAGAAAGCGACAAAGAGTGGATCCTTACTTTCATTATTTTGGCAGTGTTAACCATTCTAGATGAGCAACCTTTCTAAGCATTCATGTGATGCAATACAATTTAGTACAAACAACAAGTTCATCATCCTCATAGTTTCACTTGTTACTCAATGTAGCACAGCGGTCAAGCAGTCTCATTAACCACGAGAAGCGGACAGTTCGAACCGAATTTCACTACCTGGTTAGGAAAACCCAAACACATAGATAATGCTTTCTATAATAGGCACAAGCACTGCCCAACTATCTACCTATCATACTAGTATTTCAAGACATAGGTACTAGATTATGCAACTAGGGTTCCAACCAAATTCTTGAACATAAATGCACAATCATAAAATCCATAGTTGCATAAACTTTAAAGATAGGTTATGCTCCGGGGCTTGTCTTCTTGCGCTACGTTGGCTTCGGGCTCCGGGGTCTCTGTATCAACCACAATGACGTTCACACCACCTTCTGGAACTCCTTCTTCGATGGAGGGGACAAGGTCACACGCACCGTCAGTGGGAGTGCCGTCTACATGAGATGCACAAGTTTGAATGTTGCTGCATATTGTGTGATCTAAAGACAAAGGCACCTAAGGCCACATTCACCTAGATAGTTTAGTGTTCTTTTCTTTTCTTCACAAAATTAGAGAAGGGGTGTGATGCAAGGCTCAAGCCTTAATGATGGTGATTGTGTACATATATAAACAATTCAGATTTGATTTTCTTCTAAAAGTATTCTGTTCTAAACTCTAAAAGAGTAAACACCCAAGTTTAAATTGAATCAACACACATGTGATACAAGTCTTTTTATTTCCCACGATTTAACTCTATTTTATTCTCATATTTGTTTCGCTGGTTTGGTTCATCATTTTAAGCTACAAACTTTATGGAAGCTACAAGGGTATAAGAGCTAAGCTCAGCCTAAAATTCAGCTAAAACAGATTTGTAATTAATTTATTAAAAATGTTGCAAGTTGTTGTTCCTAGAATCAAGATTAAATCATATAAAATTAAAAACACAGCAAATCTACTAGATATTTTCACCAGAGCTAGCATGATCAAAAGGAACTTTACTGAGTTTCTAAGCCTCTGGTGGAAATTGATAATTATATGCTAAAGGAATAATGTTTAAATATTCTAGAACTAAACTGAGACAGAAAACACAAAGCAATTAATAACAGGAGCTACAATGCATATTTGTAGGTCTCCTTTCAGCATATAGCCACTATAGACCAGAGAAGCAACATATCCAAAATTTAGCTACAGAGGAGTTAAGGATTTCAAATGGAGCACAATTTGCTTAAAACTGAGTTTGAATTTTAATTCAAAAACTAAACATTGAACGTATAAGCATGCTAACATGTATTTGGAGTTTGCAACCTCACGAGTCCGGGGTATATTTATTTGCATTTTTCTGATTGTTCTATGATTTTTAATTGATTTTTAAACATCTCAGCAATTTAAATCTAGATCCAAAGAATCTTTTTACCAGTAGGACCCTAGATCTATTAGGTTCTTGCAAACAAGTCCTTGAAACTCGTGTTTGGCCCCTGGAAAGATTTGGGGACATGCAACGGGGTCCCTGAGCTCGCCGGCGACCAAATTCCGGCGTGCTCGCGACGGGATAGGCCGGGGGTTATGGTGGGGAGTGACAAGGGGCTCACCGCGCGTTGATAGGAGGCGATAGCTGGGTCAGAGATGCAGCGGAGAGGGTTGGCGATGTCGGACGGTGAAGCTCTTCCGCTTTGCTTCGACGCCGGCGAGTTAGGGTGGCTCACGCGAGGGGGAAGCCGGCCTGAGAGCTTCACGGGAGATCGAGGAAGCTTGTCGGGGCTTCGGTTTGGTGGCTGCGGGCTCTTGACAGTGAGGTGGAGCTCGGCAGTGGCAATGGCGCTCCGACGAGGGGGATTGGGTATGCACGAACCGCGGGAGTGCTTCCCTTTTATAGGGGAGGTAAAGGAGGCCCAGGAGAAGCTGGAAGATGCGCAGAAGGCAGCTCGGGGCTTGGGAGCTGTGCGGTGGTTGGGGTGATGCGGCAGGCGCCATGAATGTGCCTGGTGAGCTCGGGCAGGGATCTCCCTAGTTTAGACTCAGTTTTCTCCCAAAATTTGAACTAAATATTCAAATGTGTAAAACTAAAAGTTGGAAAGTGAAATGTGGGACACGACTTGACATTGTGAATATTTCAAGCTCAACAAGCTAGGTTTGAAATGGTGCTCTGCTCGGTTTTTGAGGTTTTCGAGGATCTTAACAGCAAAATTTGAACAAAGTTTGAAAAAGAAAGAGGGTCGGATTTGGGATGACAAACAACTTTGTTTTTTTTTTGGAGATTTTCAAGTTTAGTAGTAAAATTTGGAGATTTGGGGTGGGTTTCAAATCAGCCTTTTTATGTTGGACTTTTGAATTTAAAATTCAAAACTAGGGTGGAAATTTGAATCTCTTGTCTCGGCTTTTGGGTAAAGGTCATCAAAGAAAATTGTTTGTTTTTGTTTGCCTTGAAATTTTTCTTCATATGAATCTCTAGGTTCCAAGGTAGTTTTGTCCTTTTGTAGCTGTACCCATTTTCCTCTTTTTCTCAATTGTTTGATAAAATTCCATTGTTTCTCTCTAATCCTCCCTTGTTCTCATTCATTAGTGAATTTAAGTGTTTTAAACATCAGAGATGTTACATGTCTGCAACACGTCTAACTGCCATGACAGCTGGTCTAACCGCTACAAGCGGTCAAACCGCATGTACGAGCGGTTAGACCGCCGGTGCTGGTGTCAGATTAATTTCTCTAATGCTATGGTGTTCGTGCCAGAGCAGCCATTTCCTCTGACCATGCTGGTACATTAGCTATGGCAGGTCCTACATTCTACGCAATCGGGTAACCTTATTCCCGATGAAGTTTTTGATGCACATAGGAATATGCAGAATAGACATGCACCTCATCTTAATTATGTGAATGCAATGCAATCATCGGCCTGTGACATCTCTGATGTAAAAAATGAAGAAAACACCTTTGAAACAGATTAAAGAGGGAAAAAGTGGAGATGGAATTCAATAATTCATCAAAATTCAAATTTAAATTCAAAAAACAAAGGTTGTTTGACACCCAACTGAAATCTCAAGAATTTTGTACTAAACTTGAAAATCTCCAAAAATAAAAGTTGTTTGTCTTCACAAATAAGGCCTAGTCACTGTTTAAAACTTTTGAAAATTTTGCAGTTTAGTCCCTCAAAAACTCGAAAAACCAATCTGAACACCTTTTTGAATTTGGGTTGTTTGAGCTCGAAACATTTGAAATTTCAGGTTCACCCCAAAAATAAAGTAGTGTCCCACCTCTCAAACTCCAACTTTTGTTTTTGCACTTTTTCATGTTCAGGTAAAATTTTTGGAGAAAATTCAAATGGGGCAAAGGAGCTCCACGGGCGCCTCGCAGTCGCCCTGGCGCGCCCCTGCTCCGGCCGGGAGTCGGCCGCCACGTGGCCGGCGAGCGGCGGAGGCCGCGCCGAGCTGGCCAAGCCGCGGCAGCGTGTGGCATTTGTCCTCACGCGCTTGTCCGACTTCTTCCCGAGCCATCACGTCGCGGGCGACGTCGCGTGTTGCCTCGCGCCGCGCGAGCGCCATCATGGCGGTCGGAGCGCCGCCGTGGCAGCGCGCGCGCGCGTCGCGCAAGCCGCTCCGCGGCAGATTCTCCTCCCGCTACACTCCAAGAAGCTCTGCAGAGGATCCCCTAGCGCCACGCCATGATCTCCTTCGCCCAACCCGCGCTTGCGCCGCTGCCCGAGCCGTCAGCGCCATCAATGGCGACCTCGACAGCCCGAGCGCGCGTGCGCACGCTTCCGAGGCACCTCGGTGCTCGCTAGCGCACCCAAACACTTCCCTGAGCACCCTCATTCCTTCCCCCAGCCAGCGCCCAGTCCTTCTCCCTCTCCCCGCGTTCGCTCCCATCGTCTTCCACCTCGGGACACTTCGAGCAGAGCTCGAGCTTCCTCGCCGCGAACCCAAATCGACCGCGAATCCCTCCCCGTTTTTCCAATCCTCCGCTGGTGAAGCTCACTCACTCACCCAGCTAGCCGCTCGAGCTTCCCCAGCTCGAATCGAGCCTCACTCGCCGCGAATCAAGACTTTTCCCCACCGCTCGGCCATTAACACCGCAAACACCACCTCCACGTCGAGCCCCATACCCCGGCCATCCCCGTCGCAGACGAACCCCACGACGAGCTCCACCATCGTCCAGTGAAGCTCACACGCCCCTCCGCGCATCGTCTCGACCACCGCAGGCCGCTAGCGACGTAGCCGGAGCAAACCGCGCCGCCACTCAACGTCGACGAGCCACGCCGCTCCACCCCCGACCGCGAGACCTACCTCAACCGACTCGCGGTGAGCTCCTCTCCGTTTCCCCCAACTTTCCCCGAGCCAACTCGCCGTCGTTTCGCCGGCGTAGCAACACCGACGAGCCGTGGACCCATTCGCGTTCCCCTTTATAGTTCCAGGGTCCTCTGCGCAAAAATCAGGGACTGGTTTGAAAGGTTTTAAAAGTTCTAGGGTCTCCAGCGTAAAAAGATTCTTAAACCTAGATCTATTTTTCCCGAATCTTGTAAAATCCACTAAAATTCGTAAAAAAATCAGAAAAATGCACAAAAATACTCCCTGGACTCGTGAGATTGTAAACTCCAATCTCATTTAAGCATGTATATACTTTTGGTGAACCATTTCTGAAATAAAATTCAAATTGTGAAATTAGAAACTTGTCCACCATTTCAAATCCAGAGCTCCGCTAGGGCTGAGCTTTGGATATGTTGTTTGCAGTGACTTTGGACACCTTGTTTCCAAAGGGGACCTAAAAATATGGACTGTAGCTTCAGTTATGAATTAAATTGTGTTTTCTGTCTTTTTGCAGTTCGGAAATTGTTAAAAATAATCCATGCAGCGAAAAATCACCATTTTTCTCCAGAGGCCTAAAAACTTGTTAGCACATCTGTTAAAAATGCAAAACTTAATTTTTGCTCTGTTTAAACTGGCAAATAAATAGATATGTGTTTTCGGATGGGAATTTATTGAGGACCGTCCAAGGGTTATTTTGAGCCACCACTTGGCCAGAGCCCTCGATGCACTTATGACTAGCTCTGGTAGGAAAATTTCCTGATTTGGATGTATTTTCGATTTTATATGAATTTATTTCATTTCTGCAGGCAGCAGTTTGATCTATTTTTAATAAATTCTGTGTAGCTCAGATTTAGCTAAATTTTGGAGTGAGCCTAACTCTTATACTCCAGTAGCTGTCATAAAATTTATAGATAAAAAGGATGAACAGAAACCGAGAAACAAAAATGAGAAGAAATTAAGGTGGAAATTGAGTTATATAAAATAATAGAGCTTTTTGGTAATTAATTAAAATAAAACATGGAAAGGTTTAAAATTCCAGAACAGCACCCTATCTTCAAAATAATAAATGGAAATTCTTTTATATATGTACACAATCACCATCAAAGATGTGTAAAAATTTTCCACACCCCTCCTCTAATTTTATGATGAAGAAAGTAGTACTTTAGCGTGTCTAGGTGAATATGGCCTTCAAGGCCTTAGTGTTGGAATCACTAGGCAGCCACTATAAAGTTATGCATCTCATGTAGAAGGCGCTATTTCGGACGGTACCTACCATCTCATCCCCGCCGACGGAGAAGGCACCCCGGAGAACGGTGCCGGCGAAGGATCGATCGACCAGGAGGCTAACCCGCAGCTAGAGCAAGAAGGCAAGCCCCGGAGCATAACCTAACCTTTAAAGTTTATGCATCTATGAATTCTCTATGCTTGCGCATTTACGTTTCAAGGAGTTGATTGAATACCTTAGCTGCACATTTCTAGTACCTATGACTTGCAACACTAGTATGAAAGGATCGATAGGGCATTGCTTTAGGTCCGTTACAAGTCGAGTGATTTCCTGTCACTCGCGAGACATAGGAGTTGCTTGTCTTTACTTATGTTGGAATCATAAGGATTGACGGGCGGGATGGAAGTTGTAGATCTCCCGTCCGTGTATGATAATGGATTTAAGGTCGAAACGTGTGGTTGAGTGTGTCAAGTTTTTGAACGTACCACATGCATGCCGATATATGGGAATCGGTAAGCCCGGTACCAGATTGAAGCAGCTAGGGCTGATAGCCATCTCTCCTTGGAAACTTTTGTTTCCCCTGCCGTACACTTGTGGATATATGCGTGAGACTGTGAGTGAAGCAGTAAACCTCTATCCTAAGGAAGGTGGATTCGGATCCGAATTGTGGATCGATGGGAAAGGTTGGGAAGTGCTTGTACCATTTATAGCAAGCATTATCCGTGTGTGTAGGGTTTCCCCTGGCCAGGTAGCAAAATTCGGTTCGAACTGTCCGCTTCTCGCGGTTAATGAGACTGCTTGACCGCCTTGCTGCATTGAGTAACAAGTGGAACTATGAGATTGATGAACTTGTTGTATGAAATAAATTGTATTGCACCACTTGTATGTTTAGAGAGGATGCTAATCTAGAATGGTTAAATCTACTAGAAAATGATGCTAAAACTTGAAAGCAAGGACCTACTCTTAGTTGCTTTTTGGCAAACAAACCCACCAGCCAAAAGCCTCTCATGTCTAGATGTCGGTGATGTAGTTTTCACCCGACGGGTAAGCCTTGCTGAGTATTAGTATACTCAGCCTTGCTTGTGGCTTTTATTTACAGGTACAATGTTGGATGTGGCAGTCGATGCCCTTACTTGGCCTACCCAGGTTCCCCCTGGATGGCACATCGAGTGGGTTCCGTCCTCTGCCGAGGAACGGGAGGAGTAGCACCGTGGCAGGCTTCATCATGGTGTTACGTTGTATCGTCGTTAGTTTATCTTCCGCTGCAATGATCTATTTATTTCCGCTGCTTGAACTTGATACTCTGATTTAAATTTCGAACTTGGTTTGTAATAACTTGAGATACCATTTATGTATGTTAATTTGTGGAATGTTGTAATCTCTGGAACTCACCTTCGCGTGGGCGTGCTGTTGTTTCGATCGAGAAAAGTACGTAGTTAAATCGGGTTTAATCCGACGGCGCTCCAGCTTATTCCGGATTAAGTGCCTGACTGCTTGATTAGTGGTCCCGAGGTACTTAACTTGGAATAATTTCGGAGTGGTCCGCCACAGCTGGTATCAGAGCCGAAACAGCGCACTGGAGAGAGCAACAAACCTTAAATAAACATTTTTGAATAAAATTTGCCAACTCGTACTTCCACCACGCTTTGCGAAGGAAGGTTATTATTAGGACCGCTAAGGATGTTACCTAGAGCGTGAAGCCTATGTGGGTTAAGGGATTATGATATGATAGGTGGAAAATAATATATTATACTGACTTCCAGCACATTCCATTCTGTTATTTATTTTACGCAATGGTGGGCGCAAGGTACGGCGATTGGTGTAACGTACCACGGCACTATATGAAAATATAGTGGCGGCACATAGTCAATACGCTGTGATGGCGTATGAAAATAGAATAGCATGGTGGGCGCAAGGTACGGCGATTGCTGTAGCGTACCACGGCATCATATGCAAATATGATGGCGGCACAAAGTCAATACGCTATTTCATGAGCGTATGAAATTGTCAATATGTTGCCTTGGTAACATATGAACATTGCCCGTTCAATGTTAAACGTTCGGGTGCCACCTCTATAGTGGGTGGTAATGTATGGAGACGCTTTCGTGAGTGCTGGCACGAAAGGTTGATTATATATGCTCTGGAATGGAATTTTCTGCAGGTACACTAACCACGATTCCGTATGACGAACGGTTAGAAAAGTTCGGCTAGTTAATATAGGGAGAGACGGATATTGCCTAGCCACCGACACTAACTTCGTAGGCCAAAAGTTTATTGGCATGTGTGTTGGCGAGAACGAATAGGCCGCTCATGCATTGCATTTCACTGAAATAATATTGAACCTTAATACGTGACCAATCGAAACCGCCATTGAAATTCAAATCACAACCCCAAAAATTCTGCTGAAACCAGTCTGTTTGCATCAATGTTTCGAAACTGAAAACGTTGTCAAATGAGGAAGTGTTCAACATGAAAGTTGTCATAAATGTTATGAGGTTTATGCTGTAGAAATTTCAACGAAAATGGTTCAGTAGAACTGGACTTATGCTTAAAATGGTAACCCCCTGTCGGCTGGAAATTTCTGGGAACAGTGAGATAAAAATTGAATTTTTACACCATCTTAATGACCGTTTCTGCTCAAACCTCCAACATGAAACTTGTTTGGAATTACGTAAACAATGTCCTGGCAACATTTGGGAATTTTTGAGCCTGTAGAATTCGAGTTTTATAATTTTTACTACACAGTCCAGAATCTGTTTTGTTTTCCTGGCGCTGACCGGTTCTCACCCTTGCCCTTTTTCTTTTGGTTCAGAATGGACGCTCACGTTGACCTGGCCAGCTACCCTTCCTTTTCAGATTGCCTAGGATGGGAAGGCTTCCCTAGCATTCTGTGGTCAGTTTTGCAGGCGCTCGACTACCCTACCCCGCCACAATACGAGAGAACCCTCATCCGAGACCGTGGTGTGACCCGTTCTCGTGTGCGTTTGGTGGTGTATCGCCATCCACCATGTCCTAGCTCCCCCACTTGGAGTGTGGAAGTTCATGGACACCACATGGAGACGACTTGTGAGCTAGCTGCCTTGAATGGCATTAGTTCTTTTTGTGCTCAGAACCAGGGATTGGTGGAGCACCAGTTGCTTGGGTTGTTTCCGCCGACTCAGCCGGATGATCCCCATTGGATGAGGCGCTGTCTTACCCCTTTGAGGATGGCGGAGAATCCCGTCGCTGCAGCTGCACTGATGATGAGGTGGATTCGAGCTTACCACCGTTTGCAGGCACTTCTAGGACGGTCCGCCCGTGCCCGTGACATTGGGGTTGAGAGGACCTCATTGTCCATTGAGGTGAGCACAAGAGACGCCATGATTGCTGATTTGGAGAGACAATTGAATGACCTCCACATCGCGCACAACAACGTCCAAAATGAGCTAGCCCAAACAAGAGAAGAACTTGAGGAGGTACATGGTACTTTGGAGCATGCTAATGCCATGTTAGCCGCCCATGATGCTCAGCACCTTCTTGAGCAAGAAGGAGAGCATGGGGAAGGAGAGGCCCCCGATTCCGACATGGATACCGAGGATGACATGCCGCCCCTTCCAGCTCCACCATCACCTATGGGCAGCGAGGCTACCGCTAACAACCTAGATGACTTCTAGGAGTGATAGCAGCAAGATTACTCCTCCGCTAGGCCTAAATTTTGGCTTCATGTTGTAATAGGCTAGATGGAGTTGAGCTTCCTTTTAAATCTTTTGAGGCAATGTAATTTAATGGTGTGGTTGTGTGATCCCAAAACTTAATGAAGGTTGTAATGGCTGTGTAGAAAACATTCTGCAGCTAACTTTGTTTTTATTATTGATGGGTTTTCCATTCATTTCTGGTCTGTGATGTGAACTACAAAGTTGTTTGGAATTTGTCAAACGAAATGATCACCAAATTTCAACCCCATTGGTTAAGCGAAATAAAAATGGCAACCAAAACACTACAGCTCGGCCTGCTGAAAAACAGCAAACTCAGAGAGATAAAGATTGAATTTTTCGGCTTAGTTCCAGTCCGAATTTGATTCTGAGCCCAACACGAAAGTTGTAGAGCATGAAATTTTCGAGCTACTGACCTAATTGGAGCATTTGACTTGCTTTCTGCTGGGAGATATGATTTTTCTTCCAAAATGCGTGTTGACATGTCATTCTTGCGCAGTAAACTTCAATATATTGTCATGTTCTATCTTGTCATCATTATGCAAGCTTATGAAATGTGGCTAATACAAGTACCTACTGCTGATGGCAATCACCCGCAGCGGTGATGACGCTAGTGGCTCCAATGCTAACCAGCAAGGGCCAGAGGGGCAGCAACAGCCGCCACCACCTCCACCACCGCAACAACCTCCGACGTGGCAGCAATTGTATGCTACGCAAACGGAGATCCTACAGAACCTGCAGCATCAGCAACAAATGATGCAACAGCAGATGCTACAGCAGGGAGGTCAACGGGCCCCTCAGCCTGTAACACCCTAAAAATGCCCAATTTAGAATTTAGAAATTAATTGGCTTTTTATATTAAAGTGCTCATAAATAATATAGGGAAATAAAATTTTTGAATAATTAAAAGCAAATATAGGAAATAGAAACATTATTGTTGCATTCATGCTGGTGCATTTATTTTTGATTGTTGAATTCAAATTTGAATTTGAATTCAAATGAGTGTTTGAATAAAAGAAAAACCTTTTCTTTTCTCTCTCTTTTTCCCTCTCTCTTTTCAGCCCAGCCGGCCCACCCCTTCTCTCTTCTCTGCGCAGCCCAACGGCCCAGCTCGGCCAGCCCACCACTGCGCAGCCCAGCAGAGCAGCTCGCGTCACCGCAGCCCAGCCCAGTTAGCAGCCCAGCGCGCGCGTCTCCTCCCGCTGCGGCTGACAGCGTGACCCCACCTGTCAGCCTCTCCTTTCTCTCCGCAGCGCGCGCCTCCTCTCTTCCCTCTGCCACTGACACCCGGGCCCACCTGTCATCTTCACCTCCTTCCTCTCGCCGTGGGCAAGCTGGACTCCACCGCCGCCGCGCCGTCGTATCGCGTCGGGTCTTCCTCGGCTTGGCGCGCACGCCAAGGAGATCTCCGCCTAGCCCCTTTTTAAGCCGCCGCTATTCCCCGTTCTCGAGCCATAGCCCCCCCCCGCGACAAATCTGTCCAACCCTAGCCGCCGAGCTCACGTGTTGGCCGCCGCTTCCAATCCCTTGCTCCGCCGTCTCATTGCTGCCAAAACCTTGCCCCGGAGCTTCACGGTGCGGTGAGGAACTTGTAGAGCCCCTTTACCCTCTCCCTCTTGCTCTCCCGCGACTGCGCAGCACCGCCGGTGTCCACCGCTAGCCATGGCTCGTCGCCGGCCACCAGTGCGGCCTAATCCCCACTCCCGACCGGCCAAATTGACTTCCCCTCTTCCCCTCTCTCTCCCAAGCCTTGAATCCCTCAAAACGGTGCACCATAGCCCTAGATTGAACCAATTCCGGCGACCATCCACCGCGGTTGAAGGCGGCGCCGCCGCCGGCGTCTTCTGTCCAGCGACCGAGCGCCCCCAATTCCCCTCAGCCTTAGGATCCAAAACCAACGGCCAGATCTGAAACCCGGGTTAAACCGAGCCGGTTCTCGTGAACCGCGGTTCAGGCCGGTCCACGGTTCGGTCAATGATGACGTCAGCCCACGTCAGCATCCACCCGCTGCCGTGGCGTTTTTGCAAAAGAACCCCTCTGTTTTTCAAAAATCAACCCGCGGTCCAGCGCAGTTCAAAAGTATTTACAACCAAGTCCTTTTTCTTTCGTTTTAGCCCCTGCGCTTTTGAAAAATCATGCCCGCCGTCCTGAGTGACAGTTTTACTCGTTAGCCCTTGTGTTTTTATACAAAATTATGTTTTAGGTCCCTGGTTTCTTTCAAAAACACCCCTGGAAGCCTAAAATCTTTACCAGCAAGCCCCTAGAGCCCGTTTTTAGCGTAGTTTCTCCGTTTTAACTCCGATTTGAGTGATTTTCGCGCTCACGTGTTCGTAGTGAAGCGTAGTTTATTTCCAAAGCCTTCTTTTATCTTTTGTTTATGTTTGGTGTACTGTTCTAATTAAATACCTTGTTTGCATGTATGTGTGGATGCTTGTTGGTGATTGGTGTGAGTAGTTGCTGAGCCGTTCGAGTTCGCCGACGATTCCGTTCCCGAAGAGCAGGTGCAGCAGCAGTTCACTGAGGAAGGCAAGTATAACACGGACCATCCTTGTTACCTATACACCATTTAATCACCCAAACTCATGTGCATGTGTCTAATACTGTTAGCCACTAAGGATGTTCCTAGTCTTTACCCTATTCCTTGTTTACCCAGGGTTTTATGCATTATGGTTAGTCTATGCTACGCGCTGCAACCAACATTTATTTTTAAGGTTAATATTGAACTAATGGTTCACTTCAATGAAGTTTAAAAGATGCTTTTTAGCAACATGGTTCGGGGAACTAGAGCATGTGATGTGTGCTTTGTTCTAGTGTCTCTATAAGGTTTGATCTAGGGAATTAGAGCATGTGCTTTGTGCTTTGTTCTAATGTCTCTCCATAAGGTCCGGTTCTTAAAGCGGCAACCCAGGAACTTGTTCGCCGCCGTTGGAACTATAATGGCTCTGGTCTTGGATAATTAACTTGTACGTCTCTAGCTCGCCAGTGGTTACCGAAAGGCGTATGTGGGGTGCATGGGTGAGAGTATAGTTTGATCCATCGAGGACGGTTTTATCCGTTGGCTATGCCCCGTTAGGTACAGTCCCGTGCTGTAAGCGCCCGATGTACGGCAGCTTCACACGTTGCGATGATTGCGCTCTCGCTCTGGACGCCATTGACCCCCTCACGTTGCGCCCTGAGCGTACGTCAATCTCGATGCCTCGGGTTATGCTGCCTATGTTGAACCAAAACGGCTACTGTGCTTGTTAGGGTGTTTTGTGAAAGTCCTCATAACATAAGTTCTTTTGGATTTATGTGACCGGCGGGTAAAGGGCGAAACCTCTGCAGAGTGTTGATCTATCATGATAGCCGTGCTCACGGACACGAGCGGCCTGGATCCTTTTTGATTAGAAGATGATTTTAGTGGTTGATGTTGGTTTGTTCTATAATCACTTATACCTTATTAATGGGTTTATACTTGGGATTCTACTCATTTGTAGTAAATTGGATGATAATAAAATGAAACAACTAAAAGTGCTAATGCAGTATAACCGTGTCAAGCCTTTTGTCCTTGCATAACCCGTGTTATACTTGTTAAGTAAGATGGTTTACTTACACTTGCAATTATTCAACAAAATCTCGGATGGGTAACAGATGGAGCAATGAATGATCAGTCGCTTGCTGAGTTTCCGGAGGATCTGCCGTACTTCTAGCTGTGTTCAACCAGTCGGTGCCCCTGTGGATTTGAGGCTCTACGTAGTTAAGACGTTTAATAATATTTAGACTTCCGCTGTGTTATTTGTTTAAGACTATGTCTTGTGTTAAACTCTGATATAAACTATTTTATTCGAGCATTGTGTTCTCTGTGATTCGATATTTGTAGTCTATATGTGTTCTGTGGACATCCTGGGCACACATATGGAAGCATTCGGATTTCTTGGAAATTTGGGTGTTACAAAGTTGGTATCAGAGCCGTGCTGACTGTAGGTTCACAGCCTAGATAGAACGGTCGATTAGAACTTGCTTAATCCTTGCTCTAAAAACTATTTTACATCCCAGAGATGAGTTCTATTGAAAAGTGTTGTTCTATTCTACCTCTGTCCTTTTAGAAAATTTTTCTCCTCCTCTAGTTTTCATTTCCATAGATGGCTCGACAGAGATAGACCGTCCGTAAGAGCACTGATGGCTACCTTCCACCCCGCATCAATGAGTACCCGTTGGAGGCACGCAACTTGGATGCCTGTGAGGAGCTTCTTAGGCAGTAGGCCGAAGAAGGGAACCCCGAGGAGCTGCAGCACCAGTCGGAAGGACCTGCGCCATGTAGTCCGGAGTTCGGTGCACAGTCGCCACCAAACAGAAGGACTAGCGCACCACCATCGACCCTAAATGCTAGTAGAGATCAAATAGAACGTTTTCGGGTCCAAAACTGGTCTAAGAGTGCCGAGTCTTGTGTGAACCTTGCCTTTAAATGCTTGAATGAATTGTCATAATGCTTATGCGTGATTTGGATCTTTGTAATGATTGTGATGAGCGCAGATGAAAGTCTGCAATCATCTAGTATTGGATTAAGGTATAAGGTATTTAGTGGATAGATAGATGGGTTCTTGATCTCTCCTTTGCATATCATCTATCATCTTTCCTATCACCTGAGTATCTTATCTTGTCAATGGATTGCTTCTGTTCTTGACACTGGATCAGACATGACTGTGATTATGAATGTTGGGATTTTGATTTATGACAGATGGTTGGGACAAGAGGATCGATGGGTGGTGGCAATCAGAATCAGAACCAGAACCAGCCGCCCACCATGGAGGATCTAGTCCGCTTGCAGACACAGACGATGCAACAGTTGACTCAGGCCATAGCTTTGATGCAGCAGAACCTACAGAACCCACCTGTTCAGCCACCTCCCCAGCCCATCCGGGACAGGAGGGGAGAGTTCTTGAAGGGGCGCCCGCCAAAGTTCTCCCGCGCCAAGGACCCGATGGAAGCTGAAGATTGGATCAAGGCAGTGGAGAGACAGCTCGATATTGCTCAGTGTGATGACAGGGAGAAGGTGCTCTACGCCTCTGGACAATTTGAAGGAGCCGCTCTCGACTGGTGGGTAGCATACCAATATGCGCAACCCGATCGCAACCAGATCACCTGGCAGCAGTTCAGTGATGCCTTCCGTGCTCACCATGTGCCTGAGGGACTGACGGTCCTGAAGAAGAGGGAGTTCCTAGCCCTGACACAGGAAGGAATGAGCGTCACTGCCTACCGTGACAAGTTCCTCGAGCTGGCCCGCTACGCACCGGATGAGGTGTCGACGGACGAGAAGAGGCAAACTCGCTTCCGGAATGGACTCCAGGATGTTTTGCAGCTACAGTTGATGTGCATCACCTTCCCAACCTTCGGTGCTTTGGTTGATGGTGCCCTGATGGTGGAGCACAAGCGCCGTGAGATTGAGGACAAGAAGAGAAAGTTCATGAACCAGCAATCTGGCAGCAACGTCCGCCCCCGCTACAACCCCCAGCAGGTGAATCAGCAGCGCACTCAGGGACAATCAAGCCTTCAGAACCGCGGCCAGAACCAGCAACGTCCCCAGTATGCACCACCCCAGCAGCAACAACAGCGCTACCAGAACGTGCAGCAGAACACTCAGGCTTCACGCACTACCCAGGCTAACACCACTCCTGTTGGCCCAAGGGTGTGCTACCACTGTGGTGAACAGGGACACTACGCTAACTTTTGTCCCCGGAGGGTCCAGAACTCCACCGGTCAGAACAACAACCAGAAGACAGGATCACAACCAGCTCAGAATGGGAATCAGCAGCAGGCACAGGGAAACCGTGGCCAGCAGAACTACGCCAGGGGCAAGCTCAACCATGTGGGAGCAGAAACTGCAGAAGTAGCCACAGATGTGGTAGTCGGTACGTTCTCGGTCAACTCACAACCTGCTACAGTTTTGTTCGATTCTGGAGCTTCGCATGCTTTTATATCTGTCGGTTTCGTGAAAAAGAACTTGATGCTTATGCAACCTATGGGGAACACCATGTTAGTTAACTCACCGGGGGGAGAACTTCGGGCCACATTATGTTGTCCTAATGTAGCAGTTAACATAAGGGGGGGTAGACTTCTTAGCTCACCCTATAGTCCTAAATTCTATCGGGATGGATCTGATTTTGGGAATGAGCTGGCTAGCAAAGTACGACGCCGTCATACAGTGCTCCAAGCGTGCAGTTCAGTTAGTGGCTCCATCAGGGGAGAAGATTGAGTATCAAGCAACCAAAGCCACAGAGCCCGGTCAGGTCAATCATGCTGAAGGCACAGAGTTGAAGGACATTCGAGTGGTGAACGAGTATCCAGATGTGTTCCCAGATGAATTGCCAGGTATGCCTCCGGAACGTGAGGTTGAATTTGTTATTGAACTTATGCCTGGCACAGCACCCATAGCTAAAAGACCATATAGAATGGGGGTAAAAGAATTAAAGAAACTTAAAGAAGAATTGAGGGCCTTACTAGCTAAGGGATATATACGTCCTAGTTGTTCGCCTTGGGGAGCTCCCGTGTTGTTTGTTGATAAGAAAGACGGGACACAGAGGATGTGCATAGACTATCGAGCCCTCAATGAGGTCACCATCAAGAATAAGTACCCACTGCCGAGGATTGATGATCTCTTTGACCAATTGAGGGGAGCTTGTGTGTTCTCGAAAATCGATCTCAGATCAGGCTATCATCAGATGAGAATTCGGGTGACAGATATCCCTATGACAGCTTTCACTACCCGGTATGGTTTGTATGAGTTCACAGTTATGTCCTTTGGATTGACTAATGCACCGTCCTACTTCATGTATTTGATGAATAGCGTGTTCATGGATTATCTTGACAAGTTCGTCGTGGTGTTCATCGATGATATTCTGGTTTTCTCCAAGAATGAGGAAGAGCATGAGGAAGATTTGAGGTTAGTAATGCAGAGACTCCGAGAACATCAGTTGTATGCTAAGTTGAGCAAATGTGAATTCTGGCTGAAGGAGGTATCATTCTTGGGCCATGTATTGTCAAATGAAGGTGTCGCAGTTGATCCGAAGAAGGTCAGGAATGTTCTCAACTGGATTCCACCGCAGAATGTCAGTGAGATCAGGAGTTTTCTCGGAATGGCAGGCTACTATCGGCGTTTTATTGAGGGATTCTCCAAGATTGCTAAGCCCTTGACATCATTGCTAGAAAAGAATGCCAAGTTCGTATGGACACCACAGTGCCAAGCTAGTTTCGAGGAGTTGAAGAAAAGGTTAACCACTGCACCAGTATTGGTACTGCCAGATGTTACTAAGAGTTTCTCAGTGTATTGTGATGCGTCTCGTCAAGGATTGGGATGTGTACTCATGCAGGAGGGTAGAGTTGTGGCATATGCATCCAGACAGTTGAGGAGACATGAGCTGAACTATCCGACACATGATCTGGAATTGACAGCCGTGGTACACGCATTGAAGATCTGGAGGCATTATTTGATTGGACACAAATGTGACATCTATACTGACCACAAGAGTCTTAAGTATGTGTTCACGCAATCCGAGTTGAATATGAGGCAACGTCGTTGGCTTGAGAAGATCAATGACTTTGAACTGGAGATTCACTACCATCCAGGGAAGGCTAACTTAGTGGCCGATGCTTTGAGTAGAAAGAGTTATGCAAATGTGCTGACGAGACAGGATTTGCCGGAAGAGCTTAGTCGGGAATTTGAACATTTGAACTTGGGTATGGTAGCCAACGTGACTGAGCTAGAAGTGGAGTCAACTGTCGAACAGGAGATCCGAAAAGGTCAATTGGAGGATGAGGAAATCAAAGAGTTGATTAAGAAGGTTGAGACAGATAAAGCGCCAGGATTCCGATTAGATGATCAAGGAACAGTGTGGTATGGTAACAGAATAGTGGTGCCAGATCAGCAGCATATCAAGGATGTTATCTTACGGGAAGCACACGAGTCAGCATATTCCATTCATCCGGGAAGTACCAAGATGTACTTGGACCTCAAGGAAAGATTTTGGTGGTATGGTTTGAAGCGCGATGTTGCAGCACATGTAGCCCTTTGTGACGTATGCCAGAGAGTCAAGGCCGAACATCAGAGACCGGCAGGTTTGCTTCAGCCTATGAAGATACCAGAGTGGAAATGGGAAGAAGTGGGTATGGATTTTATAACAGGATTGCCCCGCACGCAGAAAGGTTATGACTCTATATGGGTGATAGTGGACCGATTGACGAAGGTGGCTCACTTTATTCCGGTAAAGACTACATATTCCGGTGCCAAGCTTGCAGAGTTGTATATGGAGCGGATTGTATGTTTGCATGGTGTACCAAAGAAGATAGTGTCAGACCGAGGCAGTCAGTTTACATCGCACTTTTGGCGCAAGTTACATGAGTCCATGGATACTAAGCTTCATTTCAGTTCCGCGTACCATCCGCAGACAGACGGTCAGACCGAGAGGACGAATCAGATACTAGAGGATATGTTGAGGGCATGTGCATTGCAGTATGGGAGTAGTTGGGATAAGAGTTTGTGCTATGCAGAGTTCTCGTACAACAACAGCTATCAGCAGAGTCTCAGGATGTCACCATTTGAGGCGTTGTACGGAAGGAAGTGCAGGACACCGTTGTTCTGGAATCAGACCGGAGAAGGTAAAGTATTTGGACCTGAGGTCTTGAAGCAGGCAGAAGAACAAGTACAGGTCATTAGGCAGAATTTGAGAACAGCTCAGTCACGGCAGAAAAGTTATGCAGATGTGAGGCGACGAGACCAGAGATTACCAGAGAAACTGGCAGGAGTGCATGATGTGTTCCCTGTGTCCCAGCTGAAGAAGTGTTTATGGGTGCCAGAGGAACAGATTCCGTTGGAGGAGTTAAATGTGGAGGAGGACCTTACTTATGAGGAATATCCGGTTAAGATCTTAGAGGAGTCTGAGAGAGTCACCAGGAACAAAGTGATACGTATGTGCAAGGTTCAGTGGAATCGTCATACAGAGGATGAGGCAACCTGGGAACGGGAGGATGATCTCAAGGCAGAATATCCACATCTCTTCCAATCCACGTCCGAATCTCGGGGACGAGATTCATCTTAAGGGGGGTAGGTTTGTAACACCCTAAAAATGCCCAATTTAGAATTTAGAAATTAATTGGCTTTTTATATTAAAGTGCTCATAAATAATATAGGGAAATAAAATTTTTGAATAATTAAAAGCAAATATAGGAAATAGAAACATTATTGTTGCATTCATGCTGGTGCATTTATTTTTGATTGTTGAATTCAAATTTGAATTTGAATTCAAATGAGTGTTTGAATAAAAGAAAAACCTTTTCTTTTCTCTCTCTTTTTCCCTCTCTCTTTTCAGCCCAGCCGGCCCACCCCTTCTCTCTTCTCTGCGCAGCTCAACGGCCCAGCTCGGCCAGCCCACCACTGCGCAGCCCAGCAGAGCAGCTCGCGTCACCGCAGCCCAGCCCAGTTAGCAGCCCAGCGCGCGCGTCTCCTCCCGCTGCGGCTGACAGCGTGACCCCACCTGTCAGCCTCTCCTTTCTCTCCGCAGCGCGCGCCTCTTCTCTTCCCTCTGCCACAGACACCCGGGCCAACCTGTCATCTTCACCTCCTTCCTCTCGCCGTGGGCAAGTTGGACTCCACCGCCGCCGCGTCGTCGTATCGCGTCGGGTCTTCCTCGGCTTGGCGCGCACGCCAAGGAGATCTCCGCCTAGCCCCTTTTTAAGCCGCCGCTATTCCCCGTTCTCGAGCCATAGCCCCCCCCCCCCCCCCCGCGACAAATCTGTCCAACCCTAGCCACCGAGCTCACGTGTTGGCCGCCGCTTCCAATCCCTTGCTCCGCCGTCTCATTGCTGCCAAAACCTTGCCCCGGAGCTTCACGGTGCGGTGAGGAACTTGTAGAGCCCCTTTACCCTCTCCCTCTTGCTCTCCCGCGACTGCGTAGCACCGCCGGTGTCCACCGCTAGCCATGGCTCGTCGCCGGCCACCAGTGCGGCCTAATCCCCACTCCCGACCGGCCAAATTGACTTCCCCTCTTCCCCTCTCTCTCCCAAGCCTTGAATCCCTCAAAACGGTGCACCGTAGCCCTAGATTGAACCAATTCCGGCGACCATCCGCCGCGGTTGAAGGCGGCGCCGCCGCCGGCGTCTTCTGTCCAGCGACCGAGCGCCCCCAATTCCCCTCAGCCTTAGGATCCAAAACCAACGGCCAGATCTGAAACCCGGGTTAAACCGAGCCGGTTCTCGTGAACCGCGGTTCAGGCCGGTCCACGGTTCGGTCAATGATGACGTCGGCCCACGTCAGCATCCACCCGCTGCCGTGGCGTTTTTGCAAAAGAACCCCTCTGTTTTTCAAAAATCAACCCGCGGTCCAGCGCCGTTCAAAAGTATTTACAACCAAGTCCTTTTTCTTTCGTTTTAGCTCCTGCGCTTTTGAAAAATCATGCCCGCCGTCCTGAGTGACAGTTTTACTCGTTAGCCCTTGTGTTTTTATACAAAATTATGTTTTAGGTCCCTGGTTTCTTTCAAAAACACCCCTGGAAGCCTAAAATCTTTACCAACAAGCCCCTAGAGCCCGTTTTTAGCGTAGTTTCTCCGTTTTAACTCCGATTTGAGTGATTTTCGCGCTCACGTGTTCGTAGTGAAGCGTAATTTATTTCCAAAGCCTTCTTTTCATCTTTTGTTTATGTGTACTGTTCTAATTAAATACCTTGTTTGCATGTATGTGTGGATGCTTGTTGGTGATTGGTGTGAGTAGTTGCTGAGCCGTTCGAGTTCGCCGACGATTCCGTTCCCGAAGAGCAGGTGCAGCAGCAGTTCACTGAGGAAGGCAAGTATAACACGGACCATCCTTGTTACCTATACACCATTTAATCACCCAAACTCATGTGCATGTGTCTAATACTGTTAGCCACTAAGGATGTTCCTAGTCTTTACCCTATTCCTTGTTTACCCAGGGTTTTATGCATTATGGTTAGTCTATGCTACGCGCTACAACCAACATTTATTTTTAAGGTTAATATTGAACTAATGGTTCACTTCAATGAAGTTTAAAAGATGCTTTTTAGCAACATGGTTCGGGGAACTAGAGCATGTGCTGTGTGCTTTGTTCTAGTGTCTCTATATGGTTTGATCTAGGGAATTAGAGCATGTGCTTTGTGCTTTGTTCTAATGTCTCTCCATAAGGTCCGGTTCTTAAAGCGGCAACCCAGGAACTTGTTCGCCGCCGTTGGAACTATAATGGCTCTGGTCTTGGATAATTAACTTGTACGTCTCTAGCTCGCCAGTGGTTACCGAAAGGCGTATGTGGGGTGCATGGGTGAGAGTATAGTTTGATCCATCGAGGACGGTTTTATCCGTTGGCTATGCCCCGTTAGGCACAGTCCCGTGATGTAAGCGCCCGATGTACGGCAGCTTCACACGTTGCGATGATTGCGCTCTCGCTCTGAACGCCATTGACCCCCTCACGTTGCGCCCTGAGCGTACGTCAATCTCGATGCCTCGGGTTATGCTGCCTATGTTGAACCAAAACGGCTACTGTGCTTGTTAGGGTGTTTTGTGAAAGTCCTCGTAACATAAGTTCTTTTGGATTTATGTGACCGGCGGGTAAAGGGCGAAACCTCTGCAGAGTGTTGATCTATCATGATAGCCGTGCTCACGGACACGAGCGGCCTGGATCCTTTTTGATTAGAAGATGATTTTAGTGGTTGATGTTGGTTTGTTCTATAATCACTTATACCTTATTAATGGGTTTATACTTGGGATTCTACTCATTTGTAGTAAATTGGATGATAATAAAATGAAACAACTAAAAGTGCTAATGTAGTATAACCGTGTCAAGCCTTTTGTCCTTACATAACCCGTGTTATACTTGTTAAGTAAGATGGTTTACTTACACTTGCAATTATTCAACAAAATCCCGGATGGGTAACAGATGGAGCAATGAATGATCAGTCGCTTGCTGAGTTTCCGGAGGATCTGCCATACTTCTAGCTGTGTTCAACCAGTCGGTGCCCCTGTGGATTTGAGGCTCTACGTAGTTAAGACGTTTAATAATATTTAGACTTCCGCTGTGTTATTTGTTTAAGACTATGTCTTGTGTTAAACTCTGATATAAACTATTTTATTCGAGCATTGTGTTCTCTGTGATTCGATATTTGTAGTCTATATGTGTTCTGTGGACATCCTGGGCACACATATGGAAGCATTCGGATTTCTTGGAAATCTGGGTGTTACACAGCCTCAAGTGGCCCGATATGATGATTTTCTGGCTACACACCCGCCGATATTCTCAAGAGCCGATGAGCCCCTGGAGGCCGATACGTGGATTCGAGCCATCGAGTCCAAGTTCACCATCCTGGCGACGCCTTGCACTTCCAACCGCAAGGTAGTGTTCGCGGCACAGCAGCTCCGCGGCCCAGCTCTCCTATGGTGGGAGAACTACCTGGCCCTGCAGCAGGAGGGTCATGTGGTTGAATGGGATGAGTTCAAGACTGCGTTCAAGGCTCATCATATTCCTGCCGGCTTGGTAGAGCGGAAGTTGAACGAATTTCTGGCTCTGACCCAGGGTACCCGCACGGTGCTCCAATACGCCCAGGCCTTTAATGGTCTGTGCCCATATGCGGGTCATCACGCCGACTCTGACGAGAAGAAGTTGGAGAGGTTCCGACGTGGCCTCAATACCAAGTTGAAAGCTCAATTGGCTACCACCCGTGCTGCCACATATGGCGATCTTGTGAACCTCGCCATTGCCCAAGAAGACGCCAACACGGTGCACAAGGCGGAGAAGAAGAGGAAAACTCCCGCTGGACCTTCGAGCGCGCAGCCGCAGAGATTCCGCTTGGTTCCCCCGGCTGCACCGCAAGGACAGTCCAGGGCACCTCAGGGAGGTGGATGGGTTGCTAGGCCACCACAGCCTAATGCGCCCCGTTTCCCTCCACCGCCGCAGCAGCAACCGGCGTCAAGGCAGAGCGCACAACAGCCAGCTCGCCCTGGAGCCAGTTATCAGTGCTTCAAATGTGGCAGTAACAATCACTTTATCAAGGATTGCCCGCAGAACAAGCAGCAGAACCAGCGCCCGAGAAATCAGCAAAACAAGGGCAAACAGCAGCAGCGTGTGCAGGTCCGACAAGGAAGGCTTAACTACACCACCTTGGCCGACCTACCCGAGGGAGCCCCAGACATGACTGGTACCTTCCCTATCCACACTCAACCTGCTGTGATATTGTTTGATTCCGGGGCAACACATAGTTTTATAAGCACAAGATTTCATGTGAAATGTGGGTTAAAATCTTACCATACCAAATCATCATATGTGATATCAACTGCGGGAGGTAAAATTGCATCCAACCAAGTCACCCGAAGAGTTCCAATCAGGCTGGGAAGTAAAATATTTCCTACTGATTTAATTCTGCTTGGTATGGAGGGCATTGACATTGTTTTGGGAGCCAATTGGATGACTCAACATAAGGTTGTGCTAGATGTTGCGGAACGAATTGTTGAAATAAACTCGCCTACGCATGGCCCTAGTGTGCTATCTTTGCCACAACGGAATTGTGTCAATGCTTGTGCTTATACAATGGTAGAAACGCAACTAAAGAACATTCCGGTGGTATGCGAGTATGCCGATGTTTTTCTGGATGACTTACCTGGGATGCCGCCGGATAGGGACATTGAATTTGTTATCGAACTCCAACCTGGCACGGCACCTATATCAAAGAGACCATATAGAATGCCACCCAATGAATTGGCCGAATTAAAAATTCAACTCCAAGAACTGCTAGACAAGGGTTTCATACGTCCAAGTGTGTCACCTTGGGGATGTCCCGCCCTCTTTGTGAAGAAGAAGGACCATTCTTTGAGGTTGTGTATCGATTACCGGCCTCTCAATGCGGTGACTATTAAAAACAAGTACCCACTCCCCCGTATTGATGTCCTGTTTGACCAACTAGCTGGCGCCAGAGTGTTCTCCAAGATTGACCTTCGCTCTGGCTATCACCAAAAATCAGACCTTGTGACATTCCAAAGACTGCCTTTTCTACATGTTACGGACTTTATGAATTCTTGGTCATGTCTTTTGGACTCACCAATGCCCCAGCCTACTTCATGTACCTCATGAATTCGGTTTTCATGTCTGAGCTAGACAAGTTCGTGGTGGTTTTCATTGACGACATTCTTATATATTCTAAGAATGAGGAAGAGCATGCCGAGCACCTTCGCATTGTTCTTCAAAGGTTGAGAGACCATCAGCTCTATGCCAAGTTCTCCAAGTGTGAATTCTGGCTAGAGAGCGTGAAATTCTTAGGTCACACGGTTTCCAAGGATGGTATATCCGTGGATCCAACCAAAGTGCAAGAGGTGCTGGATTGGCAACCACCTACCTCCGTCCACGAGATTCGGAGTTTTCTGGGTTTAGCCGGTTATTATCGCCGTTTTATTCCGGACTTCTCTCGGATTGCGAAACCCATGACCGAACTCTTAAAGAAGGGAGTCAGATTTGAGTGGAACGACAAATGTGTTGAAGCTTTCCACACTTTGAGAAAAAATTTAACTTCAGCCCCAGTTTTAGCTCAACCCGATTGCACCAAGCCCTATGATGTCTATTGCGATGCATCAGGCACCGGACTTGGCTGTGTCCTCATGCAAGAGAACCGAGTCATTGCTTATGCTTCTCGAGCACTTCGGCCTCATGAGCAAAACTACCCCACGCATGATCTTGAGTTAGCAGCGGTTATTCATGCTCTCAAGATGTGGAGACACTATCTGATGGGTGTTCCATGCAACATATACACAGACCACAAGAGCCTCAAATATGTCTTCACTCAGGCACATTTGAATATGAGGCAACGAAGATGGTTGGAGTTAGCAAAGGACTATGACCTTAGTGTGCATTATCACCCCGGGAAGGCTAATGTAGTTGCGGATGCACTAAGCCGCAAGGCTCATTGTCGTTGTCTTTCCGTGGAGTCCTACGCTGACACCTTGTGCCATGAAATGGCAAAGCTCAACTTAGAGATTGTCCCACACTGGTACTTCAACCATATTTCAGTTGAACCAACCTTGCACGATCAGATTGTTGTAGCCCAATTAAATGACGCGAAGATTAAAATCCTTAAAAGGAAATTGTCAAAGGAGAAGGTGAAAGAAAAATACAAGTGTTTTCGGCTAGATGGGCAGGGAGTGATGTGGTTTGGACATCGCATCGTGGTGCCCAAAAACACTGAACTCCGGAGGAAGATTATGGATGAAGCCCATCTCTCTAAATTTTCTATCCATCCCGGTAGCACCAAAATGTACCAAGATTTGAAACAAAATTTTTGGTGGACTAGGATGAAGCGAGAAATTGCCACGTATGTGTCGGAATGTGACACGTGCCAGCGGGTTAAGGCTAGCCACTTGAAGGTAGCAGGCGCGCTTCAACCTCTACCTATTCCCTCATGGAAGTGGGAAGATATAAGCATGGACTTCATTGTTGGACTTCCCAGAACCCCTCAGGGGCATGACTCCATTTGGGTAATTGTGGACCGCCTTACCAAGACCGCACATTTTATTCCGGTCAATACCATCTATACCGCTAAAAGGTACGCTGAGATTTATTTGGAACGGATCGTTTGTCTACATGGGGTACCCAAGACGATAATTTCAGATCATGGTACTTAGTTCGTAGCACGCTTTTGGGAACAATTGCAACTAGCCCTAGACACAAAACTGATCTGTAGTTCAGCATATCACCCTCAGAACGATGGGCAGACGGAAAGAGTAAATAAAATACTTGAGGATATGCTTCGAGCTTGTGTTATTCATTACGGAAAGAATTGGGAGAAATGTTTATCTCTGGCCAAATTCTCCTACAACAACAGCTACCAAGCGAGTCTTAAAATGGCACCTTTCGAAGCCTTATATGGTAGAAGATGTCGGACCCCGTTGTGTTGGTCCCAGGCAGGCGAGAGGTATACCTATGGCCCTGACCTTGTGAAGGAAGCAGAAGAAAAGGTTAGGATCATCCGCGAAAACTTGAGAACCGCCCAGTTACTTTGATCAACGGCGGAAGCCACTTCAATTTGAAGTCGGCGACCACGTGTATCTCAAGGTCTCCCCGACCAAGGGTGTGCAAAGATTTGGGTTAAAGGGAAAACTTGCACCTCGTTACATCGGCCCATATGAAATTATTCAACAATGTGGACCGGTAGCCTATCGTGTGAAGCTTCCCGAGAAGCTCTCAGCAGTGCACGATGTTTTCCACGTTTCCCAACTCAAGAGGTGTCTTCGTGTTCCGACCGAAGTTGTTGAACAAGAGGAACTCTCGGTCGAACCGGATCTCTCCTATGATGAGCATCCCATTAAAATCCTCGATGAGAAAGAGCGACAAACACGAAGGAAAGGAGTTAAAATGTACAAAATTCAGAGGAGTCATCACTCCAAAGATGAAGCCACGTGGGAAACCGAAGATTATCTCAAGAAGAATTTCCCCGACATCCTTTCTTAAGCCAAAGGTACTTTCCCCCACCTTGTTACTAAGTTTAATCGAATCTCGGGACGAGATTCCTTTTAAGGGGGGTAGGCTGTGACATCTCTAATGTAAAAAATGAAGAAAACACCTTTGAAACAGATTAAAGAGGGAAAAAGTGGAGATGGAATTCAATAATTCATCAAAATTCAAATTTAAATTCAAAAAACAAAGGTTGTTTGACACCCAACTGAAATCTCAAGAATTTTGTACTAAACTTGAAAATCTCCAAATATAAAAGTTGTTTGTCATCACAAATAAGGCCTAGTCACTGTTTGGAACTTTTGAAAAGTTTGCAGTTTAGTCCCTCAAAAACTCGAAAAATCAATCTGAACACCTTTTTGAATTTGGGTTGTTTGAGCTCGAAAAATTTGAAATTTCAGGTTCACCCCAAAAAGAAAGTTATGTCCCACCTCTCAAACACCAACTTTTGTTTTTGCACCTTTTCATGTTCAGTTCAAATTTTTGGAGAAAACTCAAATGGGGCAAAGGAGCTCCACGGGCGCCCCGCAGTCGCCCTGGCGCGCCCCTGCTCCGGCCGGGAGTCGGCCGCCACGTGGCCGGCGAGCGGCGGAGGCCGCGCCGAGCTGGCCAAGCCGTGGCGGCGTGTGGCGTTTGTCCTCATGCGCTTGTCCGACTTCTTCCCGAGCCATCACGTCGCGGGCGACGTCGCGTGTTGCCTCGCGCCGCGCGAGCGCCATCATGGCGGTCGGAGCGCCGTCGTGGCCGCGCGCGCGCGCGTCGCGCAAGCCGCTCCGCGGCAGATTCTCCTCCCGCTACACTCCAAGAAGCTTTGCAGAGGATCCCCTAGCGCCACGCCACGATCTCCTTCGCCCAACCCGCGCTTGCGCCGCTGCCCGAGCCGTCAGCGCCATCAATGGCGACCTCGACAGCCCGAGCGAGCGTGCGCACGCTTCCGAGGCACCTCGGTGCTCGCTAGCGCACCCAAACACTTCCCTGAGCACCCTCATTCCTTCCCCCAGCCAGCGCCCAGTCCTTCTCCCTCTCCCTGCGTTCGCTCCCATCGTCTTCCACCTCGGGACGCTTCAAGCAGAGCTCCAGCTTCCTCGCCGCGAACCCAAATCGACCGCGAATCCCTCCCCGTTTTTCCAATCCCCGGCTGGTGAAGCTCACTCACTCACCCAGCTAGCCGCTCGAGCTTTCCCCAGCTCGAATCGAGCCTCACTCGCCGCGAATCGAGACTTTTCCCCACCACTCGGCCATTAACACTGCGAACACCACCTCCACGTCGAGCCCCATACCCCGGCCATCCCCGTCGCAGACGAACCCCACGACGAGCTCCACCATCGTCCAGTGAAGCTCACACGCCCCTCCTGTGACATCTCTGATGTCAAAAGAATTAAAAAGTGCAATTAAAATCAATACAACAGGGAATTGGGTTGAAATTCAAAAATTCGTCAAAAATTCAATTATAATTCAAAAACAAGGGTTGTTTGGCACCCAACTAAAACTTAAACATCTCGGACAGCCCTTCGCGACAACCTCGCCACGGCGTTCGCGCCGATCGGTGACCCTCGAGCGGGAATGTCCGTCACGATCGAGGTTAGCCGTAAAAATCCGTCCCGATCGAGCTATGTCCGTGACGATCGAGCCTAGTCAGTATGTCCGTGACGATCGAGCCTAGTCAGTATGTCCGTGACGATCGAGCTATGACCGTGACGATCGAGCCTAGCCGGTAGTTTCCGTCACGATTCGAGGCTGCACGACAGGACCCTCGAGGCCCCGCCGTCCGTCGCGCTCGAGGCTCCGCAGCCAAGCTCGAGGGCTCACCCTCGAGCGACGTTCCGTCACCCTCGAGGCTCCGCAGCCAAGCTCGAGGACTCACCCTCGGGCGACGTTCCGTCACGCTCGAGGCTTCGCAGCCAAGCTCGAGGGGGGCACTCACCCTCGAGTGGCGTTTCCGACCATTCGAGGCTCGGCAAGCTCGAGCTTGCGGTTCAAGCTCGAAGCGCCGTAGCGCCTGGTCGAAGTGCCCGGTCCAAGCTCGGAAGTTGTGTCCCGCACCTCAAACTCCAACTTTTAATTTTACACGTTTCGAAGTTCAGCTCAAATTTTTGGAGAAAGTTCAAAAGGGGCAAAGAGCTCCACGGGGCTGCCAGCTCGCCCCTGGCGCGCTCTGCTCCGGCCGGAGTCCGGCCGCCACGTGGCCGGCGTGTGGCGGAGACCGCGTCGGGTCGGCCGAGCTGTGGCGGCAGCTAGCTTTTGTCCTCACGCGTTTGTCCAAGCCTTCCGTACCGTCACTTCGCGGGCGACGGCGCACTGCTGCCTCGCGCCGCGGAGCGCCATCATGGCAAGCTCGCTCGGCACTGGTCGCAGCCGCGCAGCGCCGCCCCGCAGTCGCGATGCTCGCTCGCTACGCGCCAAGGAGCACTGTGGAGGATCCCCAGCGATCACGCCACAATCTTCCTCGCCCAATCGTGTCGCGCGCGCTCTGTTCGAGCTCGCCGCGCCATCAATGGCGACCGCGACAGCCACCCACGCGCTCGCACGCTCCCGAGGCCGCACAGTGCCTCCCTTGCGTGCCCAAGCACTCCACCGCGCACTCCCACCCCTCCTCTCACTCGCTCACTTGGTCATTTCCACTTCCCCGCGCTCGCTCGGTCTTCTTCCTCCTCGCGACGCGCAAGCCGAACCCAAGCTCTTCGCGAAATTCCTCGTCCACGCTCCACCATTCCCCAATCCATCCCGCACGGAGCTAGTCCACTCCACCAGCTCCAAAACCCCCAACTTTCCCCAAGCTATTGTCCCTTCTCCGGCGAGAATTTGCGATTTCCCCAAATCGCGAATTCCGGCCGTCGAAGCACCCGCACGTCGAGACCCTACTCCGAGCCGTCCCCGAGCTTCCTCGAGCACGCCATTAGCTTCCCCAAGCTCTGCTGGTGCTCAAGGACCTCTCCCCCCTCCGCGAACGACCCCGAGCTCGCCGGCGTAGAAGCCGCGGCGGCCGCGCCGCCACCACCTCGTCGCCGGCGAAACTCCGACCATCCCCGGCCTCCCAACCGTCCCCAAACGACTCGTGGTGAGCCCAGGAATCTTTTTCCCCACTTCCCCGAGCCTAGTTCGCCGCCATTTGGCCGGCGCAACTCCGGCGAGGTCCCAGGGACCCAAGTTCATCGTCTACCTTTGTTTAGGGGTCTCTGCGCAAAAGTCCAGGGACTCGTTCGCGAAGTTTTGAAAGATCTAGGGTTCTCTGCGTAAACAGATTCTTAGGTCTAGGTTTGATTTTTCCCGAAACTTGTAAAATCGATTAAAAATCGTACAAAAATCGGAAAAATGCACAAAAATACTCCCTGGATTCGTGAGAGTCTAAATTACAATCTCTATTAGACATGTTTGTACTTTTGACGAACTGTTTTTGAATTAAAATTCAAACAAGGAAAATCTAAAGTTATGCACCATTTCAAATCCAGAGCTGCGCTAGGGTTGAGCTTTGGATATGTTGTGTATAGTGGCTTTGGACAGCTTGTGTCCAAAGAAGACCCAAAAATATGATGTTTAGCTCCTTTTATGAATTAAAATAGGTTTTCTGTCTTTTTGCAGTGCAGAAATCATTAAAAATAATATGTGCAGTGAAAAATCACCATTCTGCTCCTGAGAGCTTAAAACTTGTTAGAACACATGTTAAAAATGGAAAACTTAATTTTTGCTCTGTTTAGGATGGCAAATAATTAAATATGTGTTTTTGGTTAGAAAATCATTGAGGACTACCCAAGGGTTATTTTGAGCCACCACTTGGCCAGAGCCCTCCTCATGATATTGCTTAGCCTTGGTAGGAAGATCTCCTGAAATAGATGAAATTTCAATTTATTATGCCTTTAATTCACTTCCTGCAGCTAGCTGTTTATAGATTTTTAATAAATTATGTGTAACTCGAAATTAGCTAAATTTTGGAGTGAGCTTAGCTCTTATACTCCAGTAGCTGTCATAAAGTTTATGGCTAAAATTGATGAACAGAAATGAAGAAACAAAAATGGGAAAGAATCTAGGTGGAAATTGAAATGTATAAATGAATAAACCTTTTTGAGTAATTAATTGAAATAAAATGGTTAGAATCTGAAATTCAGAAACAGCCACCCTAACTTGTGAAGAAATAAATAAAATTCTTTTATATATGTACACAATCACCATCGAATTCAACTAAAACCTTTTTCACACCGACACCTTGCTTTGGTGGAGAAAATGCAAATATCTAAGTATGTCTAGGTGAATATGGCCTTCAAGGCCCTAGTCTTAGCATCAAAAGGGCAGCCGCCTTAAAATTATGCATATCATGTAGAAGGCGTTCTACCGGACGGCGACTACACCCTCGTCCCCGCAGAAGAGGAGCAAGTCCCGGAGCCCGACGCCGGTGCAGACGTGACCAACACAGGAGCTAACCCCCAGCCCGAGCAGGAAGGCAAGCCCCGGAGCATGACCTAACTCTCACTAAATTATGCACTTGAATTCTCTATGTTTGTGCATTACGTTTCTAGGAGTTGATTGAATACCATAGCTGCAATATTTTCCTAGTGCCTATGACTTGCAATACTAGTATGAAAGGATCGGTAGAGCATTGCTATAGGTTCGTTACAAGTCGAGTGATTTCCTGTCACTCGCGAGATATAGGAATTGCTTGTCTTTACTTATGTTGGAATCATAAGGATTGACGGGCGGGATGATAGATGTAGATCTCCCGTCCGTGTTTGATAATTGGTTAAGGTCGGAAGGTGTGGATACTAAGTCAAGTTTTTGAACGTACCACATGCATGCCGGTATATGGGAGCCGGTAAGCCCGGTACCAGATTGAAGCAGCTAGGGCCGATAGCCATCTCTCCTTGGAAACTTTGTTTTCCCTTGCCGTACACTCGTGGATGTATGCGTGATGCTGTGAGTGAAGCAGTAAACCTTCATCCTAAGGAAGTGGACCCGGTTCCGAATTGTGGATCGATGGGAAAGGTTGGGAAATGCTTGTACCTTTTATCGCAAGCAGAGTATCCGTGTGTGTTGGGTTTCCCCTGGCCAGGTAGCACAAATTCGGTTCGAACTGTCCGCTTCTCGCGGTTAATGAGACTGCTTGACCGTCAGGCCACATCGAGTAATAAGTGGAATTTGAGATTATGAAATTGTTCTATGAATTAAATTGTATTGCTACACTTGTATGCTTAGAGAGGATGCTAATCTAGAATGGTTAAATTTATTAGAATATGGTGCTAAAACTTGAAAGCAAGGATCTACTTTTAGTTGCTTTTTGGCAAACAAACCCACCAGCCAAAAGCCTTTCATTGTCTAGATGTCGGTGATGTAGTTTTCACCCGACGGGTAAGCCTTGCTGAGTATTAGTATACTCAGCCTTGCTTGTGGCAATATTTTACAGGTTTAATCTTGGATGTGGATGCTATGACTTGGCCTGCCCAGGTTCCACCTGGCTGGCACATCGAATGGGTCCCGTCCTCTGCCGAGGATCGGGAGGAGTAGCTTCGTGGCAGGCTTCATCACGAAGTTACTGTTCCGTCGTTAGGTTATTTACTTCCGCTGCAATGAAACTCTAATTTCAGTTGTTATGAACTTTTATTTTCCGCTGCAAAACTTTATACTCTGATTTTTAAATTTGAACTCGGTTTGTAATAACTACTTTACCTATGTGTGTAATTTAATTTGTGGAATGTTGTAATCTCTGGAACTCACCTTCGTGTGGGTCTGCCGCTGTTACGATCTAGTTAAGTACGTGGTTTAATCGGGTTTAATCCGACGGCGCTCCAGCTTATTCCGGATTAAGTGCCTGACTACGTGGTTAGTGGTCTGAGGGTACTTAACTTGGAATAATTTCGGAGTGGTCCGCCACAGCTGGCATCAGAGCCGAAGCAGCAGCCCGGAGAGAGCAACAAACCTTAAACAACAATTTTTGAATAAAATTTGCCAATTCGTACTTCCGATGCGCTTTGCAAAGGAAGGATAAGTTAGGGTCGTTAAGGATGTTACCTAGAGCGTGAAGCCTATGTGGGTTAAGGGATCACGTTATGATAGGTGGCAAAGATTATATTATACTGACCTCCAGCACATTTCATTCTGTCATTTACTTTCCGCAATGGTGGGCGCAAGGTACGGCGATTGCTGTAACGTACCACGGCACTATATGAAAATATAGTGGCGGCACATAGTCAATACGCTGTGATGGCGTATGAAACTAGAATAGGATGGTGGGCGCAAGGTACGGCGATTGCTGTAGCGTACCACGTCATCATATGCAAATATGATGGCGGCACAAAGTCAATACGCTATTTCAATAGCGTATGAAACTGTCAATATGTTGCCTCGGTGACATATGAACATTGCCCGTTCAATGTTAAACGTTCGGGTGCCACCTCTATAGTGGGTGGTAATGAATGGAGACGCTTTCGTGAGTGCTGGCACGAAAGGTTAATTATGAATGCTCTGGGATGAATTTTCTGCAGGTACACTAACCGCGATTTCGTACGTTGAAACGGTTAGAGAATTCCGACTAGTTACTATAGGGAGAGACGGATATTGCCTAGCCACCGGCACTAACTTCGTAAGCCAAAAGTTATTGGCATGTGTGTTGGCGAGAACGAATAGGCCGCTCATGCATTGCATCTCACTGAATTGACATGGATTTTAATAAGTGACCGAATCGAACCGCCATCAAAGGAATTGAAATCACAACCCAAAAAAAATCCTGCTGAGAACAATCTGTTGCACCCTTAATTCGAAACTGAAAACGTTGTCGAACGAAAAAGTGTTCAACACGAAAGTTGTCATAAATATTATGGAGTAAATGCTGGAGAAATTTCAACGAAAATGGTTCAGTAAAATTGGAGTTATGCTAAAAATGGTAACCCCCTGTCTGCTGGAAATTTCTGGGGACAGTGAGATAAAAATTGAATTTTTACACCATCTTAACGACAGTTTCTGCTCAAACCTCCAAAATGAAACTTGTTAGGAATTACTTAAACAATGTCCTGGCCAAATTTGGGAATTTTTGAGCTTGTAGATTTCGAGTTTTGAAATTTTTACCACCCTGCACAGAATCTGTTCTTATTCTTTGGCGCTACCCGGTGCTCACCCTTGCCCCTTTTTCCTTTTGGTTCAGATGGACGCCCTCGCTGACCTGGCTAGCTACCCTAACGACGTGTCTTTCTCTGATTGCTTGGGATGGGAAGGCTTCCCTAGCATCTTGTGGTCGGTTCTACAGGCACTTGGCTACCCTACACCGCCACAGTATGAGAGAATCCTCATCCGAGACCGTGGTGTGACTCGTTCCCGTGTGCGTTTGGTGGTACACCGTCACCCGCCGTGTCCTAGTTCCCCCACCTGGGCGGTGGAAGTTCATGGACACCACATGGATTCGAGCCATTGAGTCCAAGTTCACCATACTGGCCACGCCTTGCACCGCCAGTCGCAAGGTCGTGTTCGCGGCGCAGCAGCTCCGCGGCCCAGCTCTCCTTTGGTGGGAGAACTACCTGGCCCTGCAGCAGGAGGGTCACGTAGTTGAGTGGGATGAGTTCAAGGCTGCATTCAAAGCTCATCACATTCCAGCCGGTCTGGTGGAAAGAAAGTTGAACGAGTTTCTGGCGCTGACCCAAGGTACTCGCACAGTGCTTCAGTACGCCCAGGCCTTCAATGGTCTGTGCCCTTATGCGGGTCACCATGCTGACTCCGATGAGAAGAAGCTTGAAAGGTTCCGCCGTGGCCTTAACACCAAGCTGAAGGCGCAGTTGGCCACTACCCGTGCTCCCACGTACGGTGATCTTGTCAACCTTGCCATTGCTCAAGAAGACGCCAATACGGTGCATAAGGCGGAGAAGAAGAGGAAGGCTCCCGCTGGACCGTCTGGCTCGCAGCCCCAGAGGTTCCGCCTGGTTCCCCCGGCTGCACCGCAGGGACAGTCCAGGGCACCTCAGGGAGGTGGTTGGGTTGCTAGGCCGCCACAGCTTAACGCGCCTCGTTTCCCTCCACCGCCGCAGCAGCAAGCACCCAGGCAGAATACACCGCAGCCAGCTCGTCCTGGAGCCGGCTATCAATGCTTCAAGTGTGGAAGCAAAGATCACTTTATCAAGGATTGCCCACAGAACAGACAGCAAAACCAACGCCCGGGAAATCAGCAAGGCAAGGGCAAGCAGCAGCAGCGTGTGCAAGTTCGCCAAGGACGGCTCAACTACACCAACTTGGCCGACCTGCCCGAGGGAGCCCCAGACATGACTGGTACTTTCCCTATCTGCACTCAACCTGCTGTGATATTATTTGATTCTGGAGCAACGCATAGTTTCATAAGCACAAGATTCCACGTGAAATGCGGATTAAAATCATACCATACCAAATCCTCCTTTGTGATATCAACTGCGGGAGGCAAAATTGCATCCAACCAAGTCACCCACAAAGTTCCGATCAGGCTGGGAAGTAAAACATTCCCTACTGATTTGATTCTACTTGGTATGGAAGGGATTGACATTGTGTTAGGAGCCAATTGGATGACTCAGCACAAGGTTGTCCTAGATATTGCGGAACGAGTTGTTGAGATAAACTCACCTACGCATGGCCCGAGTGTGCTATATCTGCCACGACGGACTTGCGTCGATGCGTGTGCTTACACAATGGTAGAAACCCAACTAAAGGACATTCCGGTGGTATGTGAGTATGCCGATGTATTTCCGGATGACTTACCTGGGATGCCGCCGGATAGAGACATTGAATTCGTGATTGAACTTCAACCTGGCACAGCACCTATATCAAAGAGACCATATAGAATGCCGCCCAATGAATTGGCTGAATTAAAAATTCAACTCCAAGAATTGCTAGATAAGGGTTTCATTCGTCCAAGTGTATCACCTTGGGGATGTCCCGCTATCTTTGTGAAAAAGAAGGATCATTCCTTGAGGTTGTGTATTGATTACCGGTCTCTCAATGCGGTAACCATCAAGAACAAGTATCCGCTTCCCCGTATTGACATCCTGTTTGATCAACTAGCTGGCGCCAGAGTGTTCTCCAAGATTGACCTTCGCTCTGGCTATCACCAAATAAAAATCAGACCTTGTGATATTCCGAAGACTGCCTTCTCCACACGTTACGGACTCTATGAGTTCCTAGTCATGTCTTTTGGACTCACCAACGCCCCAGCCTATTTCATGTACCTCATGAACTCGGTCTTCATGTCTGAATTAGACAAGTTTGTGGTGGTTTTCATCGACGACATTCTTGTATACTCCAAGAATGAGGAAGAGCACGCTGAGCACCTTCGCATTGTTCTTCAGCGACTGCGAGACCACCAACTCTACGCCAAATTCTCCAAGTGTGAATTCTGGTTAGGGAGTGTGAAGTTTTTGGGCCACACGATTTCCAAAGATGGTATATCCGTAGATCCATCCAAAGTACAAGAGGTACTAGATTGGCAGCCACCTACTTCCGTCCACGAGATTCGGAGTTTTCTGGGATTAGCCGGCTACTACCGTCGCTTTATTCCGGACTTCTCTCGAATTGCGAAGCCTATGACCGAACTTTTGAAGAAGGGAGTTAAATTTGAGTGGAATGACAAATGTGAGGAAGCTTTCCACACTTTGCGAAGACTATTGACTTCAGCCCCAGTTTTGGCTCAGCCCGATTGCACCAAGCCGTATGATGTTTATTGTGATGCATCAGGCACCGGTCTTGGTTGTGTTCTCATGCAAGAGAACCGGGTCATCGCTTATGCTTCGCGAGCACTCCGACCTCATGAGCAAAACTACCCCACGCACGATCTTGAGTTAGCAGCGGTCATTCATGCTCTCAAGATGTGGAGGCACTATTTGATGGGTGTTCCCTGCAACGTATACACAGACCACAAGAGCCTTAAATATGTCTTCACTCAGGCACATCTGAATATGAGACAGCGCAGATGGTTGGAGTTAGCAAAGGACTATGACCTTAGTGTACATTATCACCCCGGGAAGGCGAATGTAGTTGCGGATGCACTCAGCCGCAAGGCTCGTTGCCATTGTCTTACCGTGGAGTCCTACGCTGACACCCTGTGTCACGAAATGGCAAAGCTCAATTTGGAGATTGTTCCACACGGGTACTTCAACCATATTGCAGTGGAACCAACCGTGCACGATCAGATTGTTGCAGCCCAATTAAATGATGCGGGCGTTAAAATCCTTAAAAGGAAATTGTCTAAGGAAAGGGTGAAAGAGAAGTACAAGTGTTTCCGGTTGGATGGGCAGGGAGTGATGTGGTATGGACATCGCCTTGTGGTGCCCAAAAACACGGAACTCCGGAGGAAGCTTATGGATGAGGCACACCTCTCTAAATTTTCTATCCATCCCGGCAGCACCAAAATGTACCAAGACTTGAAGCAAAACTTTTGGTGGACTCGAATGAAGCGAGAAATTGCCACGTATGTGTCGGAATGTGACACATGCCAGCGGGTCAAGGCCAGCCACTTGAAGGTAGCAGGCACGCTTCAACCTCTACCTATTCCCTCATGGAAGTGGGAAGATATCAGTATGGATTTTATTGTTGGACTTCCCAGGACCCCTCAGGGCCACGATTCTATTTGGGTAATTGTGGATCGCCTTACCAAGACCGCACATTTTATTCCAGTCAATACCACTTATTCTGCTAAAAAGTATGCGGAGATTTATTTGGAGCGGATCGTTTGTCTACATGGGGTACCCAAGACGATAATTTCAGATCGTGGTGCTCTTTTCGTAGCACGCTTTTGGGAGCAATTGCAAATGTCCTTAGGTACCAAACTGATCCGCAGCTCAGCATATCACCCACAGACCGATGGGCAAACAGAAAGGGTAAATCAAATACTTGAGGATATGCTTCGAGCATGTGTTATCCATTATGGGAAGAATTGGGAGAAATGTTTATCCCTGGCTGAATTCTCCTATAATAACAGCTACCAAACGAGTTTAAAAATGGCACCTTTCGAAGCCCTATATGGTAGGAGATGTCGGACCCCGTTGTGTTGGTCCCAGGCAGGCGAGAGGTACACTTATGGCCCTGACCTTGTGAAAGAAGCCGAAGAAAAGGTTGGGATCATTCGGGAGAATTTGAAGACCGCCCAGTCACGGCAAAAGAGCTACTTTGATCAGCGGCGGGAGCCACTTCAGTTCGAAGTTGGTGATCACGTATATCTTAAGGTCTCCCCGACCAAGGGTGTGCAAAGATTTGGACTCAAGGGCAAGCTTGCACCTCGTTATATCGGCCCGTATGAAATTACTCAGCAATGTGGGCCGGTAGCCTATCAAGTAAAGCTTCCCGAGAAACTTTCAGCGGTACACAATGTATTCCATGTTTCTCAACTCAAGAGGTGTCTTCGTGTTCCAACCGAAGTTGTTGAACAAGAGGAACTCTCGGTTGAACCGGATCTCTCTTATGATGAGCATCCCGTTAAGATCCTCGACGAGAAAGAGCGACAAACACGAAGGAAGGGAGTTAAAATGTACAAAGTTCAGTGGAGTCATCACTCCGAAGATGAAGCCACGTGGGAAACCGAGGACTATCTTAGGAAGAATTTCCCCGACATACTTTCCTAAGCCGAGGTATTTCTTTTCCCCTCTCTATCTCTAGGTTTAATCGAATCTCGGGACGAGATTCCTTTTAAGGGGGGTAGGCTGTGACATCTCTGATGTCAAAAGAATTAAAAAGTGCAATTAAAATCAATACAACAGGGAATTGGGTTGAAATTCAAAAATTCGTCAAAAATTCAATTATAATTCAAAAACAAGGGTTGTTTGGCACCCAACTAAAACTTAAACATCTCGGACAGCCCTTCGCGACAACCTCGCCACGGCGTTCGCGCCGATCGGTGACCCTCGAGCGGGAATGTCCGTCACGATCGAGGTTAGCCGTAAAAATCCGTCCCGATCGAGCTATGTCCGTGACGATCGAGCCTAGTCAGTATGTCCGTGACGATCGAGCCTAGTCAGTATGTCCGTGACGATCGAGCTATGACCGTGACGATCGAGCCTAGCCGGTAGTTTCCGTCACGATTCGAGGCTGCACGACAGGACCCTCGAGGCCCCGCCGTCCGTCGCGCTCGAGGCTCCGCAGCCAAGCTCGAGGGCTCACCCTCGAGCGACGTTCCGTCACCCTCGAGGCTCCGCAGCCAAGCTCGAGGACTCACCCTCGGGCGACGTTCCGTCACGCTCGAGGCTTCGCAGCCAAGCTCGAGGGGGGCACTCACCCTCGAGTGGCGTTTCCGACCATTCGAGGCTCGGCAAGCTCGAGCTTGCGGTTCAAGCTCGAAGCGCCGTAGCGCCTGGTCGAAGTGCCCGGTCCAAGCTCGGAAGTTGTGTCCCGCACCTCAAACTCCAACTTTTAATTTTACACGTTTCGAAGTTCAGCTCAAATTTTTGGAGAAAGTTCAAAAGGGGCAAAGAGCTCCACGGGGCTGCCAGCTCGCCCCTGGCGCGCTCTGCTCCGGCCGGAGTCCGGCCGCCACGTGGCCGGCGTGTGGCGGAGACCGCGTCGGGTCGGCCGAGCTGTGGCGGCAGCTAGCTTTTGTCCTCACGCGTTTGTCCAAGCCTTCCGTACCGTCACTTCGCGGGCGACGGCGCACTGCTGCCTCGCGCCGCGGAGCGCCATCATGGCAAGCTCGCTCGGCACTGGTCGCAGCCGCGCAGCGCCGCCCCGCAGTCGCGATGCTCGCTCGCTACGCGCCAAGGAGCACTGTGGAGGATCCCCAGCGATCACGCCACAATCTTCCTCGCCCAATCGTGTCGCGCGCGCTCTGTTCGAGCTCGCCGCGCCATCAATGGCGACCGCGACAGCCACCCACGCGCTCGCACGCTCCCGAGGCCGCACAGTGCCTCCCTTGCGTGCCCAAGCACTCCACCGCGCACTCCCACCCCTCCTCTCACTCGCTCACTTGGTCATTTCCACTTCCCCGCGCTCGCTCGGTCTTCTTCCTCCTCGCGACGCGCAAGCCGAACCCAAGCTCTTCGCGAAATTCCTCGTCCACGCTCCACCATTCCCCAATCCATCCCGCACGGAGCTAGTCCACTCCACCAGCTCCAAAACCCCCAACTTTCCCCAAGCTATTGTCCCTTCTCCGGCGAGAATTTGCGATTTCCCCAAATCGCGAATTCCGGCCGTCGAAGCACCCGCACGTCGAGACCCTACTCCGAGCCGTCCCCGAGCTTCCTCGAGCACGCCATTAGCTTCCCCAAGCTCTGCTGGTGCTCAAGGACCTCTCCCCCCTCCGCGAACGACCCCGAGCTCGCCGGCGTAGAAGCCGCGGCGGCCGCGCCGCCACCACCTCGTCGCCGGCGAAACTCCGACCATCCCCGGCCTCCCAACCGTCCCCAAACGACTCGTGGTGAGCCCAGGAATCTTTTTCCCCACTTCCCCGAGCCTAGTTCGCCGCCATTTGGCCGGCGCAACTCCGGCGAGGTCCCAGGGACCCAAGTTCATCGTCTACCTTTGTTTAGGGGTCTCTGCGCAAAAGTCCAGGGACTCGTTCGCGAAGTTTTGAAAGATCTAGGGTTCTCTGCGTAAACAGATTCTTAGGTCTAGGTTTGATTTTTCCCGAAACTTGTAAAATCGATTAAAAATCGTACAAAAATCGGAAAAATGCACAAAAATACTCCCTGGATTCGTGAGAGTCTAAATTACAATCTCTAATAGACATGTTTGTACTTTTGACGAACTGTTTTTGAATTAAAATTCAAACAAGGAAAATCTAAAGTTATGCACCATTTCAAATCCAGAGCTGCGCTAGGGTTGAGCTTTGGATATGTTGTGTATAGTGGCTTTGGACAGCTTGTGTCCAAAGAAGACCCAAAAATATGATGTTTAGCTCCTTTTATGAATTAAAATAGGTTTTCTGTCTTTTTGCAGTGCAGAAATCATTAAAAATAATATGTGCAGTGAAAAATCACCATTCTGCTCCTGAGAGCTTAAAACTTGTTAGAACACATGTTAAAAATGGAAAACTTAATTTTTGCTCTGTTTAGGATGGCAAATAATTAAATATGTGTTTTTGGTTAGAAAATCATTGAGGACTACCCAAGGGTTATTTTGAGCCACCACTTGGCCAGAGCCCTCCTCATGATATTGCTTAGCCTTGGTAGGAAGATCTCCTGAAATAGATGAAATTTCAATTTATTATGCCTTTAATTCACTTCCTGCAGCTAGCTGTTTATAGATTTTTAATAAATTATGTGTAACTCGAAATTAGCTAAATTTTGGAGTGAGCTTAGCTCTTATACTCCAGTAGCTGTCATAAAGTTTATGGCTAAAATTGATGAACAGAAATGAAGAAACAAAAATGGGAAAGAATCTAGGTGGAAATTGAAATGTATAAATGAATAAACCTTTTTGAGTAATTAATTGAAATAAAATGGTTAGAATCTGAAATTCAGAAACAGCCACCCTAACTTGTGAAGAAATAAATAAAATTCTTTTATATATGTACACAATCACCATCGAATTCAACTAAAACCTTTTTCACACCGACACCTTGCTTTGGTGGAGAAAATGCAAATATCTAAGTATGTCTAGGTGAATATGGCCTTCAAGGCCCTAGTCTTAGCATCAAAAGGGCAGCCGCCTTAAAATTATGCATATCATGTAGAAGGCGTTCTACCGGACGGCGACTACACCCTCGTCCCCGCAGAAGAGGAGCAAGTCCCGGAGCCCGACGCCGGTGCAGACGTGACCAACACAGGAGCTAACCCCCAGCCCGAGCAGGAAGGCAAGCCCCGGAGCATGACCTAACTCTCACTAAATTATGCACTTGAATTCTCTATGTTTGTGCATTACGTTTCTAGGAGTTGATTGAATACCATAGCTGCAATATTTTCCTAGTGCCTATGACTTGCAATACTAGTATGAAAGGATCGGTAGAGCATTGCTATAGGTTCGTTACAAGTCGAGTGATTTCCTGTCACTCGCGAGATATAGGAATTGCTTGTCTTTACTTATGTTGGAATCATAAGGATTGACGGGCGGGATGATAGATGTAGATCTCCCGTCCGTGTTTGATAATTGGTTAAGGTCGGAAGGTGTGGATACTAAGTCAAGTTTTTGAACGTACCACATGCATGCCGGTATATGGGAGCCGGTAAGCCCGGTACCAGATTGAAGCAGCTAGGGCCGATAGCCATCTCTCCTTGGAAACTTTGTTTTCCCTTGCCGTACACTCGTGGATGTATGCGTGATGCTGTGAGTGAAGCAGTAAACCTTCATCCTAAGGAAGTGGACCCGGTTCCGAATTGTGGATCGATGGGAAAGGTTGGGAAATGCTTGTACCTTTTATCGCAAGCAGAGTATCCGTGTGTGTTGGGTTTCCCCTGGCCAGGTAGCACAAATTCGGTTCGAACTGTCCGCTTCTCGCGGTTAATGAGACTGCTTGACCGTCAGGCCACATCGAGTAATAAGTGGAATTTGAGATTATGAAATTGTTCTATGAATTAAATTGTATTGCTACACTTGTATGCTTAGAGAGGATGCTAATCTAGAATGGTTAAATTTATTAGAATATGGTGCTAAAACTTGAAAGCAAGGATCTACTTTTAGTTGCTTTTTGGCAAACAAACCCACCAGCCAAAAGCCTTTCATTGTCTAGATGTCGGTGATGTAGTTTTCACCCGACGGGTAAGCCTTGCTGAGTATTAGTATACTCAGCCTTGCTTGTGGCAATATTTTACAGGTTTAATCTTGGATGTGGATGCTATGACTTGGCCTGCCCAGGTTCCACCTGGCTGGCACATCGAATGGGTCCCGTCCTCTGCCGAGGATCGGGAGGAGTAGCTTCGTGGCAGGCTTCATCACGAAGTTACTGTTCCGTCGTTAGGTTATTTACTTCCGCTGCAATGAAACTCTAATTTCAGTTGTTATGAACTTTTATTTTCCGCTGCAAAACTTTATACTCTGATTTTTAAATTTGAACTCGGTTTGTAATAACTACTTTACCTATGTGTGTAATTTAATTTGTGGAATGTTGTAATCTCTGGAACTCACCTTCGTGTGGGTCTGCCGCTGTTACGATCTAGTTAAGTACGTGGTTTAATCGGGTTTAATCCGACGGCGCTCCAGCTTATTCCGGATTAAGTGCCTGACTACGTGGTTAGTGGTCTGAGGGTACTTAACTTGGAATAATTTCGGAGTGGTCCGCCACACCTCCGCGCATCGTCTCGACCACCGTAGGCCGCTAGCGACGTAGCCGGAGCAAACCGCGCCGCCACTCAACGTCGACGAGCCGCGCCGCTCCACCCCCGACCGCGAGACCTACCTCAACCGACTCGCGGTGAGCTCCTCTCCGTTTCCCCCAACTTTCCCCGAGCCAACTCGCCGTCGTTTCGCCGGCGTAGCAACACCGACGAGCCGTGGACCCATTCGCGTTCCCCTTTATAGTTCCAGGGTCCTCTGCGCAAAAATCAGGGACTGGTTTGAAAGGTTTTAAAAGTTCTAGGGTCTCCAGCATAAAAAGATTCTTAAACCTAGATCTATTTTTCCCGAATCTTGTAAAATCCACTAAAAATCGTACAAAAATCAGAAAAATGCACAAAAATACTCCCTGGACTCGTGAGATTGTAAACTCCAATCTCATTTAAGCATGTATATACTTTTGGTGAACCATTTTTGAATTAAAATTCAAATTGTGAAATTAGAAAATTGTGCACCATTTCAAATCCAGAGCTCCGCTAGGGCTCAGCTTTGGATATGTTGTTTGCAGTGACTTTGGACACCTTGTGTCCAAAGGGGACCTAAAAATATTGTGGCGGACTACTCCGAAATTATTCCAAGTTAAGTACTCCCGGGACCATTAACCGAGTAGTCAGGCACTTAATCCGGAATAAGCTGGAGCGCCGTCGGATTAAACCCGATTAACCACGTACTTTTCTCGATCGAAACAACAGCACGCCCACACGAAGATGAGTTCCAGAGATTACAACATTCCACAAATTTAACATACACAAATAGGTAACATAAAGTTATTACAAACCAAGTTCGAATTTAAATCAGAGTATCAAATTCTTGCAGCGGAAATAAATAGTTCATTGCAGCGGAAAATAAAAGCTAACGACGATACACGTAACACCATGATGAAGCCTACCACGGTGCTACTCCTCCCGATCCTCGACAGAGGACGGAACCCACTCGATGTGCCATCCAGGGGGAACCTGGGTAGGCCAAGTCAAAGCATCGACTGCCACATCCAACATGGTACCTGTAAATCAATGCCACAAGCAAGGCTGAGTATACTAATACTCAGCAAGGCCTACCCGTTGGGTGAAAACTACATCACCGACATCTAGACATGAGAGGCTTTTGGCTGGTGGGTTTGTTTGCCAAAAAGCAACTAAGAGTAGGTCCTTGCTTTCATATTTTAGCATCATATTCTAGTAGATTTAACCGTTCTAGATTAGCATCCTCTCTAAGCATTCAAGTGGTGCAATACAATTTATTTCATAGAACAAGTTCATCAATCTCAAGTTCCACTTGTTACTCAATGCAGCAAGGCGGTCAAGCAGTCTCATTAACCGCGAGAAGCGGACAGTTCGAACCGAATTTTGCTACCTGGCCAGGGGAAACCCAACACACACGGATAGTGCTCGCTATAAAAGGTACGAGCACTTCCCAACCTTTCCCATCCCAATTCGGAACCGGGTCCATTTCCTTAGGATAAAGGTTTACTGCTTCACTCACAGTCTCACGCATATATCCACAAGTGTACGGCAGGGGAAAACAAAGTTTCCAAGGAGAGATGGCTATCGGCCCTAGCTGCTTCAATCTGGTACCGGGCTTACCGACTCCCATATATCGGCATGCATGTGGTACGTTCAAACACTTGACACACTCAACCACACGTTTCGACCTTAAATCAATTATCATACACGGACGGGAGATCTACATCTATCACCCCGCCCGTCAATCCTTATGATTCCAACATAAGTAAAGACAAGCAACTCCTATGTCTCGCGAGTGACAGGAAATCACTCGACTTGTAACGGACCTGAAGCAATGCCCTATCGATCCTTTCATACTAGTGTTGCAAGTCATAGGTACTAGGAAATGTGCAGCTAAGGTATTCAATCAACTCCTTGAAACGTAAATGCACAAGCATAGGGAATTCATAAGTGCATAATTTGTAAAGGTTAGGTTATGCTCCGAGGCTTGCCTTCCTGCTCTAGCTGGGGGTTAGCCTCCGGGTTGGTCGATCCTTCGCCGGCACCTCCCTCCGGGATTCCTTCCTCGTCGGCGGGGATGAGATGGTAATTGCCGTCCAGGATAGCGCCTTCTACATGAGATGCATAACTTATTGGCTGCCTATTGATTCCAAGATTAAGGCCTTGAAGGCCATATTCACGTAGACATGCTTAAGTACTACTCTCTTTTTCATAAAATTAGAGGAGGGGTGTGTGGAAAATTTTTATACAACTTTGATGGTGATTGTGTACATATATAAAAGAATTCTATTTATTATCTTGAAGATAGGGTGCTGTTCTAAAAATTTAATGCTTTCCATGTTTTATTTTAATTACTTATCAAAAACTCTATTCTTTTAAATAACTCAATTTCCACCTTAATTCCTTCTCATTTTTGTTTCTCCTTTTCTGTTCATCATTTTTATCTATAAACTTTATGGCAGCTACTGGAGTATAAGAGCTAAGCTCACTCCAAAATTTAGCTAAATCTGAGCTACACAAAATTTATTAAAAAAAATATCAAACTGCTGCCTGCAGAAATGAAATAAATTCATACAAAATTGAAAATACATCCAATTCAGAAAATCTTCCTACCAGAGCTAGTCATAAGTACGAGGAGGGCTCTGGCCAAGTGGTGGCTCAAAATAACCCTTGGACAGTCCTCAATAAATTTCTATACTAAAACACATAACTATTTATTTGCTAGTCTAAACAGAGCAAAAATTAAGTTTTGTATTTTTAACCGATGTGCTAACAAGTTTTTAGGCTTCTGCAGAACAATAGTGATTTTTCACAGCATGGATTATTTTTAATAATTTCTGGACTACAAAAAGACAGGAAACACATTTTAATTCATAACTGAAGGTACAGTCCATATTGTTAGGTCCCCTTTGGACACAAGGTGCCCAAAGTCACTACAAACAACATATCCAAGGATCAACCCTAGCGGAGCTCCGGATTTGAAATGGTGCACAAGTTTCAAATTTTACAGTTTGAATTTTAATTCAAAAATGGTTCACCAAAAGTATATACATGCTTAAAGGAGATTGGAGTTTACAATCTCACGAATCAAGGGAGTATTTTTGTGCATTTTTCTGATTTTTGTACGATTTTTAACGGATTTTACAAGATTCGGGAAAATTAGATCTAGGTTTAAGAATCTTTTTACGCTGGGGACCCTAGAACTTTCAAAACCTTTCAAACCAGCCCTTAACTTTTGCGCAGAGAACCCTAGAAAAACGAAGACGATGAACTTCGGTCCTTGGCTCGTCGGCGTTGCTACGCCGGCCAAACGACGGCGAGTTAGGGTCGGGGAAGTGGGGGAAAAGATCCAGGGGCTCACCACGAGTCGGTTGGTGACGGTTGGAAGGCCGGGGAAGCTCGGAGTTTCGCCGGCGACGATGCAGTGGCGGTGCGGCCGCCGCGACTTCTACGCCGGCGAGGTCGGTGGGTCTCGTCGGGGTTTGAGGGGTCCTAGAGCACCAGTGGAGCTCGGGGAAGCTATTGGCGTGCTCGGTTGACCTCGGGGACGGCTCGGAGTAGGGTCTCGACGTGAGGGTGCTCCGGCGGCCGAAAATCGAGATTTGGGGGAAATCTTGATTTCACGCCGGAGAAGCGACGATAGCTCGAGAGAAGTGGGGGGAAATGGAGCTAGGGTAGAGGTCTAGCTTCGTGCGCGATGAATTTGGGAATGCTGGAGAGTGGAGGGCGAATTTTGCCTCGAAGCTCGGCTCGGTCCGTGCGGCGCGAGGTGGAAGACGACGGAGCGAGGCGCGAGGAGAGGAAATGGCTAAGTGCGGACTGAGGGGAAGGGGTGTGAGTGCTCGGTGGAGTGCTTGGGCACGCGAGAGCGGCACTGTGCTGCCTCGGGAGCGTGCGCACGCACGGCTCGGCGCGAGCTCGGGCAGCGCGCGAGCGACTCGACCGGGCGAAGGAGATCCTTGCGTGACGTTGGGAGATCCTCTACAGGGCGTCTTGGCGCGGAGCGAGCAGAGAATCTGCCGCGGAGCGGCTTAGCGCGACGCGCGCGCGCGTGGCCACGGCGGCGCTCGACCGCCATGATGGCGTTCGCGCGGCGCGAAGCGAGGCGGGCGAACGACGGCGAGGTGACAGCTCAGGAGGGGTTGGACAAGCACAAGGCGACAAGCGCCACCCGACGCCGCGGCTCGGCCAGCTTGGCGCGGCCTCCGCCGCTCGCCGGCCACGTGGCGGCCGAGCTCCGGCCAGGCGCAGAGCGCGCCATGGCCGAGCTGGCAGCCCCGTGGAGCTCCACTGCTACATTTGAATTTTCTCCAAAAATTTGAACTGAACTTGAAAAAGTGTGAAAATAAAAATTGGAGTTTAAAAGATAGGACACAACTTTCTTTTTGGGGTGAACCTGAAATTGCAAATTTTTCAAGCTCAAACAACCCAAATTCAAAAAGGTGCCCAGAACTGTATTTCGAGTTTTTGAGGGACTAAACTGCAAAATTTTCAAAAGTTCCAAACAGTGACTAGGCCTTATTTGTGATGACAAACAACTTTTACTTTTGGAGATTTTCAAGTTTAGCACAAAATTCTTGAGTTTTCAGTTGGGTGTCAAACCACCTTTGTTTTTGAATTCAAGTTTGAATTTTTGATGGATTTTTAAATTTTCAACCCATAATTCCCTTTTCAACCTGTTTCATATGTGTTTTATTCATTATTACATAAGAGATGTCACAGCCTACCCCCCTTAAAAGGAATCTCGTCCCGAGATTCGATTAAACTTAGGAACATAGCGGGGAAGAAATACCTTGGCTTACGAAAGAATGTCGGGGTAATTCTTCTTAAGGTAGTCCTCGGTTTCCCACGTGGCTTCATCTTTGGAGTGATGAATCCACTGAATTTTGTACATTTTAACTCCCTTCCTTCGGGTTTGTCTCTCCTTCTCGTCGAGGATTTTAATGGGATGCTCATCATAAGAGAGATCCGGTTCAACCGAGAGTTCCTCTTGTTCAACAACTTCGGTCGGAACACGAAGACACCTCTTGAGTTGGGAAACATGGAACACATCGTGTACGGCTGAGAGCTTGTCGGGAAGCTTCACACGATAGGCCACCGGTCCACATTGTTGAGTAATTTCATAGGGGCCGATATAACGAGGTGCAAGCTTTCCTTTTAACCCAAATCTTTGCACACCCTTGGTCGGGGAGACCTTGAGATACACATGATCACCAACTTCAAACTGAAGTGGCTTCCACCGTTGATCAAAGTAACTCTTTTGCCGTGACTGAGCGGTTCTCAAATTTTCACGAACGATCCTAACCTTTTCTTCTGCTTCCTTTACAAGGTCAGGGCCATAGGTATACCTCTCGCCTGCCTGGGACCAACACAACGGGGTCCGGCATCTTCTACCATATAAGGCTTCGAAAGGTGCCATTTTAAGACTCGCTTGGTAGCTGTTGTTATAGGAGAATTCGGCCAGAGATAAACATTTCTCCCAATTCTTTCCATAATGGATAACACAAGCTCGAAGCATATCCTCAAGTATTTGATTTACCCTTTCCGTCTGCCCATCGGGTCTGAGGGTGATATGCTGAACTACGGATCAGTTTGGTGCCTAGGGACAGTTGCAATTGTTCCCAAAAGCGTGCTACGAACTGAGCACCACGATCTGAAATTATCGTCTTGGGTACCCCATGTAGACAAACGATCCGCTCCAAATAAATCTCCGCGTACCTCTTAGCGGTATAAATGGTATTGACCGGAATAAAATGTGCGGTCTTGGTAAGGCGCTCCACAATTACCCAAATGGAGTCATGTCCCTGAGGGGTTCTGGGAAGTCCAACAATGAAATCCATGCTTATATCTTCCCACTTCCATGAGGGAATAGGTAGAGGTTGAAGCGTGCCTGCTACCTTCAAGTGGCTAGCCTTAACCCGCTGGCACGTGTCACATTCCGACACATATGTGGCAATTTCTCGCTTCATCCGAGTCCACCAAAAGTTTTGTTTCAAATCTTGGTACATTTTGGTGCTACCGGGATGGATGGAAAATTTAGAGTGATGGGCCTCATCCATAATCTTCCTCCGGAGTTCCGTGTTTTTGGGCACCACGAGGCGATGTCCAAACCACATTACTCCCTGCCCATCTAACCGGAAACACTTGTATTTTTCCTTCACCTTCTCCTTTGACAATTTCCTTTTAAGGATTTTAATGCTCGCGTCATTTAATTGGGCTACAACAATCTGATCGTGCAAGGTTGGTTCAACTGCAATATGGTTGAAGTACCCGTGTGGAACAATCTCTAAGTTGAGCTTTGCCATTTCATGACACAGGGTGTCAGCGTAGGACTCTACGGAAAGACAATGACAATGAGCCTTGCGGCTTAGTGCATCCGCAACCACATTTGCCTTGCCGGGGTGATAATGCACACTAAGGTCATAGTCCTTTGCTAACTCCAACCATCTTCGCTGTCTCATATTCAAATGTGCCTGAGTGAAGACATATTTGAGGCTCTTGTGGTCTGTGTATATGTTGCATGGAACACCCATCAGATAGTGTCTCCACATCTTGAGAGCATGAATAACCGCTGCTAACTCAAGATCATGCGTGGGGTAGTTTTGCTCATGAGGCCGAAGTGCTCGAGAAGCATAAGCAATGACTCGGTTCTCTTGCATGAGGACACAGCCAAGTCCGGTGCCTGATGCATCGCAATAGACATCATAGGGCTTGGTGCAATCGGGCTGAGCTAAAACTGGGGCTGAAGTTAAATGTCTTCTCAAAGTGTGGAAAGCTTCATCACATTTGTCATTCCACTCAAACTTGACTCCCTTCTTTAAGAGTTCGGTCATGGGTTTCGCAATCCGAGAGAAGTCCGGAATAAAACGGCGATAATAACTGGCTAAACCCAGAAAACTCCGAATCTCGTGGACAGAAGTAGGTGGTTGCCAATCTAGTACCTCTTGCACCTTGGTTGGGTCTACGGATATACCATCCTTGGAAACCGTGTGACCTAAGAATTTCACGCTCTCTAACCAGAATTCACACTTGGAGAACTTGGCGTAGAGCTGGTGATCTCTCAATCTTTGAAGAACAATGCGAAGGTGCTCGGCATCCTCTTCCTCATTCTTAGAGTATATAAGAATGTCGTTAATGAAAACCACCACAAACTTGTCTAGTTCTGACATGAAGACCGAATTCATGAGGCACATGAAATAGGCTGGGGCATTGGTGAGTCCAAAAGACATGACCAAGAATTCATAAAGTCCGTAACGTGTAGAAAAGGCAGTCTTTGGAATGTCACAAGGTCTGATTTTTATTTGGTGATAGCCAGAGCGAAGGTCAATCTTGGAGAACACTCTGGCGCCAGCTAGTTGGTCAAACAGGATGTCAATACGGGGGAGTGGGTACTTGTTCTTAATAGTCACCGCATTGAGAGGTCGGTAATCAATACACAACCTCAAGGAATGGTCCTTCTTCTTCACAAAGATAGCGGGACATCCCCAAGGTGATACACTTGGACGAATGAAACCCTTGTCTAGCAGTTCTTGGTGTTGAATTTTTAATTCAGCCAATTCATTGGGTGGCATTCTATATGGTCTCTTTGATATAGGTGCTGTGCCAGGTTGAAGTTCAATCACAAATTCAATGTCCCTATCCGGCGGCATCCCAGGTAAGTCATCCGGAAAAACATCGGCATACTCACATACCACCGGAATGTCCTTTAGTTGGGTTTCTACCATTGTATAGGCACATGCATTGACGCAAGTCCGTTGTGGCAGATATAGCACACTAGGGCCATGCGTAGGCGAGTTTATTTCAACAACTCGTTCCGCAACATCTAGCACCACCTTATGTTGAGTCATCCAATTGGCTCCTAACACAATGTCAATCCCTTCCATACCAAGCAGAATTAAATCGGTAGGAAATGTTTTACTTCCCAGCCTGATTGGAACTTTTCGGGTGACTTGGTTGGATGCAATTTTACCTCCCGCAGTTGATATCACATACGATGATTTGGTATGGTAAGATTTTAATCCACATTTCACATGAAATCTTGTGCTTATAAAACTATGTGTTGCCCCGGAATCAAACAATATCACAGCAGGTTGAGTGCAGATAGGGAAGGTACCAGTCATGTCTGGGGCTCCCTCGGGTAGGTCGGCCAAAGTGGTGTAGTTGAGCCGTCCTCGTCGGACCTGCACACGCTGCTGCTTTTTGCCCTTGCTTTGCTGATTTCCCGGGCGCTGGTTCTGCTGCTTGTTCTGCAGGCAATCCTTGATAAAGTGATTGTTACTGCCACACTTGAAGCACTGATAACCGGCTCCAGGGCGAGCTGGCTGTTGTGCATTCTGCCTTGGCGCCTGTTGCTGCTGCGGCGGTGGAGGGAAACAGGGCGCATTAGGCTGTGGCGGCCTAGCAACCCATCCACCTCCCTGAGGTGCCTTGGACTGTCCTTGCGGTGCAGCCGGGGGAACCAAGCGGAATCTCGGCGGCTGCATGCTCGAAGGTCCAGCGGGAGCTTTCCTCTTCTTCTCCGCCTTGTGCACCGTGCTGGCGTCTTCCTGGGCAATGGCGAGGTTCACCAGATCGCCATATGTGGCATCACGGGTGGTAGCCAATTGAGCTTTCAACTTGGTGTTAAGGCCACGTCGGAACCTCTCCAGCTTCTTCTCGTCAGAGTCAGCGTGATGACCCGCGTATGGGCACAGACCATTGAAGGCCTGAGCGTACTGGAGCACTGTGCGGGTACCCTGGGTCAGAGCCAGAAATTCATTCAACTTCCGCTCTACCAAGCCGGCCGGAATGTGATGAGCCTTGAACGCCGCCTTGAACTCATCCCATTCAACCACATGACCCTCCTGCTGCAGGGCCAGGTAGTTCTCCCACCATAGGAGAGCTGGGCCGCGGAGCTGCTGCGCCGCGAACACTACCTTGCGGTTAGAGGTGCAAGGCGTCGCCAGGATGGTGAACTTGGACTCGATGGCTCGAATCCACGTATCGGCCTCCAAGGGCTCATTGGCTCGTGAGAATATCGGCGGGTGTGTAGCCAGAAAATCCTCATATCGGGCCACTTGAGGCTGAGGAGCCCGTTGACCTCCCTGCTGCAGCATCTGCTGCTGCATCATTTGTTGTTGATGCTGCAGGTTCCGTAGAATCTCCGTCTGCGTAGCATACAACTGCTGCCACGTCGGAGGTTGCTGCGGTGGAGGAGGTGGTGGCGGCTGTTGCTGCCCCTCTGGCCCCTGCTGGTTAGCGTTGGAGCCACTAGCGTCATGACCGCTGCGGAGGCGCGAGGAGAGGAAATGGCTAAGTGCGGACTGAGGGGAAGGGGTGTGAGTGCTCGGTGGAGTGCTTGGGCACGCGAGAGCGGCACTGTGCTGCCTCGGGAGCGTGCGCACGCACGGCTCGGCGCGAGCTCGGGCAGCGCGCGAGCGACTCGACCGGGCGAAGGAGATCCTTGCGTGACGTTGGGAGATCCTCTACAGGGCGTCTTGGCGCGGAGCGAGCAGAGAATCTGCCGCGGAGCGGCTTAGCGCGACGCGCGCGCGCGTGGCCACGGCGGCGCTCGACCGCCATGATGGCGTTCGCGCGGCGCGAAGCGAGGCGGGCGAACGACGGCGAGGTGACAGCTCAGGAGGGGTTGGACAAGCACAAGGCGACAAGCGCCACCCGACACCGCGGCTCGGCCAGCTTGGCGCGGCCTCCGCCGCTCGCCGGCCACGTGGCGGCCGAGCTCCGGCCAGGCGCAGAGCGCGCCATGGCCGAGCTGGCAGCCCCGTGGAGCTCCACTGCTACATTTGAATTTTCTCCAAAAATTTGAACTGAACTTGAAAAAGTGTGAAAATAAAAATTGGAGTTTGAAAGATGGGACACAACTTTCTTTTTGGGGTGAATCTGAAATTTCAAATTTTTCGAGCTCAAACAACCCAAATTCAAAAAGGTGCCCAGAACTGTATTTCGAATTTTTGAGGGACTAAACTGAAAAATTTTCAAAAGTTCCAAACAGTGACTAGGCCTTATTTGTGATGACAAACAACTTTTATTTTTGGAGATTTTCAAGTTTAGCACAAAATTCTTGAGTTTTCAGTTGGGTGTCAAACCACCTTTGTTTTTGAATTCAAGTTTGAATTTTTGATGGATTTTTAAATTTTCAACCCATAATTCCCTTTTCAATCTGTTTCATATGTGTTTTATTCATTATTACATCAGAGATGTCACAAATATGGACTGTAGCTTCAGTTATGAATTAAATTGTGTTTTCTGTCTTTTTGCAGTTCTGAAATTGTTAAAAATAATCCATGCAGCGAAAAATCACCATTTTTCTCCAGAGGCCTAAAAACTTGTTAGCACATCTGTTAAAAATGCAAAACTTAATTTTTGCTCTGTTTAAACTGGCAAATAAATAGATATGTGTTTTCGGATGGGAATTTATTGAGGACCGTCCAAGGGTTATTTTGAGCCACCACTTGGCCAGAGCACTCCTTGCACTTATGACTAGCTCTGGTAGGAAAATTTCCTGATTTGGATGTATTTTCGATTTTATATGAATTTATTTCATTTCTGCAGGCAGCAGTTTGATCTATTTTTAATAAATTCTGTGTAGCTCAGATTTAGCTAAATTTTGGAGTGAGCCTAACTCTTATACTCCAGTAGCTGTCATAAAATTTATAGATAAAAAGGATGAACAGAAACCGAGAAACAAAAATGAGAAGAAATTAAGGTGGAAATTGAGTTATATAAAATAATAGAGCTTTTTGGTAATTAATTAAAATAAAACATGGAAAGGTTTAAAATTCCAGAACAGCACCCTATCTTCAAAATAATAAATGGAAATTCTTTTATATATGTACACAATCACCATCAAAGATGTGTAAAAATTTTCCACACCCCTCCTCTAATTTTATGATGAAGAAAGTAGTACTTTAGCGTGTCTAGGTGAATATGGTCTTCAAGGCCTTAGTGTTGGAATCACTAGGCAGCCACTATAAAGTTATGCATCTCATGTAGAAGGCGCTATTTCGGACGGTACCTACCATCTCATCCCCGCCGACGGAGAAGGCACCCCGGAGAACGGTGCCGGCGAAGGATCGATCGACCAGGAGGCTAACCCGCAGCTAGAGCAAGAAGGCAAGCCCCGGAGCATAACCTAACCTTTAAAGTTTATGCATCTATGAATTCTCTATGCTTGCGCATTTACGTTTCAAGGAGTTGATTGAATACCTTAGCTGCACATTTCTAGTACCTATGACTTGCAACACTAGTATGAAAGGATCGATAGGGCATTGCTTTAGGTCCGTTACAAGTCGAGTGATTTCCTATCACTCGCGAGACATAGGAGTTGCTTGTCTTTACTTATGTTGGAATCATAAGGATTGACGGGTGGGATGGAAGTTGTAGATCTCCCTTCCGTGTATGATAATGGATTTAAGGTCGAAACGTGTGGTTGAGTGTGTCAAGTTTTTGAACGTACCACATGCATGCCGATATATGGGAATCGGTAAGCCCGGTACCAGATTGAAGCAGCTAGGGCCGATAGCCATCTCTCCTTGGAAACTTTTGTTTCCCCTGCCGTACACTTGTGGATATATGCGTGAGACTGTGAGTGAAGCAGTAAACCTCTATCCTAAGGAAGGTAGATTCGGATCCGAATTGTGGATCGATGGGAAAGGTTGGGAAGTGCTTGTACCTTTTATAGCAAGCATTATCCGTGTGTGTTGGGTTTCCCCTGGCCAGGTAGCAAAATTCGGTTCGAACTGTCCGCTTCTCACGGTTAATGAGACTGCTTGACCGCCTTGCTGCATTGAGTAACAAGTGGAACTATGAGATTGATGAACTTGTTGTATGAAATAAATTGTATTGCACCACTTGTATGTTTAGAGAGGATGCTAATCTAGAATGGTTAAATCTACTAGAAAATGATGCTAAAACTTGAAAGCAAGGACCTACTCTTAGTTGCTTTTTGGCAAACAAACCCACCAGCCAAAAGCCTCTCATGTCTAGATGTCGGTGATGTAGTTTTCACCCGACGGGTAAGCCTTGCTGAGTATTAGTATACTCAGCCTTGCTTGTGGCTTTTATTTATAGGTACAATGTTGGATGTGGCAGTCGATGCCCTTACTTGGCCTACCCAGGTTCCCCCTGGATGGCACATCGAGTGGGTTCCGTCCTCTGCCGAGGAACGGGAGGAGTAGCACCGTGGCAGGCTTCATCATGGTGTTACGTTGTATCGTCGTTAGTTTATCTTCCGCTGCAATGATCTATTTATTTCCGCTGCTTGAACTTGATACTCTGATTTAAATTTCGAACTTGGTTTGTAATAACTTGAGATACAATTTATGTATGTTAATTTGTGGAATGTTGTAATCTCTGGAACTCACCTTCGCGTGGGTGTGCTGTTGTTTCGATCGAGAAAAGTACGTGGTTAAATCGGGTTTAATCCGACGGCGCTCCAGCTTATTCCGGATTAAATGCCTGACTGCTTGATTAGTGGTCCCGAGGTACTTAACTTGGAATAATTTCGGAGTGGTCCGCCACACGGGCCAACAAAACCCGGTTCGAATTCACTAGATTTAAGGAAGAATTGTTTGATATGATGAGGAATAAGCTAGGCGTTGATTTTGGTAATACTAGGATTTATCAAAAACCTTATCATGCTAGCTTTGATAGTGCTCCTTTTCCCAATGGGTGGCGAATACCTGATTTAGTAAAATTTAGTGGGGATAATGAGCACACCACATGAGAACACATTAGTCAATATGTTGCTCAACTAGGGGAAGCAGGGAATACGCAAGCTATAAGAGTGTGTTTGTTTTCTTTATCGCTTACTGGTACTACTTTTGCTTGGTTTTCCTCATTAGCCACTAGTTCTATTACGAGTTGGGAATTGGGATCAACTAGAGCTTAAATTTCATGATCATTTTTATAGTGGAAATTATGAGATGAAATTGACAGAGTTGACATAGGTTAGACAGGGTCGGGATGATATCGTCTCCCAATACATAAGATTTAAAGATATTAAAAACCGTTGCTTTAATTTGTCAATTTCTTAAGTTGATCTTGTTGGCTTATGCTTTATGGGTTTGAAATCCTCCATTAGACAAAAGATAGATAATTGTGATTATTATTCGGTCTCACAGGTTCATATTAGAGCCGAGGTGACTGAAGGACGAATTAATAAAGAGAAAGAGGGTTTCAAATCACGTCGGTCTAATATTCATATGGTAGAATATGATTCCGATAATTCGACCGACGGGGATAATGATGTTTATGTGGCAGAGTTTGTATGGCATTCTAATAAGAAAATTATGGCATGCAAATTTCTTAGGCCGACTCGTAAGAGTCGGCAAGAAGATGTGAAATTTACTTTTGATGTATCCAAATGTGATCGTATATTTGATGAATTGCATAGATTTGGTTATATCAAGATTTCTCATGTTATACCACCTACGGAAGAATTGAGGAAGCGTGCTTATTGTAAGTTTTATAATTCTTTTTCGCGTACTACTAATGATTGCAATGTCTTTCATCGGCTGGTTCAATCAGCTATAAATGAGAACCGTTTGAAGTTTCATGAGATGCAAATTGATGAAGCTCCTTTTCTGGTCAACACCATGGAATTGCAGCAGCCCAAGGTCTTGGTTCGGCCGCATCAAGCTGAATCTACTAAGCTGATTGGAGAAGAAAGGCCATCTTCGAATTTAAAGGAGTCGGTTCGAGAAGTGACTTATGAGAAGACGGTTGATGGCAAAGAGTCATTTAAAGTCACTGTGAAGTCCCCTGGACAAGGGGGCAAAGGTCAATCGTTGCCCCCAGACTGCAGACGCCCGGGTGTGATCTGCCACACGCAGTCAGACTGGCTAGGCCAGGCGGTCAGACCGGCTGTCCCCATGGACTCCCAAAGATGCTGATTCTGAAGCGTCCAGAAGTTGGTACTTGGAAGATGAATGTGGTGAAAGAACAGGGGGTTCATAAGCCCAAAGTCACGTCGATATGCTCTTTGATAAGTACACCAAACAAAAGACCGTTCCGAGTGATCGACCATTAAATAAAGGATGAGGTCACCTATCCAGCATGAGAGACTTCCTTCACCTCCCAATGTGAAGTTGAATCCAGTATGGGATGATAATGGAGTGATGTGGGTGCCATATCATTTGACGGTGCAACATTCATTCCATCCTGGTTGGGAAGGTCCAAGAAGACATGTGCAAGACAGGATTGTGCATCCCAGTCATGACCTTCGGTGTTTCACCAATCTGGTCGTGGTCACTGATCACAGGTGGTTAGACCGTCTGTCCCAGGTGGGCAGACCGCCCATCACGGTCAGCTGCCAAAGTCTCCTCCGAGGAAGATTAATCACCCAAGAAGAAGGAGGAGGTGCAGAACATGGAAGTGGACTCAGAGAGGACTTAGTTTGATATCATTCAAGTCGGGACTATGGATGTTCCTATTAAGTGCTGGTAAGTCTCAATATTTTCTTCCAAGATGGTGTCCTGAAGGTTTAACTCATACACAAGGGAGGAAGCTCCAGAGACTTTGTTTTCGGGAAAGGCAAGAGCGAGAGTTGGAGAAGCAGACAGATGAATTCTTCAACCAGAGCAGGCCCATGGTTCCCCAGAAGAAAGAATGGAAGCCAAAGGAGGATTTACAGGCGGTCCAACTGACGCAACAAGCGGTCCAGACCGCCTGTCATTCAGGATTGGCAGCACAGGCGGTCCAACTGGCCCAGGTGGACCGGGTGACGCAGACGCACTCGCTAATATTTCTTCTGATCCTTTGGCTTCTGACAGCAAGTTATTAACGGTTCCAACTGCTGAGAATGATGAAGAACTTGTTGATTATGGTTCTTCTCCAGAGCGCATGAATACTGATGTAAATGTGCTACATATGTCGATGAATGGAGACATGCTTTAGGAGGAGGAAGTTGCCCATCTTGATTTCGGTCCCAAAGAAGTTATATTTCATAAGCCCAAAGCTAGAGACAATCACTTGAAGGCTTTGTATTTCAAGGAACATATCAATGGGAAGCCAATCTCTTGGAAGCTATATTTCAGACTAGCTCTTTGATTGGCATTCATGATGATGTTAAATGTTTGTCAGGCTTAGATCTTTCAGAATTTGAGTTTATCAGCTGTACCAAGAATGGCTTCATTCCTGCTGTCATAAAGCCGATGATCAATCGGCTTTATCCATCTCATGTGATTCAATGGATAAGGCTGGAGTGGTTGCAGCAGAGACTTGAGCACTATCGGTCGCATCAGAACGATATGTGTGAAGCCATTGAAGACTTTGATGATATAAGCAAGCTAGAATGTGGTTTTACGTTGGCTGATCCTCTTGAGGAGGTAGACATTGGTGATAGTTCTATACCCAGGCCGACGTTTGTAAATAAGAATTTAGATTATGTTTTTAAATCTGAATTAATAAAGTTATTAAATGAGTATGCTGATTGCTTTGCTTGGAATTATCATGAAATATTTGGTCTAAGCCGAGAGCTAGTTGAGCATTGCTTGCCTATTAAATCTGGTTTTAGGCCTTATAAATAACCTATTAGACGTTTTAATTCTGAAATTTATGACCGAGTTAAAGAAGAAATAAATCGGTTATTAGAAGCAAAGTTTATTAGACCTTTGTCGATATGCTAATTGGATTTGTAATATTGTGCCCATGGAAAAGAAAGGGACGGGTAAGATTAGAGTTTGTATTGATTTTAGAAATCTTAATCATGCTACTCCTAAAGATGAATATCATATGCCATTAGCCGATATACTTGTTGATGCTGCTTCTGGACATAGAATGCTTAGCTTTCTTGATGGTAATGCTGGTTAGATCAAATATTTATGGCCAAAGAGGATATATCCAAAACGGCCTTCATATGTCCAAGTTTGTTGGTTTATTTGAGTGGGTTGTTATGACTTTTGGTTTGAGGAATGCCGGTGCTACTTATCAAAGTGCAATGAATTTAATTTTCCATGATTTGCTTGGTATTATCTTGGATGTTTATATCGATGACATTGTAGTCAAATCGGCTGGAAGTGATTCTCATTTGGCCGATTTAAGACTTGCATTCGAAAGGATGTGCCGGTATGGTTTGAAGATGAATCCACTCAAATGTGCTTTTGGTGTGTCGGCTGGGAAGTTTTTGGGCTTAATAGTTCATGAGAATGGCATAGAGAGATCCAAAAAAGGTCGATACTACAAATTGCAGGCGCCTAGCTCTAAGAAGGAGTTGCAAAAATTCTTGGGCAAGGTGAATTATTTGAGAAGATTTGTTTGCAATTTGTCGGGCAAGGTGAATGCGTTTACTCATCTACTTGGGTTGAAAGATGATTATGAATTTACTTGGGGGGCAAAACAGTAAGAGGCATTTGATGAGATCAAGTATTATTTATCTTCACATTCGGTTCTTCGAGCACCTAGGAGAGGGGTTCCTTTCCAATTATATATTGCGGCCGAAGAAAGTGTTATTGGAGCTGTTTTGATCCAAGAGACCGAAGGACATGAATATATTATTGCATATGCTAGTAGAAGGTTATTGGACGCCAAAACAAGGTATACTTTTATTGAGAAGTTACGCTGGTCATTATATAATGCCTGTACAAAGTTGAGGCATTATTTATTATTGAATACTTGCATAGTTGCTAGGCAAGCCGACATAATTAAATATATGTTGCATAGACCTATATTAAGCGGTAGAATCGGCAAATGGGCTTATGCTTTGATATATGATTTAGTCTTTGAGCTGTTGAAGCCTATGAAAGGACAAATCGTTGCCGATTTTATTGTTGAACATAGGATTGATATTTACATGTCAGCTATATTACTTTTACTTCACGGAAATTGCATTTTGATGGATCAGTTTGCAAAAGTGGTTGTGGAGTAGGTGTTATTCTTATATCACCAAACTGTGTTGTTTTTGAAGCTCTTAACCGATTAGATCATAAATGCACTAATAACCAAACCGAATACGAAGCTTTATTATTCGGTTTGGAGATTTTACATGGCATGGGGGTAAAGCATGTGGAAACCTATGGTGATTCTCTATTGGTGGTGCAGCAAGTATCTAAGTGGCCTTGCCGACCTTAAAACAACTCTAGGTTCGCAGCCTCCGATGGGATCCCTCCTGAGGCGGCGATCGTAGGGTTTCGCGACGCCTCTGCAACATGTGGTCTAGACCGGCCGTTACAGGCGGTCTGACCGGCTACGTCCAGGAGCTCCGGCGAGGAGATATCGACGACCGCGCGATCTAGCGCATTTATGTGTTGACCAGAACTGCTGTCAACAAACATACATCATGCTAATGACCTCATGGCACACAAATGATCGAATGACATTTTGACCAAACAATACATACGCAATGGCTGAGCATTACCGCCATCCACTAGTACAAGCTGAGAGCATAGGGTGCAACATGCTACTGTCCTATCACATGATACGCAATGGCCAAATTGATTTTTTTGACCATGCAACATTCACACAACCTCGAAGTATTACCAGTGCCAACACTGCTACAAGCTGACAACAACATTGGTGGAGAATACCTCATATAACAAGTTTAGAAACTTGACTTGTGAAACCTGCTTATATGAAGCAAGGATGCATATGGCAACAATTTGTAGCTGCAAGAAAAAAAGAAACTATGTGCCTTTTCGATAATTATTAAGATATAATGCTTTTAAGAAAATGGAAATGAAAATCTACAATCCTTTTATTACTTTAGGAGTTTGGACAATTTTTCTGTTCTTTTCATTCATAGTCTTGATAGCTTGCTTTCATTTGTAAAGGTTCATCTTTGGTTTCTTCATCAAAAGGAAAACGCACCCTGTGAACTGAAATAAATTAATTCCAATGGATATAGCAATAGAAGATTATTTGCAAGATGACTCAATTAAAAGGAATTTTCATATTCTGCATGTTGAAGGACCATAAGACAAGAAGTAACCAATGGAATCTTTAGAATACATAATAATATTATATACTGTCTAGAGTAAATTAGAAATCATGATTTCTTTCAGTAGGATGACACTGCATTCCAACTCCAAACAAGCATGCATCAATCCAAGGAAAACTGAAAATAGTTCTAGTGTAATTGCCAGATTATTCATGCCCAAAGGTAGAACAACTTTACTCACCTCTAGCAAAAATTGCATTCCAACAAATATGTAGCTGTCTTTACCAAAGTCTAGTTTACCTGAATACATAAAAAAAATTACCTGAAGATATAAAAAGCCACAACAAGTACAATGCTATATCTCCAATAGGAGCATCACATCTTCCCCAGCACATCATCACCTTTATCATGCACTTACTCAAGTCTCAAGTAGCGCATAAAAAACCATTGTCATGTTCAGAACTGACAAGGATATGTATCATAAGTAGAATTACAGAAAAAGTCAGTAGAATATGTATCCTCATTAGGATCTTCAATTTGTTAATGGGTACACTTAAAAACCATCAAGCCGGTTTAGTAGCTCAAGCCTCAAGCATGGTACGCTGTACATTGTTGCCATTTTCACTCACCATGGATCCACGACAACTGGCATAGTGCTACATATGCAGAAAGTTCATAGATATGTACGATAAAAAAACATAATTAATTCGGACTAACAGTATGCAGTGAGAAAATAAAAGAATCTGACGCAACAAACATGCAACGCTAACAAACAAATGACCCAGATGACTAATAACAAACAAATAACCCAGATGATTAACAAATAAATAACCAGATGACTGAGTTTAATCCATAGGCAACGCTTAAAAACATATAAACCTGGGGATGCAGCGACCTTGCAAGGGAATCCTGGGTCAGATGTTGCAGGACGCGTGGGTGCAGTAGCCCTCAACGAACTTCTATGAAAACTGAACCTTCTCAAAGCAGATGGCACAGTTGAAGCTCGAGTCGTCTTCCACATTGCATCAGATCAGAAGGATTAGATTAAGTACCAAGTGAATCGCACAATCGCACGCATCTAGGTATCCAGGCAATAGCACTTGAAAAAAATGAAAATACCATCTGCGTCAGAAAATATTCTATTGCTATTCGGGAGAACACAGGCTTCGAAAGCTTACTGCCCGGCCATGCTACTCTGTTTTGGTTGAAGTACCTTCTGACACTGCTGATTCCATCTTTATATCGTTCGAGCTAGCCCCATGACTTCTTGGTCGAGCGCAGCTCTTGTTCGATTTCTCTTTCTTTGATCGAGCGCAGCGAGAAGCAAGTCTGGCGAACCTTGTGCTAAAATTCCTTCTTTTCTTTCTTTCTTGGTTTTGAATCGGTTTGTTAAAGGCATGACCAATTAAGATTTATTCGAGAGTGGATATGTACCTTAAGACAAAATCTGACGCTTCCCTTTGTTGTCTGGAGGAGATTATCACAGGTGATCGGGGAGGAGGTGGATGAGGAGGTGGCGGCGTCTGGGCCGCAAGAGGGGACGAGGATGGCCTCCTTGATCTCGATCTTGTTGGGGCTGCATGATTCGGTGAAGTTGATCTCTTGTACAGGTCACCATCGACGGCGTTGGAGGCCTCCATGCCAGGCGAGGGGTTGGGGGCCGAAGCGAGGGCGGAGGCAACAATCCAGGGAGTTGCGGCGGTGATGCAGGGAGGCATTGGTGGTGATCCAGGGAGCGGTGGCAGTGATACAGGGAGGCGTCAACGGTGATCCAGGGGGGCGGCGCTGATGCTGGGAGGCGGCAGTGCTGAGGTGATCCGTGAGGCGGTGGTGCCGAGGTGATCCGGGGGGAGGCGGCAGTGCCGAGGTGATCCGGGAGGAGGCGGCGGCGGTCATGCTTTGAGGCTGGAGCAGGGCGGCGTCTTTTTCTTCTTTTCTAGTTCTGAGATGCGATTGCGAACTGTCGTGGAGGCGTCCTTGCGTGGGGCACGGGAGGAGGTGAGGGATGGGAGGACTAACCAAATAATAATAGCCTTTACATTTGAGTGAGGAAAGATTAGATTAGATCTGAATCGTTAATTTTAATAGAGATGGTTTTCTGGGTACATAAATCTAGGTAGGATTAGAAGAACTCATCTCTGTTGGGGACACAATACTGGGTGGATTTAGGGAAGTTTGAAGTGGTGCTTTTAGGGGTTAGAGACTAGAGATTAGAGATTAGAGATAGAGATTATAGATTAGAGATTAGAGATGGCTAGACTCGGTGTTGTAACCTAAACCCCCTCCCTCTCCCTCTCCATCTCTCCCCCTCCCATCTCTCTCTGGTACATATATTCTTTTAAAAAGATGAAAATGAAGTGTTGCGGGGACCTCTCCCACAATTTTCCCTTAAAAAAAGTTGAAAAGTTGATACTTCATTGATTGAAGATCAACAATTTGAGGATGTGAATGAAATGAACATCATAAGTTGATAAAGATAATTAAGACGAATAACTTGATAAGTTGGTGGTCAACAACTATGTTGAAAGAACATATGTTGTGGATTAACATAGAGGAAGGAACAACCATGGTGACCAAAATAAGAAGGTGAATATATTGATGATGTGTGATAGAAAGTGGTTTTGTATGGAAAGAGAGTGAAGGGTAAGCAAGGCTCGGCTGCGGGGTGAAGGGCAGGAAAAGGGCTTGGTGCCGATGGACCAAGACAATGGTGAAGAGCGAGTAAAGGCTTAGTGTCGATAGACCTTGAGAGGCCATATGATGCTATGAATTATCTGTGTCAATTATATGAAGAATTTCTGAAGATATGGAGTCGAAGAAAATGATATACTTCAAAGTGGTGAAGAATTTACATGGCTTTGAGAAACGAAATTTCATCATAAGTTGATGAGTGTCATCAAGTGAAAAGATGGAAAGAATGTGTTGATCAATGTCAAGCATATTGGTGAAATGCAAAGAATGAATATTATATGTTGATAGACATCAAGTGCCCTGAAGAAATGGTTGTAATTGAAATGGTATGCATACGAGCATCAAGGAAGACTCAAAATGAATTTGTGCAAAGGTAAGAAATGCATGGCATTTGTTTTTGTTGGTCTTGGTGATTAATAGAGAAAAGACCAGATTAATAAGATAGAATGTTGTACTATTAAGAGAGGTCTTGATGATACTTGAATCTTTGCTAGGTGTTGAAAGCTCAGTCTTGCATTTGAATACTAACCTTGGCAAGGAAACGATAATTTGCAAAGTTGCTCCAATGTGTGTGTTGGATCTTGGATTGAAATTCAGCTTTGATCCAATGTGTTTTGGGTCGTGTATTTAGTTGGGATGTATGCTCCTCTGAGTAAGTTTTCCAAAGAGTCAAAGATAACATAATTTGAACATTGGAGCCAAAAGTTATGAGCTTTAACCGAGTGTTGGTTGTGCAGAAAATAGAGTTGCAGATAGTCCGCCACTGAGGGCGGACAGTCCACCTCCTAACTCTGATTTTTGGATAGAAACTGGGTGTTTCTATGTTGGAAGTTGAAATGAACAGCGAATTGGCCGGCCTTTGTGAGGCAGACAGTCCGCGAATTTGAAAAGGAGTCATTTTAAATAGCTTTGATGTGTCATATAGCAGTTGGGGTTGAACAGCGGACTGTCCGGACCCATATTGATGGACATTATGTGATAGATATGGATACCCCAGGGCCCAGTACGACCCGCTCTAACAAGCCGGCCAAGGGCCCACGAACCGAGGCCCACATTTGACGAAGTCCCGGGTGCAGTTCCATGTTGTGCCGGCCAAGAAATAGATGGCGGATAATTCAGGACTCTGTTGAACCGACGTCAAGATATCATGAAGATCCCGGAGATGGGCTACAGCATACCCGATTTGTAAACCTTAGGACGGCAGACTATATAAGGCGGTCTAGGACAACCCCCTTAAACATCTCAGCTCATTGGTAATCTAGGTTTTAGCCACCATAGCCTACAATACCTGTGCTTGTGCACTCTAAGGCAATAGAATTAATTTCTGCAAGTGCACAGAATAACCCACTGTAGCATTCACCTCGGAGTATTCTGGGGTATCGTATTTATTTCCTCAGGGAAGCAATATGGTTAAAGGATATTGAAGAAATAAGTGAATAGCCTCTACAGTAATGATACTTTGCTAATTCTCGGTAAGATAGACAGGTGGCTAGATAATGGTCAAATGAATGACCGGATAGAAGGCCTGGAATGGCCAGTGACACAGGAGACTCACCAAGGAGCAAAGAAAAGTAATTGGGAGAATTACGGGTGAAGGGAAACCTATGACACTTCTAAACGTAATGAGGACACTCCTAGCATTTATTCATCTCCAAATGAAACTACACTTGATATAGCTGGTCCAATTACAAGGAGTAGAGCTAAACAATTGGAGAAGGAAATTCATTCTTAGGTGAACGTAACCTTATACTTAATAATTGCATTGAATGAACCTATGCTTTTAAGTACTTGTTTCAATGTTCTTAGGAATTGTGGAGTGCATGAACAAGCATGGGATGATGATGGATTCTGCCCACCAAATATATGCAAGGAACCTGGACCTGCAGTGAGTTCATCCTCGCTGTTACAATCACTCTTCCACTATAGATTGCAGCCATGGTTCTTCCTCTTTTCAGGGAGAGAAAGAACTTGTTTTATAAGTAGTGAGGGAGTGATTCCACATTTTCATTGTCCTATTATTTTTGTCTCCTTATTACTAACATGGATGGTGATGAAGACTCTTCTTCCCATAGTGTTTCTACTCAAGAGATTCAGGAGGTGCACGAACAAATGCGTCAATTGATGCATGGAATGCAACAACTTCAGCAATCCATTCAGCAACAACATGGGGAATCTCCACCTCATGATAATGAGGATGATGATCACCATGGTGGTGGCCGTAGCCGAGGATTTGCTACCGGTTTTGATAACTTTGTAGATGGCCATGGTTGAGGATTTGCTTTTGGTTTTGGCCGTGCACAACGTGTTCCTATTGGTGATCCTACTGCTTTTGATGCTGAAGTGCTTTCAAATTATAGTGTTGAACATGGAGGTGATTATGATCGTCGTGGTGCACATGATGATCATGGCAATGACAGCTTTGACTGTTTTGGAGCCCGTGGTCGTTATGGTGATCACCATCGGCGTCATCTTGAACGACGTCACAATGATGATGGTTTGAGCAATGATAAAGTGTCCATTCCTCCATTCAGCAGCAAGGAGAATGCTGATGATTATTTTGAATGGGAAACCAAAGTGGAGCAAATATTTGATTTCTATGAATACCCTGCTGAAAAAGAAGGCAAAGCTTGCAGCCATTGAGTTCAAAGGCTATGCCATAACTTGGTGGAATCAGATCCGTACGGAATATCATAGAGCTGGGCATGACCATATAACTTGCGAAGACATGAAGAGGGAAATGAGACGTCGCCTTGTTCCAGCATATTATTCTTGTGATCTACATTTGCAGCTGAAATGTCTTGTGCAAGGTACTCGCGGTGTTGATGAATATTTTCAGGAATTGGAAATATGCTTACTTCGTACAGGGATAACAGAGGATGAAGAATCAACAATGGCTCGGTTTATGGTTGGCCTCAATAAACCCATTGCTGATAAAGTGGATATGACAAATTACGCAAGTCTCACCTAGTTGGATCATTTTGCAAAGAGGGCTGAAAGGCAAATTGCTGTCTTACAAATACAATAATAGCTGTTGGGATATTATTGCAGTTGTTGATGGTTCTTCATCTTGACACTTGTGACTATTCAACAGAGGATGGTACATTTGAACTAGGTCTGAATTGTTTAGCCATTCAACCTATTCCAACTTTTGCTCACAAAGAAATATTGCACGATGTAGTTTCTCCATCTTCTGACGAGATTACTAGTGCTGATTTTGATGAGTTGCTTGCTGATTTTCCTGATTTGAAACCTTCTATAATGAACACACCATCTCCTTCTTTGGTGGCTAGGCGAGTTCTTTCCACTCAATTTGTTGTTGTTGAACAAGAGTAACGCCATAGTTTGTTTAAATCCCGATGCAAAGTGAAAGGACAAGTGTGCCGTCTCATCATAGAAGGTGGGAGCTGCAAAAATATTGTTAGTACTTTGCTTGTTGAGAAGCTTGGTTTGTAGCCACGTCACCATCCACATCCATACCATATGCAATGGTTAAATAATTTTAGGACAGTTAAGCTTTCAGCCATGATCCGTTTATCATTCTCTATTGGTGATTATCATGGAGAGGTTGATTGTGACATTGTCCCCATGCAAGCATGTCATTTGCTGCTTGGTCGGCCCTAGCAATTTGATGTGGACTCGGTGCATTTCGGACGGTCTAACAAACACACTTTCATTCACAATGACAAGAAGGTGGTTCTTGTTCCATTATCTCTAGAGGAGATACATACTTCAAATATGGCTCACAAGAGAGGAATCTGACAAAAAATATTGAGTGAAATCCCCAACCCAAATAAGGGAGAGAGTTCTAACCCACCCAGCCACATAAAGCCTCAGGCCAATCCTAAACAGCCACGCCACACTGAGTGTCTTTTTGTTAGCAAGAGTGATTTGAGAGAAGTGAGAAACACCACAACCCCATTCTTTGTGCTCTTGCACAAGGAGGTCCTGCTTTCAACTAACGATTTACTTTCATCGCTGCCTAGTGTTGTTCTTGATCTCTTATAGGACTTCGAAGATGATTTTTCTGATGAGATACCAGCTGGACTTCCTCCACTCCGTGGAATTGAGCATCAAATTGATTTGGTACCATATGCTTCTCTTCCAAATCCTCCACCCTACTGCATGAATCATGAAGAGACAAGAAATTCAGCAACAAGCAAAAGAGCTTTTGGAAAAAGGGTATGTTCATGAATCCTTATCACCATGTGTTGTTCATGTTCTTTTAGTCCCAAAGAAAGATGGCTCTTGGCGTATGTGTGTTGATTGTCTTGCTATCAATGCTATAACTGTTCGATATCGCCATCCCATTCCACAACTTGATGAGATGTTGAAGAGGACACGGCGACGTGTCCGAGGAGTGTCCCAATCTTTCACGGTACAAAAAGAAAACAAATCAATTGTTCTCTAAATTTTACTAACAGATTCAGTTATCTTGGCGGATCCCAAATTACTCAGCCTTTAATATGTAGTGAGCCAAAAGAGAAATCTGAGCCACCGGCCAATAGGAATAATTTTTCTTTCAATCATTCCTAGCACGATAGGAACTTGATCCAATAACAGAAACAATATCGTCAATAGACCAGGAACCGAACAACAATAATTCTGACACAAATAAGGCTAATTCCGCTTGATTAATCACCAACAAGAAGTAGCGACAATAGATAAATAATTAGGGTTCAGCTTACAGGATATAAACAAAACCGTAGATAGGTCTTCCACCCGGGGCCACAACGAACCACGATAAGAAGATGAGACCTCGACGAGATCGAGTCCGCACACCCAGGGAGATCCTGATCACGCAGTTCTTCACGAACCTCAGATGGATTCGATAGGTAGTTGGGAGGAGTCACAGTCCCCTCGCTGTCTGGCAGAGAGAAAAAAAACCCTCGACGAAAGACAACAGCCAAATAAAATCCCACCCCCCTACATGGGCGTCAGCCCTGGCTAAAGAAGGCACGCATGCCAGCCATTAGGTTTTCAGGTTAGAAACCACAAAACAAAATACTCCTGGTCCCACCTAAACAAATGGTACGCGCAGGAACCAAAATAAAACAACCTGGACTCCTAATCGACACAAGGCCTTGTGACAAGGGTTGAACCAGTTTCGCTGGATGAGCTGTACTCTCAACTCCTCAACTTTGAGACCAGGATGGATCTCAACCATGGAGGTGAACAAGGCTCGGCCAACATGGTCAGGCGCGGTGGCCGTGGTGGACGCGGTCGCTCTTCTACATCTACTCGTGGTGGCCATGGCGGCTTTGGTCGCGGCGGGCGCGGCAACACCTTTAACAACAACACCAACTTCCACCAAGGAGGACAAGGTCGTCAAGGTGGCCAGGGAGGCTACACCAACAAACGCAGCTCCACCAATGACAGCCGTCCTACATGTCAGGTGTGTTACAAGAAGGGACACACCGCTAATGAATGTTGGCACAGGTTTGATGAGGAGTATGCTCGTGAGGAGAGGCACGTGGTTGCGGCAGCAAGTTCGTATGGGATCGATGCGAACTGGTACACCGATACAGGTGCGACAGACCACATCACCAGCGAGCTAGAGAAGTTGTCAGCTCGTGAGAAGCACAATGGAGGAGAGCAGATCCACACCGCCAGCGGTGCAGGTATGGCAATTAGTCATGTTGGTCAATCTACTATTTAAAACCCTTAATCGTAACTTACATCTCAAAAATATTCTGCACGTTCCAAAGGCTAAAAACAATCTCATCTCTGTTCATCGATTCACCTCAGATAATTCTGCTTTTATCGAATTTCACCCCACCTTCTTTTCAATCAAGGACCAGGAAACCAAAAAACGCTGCTTGAGGGACCATGTCATGGGGGACTGTATCCACTTCCTTCCACACCAAGAATAAAGCATGCCTTCAGTGCCACCAGCAAGCCGTCCATGTCAAGGTGGCATGAGTGTCTCGGGTATCCTGCGTCATCTACAGTCCACCGAGTCATTAGTAGTCACAATTTGCCTTGTTCTTGTGAGTCCAATAAAGAGTCGGTGTGATGCTTGTCAACAAGCCAAAGCACATCAACTACCAAACCCCAAGTCGGTCAGTGAGTCAAGTGCTCCAATAGATCTTGTATTCTCTGATGTTTGGGTCCTGCCCTTGAGTCGGTTGGTAGAAAATAATATTTTGTTAGTTTCATTGATGATTTCAGCAAATTGACATGGGTATATCTCATTAAGTTTAAATCTGAGGTGTTTCAGAAGTTTCATGATTTCCAAAATATGATAGAAAGATTGTTTGATCGGAAAATTTGCGCGGTACAAACTGATTGGGGAGGAGAGTATCAAAAGTTGAACTCATTCTTCAATAGGGTTGGTATTTCCCATCTTGTCTCTTGCCCGCATGCACATCAACAAAATGGTGCGGCCGAAAGAAAACACCGCCATATAGTAGAAGTTGGCCTTCCGTTGCTTGCTCATGCATCCATGCCTTTGAAATTTTGGGATCAAGCTTTCCTTGCAGCTGCATATCTCATTAATCGGATTCCGAGCAAGGTTATCGATTATTCCACCCCTTTGGAACGCTTGTTTCAGCAAAAGCCGGACTACTCTTCTCTCCGCATTTTTGGGTGTGCATGTTGGCCAAATTTGCAGCCATACAACACTCTTAAGCTCCAGTTTAGATCTAAACAATGTGTATTCCTTGGTTATAGCACCCTTCACAAAGGTTATAAATGCCTTGATGTTTCCTCAGGGAGAGTACATATTTCACGTTTGATGAAAATGAATTCCTTTTCTCCAAACTTCACGCTAATGCCGGTGCCAAGCTGCGCCAAGAAATGCTTCTTCTAGGAGAATCTGTTATGACTAGAATGGGAGATAATAGATCAGATGATCAACTGACTAATTTGCCCTCTTATAATTCTAATCCGGTTGGTTTAAGTGATCTTGCACAGCCGGAGACAGGAAATGGCGACTGCACAAGGATTGGAAGTGTATCAACCTCGGCAACCGTACCTACGTTTCTGAATGGGTCTGCATCGCCTGGTCCTCCCGCAAACAACTCCGGCGGCGACACGCTGCCTGTTGTCGACGACCGGCAAGAGGCTGCTGATGCATGTGCAGCCAGGGGCAAACAGCAGGCTGCCACGACGACACGGTTGGAAGATTCTCCGACCAACGTACGTGCTGAGCAGGGAGCAGCTGTGCAACTCTATCTGCCGGGAGTACCGGTGCTGCTATCTGGTGCTGGATCTTCTACGGCTGAAGAGGTGAGACTGGGAACAAGATTGCAGAGTGGGATAAGAAGGCCTAAGGTATATACAGATGGCACTATTAAATATGGATGTTTTACTTCCTCTGGTGAACCAGAATTTTTAGAAGAAGCTCTTGGTGATAAGTCCTAGAAAGATGCCATGGATGTAGAATACATGGCACTCATGAATAATAAAACCTGGCATTTAGTTCCACCACAAGAAGGAAGAAATGTTATAGGTTGCAAATGGGTATATAAAATTAAAAGGAAGGCTGATGGAAGTCTTGACAGATATAAGGCTAGACTAGTAGCAAAGGATTTTAAACAATGGTATGGAATTGATTATGAAGATACATTTAGTCCAGTTGTGAAAGCTGCAACAATTCGTATTATCCTTTCTATTGCTGTCTCTAGAGGGTGGAACCTTAGACAACTAGATGTGCAAAATGCTTTTCTCCATAGAGTTCTAGAGGAAGAAGTGTACACGCCGCAACCACCAGGGTTCGAAGATGTGACAAAGCCCAATTATGTGTGTAAGCTTGACAAGGCGTTATATGGACTTAAACAAGCTCCTAGAGCGTGGTATTCACGGCTTAGTACTAAGCTGTTAAGTCTTGGCATTAAATCCTCCAAAGCTGACTGCTCATTGTTCTTTTATAACAAGGGTAATATCACTATGTTTGTCCTAGTATATGTGGATGATATAATTGTAGCGAGCTCCTCCGTGGAAGCAACGGTGGCACTGTTAAGTGATTTGAAGGACTTTGCTCTTAAGGACCTTGGTGATCTACACTATTTTTTTTTGGAATTGAGGTTAATAAGGTATGTGACAGTATTGTTCTTACTCAAGAGAAGTATGTGTTCACTACCAAAATTGACTTAGGTAGTCAAAACCAGAACTTCCGGTTTCGGCAGGGAGTCCGAGAAAACTAGGAGATTTTATTAGATTCGTATATGTAAAACAATTCCTTGCGGGGCAAGACCTCCCCACCCTATAAATATAAAGGGCCACGGCCGATTGAGGGTATCCAATCGATAAAAAACATAACTTTTATCTTTTTACCTTTTCTTTTGCCCTAGCTTTTCCAATCTACTTTTTGCTGTTCCTCCTTCGTCTCTATGTCGATTGAGGGCGTTCTAGGTGGCCTGCCGACCCTAGAACAACCCAGAGTACACCTGCTCCGACGGGGTCCCTCCTGGGTCGACGTTCTCAGGTTTCTCGCCGGTCTGCTGGCAGAAACCGGAAGTTCCAGTTTCTGAAACCAGAAGTTCTGGTTTTGAGCTCCAGCGCTGCAACGTGTGCCATCGCTCGCTGCACGTGCTAGTGCTCTCGTGTGTTGGTCCGTAATTTTGGCGACTCCGCTGGGGAAGAAAGGAGATCAATCGGCTACCATGGCCGGTAAAATACCTAAACCCGGTGAGGTTGATGCCGATAATATTCAAAGGCTGAAGATTGAGCAAATGCTGGCCGAGGATTAGAAGGCACTTGAGGAAATCAGGAAGAAGATCCATGAGCGCAAACAGCGTGAAGGTCGGGAGTTAGAAGAAGAAGTCGTGAAGCAATATATATCACAATACTCATTGGATCGGCAAGGGAATGTCAAGAAGGACAAGGAAGTCGTCATTGATGTTTCCAAGGTAAAGGTACAATCTGATTCATCTTCCGATGTTAATTCAGATATTGCAAATCTCATTGATACAAGTGTTGTTGCTCATATGAACAATAAGTTTGATGCTATGAATGAAAACTTTACAAAAATTGTTGGTCAATTAGATGCTAAGATTAATTCATTGGTTTCTGGCAAAGGTCCTAGTGCTTCTACTTCTAATGCCGAAAACATTGAGAATCTGGATACTTTTGATAATTTGCATATACCTAAGATTCCCATTGGTGATTCGCCAGAAAACCATATACATAGCTGTACTACCGTTGGTGCTTTGGCTGGTGTAGGAAGCACGATGGGTATTACTAATACTATGATTCCCCATACGGTTGTGTCTAGTGAGTCACCTATGAGTGGATATGTTCCTTTGTCTAATGGTTCGTTGCCACATTCAAGGCCGAATCAAATGCAGGCTCATCCTACATATAGCACAACCCCTCCGAATACTTTTGGTGTCCCCAATTCAGCTTCTAATCGGCCTAGGGCTGATATAGAAGGTTTGAGGGAGGAGATGTTTGAGATGTTGAAACAAACTTTTGGTAGAGATCCTAGAGCCACAAAAAGAACATACCAGAAGCCTTACCCTTTAACTTATGAGTGTGTAAATTTTCCACGAGGGTTTAGGATTCCTGAATTTACTAAGTTCACCGGTGATGACAATAGAACCACATTAGAACACATAGCACAATTTTTTATTCAATGTGGTGAGTCTAGCTACAATGATATTTATAGAATAAGGTTATGTCCTTTTCTTTGCCGGGTGCTGCATTTACATGGTTTGCTTCATTACCACCTAATCCTATTCGTAGTTGGCCAGATTTAGAACAAAAATTTCATGACTATTTCTTTATCGGTGAATCTGAATTAAAGTTGTCAATGTGACATCCCTGATGTTTTAAAAATTTAAAAATACACTAAAAACAGGGGAAAAGCAAAAGGGATGAAAACACACTCAAATTGGGGTTCAAATTCAAAGTTTAAATTCAAAAGGGCTATTTTGACACCCAACCGAGATCTAAAAATTTTCTTACTAAAAATGAAAATCTCTAAAAACAAAAGTTGTTTGGCATCACAAATGAAGCCTAGTTACTGTTGGAAACTTTTTCAAATTTTGTAGTTAAGCCCCTCGAAAACCCCAAAAACCATGCAGAACACCTTTTCAAACACGACTTGTTTGAGCTTGAAAAATTCGTAATTTCATGTTCACCCCAAAAAGAAAGTTATGTCCCACCTTTCAAACTCCAACTTTTGTGTTTGCACTTTTGAAAGTTTAGTTCAAATTTTGAGAAATCCACTTTTGAACCGGGGAGCCCCCACGGGCGCCCGACAGCCAGCTCGGGCAGGCTCTGCCCGAGGCCGCCAGCAGCCGCCACGTGGCCGGTGAGCGGCGGCGACCCAATCGGGCCAGCCAAAGCCACGGCAGCCACGTCTCTCCTCCCCGCGCACACGCCAGCGCCTACGTCCGGTCAAGTCGCGCGCTGTCCGCGCCCTGACAAGCCTCGCCGCGCGAGCGCCCTCATGCCGCGTAGAGCCCCGCGGTTGGCCGGCGGAGGCGCACACCGGACAGAGCTCCTCGCGACCCGCTCTCGTGCCCAATCGCTCGCCTACGCCATCCCGCAGCCTCACCCGAGTATCTCTAGCCCCCAATCCCGTGCGCGCTTGGCCCAAAGCTCACCAAGCGCACTCATGGCCGCCTGAGCGCCAAGGGCACGCGCATGCTCGCCTCGAGCACCTCCTTGCCGTGTCGAGCTATCCAGCCTCTCTTCTAGCCTCGCCTGAAGCTCCTCTACCTCCCCTATAAGAAGAACAGTGACCCCGTGGCTTGCGCGATCCCAAACCACCTCGCCGGAGCACCATTGTCGCCGCCGAGCTTCACCTCATCGTCGACCGCCCGCTCCGACCTAGCAGCCGCCACACGGACACTGCGATGAGCTTCCTCGACCCTCAGTGAAGCTCGCAGGCCGTCTTCCCCACCCCAAGCGCCACCCCACCTTGTTGGCTGCGAAGCAGAGCAGCAGAGCTCCACTGCCCGACGTCACTGGACCTCACCGCTCCACCCCTGGCCTTGGCTCCTCTCCTAATCAAGTCGCGGTGAGCTCATCTACGCGCTCCCTCACTTCCCCCGCACCGGCTCGCCGTGCCCTTGCCAGAATCCGGCCGCCGGTGAGGCCAAGGGCCTTTTTGTGTTCCCCATTTTAGTTCTAGGGGCCTACATGCAAAATGTAGGGACCCTTTCGTAAGGTTTTAAAAGGTCTAGGGTTCCCTGCGTAAAAAGATTCTTTAGATCTAGTTCAATTTTCTGAGATCTTGTAAAATCAGTTAAAAACCGTAGAAAAATCAGACAAATGCACAAAAATACTCCCCGGACTCGTGAGGTTGTAAACTCCAAATCTCATGTTTGCATGTATACACTTTTGATGTATGGTTTTTCAATTAAAATTCAAACTCAGTTTTTAGAGTTTTGTGCACCATTTCAAATCCTTAGCTCCTTTGTAGCTGAACTTTGGATATGTTGCTTGTGTGGTCTGTAGAATCACTGTGTCCAACGGGGACCTAAAAATATGGCATGTAACTTTAGTTATGAATTGTTTAGTGATTCTATTCTAGCTCAGTCCTGCATTTATTAAAAATATTTCATGCAGTCAAAAATCACCAACTTTCACCAGAGGTCTAGAAACTTGTTGGCACATGTTCAAAAAATGCTAAACTTAATTTTTGACCCTGTTTATTCTATAAAATAAATAGGTGTAGGTTTTTGGTTGGGCAATTATTTAGGACTGTCCAAGTGTTATTTTTAGCTACCACTTGGCCAAAGCTCTTCTTTTACTCATGACTAGCTCTGGTAGAGAAATCTTCAGTTTTGGAAGTATTTTTTATTTTATATGAATTAATCTTGATTCTTTGAGCAGCAACTTGTACTAATTTTAATAAATTCTGTACAGCTCGATTTTAGCTAAATTTTGGGGTGAGCTTAGCTCTTATACTCCTATATCTGTCATAAAGTTTATAGATAAGAAGAATGAACAGAAACAGAGAAACAAAAATGAGAAGAAACTAGAGTAAATTGTGTTTTCATAAAAAGATATAGATCAAATTGACAATTAAGCAAATATGGTGCATGCGATGCTAAATTCTAGAACTGAACCTTTGCATAAGAAATTATAGTAAAAATTATTTTATATGTGTACACAATCACCATCAAATAAAGTTTTAAGCCTAGCATCCCCTTTTCTATTCTTCTGAAGAAAAGAATGGTATACTTTGGTGTCTAGGTGAATATGCCCTTCAAGTGCCTTAACTTTTAGACCTAAAAAAGGCAGCAACCCTTAAATTGTGCATCTCATGTAGAAGGCGCTCTCGCTGACGGCACCTACAATCTCATCCCCGCCAACGAAGAAGAAGCTCCTGAAGGTGGTGCCAACGTCATCGTGATTGACCCGGAGTCTGACACCAGTGTGGCTCAAGAAGGCAAGCCCCGGAGCATAACCTAAGTTTTAAAGTTTATGCAACTTTGAATTATTTATGCTTGTGCATTTATGTTTCAAGGAGTTATTTGAATACCCTAGTTGCATAATTCTAGTACCTATGTCTTGAAATACTAGTATGATAATGTCGATAGTGCAATGCTTTAGGACCGTTACAAGTCGAGTGAATTCCTATCACTCGCGAGATATAGGAGTTACTTGTCTTTACATATGTTGGAATCATAAGGATGGACAGGCGGGATGGTATGTGTAGATCTCCCGTCCGTGTATGATAATTGGATTAAGGTCGTAACGTGTGGTATCTGTGTGTCAAGTTTCTGAACGTACCACGCACATGCCGACCTATGGGAATCGGTAAGCCCGGTACCCGATTGATACAGCTAGGACCGATAGCCTTCTTTCCTTGGAAATGTATTTTCCCTTGCTGTACACATGTGGTTACGTGCGTGAGATCGGCCGGCTTTAGTCCGCGAGTATCCGATAACCTTGTACCCTAAGGGAGTGGGAGTTGGTTGCGAATTGTGGATTGATAGAAAAGGTTGGGTAGTGCTTGTGCCTTTTACAGTAAGCATTATCCGTGTGTGTTGGGTTTCCCTGGCCAGGTAGTGAAATTCGATTCGAACTGTCCGCTTCTCGCGGTTAATGAGACTGCTTGACCGTTGTGCTGCATTGAGTAACAAGTGGAACTATGAGGATGATAAACTTGTTGTATGTACTAAATTATATTGCACCACTTGTATGCTTAGAAGGGTTACTAATCTAGAATGGTTAACACTATTAGAATTTGATGCTAAAATCATGAAAATAATGATTCACTCTTAGTTGCTTTCTGGCAAAACAAACCCACCAGCCAAAAGCCTTTCATGTCTAGAAGTCAGTGATGTAGTTTTCACCCGACGGGTAAGCCTTGCTGAGTATTAGTATACTCAGCCTTGCTTGTGGCTATTATTTTAGGTACTACATTGGATGAGGCAGTGAATTCCGTCGCATGGCCTACCCTGGTTCCTCCTGGCTGGCACGTCGAGTGGGTTCCGTCCTCTTCTGAGGACCGGGAGGAGTAGCACCATGGAAGGCTTCATTATGGTGTTGCTATGTATCGTCGTTAGATAATTTCTGCCGCTGAACTCTCAAACTTTATTCCAATTTCAGACTTGGTTTGTAATAACTTGATGAGACTATTTATGTTAAGTTAAACTTGTGGGATGTTGTAATTTCTCGGACTCACCTTCGTGTGGGTGTGTGTGTTGTTTCGATCGTGAAATTCGTGGTTAATCGGGTATAATCCGATGGCGCTCCAGCTTATTCCGGATTAAGTGCCTGACTGCTTGATTAGTGGTCCGTGGGTACTTAACTTGGAATAATTTCGGAGTGGTCCGCCACAGTCAAATCTTACATCGGTTAAGCAGAAGTTGTATGAAACTGCCACTGATTATATTAGAAGATTTAGAGATACTAGGAACCGATGTTATGGTTTGACAATTTCTGATAGAGATTTAGCTGATCTAGCTTTTGATGGTTTACTTCATTTTCATAAAGAAAAGCTAGATGGGCAAGAGTTTTAAGATGACAGTCAAGTGTTACAAAAAGCTTTGGCTAATGAAAGCCGAGGTAAAGACACTAAAAACTCACAAAAGTGTAGCAAGAAAGCTAATCGTCCTATTTATACCGTTCAATCTGGTGATTTGGACGATGAAGGCAATGATGTATATACTGCTGAATTTGCATGGTCACCCAAAGGTAAGTCTAGTACTTGTGCTTCTCTAAAGCTAATCCACAAGAATCGGCAAGAAGAGATGAAATTCACTTTTGATGTGGCCAAGTGCGATAGGATTTTTGATGAGTTGTTGAGAGTTGGAACAATTAAATTATGTCATATTATGCCGCCACTTGAAGAATTCAAGAAACGTACTTATTGTAAGTTTCACATTTCTTATTCTTATGCAACTAATGATTGCAATGTGTTTCGTAGGCACATACAATCGGCCATTAATGAAGGACGATTGGTTTTTCTTGATACGCAGGCTGATCATAATCCTTTTCCTGTAAATGCTTTTATGAATACAATTGAATTAACAAACCCAAAAGTGCTCATTCGGCCGGATCAAGCCAAAAAAGCCAGGGGAAAGAATATCAACATTGGAGAGGAAAGGCCTGAGAAGAAAGTGCCAGTGAAGGAGACCCCTCAAATTGCAGCAAAGGCTTCGACGCTCGGGGGGCAAGGCAAGAGGAAGGAGACCAGTACTTCGAAAACTGGTACGACCGGTTCTGAAACCGGAACTTCCGGTTCTGACACGGGAACGTCCGGTTCTGAAACCGGAACTTCCGGTTTGAAAACCAGAACCTCTGGTTTATCCAGGGGCAGCAGGGCCTATTCCAACTTAAAGATCAAGGTGAAGCCAAACTTTGAAGAACTTTTGGCCAAGTACGTACAAGAATAGAGGAGCTAACCAGGAACAGGGAAGTTGGCCAAATAAAGGTAAGAGATCTGAATTTTCACCAAAACCTAAGGAGCAACCAATGTTTTATGAACCTCAAGTGAATTATGTTCATACACCTTATTCATATTTTGGACCGACCACACCTTGGTCTTGGTCATATCCTTGCTATTATTCACCTTTGGATTATGGTAGTTCATATATGCGTCCTTGTATTATTCAATATTCACCTCCATATCCAAATTATGGTTCAATGCAAAAGTCGATTGTTGTTAGCAATGATCTGGATACAAGTGCATATATTGAGCAAAAAGTATATGAGAAATATAGCAAGGAAGGTTCAAAGTCCCCACAACCGAGGTGGTGTCCCTCAGGCTTGTCTCATACTCAAAAGAGGAGATTGCAGTGGTTGCAGAAGCAAGGATCCATGGAACAACAAGCGGGGGTGATGCCAGCAAGGTCAATGGTAACTAAGCAGGTATGGAAGCCAAAGCAAGTTGTCCTTTGAATAATTGCAAATTTTATGGCCGATAATGTTTTATCGTTCTTAAAGAGAAAAAATAATATATGTGGCCGATGTATTGTTGACCATCGTCCTCAGGCAATTTTGGTCTAGAAGTTTGTTTCTTGATACGCTAAGCTTTACCAAGAAACAGGGGGGCATATGTTGACGACCAAAATTGGCTTAGGTAGTCAAAACCAGAACTTCCGGTTTTGGAAACCGGAACTTCCGGTTTCGGCAGGGAGTCTGAGAAAACTAAGCTGTTAAGTCTTGGCGTTATATCCTCCAAAGCTGACTGCTCATTGTTCTTTTATAACAAGGGTAATATCACTATGTTTGTCCTAGTATATGTGGATGATATAATTATAGCGAGCTCCTCCGTGGAAGCAACAGTGGCACTATTAAGTGATTTGAAGGACTTTGCTCTTAAGGACCTTGGTGATCTACACTATTTTTTTTGGAACTGAGTTAATAAGGTATGTGATAGTATTGTTCTTACTCAAAAGAAGTATGTGTTCACGACCAAAATTGACTTAGGTAGTCAAAACCGGAACTTCCGGTTTCAGCAGGGAGTCCGAGAAAACTAGGAGATTTTGTTAGATTCGTATATGTAAAACGATTCCTGGCGGGGCAAGACCTCCCCACCCTATAAATATAAAGGGCCACGGCCGATTGAGGGTATCCAATCGATCAAAAACACAACTTTTATCTTTTTACCTTTTCTTTTGCCCTAGCTTTTCCAATCTACTTTTTGTTGTTCCTCCTTCGTCTCTACGTCGATTGAGGGCGTTCTAGGTGGCCAGCCGATCCTAGAACAACCCAGTGCCTGCCCCGACGGGGTCCCTCCCGGGTGGATGTTCTCTGGTTTCGCGCCGGTCTGCTGGCAGAAACCGGAAGTTCCGGTTTTGAGCTCCAGCGCTGCAATGTGTGCCACCGCTCGCTGCACGTGCTAGTTCTCTCGTGTGTTGGTCCGTAATTTGCACCAACAGTATGCATCTGATCTGTTAAAAAGAGTTGGAATGTTAGATTGCAAACCGGTCGGTACACCTCTATCTACTTCGGAAAAATTATCATTGCATGAAGGAACTTTACTAGGACATAATGATGCAACTTAGTATAGAAGTATAGTAGGAGCTCTACAATACTTATGCCCTACTAGACCTGATATTGCATTCTCAGTCAATAAAGTTTGTCAATTCCTTCATGCTCCTACCACGGTACATTGGGCAACAGTAAAGAGAATACTCAGGTATGTCAAACATTGTACATGGTTGGGGTTGCATATACACAAATCGCCATCTACACTGGTGACTGCTTTTTTTGATGCTGATTGGGCTGGAAGCATAGATGATAGAAGGTCTACAGGAGGCTTTGAGGATCCAATCTTGTGTCGTGGAGTGCACGAAAGCAACCTACAGTGTCAAGGTCAAGTACTGAGTCTGAATACAAAGCTATTGCTAATGCTACAGCTGAGCTGATATGGGTTCAAACATTGCTGCGAGAACTAGGTATAAAAAGTCCTAGAGCTACTAAATTGTGGTGTGATAACTTGGGAGCAAAATATTTGTCAAGCAATCCAGTTTTCCATGCTAGAACAAAGCACATAGAAGTGGATTATCATTTTGTACGAGAGAGAGTTCAAAAGAAGCTACTGGATATATATTTTGTGCCTTCAGGGGATCAACTAGCAGATGGTTTCACCGAGGCGCTGTCAGTACGGCTTCTGGAAAATTTTAAAGTCAATCTTAACCTCAAGAGGTTATGATTGAGGGAGGCTGTTAGAAGATAAGGTTTATACTCGTGTTAATCATGTAAACTTGTAACAACTTATGACTTGTATCGGCCAGGAGATGGTTAGTTTGTTGTAAACTAGAGATAGATTAGATATGGTTGTTGTAACAACATCTCCTGGCCGGCTCTCCAAGTTGTTATGCTTGTGTGAATCCTTTGCGCCATAGAGCGCCTACATAACACGAAGGGCGGCCCCTAGCGGGGTAAGACATGCTTTACCATTGCCCTCTGAACTTTTACAAGGAGACCCAGCAAGGGTCGGCCAAGCTATGTGGAGGCCCAATACAACTCGAGTTCGAGTCCACCTCGGAGTCCAGGAGCTGCCTTCGTTAAAACGAACGCACATGCCACATACAGAGTCCGATTTCGACGATCCACATATGGTTGGAAAGAAGATTTCATAGAGCTTCAAATGGCATTGATTTGAGGCCCAAATTCATCCTGAGTTGTGGGAAATTGTCCGAACAAGGTGTCCAGAATCTGTCCCGGTGCTGCGTTACCGTCTTTTGGCCTTTGGGCCGTGTATCGTCATCAAGCCCATTAGGGGGCGTGAGAAGGGGGTCACCCACGACCCTGAGCTCTATAATTCAGTAGCTGCTGCCTTCGTTAGGGTTAGGGTTTGGGTTTTGCTTAGATTAATCTGTCCAAGAACAGTTTCGCCATCATCGGTTTGTGAGACCCCAACTCGTGAGATTAATCATTCATCTGCAATTTTGTTGCATCTTTCTTGTTCTTGCTTGTGTTCTTCGATTCGTATGCAAGGATTAGCTTTATTGGCGAGGCCAATCGTGCAATGCCGGTTGATAACCTAAGGAGATGTGGTGCTGCGATTGCGGGGCTCAGAACATGTTGTTCGGAAGCCGGATCGAAGTGTGTCGCGACTCCACCAAATCGTCGCTTCTCTAAACCTTTCGGAAGATTGGGAACCCCAGCTTCCATCAATTGGTAATCAGAGCTTCAGATTTGCCATTAGGTTCGCCCTTACCTAATTTAATTTGTGTCATTCTTCCTAAAAATCCAGAAATTGCCCTACTAAATATATGTTATCATTGTTTCCGCTGTCCTATAACCCTTTTGAGCCTCACAATTTTTCTTTTTAGATTGCTTTTCTGAATTTTGGTCCCTTGTGTGTCATTGTGTTCGTCGCGTTTAGATCTTGTCAGGGTCTAGTGTTCTGCTTTGTTTTTCCACCACGCCATTGTTTGGTCCTCCTATTTTTGTCTAGTGTGTGGTTCATACTCCTGGCTACGACTCTACACGAGATATTTTCAAGTTGATTTCTGTGCCTAGGTCCAGCTAGTTGTATGTGTTTTCCTGTTGGCATCAGAGAAACATAAAAGGATCTTGTGAAGACCAGAGATAAATCTATTCATTGTGTCGTTCCTCAACAAAATACAATTTCTATATTCTACGACCCATTATTTTGGTTTGTTCCTAATTAGAGATAAAAGTTTCCTTCGGAATATAATAACCCTCACGTTGTGATCCTTTCTGCTCAGACAAGTTAAATACAAGGGCTGTACATCACTAGTTCAGATCGATTTCTAAGGTCTCTTGTAATACTTTGCAGCAGTTCTGAAGAAAAGAGAAAAAGGCATATGTGCCAAAAAAAACTGCACAAAAAAAAGGAAAGAAAGAAAGAAAAGTGTAGAAAAAATTCAGAATTATTTGCCTCCTCTAAGTCCTTGAGCTGAGTTGTATTGGTACTTGCTTGAATTAGGTCCGAGACGAGTTTAGGCTGGTGACATAGATAATACCTTGGGACTAATTTTCCGCTTTGCAATTTCTGAATTGATTTATTGATATTCCTTGCTACATATATTTGTCCTCCTAAGCTCCACGTATTACTTTTCGAGAACACAATTTTTGACCCTTGCAATCGCTGGATCACATCTTCTAGGTAATCCTTTGCTTTGCTGGTAAGAACCTTGTAAGACCTTGGTAAGGTGCTTCCTTTTGCTATGTTGATTGATTGAGAGGCACCATCACACCTGCATAGGAGATTATTAGGGATAATTAATTGTTGTCATTCTTTTATGACTAGTATTTTGCAGGACAATATGGATATTATAGAACAACATGTGCTCAGATCTCAAATGCAGAAGGCGGAACAAAATCAAGTCAACAATTTGTTCCAGATTTTCTTTGTTGTGAGGAATCGATGTTGTCATGTCATCATTGACTGTGATAGCAGCCACAACATTGCAAGTTTAGAGTTAGTCGAGAAGCTTGGCTTGACCACAGAGCCACATCCATCCATTTTCTTACTACATCCAATCGGTAAATTATTGCGATATCATAAAGGTAGATAAGATTGCACGTATAGAATTTTTTATTGATGTTTACAAGGATAGTGCAAAATTTGACATAGTACCTATGCAAGCATGCAATTTGTTATTTGGTGAACCATGGATATATGAAAATAATATTGTGCATAAAACAATTGCTAATGATTATTCTTTTAAATATAAAGGAAAAAACATTATTCTTAAACCTGTGAGTATTGCTGAAATTTGAAAAGAAGATCTCATGAGAGCAGAGAGAAGAAACAATGAGCCTTTTAGAAAAGAATGGGCAATTTTAGATGTTACAACACCTACATCTAAATCTGAAATTTTACGAAAAGATCATGCTATTTTGCCTCTTGTTGGAACTAATGTTCTACAGCATATACCCAAACAAGAAGAAAATGAGGAGCTGACAACAACATATGAAGATTCAGGACCTTTGTAACACCCTAAAAATGCCCTATTTAAAATTTAGTAATTAATTGACTTTTTATATTCAAGTGCTCATGAAAATGCAGGGAAAATAAAATTTTGAATAATTAAAAGCAAATATAGGGTATAGAAACATTATTGTTGCATTCATGCTGGTACATTTGTTTTTGATTGTTGAATTCAAATTTTAATTTATATTTGAATTCAAATGAGTGTTTGAATAAAAGAAAAACCTTTTCTTTTTCTCTCTCTTTTTCCTTCTCCTTTTCAGCCCAGCCGGCCCACTTCTTCTTTCTTTCTTCCCCGCGGCTCATCCTCTCTCTTCTCCTCGCGCGGCCCAGCAGCGCCAGCCCAGCACCGCAGCCCGCCAGCCCGTGCCTCCCTCTGCGACTGACAGCCCGGTCCCACCTGTCGGCGCCTTTCTCCTCCGCCACAGCCGCTGATGCACTGGCCCCACATGTCAGCTGCGTCTCCTACCTCCAGCCGTGGGCAAGCCGAACTCCTCCCGGGTTTTGCGCCGTCGCGCCGCGGTGCCGCGCCCAGACTCCCCGGCTTGGCGAGCACGCCAAGGGGGTCTCCACCGCCCCTATAAAACCGCTGCCAACCCCCTCTCCGCGAACCCCTAACCCTAGCACCGCCACGCCCAGCTCGCAGCGCCGCCGAACCCTAGCCGCCGCCGCCGTCGTCTTGAACTCGATTCGCCGCCGCATTGCTGCCAAAATCGGGTCCAGGAGCTTCGTGGTGTGGTGAGGAACTCGCCGAGCCCCTAAACCCCCTCTCTCTCCCTCTCCTCCGCTCGTGCGACCTCACCGGAGGTGGCCGCCCGCCGCTGTTCGTCGCGCTCCTCCGCCGTCGCTCGACCCTCGACCAGGACCTCAAAAACCGACTCCCCATCTTCTCCTCTCCCTTTTGAGCTAGCCGCGGCGAGCTTCGGAGCTCCGTAGCCCCCGTTTGGCTCAACTCCGGTGAGCCGGTGTAGCAGCGCCGCCGCAACCGCCAACTCCGGCGACCAGTTTATCCCCAACGCGTTAGAGCCGTTCAGATCCAATCCGACGGTCCAGATCTAAACCGGGTCCGGTTCACCGTGAACCCGTGGACCGCGGTTCACGGCCGGTCCACGGCATAGAAGACCGTGACGTCATGCTGACGTCAGCCCTCTGCCGCCGCCGTGCCAGTTTTGCAAAATAGCCCCTCTGTTTTGCAAAAATCAACCCGCGGTCCACCTCTATTCAAAAGTATTTACAACTAAGTCCTTTTTTCGGTTTAGCCCCTGCTCTTTTGAACAATAGTGCACGCCGTCCTAGATGGCATTTTTACTCGTTAGCCCTTGGGTTTTTATACGAAATTATGTTTTAGGTCCCTGGTTTCTTTTAAAAACACCCCTGGAAGCCTAAAAGTCTTACCAGCAAGCCCCTAGAGCCTGCTTTAAGCGTAGTTTCTCCGTTTTAACTCCGATTTGAGTGATTTTCGCGCTCATGTGTTCGTAGCGAAGCGTACAGTAACTCTAAAGCCTTCTTTTCATATTTTCTTTATGTTTGGTGTACTGTTCTAATCAATGCCTTGTTTGCATGTATGTGTGGATGCTTGTGTGGTGATCGATGTGAGTAGTTGACGAGCCGTTCGAGTTCGCCGACGATCCTGTTCCCGAAGAGCAGGAGCAGCAGCAGTTCATTGAGGAAGGCAAGTATAACGCGGACAATCCTTGTTACCTATACACCATTTAATCATACAAATCATATGCATGTGTCTAATATTGTTAAACACTAAGGATATTCCTAGTTTACCCGGGTTTTATGCATTATGGTTAGTATTTGCTACGCGCTGCAACCAATATTTACTTTTATGTTAATATTGAATTAATGGTTCATTTCAATGGTGACTAAAAGATGCTTTTTAGCAACATGGTTCGGGGAACTAGAGCATGTGCTTTGTGCTTTGTTCTAGTGTCTCTATAAGGTTTGGTCTAGGGAATTAGAGCATGTGCTTCGTGCTTTGTTCTAATGTCTCTCCGTAAGGTCCGGTTCTTAAAGCGACAACCCAGGAACTTGTTCGCCGCCGTTGGAACTATATTGGCTCTGGTCTTGGATAATTAGCTTGTACGTCTCTAGCTCGCCAGTGGTTACCGGAAGGCGTATGTGGGGAGCATGGGTGAGAGTATAGTTTGATCCATCGAGGATGGTTTTATCCGTTGGCTATGTCTCGTTAGGCAAAGTCCCGTGATGTAAGCGCCCGATGTACGGCAGCTTCACACGTTGTGATGATTGCGCTCTCGCTCTGGACGCCATTGACCCCCTCACGTTGCGCCCTGAGCGTACGTCAATCTCGATGCCTCGGGTTATGCTGCCTATGTTGAACCAAAACGGCTACTGTGCTTGTTAGGGTGTTTTGTGAAAGTCCTTGTAACATAAATTCTTTTGGATTTATGTGACCGGCAGGTAAAGGGCGAAACCTCTGCAGAGTGTTGATCTATCATGATAGCCGTGCTCACGGATACGAGCGGTCTGGATCCTTTTTTATTAGAAGATGATATTAGTGGTTGATGTTGGTTGTTCTATAATCACGTATACCTTATTAATGGGTTTATACTTGGGTTCTACTCATTTGTAGTAAACTGGATGAGAATAAAATGAAACAACTAAAAGTGCTAATGCAGTATAACCATGTCAAGCCTTTTGTTCTTGCATAACCCGTGTTATACTTGTTAAGTAAGATGGTTTACTTACACTTGCAACTATTCAACAAAATCCCGGATGGGTAACAGATGGAGCATTGAATGATCAGTTGCTTGCTGAGTTTCCGGAGGATCTGCCGTACTTCTAGCTGTGTTCAACCAGTCGGTGTCCCTGTGGACTTGAGGCTCTACTAGTTATGAAACGTTTAATAATATTAAGACTTCCGCTATGTTATTTGTTTAAGACTGTCTTGTGTTAAACTCTGATGTAAACTATTTTATTCGAGCATTGTGTTCTCTGTGATTCAATATTTGTAATCTATATGTGTTCTGTGAACATCCTGGACACGCATATAGAAGCATTCGGATTCCTTGGAAATCTGGGTGTTACAACCTTCTTCTCGCAATGCACCTTTGACTGCTGCTGCATATGAGGCCAAAGCTATTACACATGGTGCTACAATCACGGAAGGTGAAAATTGTGATATGCTGAATTTTTCCACTGATCATGCTAATATAGAGCAACTGTTAGTGGAACCTACTTTTAATTTACCTTTGTCACAAGATGATGGGCTTGATATTTCTTGTGATAAAGAAGAGTTGTGCGCAAATGATTCATATATTCCTATGCCACAAGACGTCCTTGGGCATCTTTGAAGTCCTTTCCACATGTTTGGGGCCTGCTCCAACTGGGGCCTGGATCCCATGTGTGAATAACAAGCCCGCGATGATATTGTAATGATGTGTTTCTACCTTCAGTCAAATAATGATATGGACATGTGAAACCAAGTGAATTACATAACAAATCATTATACAAATGCGGAAACAAATTCTCCTTACGACCAATATTCATAACTGATGGTGTGATGTCCTCATCATCCTCTCCTTCACCCATAGTTCTCCAAATTACTTTCCTTCGCTCCTTAGTGAGTCTTCTGTGTCGCTGGCCATTCCGGGCCTTCTATCCGGTCATTGATTTGAACATTATCTAGCCACCTGTCTATCTTACCTAGAATTAGTGAGTGATCATTACTATAGAGGTTATTCACTCATTTTTTCAATACCCTTTAACCAAATTGCTTCCCTGAGAAAATAAATACGATACCCTGGAATACTCCAAGGTGAAATGCTACGACAGGTTATTCTGTGCACTTGCAGAATTTAATTCTATAGCCTAAGAAACACCAACAAGCATTTTTTACGTCGTTGACGGGGAAGCAATTAGCTAAGAATATTGTCGATTTGTTTGATAGACTTTGTAGTTCTGTCACCACTAATTTTAGCGGGCTTACCACTACTTTTTTTTGTCTTTGTGATAAATGCAGGGCAGTGCATGACCGGTTTCAACCTACCTCCAAATTTAGATCCGAATCTAGAACGTATTGGGAAAATTGTTTGACGTAGAGTTGTGCCACCACAGTTGACACTCAATGTGGAGTCTGATTCTTCAGAATCCTCGGAATTCTCATATTCCTCAGCTCCACCAGCATCACCACCAGCTATGGCTGCCCCCGCCAGACCCTTCGCGAGTTTTCAGCCCCCTCAAGCAACAACTTTCCTGGGCTGAATGGCAACCAAGGTGCTGATGGTTTTGAGCTGAAGACTGGACTTGAAAATATGGTACAGGCAAATCCTTTCTGTGGAAAGGAAATTGAGGACATGAATGCACATCTCCAGAATTTTCTAGAAGTGTGCAGCACTATTGATCCCAAAGGTGCCACAATTGATGTATCCGACTCCGGTTATTTCTGTTTTCCCCTCTTGGCAAGGCGAAGGAGTGGTTCTACGGCGTCGTTCAACGACTGGCAGGTTTGTGCTGATGCATTCCTGACCAAGTACTTCTCGGTGGCAAGACCAACGCCCTCAGCAGGAGAATATCAAGCTTTCAGCAAAAGGATGATGAATCTATTGCGGAAGCTTGGGAGCGACTGCAAGAGTACATTGCAACATGTCCACACCATGGCATGGAGCAATAGCTGATTATTTAGAATTTCTTCCATGGCCCGACACCTCGGTCGCAAGATCATTTGGATGCGGAAGCAGGAGGAGCATTCTTGTCTCTCGATGTTGCCGGAGCCAACACACTGGTCAACAAGATAGCCTCCCACCAAACTTAGTTTTAAACGTTATTTTCCATTCATCACCAAGTTTCATGCGGATTTGATGATAGTCGCTACGCAAATCAATCTTAGTAAAAATTATGGAACCACTCAATTCATCTAGCATGTGATGAGCTCATGGATCATCAAAGTACTTCTACTATATTTATTGAAAAGCTTGATGGAAATTTTCCCAAGGTAACAGATAAATTTTCTACATAGTTTGGATCATCTGTATTGACGCAGAATAATATGAACCAAGGAGTTGCAGCTAGAGTTGTTACTTTGCCAGCAAGAATGATATTTAAAGGGGTCAATTTACACAAGGGAGAAAATATCCAAGTCGACACATCATACAAAGTGCAGGCTAGGTAAATGTTGTTGTGCTAATTCTATTTATGTCAACACGTGAGGCTGCCCATTATTTAACCAGTGACTCAAACTCAAGGTTCAAGCCGGTGAGTATGTTCTCAACGATTTCTTCATCATCAATGGGGCGTCCTGCTGCTGCCATATCGTCGCCAAAGCTTTTCAACTTAGCAAAGTACTCAGCAACATTCATGTTACCTTTCTTGGTTGTAGTCAAGGCGAGGCAGAGGTTGACAGCCCGTGCACGAGTCTGAGAGGCGAACATTGCCTCAATGGATCTCCATGCTTCAGCCGCCGTCTTGGACCGTGCGACTTGAGTCGAGAAGTCTGGTGTAATGGACGAGAGCAGAAAGCTAAGGATCTGTTGATCCTTGGCCTCTCAATCTTCAAACTCCGGGTTGGGACTCTGGACTCCTTTGTTGACGATCACCGCCTCCGGCGCCTTGGAGGCACCGGTGAGATGCCCTTCGAGTCAAGCACCACGCATGGCAGACCACACCTGGGCTTTCCAAAGGGCATGATTCGCCCTGGTGAGCTTCTCGGTGACGGACTGTGCGACGAGAAGGTTGGATGGGTAGGACGACGAAGATGTCGACATGGTTTGACGATGGATCAAGGAAGGGTTGGCTCTGATTACCATGTAAAAGTTCAGAGGGCAATGGTAAAGCGTGTCTTACCGTGCTAGGGGCCGCCCTTCGTGTTATATGGGTGCTCTATGGCACAAAGGATTTACAAAAGCATAACAACTTGGAGAGCCGGCCAGGAGATGTTGTTACAACAACCATATCTTATCTATTGCTAGTTTACAACAAACTAACCATCTCCTGGCCGATACAAGTCACAAGTTGTTACAAGTTTACATGATTAAAACGAGTATAAACCTTATCTTCTAACACTCCTAAGGTGGTGGCCAAGGGGAAGGACATCTTTGGGCATCTTTGAAGTCCTTTCCACATGTTTGGGGCCTGCTCCAACTGGGGCGTGGATCCCATGTGTGAATAACAAGCCCGCGACGATATTGTAATGATGCATTTCTACCTTTAGTCAAATAATGACAAAACATTATACAAATGGGGAAACAAATTCACCTTATGACCAATGTTCATATCTGATGGTGTCATGTCCACATGAAAGGGGAACCTATCATACTTCTAAAGGATGAGAAGTCTCCCTAGCCTTAACCTAGCGTTACCCTTAGCTGTCGGGAACCTTAACTTGCTTCAACGGCTAGAGTGGGATGACCCAGATTGGGAGGAGAAGGGGATCCTCCGGGCTTAGCAACTACTGTTATGAGAGCACTCAAACATGGTGGACTACAAAGGATAGACAGGGTTGTCACCACCTGTTGCCTACCATAGCGGTACCATGGGGTGAAACACACTCCCTAGCTGGCGCTAAGTCAAACACCATCTCTGCACCTAGAGCTAGAAACCCCCCATGAGGCCTTGACAGAGGAAAGTCACTTCACTCCAGGAGTTTACAAGCTCCGGGTTCAAGATAGAAAGACCCGCGAGCAAAGCTCACGACAAAGCCAGATATACCCTAATACTAAGCTAGAGGCGAGAAGATAAACTTCCACTCTCTCAAGATCAATGATCAAAATGGATGAATATAAGTGTTGGAAATCATGGAGAAATTAGAGACCCTAAATTTGGTTGGAATGAGGTCTGAGATGGGGAATTGCTGACGATGGTAGCTGCTAGGCAGCCTTGCCGCTACCTTCGATAAGGTTTGAGTTTTGTTTAGATTACTCTGTCCAAGAACAATTTCACCGTTGCATCGGTTTGTGAGACCCCAACTCATGAGATTAACCATACATCTACAATTGTGTTGCATTCTTATTTGTTCTTGCTTGTGTTCTTCGATTCGCAGGCAAGGAGTAGCCTTCTTGGAGAGGTCAACTGTGCATCTGCCAGTTGATAACTTGAGGGGACGTGGTGATGCGATTGTGGGGTTTTGAACATGTTGTTCAAAAGCCAGATCGACATGTATCGCGGCTCCACCAATTCGTTGCCTACCAAAACAATTTAGAAAATTGGGAACCCTAGCTTCCATTAGTCGTGGCATCCGCGCTTCCTCTTCCTCGACTCATAACACCAGCCATCCTGCTCCCTCAACACCCACATCGTTGAGCAAGAGGCCAGCAACAATAAGGTGGATAAGGGAGTGGAGGGAATGTGGCTAGCAGCAGCTGCTGCAAGCGACTTCACGGAGGAGTGTAACACCCTAAAAATGCCTTTCTTGAAAATTAGTAAATAAATTGCATTTTATATTCAAGTGCTCAAAATTAATATAGAAAAAATAAAACTGTTGAAGGAATTAAAAATAAATATAAGGTTTAGAAACATTGTTGTGCAATTCATGTTGGTGCATTTCTTTTTATTGTTGAATTCAAAAATTTGATTTTAATTCAAATGAGTGTGTTTGAAAAAGAATAAAAGAAAAACATTTTTCCTATTTCCTATCTCCATTTCTTTCCTAGCCGGCCCACTTCCATTGCTCTTTCCGCTGCCGCAGCCCATCTCCTCATTTCCTCTGCCGGCCCAACAACCACCCCAACGCAGCCCGACTTCCTCTCTCTGCGCCTGACCAGCAGGGCCCACCCGTCATCCCCTACCTCCAGTGGTTAGGCCGAGCCAGGTTCGAATCGAACCCGAGCTCAAGCCCGACCCCGTGCCGGCCACCCTTGCTTCTTGCCTTGGAGCTTTGCAGGAAAGTGAGGAAGCTTCCCGGCCAAACCCCGCATCCTCTCGCCCTGTCTCGCGTCCACGCAGCATCGCCGGCCTCCGCCGCCCGCCATAGCTCGTCGCTAGCCCTCCCTGCCCTGCAATCCTTGTTCCCGACCGGCCAAATCAATTTCCCCTCCTTCCCTCTCTCTCCTACACCTTGAATCATTGAAAACAGTGCATCCTAGCACCAGGTTTGCTGCACGCCGGTGAGCTTCCGGCGAAGCGCCGCCGTCACCCGCCATCTATGGCGACCCCCTGAGCCCAATTGACCAGCACCGTCCGATCTAGATCCTACGGCCACGAATAGATGTAATCTAGTCAGCAGTAGGTCAAATCGGTCAGCCTAGCCATTTTGCAAAATAGCCCCTGTGTTTTCCTCTAATCAACCCACAGTCCACATCTATTCAAAAGTATTTACAAAACAGTCCTATTTCTTTGGTTTTAACCCCTAAACTTTTGTAAAATAGTAGCCGCCGTCCTATAGGTTCGGTTTTACTCTTTAGCCCTTGAGGTTTTATAAAAAAATATGTTTTAAGCCCTCAGTTTCTTTCTAATACGCCCCTGGAAGTTTAAGTCTTTCGCCAGCAAGCCCTTATACCTTATTTTATGTGTAGTTACTTCGTTTTAGCTCCGATTAGAGTGATTCTCGCGCTCATGTGTTCCTAGTGAAATGAAGTATAGTTTAAAAGCCTTCTTTTCTTAAGTTGTTAATGTTTGGTGTGGATGCTTGTGTGGTGATTGTGTGGTGATTAATGTCCTGGCTTGTGTGGATGCTTGTGTGGTGATTGATGTGAGTAGCTGAGGAGCCATTCGAGTTCGGAAACGATCAACGTTACGAGGAGCAGGCTCAGCAGCAGCAGTACTATGAGGAAGGCAAGTATAGCACGAACAATCCTTGTTACCTATACACTATTTAATCATACATTCAAATGCATGTGTCTAATTTTGTTATACATTAAGGTTGTTCCTAGTTTTTACCTTATTCCTTGTTTACCCGGGTTTTATACATTATGGTTAGTATTCACTATGTGCTACTATCAACATTTATTTAATTGTTAATATTGAATTAATGGTTCACTTCAATGATGGTTAAAAGATGCTTTTTAGCAACATGGTTCAGGGAGCTAGAACATGTGCTCTGTGCTTTGTTCTAGTGTCTCTTTAAGGTTGGTTCAGGGAATTAGAGCATGTGCTTCATGCTTTGTTCTAATGTCTCTCCGTAAGGTCCGGTTCTTCAAGCGGCAACCCAGGAACTTGTTTGCCGCCGTTGGAACTAAAATAGCTCTGGTCTTGGACGATTAGCATGTACGTCTCTAGATCGCTAGTGGTTACCGAAAGGCGTATGTGGAGAATATGGGTGAGAGTATAGTTTGATCCATCGAGGACGGGCGATCCATGGGCGTAATTAGTCAATCTTGATGCCTTGGACTATGCTGCCTATGTTGAACCAAATCGGCTAATGTGCTTGTTAGGGTGTTGTGTGAAAAGCCTCGTAGTGTAAGTTCTTTTGGGCTTTACGCGACAATTGGGGAAAGGGCGAAACCTTTTCAGAGTGTAAATCTATCATGATAGCCATAAGCTCATGGTCATGAGCGTCCTGGATCCTTTTTTATTAGAAGATGATGTTAGAGGATGATGTTGGTATATTCTATAAGTACTTATACATTATTATTATTATTGGGTTTACAATTGGGATTCTACTCAAACATAGTATCTTGGATCAAAATAAAATGAAACAACTAAAAGTGCTAATGCAGTTTAACCGTGTCAAGCCTTTTTTTCTTGCATAACCCGTGCTATACTTGTTAAGTAAGAGGGTTTACTTACACTTGCAACTACTCAACAAAATCCTGGATGGGTAATAGATAGAGCAGTGAATTATTAGTCGCTTGTTGAGTTTCTGGAGGATCTGCCATATTTCTAGCTGTGTTCAACCAGTCGGTGTCCCCGTGGACTTGAGTCTCTACTTAGTTGAGAAACGTTTAATAATAATAAGACTTCCGATGTATTATTTGTGTAAGACTATGTCTTGTGTTAAACTCTGATGTCAACTATTTTATTCGAGCATTGTGTTCTCTGTGATCCATATTTGTAATCTATATGTGTTATGTGGATATCCTGGGCACACATATGGAAGCATTCCGGTTTCTATGTAATCCGGGTGTGACAAGTAGGTATCAGAGCCGTGTTGACTGTAGGATCACAACCTAGATAGAACGGTCAATTAGATTTTGCTTAATCCTTGCTCTCTTATTATCTTCTACCTTGGAGTTGAGTTTTTGTTGAAAAATGGTGTTCTACCCTACCCCTGTCTATTGTGAAAAAGTTTCTAACCTTTGATTTCATGTTCTCCTTCATCTTAATGCTATAGATGGCTCGAACGTACCAGACAGCCTGCAAGAGCACCTGCGGCTACCTTCCACCCCGCATCGCTGAGTACCCGTTGGTGGCACACAACCCGTATGCCTACCAGGATTGGGAAGACAAGAGCGAGCAAGAAGAGCTTCTGAGGCAGCAGGCCGAAGAAGAGCAGCATCAGGAGTCCGAAGAGGAAGATCCCGAGGAGCGAGAGACAGAATCCTCGGAGTCATAGCAACAGCAAGAAGAGCCAGCAGAGCAGCAGATGGGCACCACATGAGGCGGCGCTAAGGAAGATGCTAACGCCAATGCAGGAGATCCGTCAGATGATGAGGAAGAGCCCCAGACTCCCCCACCTCCATCACAACCTCAACTAGCACCAGGCACGATGTGGTGGATTGTCTACGACTTCGTCTGAGATTGGGGCGACAACTTCTACCACCGCAGGCTTCTCAGAGTGCTTCGTAACCACTATGGCTTTGGCAACGTTGGAGTCGAGTACCGCAGTGAGTGGTGGACGCATCTCTTCTATCGCAGCTTCTGGTGGACCTTGGGGTATGTGAGGGTGACCGATTAGTGGGCGAGGGCAGCTCATGAGATATCGGTTCACTTTGCTATTACTGACCAGGATTCTCAAGAGGTAGGGATCGCTGATTCCACTCGCCATGCCTACCATGTATACCGCCATAAGTTCTTCACGGAGATCGAGGATGAGCTAGGGAGGTGGTACCCACGCCGGAGGAGTGGTGCAACAGCTTGCACCATTGCATCTACTGCTAATGTTCAGGACCCCAATCTAGCTTCAACAGTGGTGCACTCGTGGCTACCCTCAACATAGAATTGGATGTTGTGTCAGATGAAAATTTCATGCTAAGGAGGAAGCTCACCGCTGCGCAAGAGAAGAATGAAGCGTTGCAGCATCTCATGGGATGACCTGCTCCACGTAGTCCGGAGTTCCGTGGAGAGTCACCACCACGTAGAAGACCTCGCTACAACACTCCGGCTTCTCGCACCACCATCGACCCCTAGAGCTCCACCATAATTTGTAATAGGGATCGAATAGAACATTTTCATGTAAAACAAAAAACTAGTCTAAGAGTGTCGTGTCTTGTGTGAACCATGTCTTCATATGCTTGAATGAATTGTCATTATGCTTATGAGTGATTTGGATCTTTTGTAATGATTATGATGAGCGCGGATGTAAGTCTGCAGTCATCAGTATTGGATTAAGGTATAAGGATTTTAATGAGTAAATAATTGGGTTCCTTATCTCTTGTGCACACCATCTACCGTTTTCTCTGTTATCTAGGTTCCTTATCTTGTCAGTTGAGTGGATCTTCCTTAGTTCATCGGGACTAGCTCTGAGTTTTTGTGAGAAGTTATGTTTGGGACAATAAAGGGGGTAGAATTTATAGCACACCCGATAGTCTTGAGTTCCAATGGATGACTCCAGGAGTATCAGTTGTATGCTAAGTGGAGCAAATGTGAATTCTGGCTGAAGGAGGTATCATTCCTGGGCCATGTGTTGTCAAATGGAAAAGTAGCAGTGGATTTGAAGAAGGTCAGAGATGTGCTAAATTGGGTGCCACCACAATGTTAGTGAAATCAGAATGGCAGGATATTGTCGGTGTTTTATCAAGGGATTAGATTGCCAAGCCCGTGACGTCATTATTGGAGAAGGATGCCAAGTTTGTTTGGAAAGAGGAGTGCCAAGCTAGTTTGAGGAGTTGAAGAAAAGATTGATCACTGCACCAGTATTGGTATTGCCCGATGTCACCAAGAATTTCTCAGTTTATTGTGATGCGTCTCGTCAAGGGTTGGGATGTGTACTCATGCAGGAGGGCAGAGTTGTGGCATACGCGTCTAGACAGTTGAGGAGACATGAGCTGAACTACCCGCCCGACACAAGATTTGAAATTGGCAGTTGTAGTTCGTGCTCTGAAGGTCTGGAGACACTATTTGATTGGGCACAAGTGTGATATTCATACCGATCACAAGAGCCTTAAGTATGTGTTCACGCAATCCGAGTTCAACATGAGGCAACGTCGTTGGCTAGAGAAGATCAATGATTTTGATTTGGAGATTCATTACCATCCAGGAAAGTCCAACTTGGTGGCACATGCCTTGAGCAGGAAGAGCCATGTGAATATGCTTACAAGTATGAATTCGCCAGAAGAGTTCAGTTGGGAATTTGAACGATATAGAAGTGGAGCCAACATTGGAACAGGAGATCCGGAAAGGTCAACTAGAGGATGAGGAAATCAAGGAATTGACTAAGAAGATTGGGCTAGGTAAAGCGCCAGGATTCTGATTGGATGATCAAGGGACAGTTTGGTTCGGTGACAGAATAGTGGTTCCAGATCAGCAGCATATCAAGGATATTATCTTAAGGGAGGCGCACGATTCAGTGTATTCCATCCACCCAGGAAGTACTAAGATGTATCTGGATATTAAGGAGAGATTTTGGTGGTATGGTTTAAAGCGAGATGTCGCAACCCATGTAGCTCTATGCGATGTATGCCAAAGAGTTAAAGCTGAACATCAGAGACCAGCAGGTCTACTTCAGCCTATGAGATTACCGTAGTGGAAATGGGAAGAAGTAGGTATGGACTTCGTAACAGGCCTGCCCCGCACACAGAGAGGTTTTGATTCCATATGGGTGATCGTGGACCGATTGACTAAGGTGGCTCACTTCATTCCGGTGAATACCACATATTCCGGTGCCAAACTAGTAGTACATGGAGCGGATTGTATGCTTGCATGGGGTACAGAAGAGGATAGTGTCAGATCGAGGTAGTCAGTTTACATCGCACTTCGGGCGCAAGTTACATGAGTCTATGGATACAAAGCTTCATTTCAGTTCATCTTACCATCCTCAGATAGACGGTCAGACCGAGAGGACGAATCAGATATTGGAAGATATGTTGAGGGCATGTGCATTGCAGTATGGGAGTAGTTGGGAGAAAAGTTTATGCTATGCGGAATTCTCGTACAACAATAGGTATCAACAGAGTCTCAAGATGTCACCATTCGAGGCTTTGTATGGGAAGAAGTGCAAGACACCGTTGTTTTGGAATCAGACTGGTGAGGGCAAGGTGTTCAGACCTGAGATCTTAAAGTGGGCAGAACAATAAGTGCAAGTGATCAGGCAGAATTTGAGGGCAGCTTAGACACGACAGAAAAGTTATGCAGATGTGAGATGTTGAGATCTTAGCTTTGAAATTGGCGACTTTGTGTATCTCAAGGTGTCACCAATGAGGGGTGTGAAGAGATTCAATGTCAAAGGCAAGTTAGCACCTCGTTATATTGGACCTTTCAAGGTGTTGGAACGCAGAGGAGAAGTGGCTTATCAGTTAGAGTTACCAGAAAAATTGGCGGGAGTGCATGATGCGTTCCATGTGTCTCAGCTAAAGAAGTGTTTACAGGTGCCGAAGGAATAGATTTCGATAGAAGAATTGAATGTGCAAGGGGAACTTACTTATGAAGAGTATCCGGTCAGGGTTATGGAAAAATCTGAGAGAGTCACCAGAAACAAAGTAATACGTATGTGCAAGATTCAGTGGAATCGTCATTCAGAGGAAGAAGCAACATGTGAAAAAGAGGATGAACTCAAGGCAGAATATCCACATCTCTCCCAATCCACGTCCGAATCTCGAGGACGAGATTCACCTTAAGGGGGGTAGGTTTGTAACACCCTAAAAATGCCTTTCTTGAAAATTAGTAAATAAATTGTTTTTTATATTCAAGTGCTCATAATTAATATAAAAAAAACTTTTGAAGGAATTAAAAACAAAAATAAGGTTTAGAAACATTGTTGTGCATTTCATGCTGGTGCATTTCTTTTGATTGTTGAACTCAAAAACTTTATTTGAATTCAAATGAGTGTGTGTGAAAAATAATAAAACAAAAACATTTTTCCTATCTCAATTTCTTTCCTAGCCGGCCCACTTCCTTTGCTCTTTCCGCTGCCGCTGCCCATCTCCTCATTTCCTCTGCCGGCCAAACAACCACCCCAGCGCAGCCCGTGCTCCCTCTCTCTTTCTACGCCTGACCACCGGGGCCCACCCGTCATCCCCTACCTCTAGCGGTCAGGTTCGAATCGAACCCGAGCTCAAGCCCGACCCCGCGTCGGCTGCCCTTGCTTCTTGGCACGCACACCGAGGCCCCCGCCTCCTGCCTATAAAACCCGCCGCCGCAGCCCTGAGACCCCTCTTCCGCTGCAGCCCCTACCATAGCCGCCCCAAGCTCAACCACCGCAGCTGCAACCCTAGCTCCGAGCTGCCTTCGTCGCCCCATTGTTTCGCTGCCTTAGAGCTTTGCTAGAAGGTGAGGAAGCTTCATGGACAAACCCCGTATCCTCTCGCCCTGTCTCACATCCGTGCAGCATCGCCGGCCTCCGCCGCACACCATAGCTCGTCCCCAGCCCTCCCTGCCACGCAATCCTTGTTCCAGACCGGCCAAATCGATTTTCGGTCCTTCCCTCTCTCTCTCCTGCACCTTGAAACATTGAAAATGGTGCATCCTAGCGCCGGGTTTGTTGCACGCCGGCGAAGCGCCGCTGTCTCCGGCGACCCCCTGAGCCCAGTTGACCAACGTCATCCGATCTAGATCCTGCATCCACGAATAGATCTAATCTAGCTAGTTGTAGGTCAAACCGGTCAGCCTAGCCATTTTGCAAAATAGCCCTTGTGTTTTCCTCTAATCAACCCACAGTCCATATCTATTTAAACGTATTTACAAAACAGTCCTATTTCTTTGGTTTTAACCCCTAAGCTTTTCTAATATAGTAGCCGCCGTCCTATAGCTTCGGTTTTACTATTTAGCCCTCGAGGTTTTATGTAAAATTATGTTTTAAGCCTTCGTTTTCTTTCAAATATGCCCCTAGAAGTTTAAGGCTTTCGCCAGCAAGCCCTTATACCTTATTTTATGTGTAGTTTCTTTGTTTTAGCTCTGATTAGAGTGATTCTCATGCTCATGTGTTCGTAGTGAAATGAAGTATAGTTTAAAAGCCTTCTTTTCTTCGGTTGTTAATGTTTGGTGTACTATTCTAATTGAGTAACCTTGTTTGCATGTACTGGCTTGTGTGGATGCTTGTGTGGTGATGGATGTGAGTAGCTTAGGAGCCGTTCGAGTTCGGAAACGATCAAGGCTATGAGGAGCAGGCTCAGCAGCAGCAGTACTCTGAGGAAGGCAAGTATAGCACGGACAATCCTTGTTATCTATACACTATTTAATCATAAATTCAAATGCATGTGTCTAATTTTGTTATACATTGAGGTTGTTCCTAGTCTTTACGTTATTCCTTGTTTGCCCGAGTTTTATGCATCATGGTTAGTATTCATTACGCACTGCTATCAACATTTATTTAATTGTTAATATTGAATTAATAGTTTACTTCAATAATGGTTAAAAGATGCTTTTTAGCAACATGGTTCAGGGAGCTAGAACATGTGCTTCGTGCTTTCTTCTAGTGTCTCTTTAAGGTTGGTTTAGGTAATTAGAGCATATGCCTCGTGCTTTGTTCTAATGTCTCTCCGTAAGGTCTGGTTTTTAAAGCGGCAACCCAGGAACTTGTTCGCCACCGTTGGAACTATAATGGCTCTGGTCTTGGACGATTAGCATGTACGTCTCTAGCTAGCCAGTGGTTACCGAAAGGTGTATGTGGGGAATATGGGTGAAGTATAGTTTGATCCATCAAGGACGGGCGATCCGTTGGCTATGTCTCGTTAGGCACAATCCCGTGTGGTAAGCTACCGCGAAGGTAAGCTTCGCACGTTGCGTGGTGCGATTATCTGCGCTCTTGATGCCATTGACCCCCTCGTGGTGCGAATATCCATGGGCTTAAGTCAATCTCGATGCCTTGGACTATGCTACCCATGTTGAACCAAAACGGCTACTGTGTTTGTTAGGGTGTTGTGTGAAAAGTCTCGTAGCGTAAGTTCTTTTGGGCTTTACGCGATAATTGGGGAAGGGCGAAACCTTTTGAGAGTGTAAATCTATCATGATAGCCATAAGCTCACGGTCATGAGCATCCTGGATCCTTTTTTATTAGAAGATGATATTAGAGGATGATGTTGGTATATTCTATAATTACTTATACATTATTATTATTGGGTTTACAATTGGGATTCTACTCAAACGTAGTAACTTGGATGATAATAAAATGAAACAACTAAAAGTGCTAATGCAGTTTAACCGTGTCAAGCCTTTTGTTTTTGCATAACCCGTGTTATACTTGTTAAGTAAGAGGGTTTACTTACACTTGCAACTATTCAACAAAATCCCGGATGGTTAACAGACGGAGCAATGAATGATCAGTCGATTTCTAAGTTTCCGGAGGATCTGCCATACTTCTAGCTGTGTTCAATCAGTCGGTGTCTCTATGGACTTGAGGCTCTACTTAGTTGAGAAACGTTTAATAATAAAAAGACTTCCGTTGTGTTATTTGACTATGTCTTGTTAAACTCGAATGTAAACTATTTTATTCGAGCATTGTGTTCTCTGTGATCCATATTTGTAATCTATATGTGTTCTGTGGACATCCTGGGCACACATATGGAAGCATTCAGGTTTCTATGAAATCTGGGTGTGACAAGGAGGAGGGCGGATCTGGAGGCGGCGCAGCATGAGGGGAGGTGTGGATGAGCTGGACGGGCAGCATGGCGGAGGAGCCGAGGGGGCCTCAAGAGAGACCACGTGGGAGGAATCTTCTTTTTTTCTCTTTTTCGTGGGAGTCAGAGGTGAAAGAAAAAGAGGAGGGAAAAAGAAGAGGGGAAACCAGAAGACAAAAAAAGGAAAGGAAAAAAGAGATGAAAAGATGAAACAAAAGGAAAGAGAAAAGAAGAAAGAAAAGAATAGAAGGAGATAGAAAAAATAAAAGGAAAAAGAAAAGATGAGGAAAGAGAAGATGGTGGTTGCGATGGTGAAATAAAATATAGGGTAGATACAAAATATAAAGGATGATGGGTGCGAGAGAAAATGATATAAAGGAAGGGATCTCGATGACCAGAATATAATATTGATGTTGATGACAGAAAATGGTTTAAAGCCAATCAGGCTGAGACAACCGGTCTAGACCGTTTGTACATGCGGTTAGACCGGCTGGGTTCTGTAGCCGATCTGGCAATGTGCCAGGCGGTCTGACCGCGGCGGTCTGACCGCCTGTCCCCGAATCTGAGTAGAACTAGATTTTTCCATGTTTTTAGATCTGTACAAGGACTTCCTTGCGGGGCAAGACCTCCTCACCCTATAAATATAAAGGGTCGTGGCCGATTGAGGACCTCTACCCAATCGTACAAATCATTGTCTTACTTTTTATCTCCAAACCCTAGCTTTTCCAACCCCTTTGCTTTCCTTCTTCGTCTCCACGACCTTTTAGGACGATTTAAGTGGCCTTGCAGACCTTAGAACAATCCTAGGTTCACAGCCTCCGACGGGTCCCTCCCGAGGTTGTGATCGTAGGCTTTCGCGGCGCCTCTGCTACAGGTGGTCTGACCGGCTGCGTTCAGGAGCTCCGGCGAGGAGAATTCGACGACCGCGCGATCTAGCGTTTTCGTGTGTTGACCAGAAGTGCGTCAACAATTCCTTTTAGAGAAAGCAGATAGAGTAATGCAACTATAGATAGCATGTTTAGTTGTTAAAGTTGGTATAATTTTGCTATACTAGATTCTATAGAAAAACGTGTTTTGTGAGAAAGAATCAATCAACACTAAACACATGCCAGCCTAGGGGTTGATAACGAGCGATTCGAGCCGAGCTCGGTTCGGCTCGGTGTAGCTCGTTTTCTAATTGAGCTAGCTGGCTCGGCTCGTTAACGTAACGAGCAGAAAACCTAGCTCGGCTCGGCTCCCGAGCCAGAGCAGGAACGGATGAACACAAATTAAATCAGAGAACAAAGGCCATAACAGATTTGAATCCACTTCGAAATCCAATACTGTTTCACAAATTAAAATCAAACCCTCAATTAAAAATCAACCAACCACTAGAATCCAATATTGTCTTCTCAAATCATAGATCTTTGGTCACTATGGGGCTGTTTGGTTGTCCAGCCAAGTCAGCCCTGGAAAAAATCCAGAGCCCGGCTAGCCCCAACATGGTTTGAGTAATGCTTTTCTTTAGCGTTTGGTTACCTGCGCTAAGTTAGTCAGCTCTCAATTGTTCTTGTTTGGTTGGGTGCATTAGCTTGGTTTGAGGTCACTCTCAACTTTGTGTGGTGAGTTTACCCTTTGCTTCATGTGGTAGTCGACGTCGTCCTCCCAGCATATCAGGCCAGCGTCCACCATCGCCGCCCGTTGGAACAGCCCTGGCATACTTGTCATACGCTAGCACGAGCTCCGACGGGGAGCACAGAGACCTCCAGTGAGTGCCCAGTGCCTGGAGTGGCAGCGGTGTGGGGACGGCAACGCACAGGGCCTTGATCCATGCTAACGAAGCCGAATCGATGACCATTGTGCCAAACAGAAGTGAGGCAGGGCCAAATCGAGGTCTCGCGCATCTAAATCGAGCTCCTTTGCGGCCAAATCGAGGTCTCGCGCATCTGAATTGAGCTCCTGTGCAGTTTCTCCAAGCACAGCAATTGCATGCTGCAGTGACCACGGTGCTGCACGCGCGTCGCTGCCGGCGTGCTGAAGCTCGCGTCAGACTTGCGTCGCAGGCGCGAGAAGGCCTGGGGGAGAGCGCGACTGAAGGGGAATAGGAGGAGAAGGTGGCAGACGAGAAGAAGACGAGGCGCAGGGAGGCGTCATGCCAGTGGTAGACAACAAGGACGGCAAGCATGACGGCGAAGCTGAGGAGAGCGGCGCAGAGGAGATGCGACCCACAGAGAAGGCCGTTGGGGGCACGACGATAGTGACTTGACCTCGCAGGTGGTGGTGGCGGCGACGGAAGAGATGGATGTCGGTGGCAAGCAGAGGTGACATGTTTCGGTCACTGGCCGCTCCAGCGCTAGTGCATGCCTGCATTGGCGGATGCGACCCCTGACTGCGTTTCAAGGAAGCCAGGCCAAGGGCCTCCTTTTGCACTATCTAGGCCTGGTTTAGGACCGTATTAGGGAAGCCTAGTAGCCCCTAAGCCACCCAACCAAACAACTCCTATATACTCGTAGCAGAACAGGAAGAATCAAGAAAATAGAAAAAAAAATCCAAGAATCCAAACTACGGAGAAAGATTCGGTCTTGTTTGAGGTCGCTTGCTTGTCGAAGCACCATCTCACCATGTGTGTGTTGTTGTTGCCTCATCATGGCGTGCTAATGCTCAGCAACCACACCAAAAGGCAGGGGAGGAACGAGCGGCCCAGCTCACAAGGTACGAGTTATTACAAGCCGAGTTTGAAACACCCTTAAAATACAAGCCATAGAACAAGGGTCTAATTACAAACTAGCTTTATACAACTAAATAGACAGAAGAGTTCTTGAGTACTTAAAACATCTAGAGCCATCTGGGACCTTCGATGCTCTAGGACTTCTGGCTCTCTTCTTCTGCTTCGGTTTGCGGAACCTCCTCTGGAAAAACAGAAAGGGAAGAACCCTGAGTACGAAGGTACTCAGCAAGACTTACCCGTCTTACCAAAGAAAAGACTCTCAAGGAGGAATGAATAGGCTTAGGGTGGTTGGTTTGGCTGACCCGACCCTTGCGGAAAAGCTCACTAGGAATGCGTCCTTATATAGCAGTTTTATTTCAATTTAGTATTAGCTATTCATCTAAGTGGGAAATGCCTTTTTCACTCAAGTGATACTAGGTTCAAACAGCATTTTGAATCACTCCCATATACTAGTTCAACTTGTTTCCTCTACGATGTTTAACACCTGATCAAGTGCACTCATAACCAAGAGTAGTGTTGACCCGGATCCATATACATCCTGCAGGAGATACCCAGCCCCCAGCCACGCACAGTCGTACTTACTGTACGCAACAACCTTTCAATCAGTTGGACCAAGGACCGGAAATATCCTTACCCGAACCCGGGAAAGCATCCCCACGTGGGCCCCACGTCTGGCGACCACCCCGTGAGTTCCAGATGACGATCCCGCCTTTCTCCGACCCAGCAAGCACCGGTAAGCGATATTTCCAATCCACGAGCCAGCTAATCTAGTTGGCTTTACTGGTCCCATAACCCAGTAAGAAACCAGGTAGAATCACTTGATCAAACAGGTAAACAACGGATCGGTCCTTAGTGCATTTAGCTAGTAGGCAGAACTAGGAATTGAGCTTTCCTCAATCCATTCTATCCCTCTCTGCCCACTCTCTCTTCCACTATTTTCTCATATGTGATTCATCTATGATGAGTAAGTACCTATATCATCATTAACATATTAAAACCTAGCAAAGCATAACTAAATGAATACTCTATAACCCATTTACTTCTCTTTCTAACAAGGGTAGTGCTAACAAGGAGTAGTTTATGCATCAAAGTTGTCATTCAACTCCTAACTTAATGCACATACAAAAACATAATATTTGGACTTGTGATATTCTGAAATAAATAGGTGAAGATGCAATCCGGAGCTTGCCTTGGGTTTCAAACAGACTAGCAGTCTCGGTGGCTTCCTGAGACTCCTGAGCAACCCAGAAAACTTCTTCGTACTGAACCGGGTCGTCAGAGAAATCCACGTACTCCACTTCCGAGGTTTCCGATTCTATATGCGATGCAAGTTAGCGATGAGAAAATGCAAAAGTTTGAAAACATAACATAAAGTTTATTTCTCGATACAGTTGCAAGCCAACAAAGCTATCCAAACCTTTCCTAAAGAAAAAGTTATTTTATAAAGTGGGTGAATTAATTCCTATTTCTTTTATTTAGGTAGTAAAGGAAGAATTCCTAAGTATACCAAAATTATTTTCTATTCTTATCTATCACTTATCTATTGTTAAAAGTGTTTATAAAACATAAATCCTATTTTAGAATATTTTTACTACTATTCTAGTCATTTTAAGTAATTAATTTCCAAGTTGATATTATTAGTAAATTCTAAACATCACAATTTTTCGGGTTTAGCATTTTTAGATTATATAGAAAAATCTAAGGAATTTATCAAAATTTATTTCATATTTTTCTGATTTTTCTATAATTTTCTAGAATTAAAACAGTAAAAGAAACTCACTTTAAATCTATTTCTAAATCTATTTGGTCTTTTTACAGAAAACCCCCTGCGCTTTCTTTTCTTCTCCACCAAAGCCCCTGCCCCCGCGGGACAGAACCCCCCCGCGCGGACCGCCCCCTCGCCGGCGTTGACCTCCGCACGCTCGCCGGCGGTGAGGTCCTCCGACGACCACAACCAACCTTAGGGCCTCCCTAAGCTATTGCGCACCCATTCTTGGCCTCAGGATCGTTTTAAAATATTCTAAAAATATTCCCGGTGAGCCGCTCGCGTGATCATCGCCGTCCGACCTTCCCCACTTCACTCCTTGCCACCAAAAGTTGCACCATCGTTCCTTGGTTCTTTTCCACCCACTCGCGATCCTTCTCCCCCACTCCAGAGCCCGGCGCAACCGTTTCTTGGAGATCACCGTCGACGACACGCCGTGGTAAGAGCTCCTCCGTCCTCGGGCTTGTGCAGCTAGGTTGGTCGGAGTTAGATAGCTTGGTAGGTTTGCTTAGCGACCTAGAAGAAGGTTTGAGGGGTTAGTCCGTGTGTTACGACGTTCCCCCGGTCGGGAACGGCGTTCGACGTCATGGCGCCCCTCCGCCATGGCCGGCGCATGGCTGCAGCCTTGCTCAGGACTCCTCCGGCCGTGCTGATGTGCGCGCTGGGTGCGGGGAGGTCCACTGGTGCTCGTAGGGTAACTGTTAGGGTTGGTCTCGCCGTGAGTGAGCCGTGGTGCGCTCGCCACCGCGGGCGCCACGCGCGCGCTCGCCATGGCCGCCATGGGGAGTTCGTGAGTATAGCACTGCGCGGGGTAGCTCGGGATGTGCGTAGGGTGTCGCTTGGCTCGGCGATGCTTGCGCGCCGTTTGTGAGGCTGGTTTGCGCAGTGTGATCGCCGGAGTACGGCACGCCACCGAAGCTCCGCCGCCGTGCCGCGGGGAAGCTAGGGTTAGGGTTCGTCGGGGAAGCTGAGGCCAAGAATGGGTGCGCAATAGCTTAGGGAGGCCCTAAGGTTGGTTGTGGTCGTCGGAGGACCTCACCGCCGGCGAGCGTGCGGAGGTCAACGCCGGCGAGGGGGCGGTCCGCGCGGGGGGGTTCTGTCCCGCGGGGGCAGGGGCTTTGGTGGAGAAGAAAAGAAAGCGCAGGGGGTTTTCTGTAAAAAGACCAAATAGATTTAGAAATAGATTTAAAGTGAGTTTCTTTTACTGTTTTAATTCTAGAAAATTATAGAAAAATCATAAAAATATGAAATAAATTTTGATAAATTCCTTAGATTTTTCTATATAATCTAAAAATGCTAAACCCAAAAAATTGTGATTCAGTTGAGTGGTTACTTATCTATCTAGGTGATAAAATATTTTTGCATACAGGTTGTACTAAGGTCACCCAGCATTTATGAATCAACCTCCTCTTGTTCAACTTGTTTCCTCTACGATGTTTAACGCCTGATGAAGTGCACTCATAACCAAGAGTTGTGTCGATCCGGATCCATGTACATCCTGCAGGAGATACCCAACCCCCAGCCACGCACAGTCGTACTTACTGTACGCAACAACCTTTCAATTAGTTGGACCAAAGACCGGAAATATCCTTACCCGAACCCGGGAACGCACCCCCACGTGGGCCCCACGTCTGGCGACCACCCCGTGAGTTACAGGTCACGATCCCGCCTTTCTCCGACCCATCAAGCACCGGTAAGCGATATTTCCAATCAACGAGCCAGCTAATCTAATTGGCTTTACTGGTCCCATAACCCAGTAAGAAACCAGGTAGAATCACTCGATCAAACAGGTAAACAACGGATCGGTCCTTAGTGACTTTAGCTAGCAGGCAGAGCTAAGGATCGAGCTTCCTCAATCCATTCTATCAACCTCTGCCCACTCTCTTGCAACCCAAACCGTTTTTTGTGCTCACTTGGCTCGTGAGAGAGGAGCAGCTACATATGGTATCTAGATTAAGGGTGTGTTCATATTACAAAAGATTTCCTGAAAAAATAAGGTAGACCCAAATAACACTGTAAATTAATAATGTTCTGTGAGTGGGAGATGAGATTAAGGGCGAGTTTAGATCACCAGTTTCCAAAAAAACTATTCATCCAACTTTTTCCTATTCATCCCAACCCTCTCACTCACAGAACACGCTTCCCAGCACGACCTACAATGTTTTTTTTTCAGATCTGCAATGTTTTTTCCACAAACTATATACATTATAATAGAAAAAAGTTGCATGAATAGTGTTTTCAATCTTTTTGAAACTAAACGCACCTTGTCACACGAAATTTGCAAGGGGAGGAAGCAAAGGGGTGTAGCCACATGGGGGGTGGCAGGGGCTGAACCCTCTAATGCTCTCTTAGCGATACTAATAGCCCTTTATGAAAGGTGTTAATTACCAATATTAGTCTAAATTGGCCTCTTCAAAGTCAAACTGTTTAGCTACCCTCAAAGCCAAATCCTAGATACGCCCCTTGAATGGAAAAAGCCACCAAAGGAGGTAGGGGAGCGGCGGAGGGAGCGAGCAGTGTGGCGGCGGAATTCATAGAGGAGGGCAAACGACGACTTCTCTCTTGGATTGGCTCGCGAGCTAGCTTAAACTCGCTCGTTATAAAACACTAGCAAAGACGCACGTGCGACACGCACGTGATACACACGTGATAAAAAACCTTTATCAATTATCAATGCAACACATCGCATCATTATTAACGAAATGTTAGGGAAAACTAATTCGATGAACGATGAAATCTAATTCTCCTTACTTCTTATTAACAATTATATGATTTTCCGCAAAAAAATATTAACAGTAATACGATCTGTAATATTGATAGTTGATGAATTTTCTTCGTATCACTTATGTGTTTTAGGTATGTTTTTGCTGGTATAAAAAATGGTAGTTAATTTTGATAATTTGCTTTAGATTTAAATATTCATTTTTAAAATCACTGGTCCACCATGATTACCAGAGTCGTTCGTGCACGGCAGGAGTATACAAACTGAAAGCCAGGACCTGTTGAGCAGGCGACATGTCCCCACGGTTTGAGTAGACAGGCCTTTTTTTTTTGTTGATAAGCAGGCAGGCTTGCATGCTCACGATGGCCAGCGCATGGGCCGACAAGCGCAAAAGCGGGAGGTCACATGGGCCGACTCACCTGGCCCGCGTGCGCATGCTGTTGCGCGATGAAGCCGAGTGGAATTTTTCCTCACCGACCCGATTTTTGCAGACAGATAAAATCGGCGGGTAGAAAAACATGGGTGACAAAAAAATTTTGATTTTGGCAGAAATATTTTCTAAATATCATTTTCTAGCAAAGACACACGTGCGACACGCACGTGATAGAAGGAGCTATATCGTTTGTGTGATGAAGTGTTAGAGCTAAATACTTCCTTGATTGAAAATAGCAGTGCAGCACGTATCTAAATCTAGCTAAAAAAATTATATTCATGAATGGGTCAATTTTTTTTGTCATACATATATAGTTGGAGTTGTATACGTAAAGGACTTTAATTCGATAACTACATATTTATTAGCCGTGGTTTAGGCTTTCATTACTGCAAATTTGACAAGACAAAAAAGAAAACCAATTAGAGATTTGCACGGTTCTAAAATTTTTGGTCCTGGTTTAAGCTAACTTTTAGCATCTGGTTTGACTATAGTTACCTCTCCGGAATTCTTTTTATCCTCTCACCTCTGTTGGCCAACAGAATTCAAAGCATGGCCAGTTGCTTTCCTAATAGGAACAGAAGCTATCCGCTAGCAATGCCGCGTATCAAAGGAATCCGGCGGTAGAGCAGCCTCTGCTCCCTTGAAGGCTCGAACCCGCACCGGACTCGAACTCTGTCCACGCATTTCGAACTCGTAGCTCGTGCCCGGGCCTAACGAGATACCGCGCTGGACGCCGGGCCCAGTGCGATTTCTGCTTGGGCTGCCATGGGCCTAGGACTTAGGAAAAAAACGTTTTGGGAAAGTAAAAAATAGATTTCGGTGGGTAGAAAAAATGTAAGTGACAAATAAAATTTGATTTTGGCAGAAACATTTTCTAAATATCAGTTTTGGTGGGTTTGACCCCCTCCCCAGCTCTGTTGACCATTACATGTGGGTCCGGCGTGAGGGGTAAGGTGGGCCTAAATTGCGTGATAAACGTTTTCAATTTAACTCGTTCTTTTATAGATAGATTAGCTCGGCTCGTTAGAAAAAAATTGTACGAGTCAAGCCCAGCAAGCTAACGGGCCGCGTGGATTGTCCGGCGTTTGGATTGGGCACAATTTGCCACAACACCGTTAAAACGTGGCCTATGCCACGGGACACCAAAAAATGATGTCGCTGTTGTAGGACACCGTAAAACCGTGACTCTTTGTTGTAACACATTCCAGTCATTAAACTATTGAATCCTATTAAAGATCAACGTGAAAAGACAAATTTACCCCTACTGTCTTATCTCTTCCCCAGGCCTCACGTCAAAGCATTTGTGGCGGGGGAGGAAGGGCTGTAGGACGGAGGAGGACCTTTGTTGGCTGTCGAAGACGCCGCCGTTCGTCGAAGCCGCACTCTGCCGGGGAAGAGCGCGCTTCTCTGGTTCCGAACCAGGGTAGGCCCGTGAGGGAGTTACGTGGGAAAGAGATAGGCATCAGGGTAAATTTGTCTTTTTGCGTTGATCTCTAATTAGATTCAATAGTTTACTGACTAGAATGTGTTACAACAAAGAGTCATGGTTTCACGGTGTCCTACAGCAGTGACATCATTTTTTGGTGTCCCATGGCATAGGCCACGTTTTAATGGTGTGTTGTGGCAAATTGTATCTTTGGATTGTCCAGCGCTACGCCAGGCAACCAAAGCCACTTCTGACCGTGTCGCCCGTCCCGGCCGACACAAGCCCGGACCGCGTCCGAGGTGTAGTCTCCGGGGCCCACGCGCTCACTCTGGTTCTGTCTCCTCCCCTCTGCTTTTCTTCCCCACCCGACCCGGCATCGTAGCCTCGCAGTCAAACGGACAAAATCACCCACCACACCAGCAGGCAAACACTCCGGCGGCTTGGACTCTAGAGGCGAGGAGCAGGGGCTCAGGGCTACCACCTAGTACCAGTGAACTGGCCGAGGTCTCGGGGGTTCTCTCGCGAACGGCGAGCTCGATTGATCTGTTTCCCTTCTCTCCGCCGCAATCGACACGGTGAGTACGGAGTAGAGGCATCGATCCATTGTTCCATTACGCCGTGTTCTTCAGAGCTCTATATTCTGCTGCTTCGGATTCTTCCTAGCCTGGTCCCTTGATCTCGGTCTGCGTGCAGGAGAACGGGCCGGGGTTGCGGCCGTCATGGAGGAAGCGGGGAAGGGGAAGGGCTGCGGCTTGCTCAAGGTGGTTGTGGCGCGCGGCCGCAACCTCGCCGTCAGGGACTTCACCTCCAGCGACCCCTACGTCATCGTCCGCGTCGCCGATGCGGTGAGTTGAGCTGAGTTACTTCTTCCGCTTGATTTTCAAGCCCAAATGGAACTATACATGTAAGTCTAAAGAAAGCCTAAGGATTGTTCATTTCCATCGGATTCAATCCGGCCCAGAAATGATAGATATGATAAAAAATTTATGTAGGTATAGCTAAAGACCAGTATTTATTTTGGGTTGGAAACTAATTTAGGATAGAACAAAGACCCAGAATGATTCCCCACCAGTTGGTCTTTTGGTGTCACTATCGTGAGTAAATTAGCTCTTGACCTATAATGAATCCCGACATTTTATTATACCTATCATGAATTTCTTGTTATATTTATCATTTTCGGACCGAATTGAATCCGATGTAGCCGAACGCCCTAATGGGGACCGAGCACTTATGACTTATCCAAGCTGTTAGTAGTCGTTCGGCTGATGAAAATTTTTCTTCTTTCGTCAGTACAAATTAAGAAACGATGCTCATGATAAAACTAAAATGTTGTCTAGGGTGTTTTTTTTTTTCTGATGGTTGTCGTTTCGTGTCAAACCGACACTTGCATATTAACATGTTAGTGTGCTTTGGACCCTAACAGGCTAAATTTACGAGGCCTCGTTGCCTTTTCACCACTATTTGGAATAAGCTTTTCTTGTTTTAGCAGCTAATGCTGACTTGGGCTCTACTGGCTATTAGATTATTAATTCTCTGAGCTTTTGTGCTTGCCCCTTCAGGAACGAGAAACCTTACTACACGTTTTCCAAAGTTCATCTAGTTGTTATACTTTGGCCGATTTAGGGTGTGTTTAGATTGGGGAAAGATTCCTTAAAAATACACTGTTCACCAAAAAAATCTATAGATGAATAGTGTTATGTGAGTGGGAGAGATGGAATGAATAGAGAAAAGTTGGATGAATAGTGTTTTTTTGGGAGAAATTCTGGGAACTAAACGGGGCCTTATTTGTCAATTGGCCACTTCTCCCGGCATCCCACTCAGTTGACAGTAGTATGATGTCCAATAAGTTAGCAATTTTGAGCTAGCTAAATTCTTCCATTCTTGCTTTGAACTTTCTTTGAACTATGAAAGCGCAAGTGCTTTAGGATGGGCTGATGAGTGATGACTGGTTTTGTGCATCAGTTCATTGGCATTGGCCCTTGCAATCGCAATGTTGGCATAATCTGCTGCTTTTTATGGAACAAACAGTTGACCAAATTTTGCCTCTTGCCATCAGCTCATTCAGCTCCAGATTTTCTAAAAAGTCCAACCCTCACCCCCACTCAAAATGTTATGATTGGCAAGTATTATGAGAGGAGGCCCAATAGTTGCTAAGCCCAACCACAGGCTCTAGGGGCTTAGGCCCAAATTATCTTTATTTGCTATTTTTAGAGGTCAAATTATAAATACTTGTAAACATTGGCGATTGAGAATTAAGCAAGGGCAACCCTAAGTCCCTAATTGTTATTGGCTTCCTTAGGAAGCCAGGATTTCCCTTAGACGTTGTTATCTTCCTCTGCCTTATGCACAATCAAGGCACGCCAGCGCCACCCTTGTGTTCGTCCACGAGCCTGCCATCCCTATTCACTGAGAGAACTTCCTGGTAGGGTCCGCAATCCTATCAATCTAATATCAGTGATTTCAGGCCCTCCTACAACCACCACCGCGACTGCCGCCCTCAACGACCCTAGCGCTCGTGGTCTCCACCACCTCTTCAGTGCTCCATTCCTCCTCGATGCTGCCCCCGGTGTCGGCATCCTCCAACTTTGCGATGACGCCGGTGCAATTGACGGCGGCCCTTCGCATGAGCACGGCCTTTCACCCCAGACAGATGGCCAATCAGAGGTGGTTAACAATTTGATTGCTTTGTACTTGCGTTGTGTGACAAGTGACTGCCTGCACGCATGGGTTGATTGGAGGTCATGGGTAGAGTATTGCTACAATACCTCCTTTCATACATCTCTTCGGGCTACTCCGTTCGAGGTGGTCTACGGTAGGCTGCCACTGCCCATCCTGCCCTACAAGCCCGGTGCGGCGAGGACAGAGACCAAGGATGCTCTCCTTCGCGGCCAGGATGAGATCCTGGCTTCCGGGCCTAGGACCTCTCCTAGACGTACTACGACGCCTCTCACCGTCACTTGGAGCTCGAGGTGGGTGACTAGGTGTGGCTGCGGTTGCTTCACGCACCGTGCCGGTCTCAGGAACCGCACACCAAGGGCAAGCTAGGACCTCGTTGTGCAGGCCCATTCAAGGTGCCGTAGTAGATTGGGCGTGTTGCATATCGTCTTCAGCTTCCGGTTGTCACACGACTACACAACGTCTTCCACGTGGGCCTCCTCAACCGCCACCGCGGCGAACCACCCGCGAACCCCACTCAAACTGTTATGATCGGCAGTACTATGAGAGGAGGAAGCCCAATAGTTGCTAAGCCCAACCACAGGCTCTAGGGGCTTAGGCCCAAATTATCTTTATTTACTATTTTTAGAGGTCAAGTTATAAATATTTGTAAGCATTGGTGACTGAGAATTAAGCAAGAGCAACCCTAACTGTTGCCGGCTTACTTAGGAGCCGGGATGTCCCCTAGCCGTCGTTCCCTTCCTCTCCCACATGCACGATCACGGCGTGCCAATGCCGCCCTCGTGTTGGACCACCAGCCCGTCATCCTTATTCACTAAGAGAAATCCCTGGTAGGATCCGCAATCCTAACACAAACCCTCCACTAGTTAATCATATCATGCTATTTTTTATAGGTAGGACTGACATCATGCCTTTTGTCTCTATCGGCTGGAGCAGTTTTGGATTTTTTATATATTCTTCTCCTTTTTTAGTGGAACCCTCCTTGTTGATCATTAACTATTTTGGTGTGACCCTATCTTGACTTATTCCTAGATCTCTTTTACATACATATACCGATCAGACCAGTTTCGCCTGCTCGTGCCTATTTTGGTTGTCACAACATAGCTAACTTAGTCACTTCTACATTTCAAATGCTCTGATTACAAAGAACTGAAAATGTGAAACACAATAGGATGTTATTGTCTTGACAGACGAATACATTTTGGGTTACGCAGCAGATTTTGCAAGCAAACCCAAGCTTGGATGGCCCAACAGAAAGATGGCTTCCTTTTAGCCAGCCTTACACAAGTCCATGAACTGGTCAGGCTAAATACTGATCCAGCAAGTGTTCCACTATAATTAAGTATAGGTCTAATCCGGCTCAGATCTAATTAAGAAAATGGGATAGTTGCATCGGGTTAGACAATGATTTGCATATCTCATCTCCTGATTATATATGGAAGCTGAGAATTCTCGTACAGTAGGTACTGTTTAGTTATACTAAATGGTCACTTTGACCTGCGAGTAGTTAAGTTTGGTACATATGAAACCTGTTAAATCAAGTGCATGGCTTGTTAGTTGTCTTTGATTGATAAGTATAGTATTTCTTCAGTGAGATCTAACAACCGGCTTTCTTTCTTCCCTTTTTTTTCATTGGACCCTTCAGACTGCAAAGACAAAAGTTATCAACAGTTGCTTGAATCCAGTTTGGAATGAAGAGATGGCATTCTCCATGAAAGAGCCGGTAGGAGTCATCAAATTTGTAAGTTTTTTTTCTGTTTTACATGATGAATTTCTTCTGATTCCAAAAGACAGTCTTCAACGTGCATTTGGACATTTCCTTGAGAACATACCCTTTTATTTTTTTATATGCATACATATACATTACAAAATATAACATAGCAAAATCCATTCTACAACCACGTGTAGCTACTCCCATATCCAAGAAAAACACCTTGGGTATGGCTACGTACTCACTTATCATTTTGAGTATGTACAGTACCTAAAATAAAATTTTTAAAGTGATAACCACGAAAAAATTTGAGTGGAATATTTATTTTTTTGCACTTTATGATATATTACATTTTCTGTATAGAAAAAATGAGTATGTACTCATATATCATGAATAAAAAAACTATGTCCACATACCACTTTTTAAAAATCATGGATGTGTAAATACTTTTTTTACAAACCTCAAGTATGAAAAATACCATGTAATTTGTGATATACACACGTGGGTGTAGCTACACGCAGGTATAGGGAAAACTCGTCCTAACAACATATATATACCTCTAAAAAAAGAGAAAAACAGAGACTGATGGGCCTTAAGTTAAAAAGCCCATTACAGAGGCCCAACAACCCACCTCCCACTTACCCTCTCTTCTCCCCCGACGCTCGCCCCGCTTCTATGCTTCCTCCGTTGTCGCTTCCTCTGCTTTGTCCGCCGCCGCCTATATCTCCGTCGCTGCCTCCTCCCCCGCGCAGCCACGACCATTGTTGCCGCCTCCTCTGCCGCCGCCTCGCCGGTGTCTGGCCTCCGCCTTGCCCGGCCTGGCCTCTACCGCCGTCCATCCTAACTGCCGCCGCCAAGGACGCCTAGAGGACCGCCTACCCCTAGGCGTGGAGGTATCCCATCGCCTGGCGCTTAGTTGTGCCTGGACGAGTGCAGAATACCGCCTTTTGGCTGTTTTTATAAAACAACCTATTCCAAGTCTAAAGAAAATTTTCTTTGCTTAATGTTTTGACCAAGAAATATGGCCATACCATTTGTCCACGCTATACTAAGTAGTATTAGTTTAGCAGATATGGTTGTTTAAGACATGTTCCCATTCAACAAAGGAAAAAGTCTATATCACCCCCCTATCTATGGAGGTTGGACTATATAACCCCCCAACCTATGAAACGGTCTATATCACCCCCTGAACTTCTCAAAACCGATCAAATTACCCCCTAAACCAATTTTGCAAAATCATTGTAATTCACAAAGAAATCATAAAACGAAAAATCAAATTGTGTTGGACTCCAAATGAGTAGATATACACACTGAACATATAATATGGTATACTTTAATATATTTTTTACAACTATGGAGAAAAGCATAGATCTAAATCTGTAGTGAAAAAATATACTAAAGTATACCATATTACATGTTTAATGTGTATATATACTCATTTGGAGTCCAACACAATTGGATTTTCTATTTTATGATTTTTCTGCGATTTACTATGATTTATTAAAACTGCTTTAGGTGGTAATTTGATCGGTTTTAAAAAGTTCAGGGGTTGATATAGACCGTTTCATAGGTTGGGGGGTTATGTAGTCCAACCTCCATAGGTTAGGGGGTGATATAGACTTTTTCCTTCAGCAGATGCTATTTATCATCTATAGAGTAGTACTGAAGAAAATTCGATTGGTGGGGGTAAGACTACCCCCTCTTTTGATAGAGAAGCTGAACCTTCTCCGGTCGAGAAAATCCACAAACCCTGGTCCCATTCACAAGGAGCTGCCCTATGGTTCGAGCCTTAACTCATGCTCTGAGCCCAGCCCTATACATCAGGGCCTGCCCACCATAGGTGAGTTTCAACCAAGTAAATGAGACACATTTATTTCCACAAATTATACAGGGAGCTCCCTAGCCGATTCTCTTTACCACAGCACCGTGAGCCCCTTTGCAGAGTTGTACTTAGAAAATTGTGGTACTGCTTCTAGTCAACTAAATGACATTCTGCATCGATCTAGAGAGACATTGACAGGCGGAAATCTGCAGTACCAGTTTCTTGTCCCTTCTCTCTGCTTTTTGCTACATCTTTTGTTTCCCCATTCTGCTTCCGCCCAATTTACAGTAAAATTGGATAACCACTTCCTATCAGCATCTATAACTGCATTAATTTCTGTTGACTGAACATTGTCCGTTGAACCTTGTTTCCGCCTTATTGATAATACTGTAATGCAGCTTCTAGTCCCATGTTTGCGATTGTCAAAAAATGACCTGAAAACCAAGTGCCACAAACAATTAAAGAACCCCAGCTACTGAACCCACTTGCTTCCTTAGACATTAATAAAGGACGCAATCTATCACACCCTATGGTGATCAAAATTATATGAACAATGATTGAAAGACGGTATTATAAGAAAACTTCAAAGCTAAAAGTGAAAATTATTGACCTAACCTAAACGATTAGTGTATCTAGTACTTAGCAACACTTTTGGTAGCTATCTTGTAACAAGGCATAGTTTCTTTAGCATTAACTGAGCATTGTGCTAATCTTACCATTGGAAGGAGGTGTTTGACTGGGACCGGTTCAAGTACGATGACAAGATGGGGCACGCCTACCTGGACCTGCAGCCTGTGACAGCGGCAACGAAGCTGCGGCGAGCTCTGCAGCTCACAGAAGGAGAGACCAAGCTCCGGAAGGTAGCCCCAGACGTCGACAACTGCCTGTTCTCTGACAGCTTTGTGACCTACGCCAACGGGGCGGTCATGCTAGACGCCTGGCTGCGGTTGCGTAACGTTGAGTCTGGCGAGCTGTTCATCACGGTTAAGTGGATCGAAGCTGAAGACACGAAATGATCACAGCCCAGGAGAACCTACCGATACATTTTGATTGCAACAGATGAGATGACGATGTAGCGGGTGGTTCTCTTGTGGTGCCCTTGTGTCATTTACTAGTGTTATTTCTTCTTCCTCTGTACACTGCCTGATCTGAATGTAAATTTTTCCAGACAGTTCTTTAACAGAACAAGTAGCGTCTTACACGTCAAAACGGTACGACCAAAGGGGCAATCCTTTATGGGGTATTTATGGAAACTATCTTATCTACGATTTCTGAAACTTGAGGCAAATTTTATGTAAATTCATTGTAAACTTGAGGCAAATCAACTGTATAATTTGCACGATTTTTTCTGAGACGGTTAAAATCCAAGTGTTGAGAGTGTTACTACTGGATCTAGCCTTTGCTGACTGTGCATATATAGAAGCGGATTCGGCTATCCAATTACTTTTTTTTAAAAAAAAAAACAAGTCCTTTAACCCCTTAAACGAAGTATGCTATATTTCTCCCAAAAGTTGTTCATTCCTAGAGCTCTTTTCGGGTGCATTGTACTACTATATAGTGGTATATAGTGCAAATAAGATCTAGTTGTTCATTGGCAAGGACAATTTAGTGATTATAGTTATATTAAATCTTTTAATTATTTAGGTTTAGAATAGGTTACGGGAACAAAAAGACAGCATTTAGACTTAATTGTTGTAGAAAAGATTGTTAGGGGGTTATTGTCCGTTTAATCTACCGCTAGCAGGGGTTTAGTGGTAACCCCTGTTTAGGGACTCGGCCTAGGGGTGTAACACGCGCAGGATACCGGGCTTAGTGGTAACCCCTGTTTAGGGACTCGGCCTAGGGGTGTAACACGCGCAGAATACCAACGTGGGGTGACATGTGATTTTGATAGGTTCAGGTCCGACCCTACATCTTGTATGAAGTTGCTATCCTTTCCTTTTTGTCCCTGTTACAGAGGTTCCTTGCTAGTCCTTTTCCCTTGCTCTTTCGATCTGCCCCTTACTAGGACATGTTTACCCTATTTATAGCCTCGCCCCTCCTGGGGCTACAAAAATATCTGGGTGCCCGCTCCTCTAGTTATCGGCGCCACCTGGAAGCGAGTGCCGCATTACGCAAGTGGATGTTGATCCTCGTCTGTAACTCCGTCATGTGTTGGCCTAATTTCGTTCAAAGCAGCCTCTGTCTTCTGACCAGTTGGGTTTCTTCCGGCGTGTCTTGGGATCCATCATCCCGGGTTAACCTACCGTGGGGCCTCCACCACATGCTCCTGTTCTTCCAAGTGGGACCGTCCCAGGATCCGTCCCACGGGTCGTGGGAACACCCCGCCTCCTGATTCGGGATCTTGGCGGAACATCCCTGGATTCTCTTCGTGGCTCCCGCCTTGTGACGTCTGCCCTACCCAGGATGGGATGACGGTGCCCTGCACGGCGGTGATGTAACGACTCTGTCGTTAATCCAATGTTAAATCACCTTAAGTCAATCTTTGCTGTTCAAATCTGAAATCTCCGATCCAAAGCTCGAATCACCTTGTCATATCCCCACTCATACAAATTCCCTCCCTATCAATTTTTGCGACCGCCGAATGTGTCTTCTTCGCAAAGGTTGTTTCGTCATTTTCTTTCCTTCAGACAATGCCCCTTTATGCTTCCGATCGTGAGGCGAAATACCTGAGTTGTTTTGAGCTTACCTTCACACAAATCCTTGTTTGGTTAGGACACTCAGCTGAAACCTACCGATTTCGATGTCAGTCTTGCTGATTCAACTTCTTTTTCTGATTCAATCGTCCAGTCGACTTGTTCTCTAGTCGATGTCACACCATCAGCCAATACGGCTAAAGAACCCCAATTGCTCTATCAGCCAGTTTAGTCTAGCAGCCGATCTTCTGTTACGCCTGTGAACACCTTTTCACACCCAAGTTAACTTTCAAAGCTATCATTGGATCCCTCTCTTTTTCTCCTTTGTGCTTGGCAGCTTCTTTCATCATGTTATCCCTGTCGCCATACCCTACCGTATGGCTATCTACCCATTTTTGACGCCAACAATGGTAGCATGTTAGCTTCTTTACGCCTGCTTCCTGACATGTTTCCATGCTGAAAGAGCATCTAGGCCCCTAATTCGGTTTTGGCGATTAATGGCAACATAATCATTGCGACTAACAAATGTTTTGCAGAAACAAAGTTAAGTTAGTGCAATAATGGGTTTTCACGGTGTTCTTGGCCCCCATCATTCGCGAATGATTGTATTGGTGCGAAGGATATGCTCGAAGATTAAGGATAAGCTAGCTCTAAGTGCCGTTTGGATGATGAGAGGCACTTAGAGTAGTTTAGGTCTTTGTTTTCCTTTGGCCGTACTATAAAGGGGGGTTGAGGATTTGTAGCTTGACCTAGATGAAACTAGAGTTTAGGTGTGGTGCACACTTGTGAAATCTAGTGCTAGGTAGCTATGTCGAAGCCCTTGAGAAGGTTGGTAACTCAAAGAATTTGAATTGGACGAGTTTCTGAGTTGCTCAGTAGGGACCGACTAATTCGGTATTCACTGGGGCAGTGACCGAATCAGTCGGTGCCATGTTTGCTTTGCGAAGTAAACAGGGGCACCGACTCATTCGGTCCCTGTCAGCAGGGTCCACCGAATCAGTCGGTGCCCTTGGCCATATGTCAGCCTAAGTCCCAGAGAGGACCGACTGGTTCGGTGGGCAGCACCGAATCAGTCGGTCATTATAGCTAGAAATGGTTGTTCAGTACTGAGTGAAAATGGAGGGGGACCGATTGATTCGGTGATCCCCATGAAGACCCACCGAATGAGTCGGTGGCCCTCAAGATCCAGCTCAAGTCTAGGTCCCAAGGGGGACCGACTGATTCGGTGGGCAGCATCGAATCAGTCGGTCATTGTGGCTGGAAATACAAGTTCGGTACTGGTGCGCACCGACTGATTCGGTGTTGCACAGAGGTTGGCCACCGAATCAGTCGGTGGTCACTGGTTAGCCGTTGGAAGTTCAAATCCAATGAGGCACCGACTGGTTCAGTGGCTATCTTTGGAGGGCAGCGAATCAGTCGGTCCCTCTGCATCAGCGCTAACGGCTAGTGCTTTTGAGTGGGCTATTTATAGCCACTCTTCTCCTACTTGGAGAGTCTCTTGCCACCTGAGTTTCACTGTTCATCCAGCTGTTGTTGGGGAGTGTTTGAGGGCAAGAGAGGCACTTGGTTTGATTGGTGTTCTTGATCTTGTGAAGATTAAGGATTCTCTTTAGTGCTTGAGAGTAGCAAGTGTGCATCCATCTAGCTTTTGGTCTAGTGTAGGTCAAGTGAAGATTTTTGGCTTGTTACTCTTGGTGAGTCGGCATCACCCAGACGGCTTGGTGGTGTTGATCTTGGGAGCTCACGTGGAGATTGTGTGAAGCCCCAAGAAGGTGTACACAGTTTGGGAATCCGTCGTCCGGAGTGGGAAATGGATATCCCCTACGAGAGCACTTGATCCTTGCGCGGATCAAGGGGGAGCTATACCCTCGCACGGGCGCTCCAACGAGGACTAGGGGAAGTTGCCGACTCCTCGATATCTCGGGAAAAATTATCTTACTACTCTTCTCTTTACGTTGAGCAAATTTACTTTCCGCATTTCTATTCCTATACTTGCCATGTTAGAGTAGGATTGGAACTAGGTTGCAAAACCCTTTTCAACACTAGCTAGGCACAAACCACACTTGTAGACACATGGGGTGAATTGTCTTATTGCATAGGTTTGTTTTATTGCTTAAAATTTTGTAGAAACCTAATTCATCCCCTCTTAGGCATCTTGATTCTTTCAATTGGCATCAGAGCCTCGTTGCTCAAAGGATAGGCTTCATCGCCTAGAGCAAGATGTCTAATGAAGGGCCTCCCCCGGTTTTCGATGGTAGGGATTTTTCCTATTGGAAGATCCGTATGGAAGCATACCTTGATGCCATGGATGCCGATTTGCTTAAGGCCACCACCGTTGGCTTTCCCGAGCCCGTCGATGAGGAAAACCTCACACCCCTTGAGGCATCTCATGCGAGACTCAATGCTAAGGCTAGGAACACTCTTCTTAGAAGTCTCAACAAGGGAAACTTCAACCAAGTTAGGAGTGAGACAACAGCCCATAAAATATGGACGAAGCTTTTCATTGGAATCTGCATGATGACCCGCATAAGGACACAGACCATTGAAGGCCTGGGAGTACTAGAGCATAGTGCGGGTTCCCTGATTCAGAGCCAGAAACTCGTTCAGCTTCCTCTCAACAAGTCTAGCAGGAATATGGTGGGCTTTGAAAGCAGTCTTGAATTCCTCCCACTCAATGACATGGTTCTCCTACTGAAGAGCCAGATAGTTCTCCCACCACAGGAGAGCTGTGCCATGGAGGTGCTGCGCTGCAAAGACCACCTTGCAGTTTGAAGTAAAAGGTGTAGCCAGGATGGAGAACTTGGATTCGATGGCCCGAATCCACGCATCAGCTTCCAAGGGCTCCTCGGCTCTTGAGAACACCAGAGGGTGAGTAGCCAAGAAATCCTCGTACCGGGCCACCTGAGGTGGAGGAGCACGATGACCACCCTGTTGCTGCTGCATCATCTGTTGCTGCTGCTGTAGGTTATGGAGGATCTCCGTTTGGGTGGCATACAGATGCTGCCACGTTGGGGGTTGTTGAGGTGGCGGAGGTGGTGGCTGTTGCCCTTCCTGCCCTTGCGGGTTGGCGTTGGAACCGCTAGCATCATGACCGCTGTGAGTGATAGTTATCTGCAGTAGATACTTGTATTAGCCACAATTCATAAGTTTGCATAAATCAATGACAAGATAGAACGTGGCAATGTAATGAAGTTTACTGCGTAAGGATAACATATCAGCAAGCAGTTTTGGAAGAAAAATCATATCCTCCAGCAGAAGCCAAGTTAGATGCTCCAATTTGATCAGTAGCTTGAAAATTTCGCACCCTACAACTTTCGTGTTTGGCTCAGAACCAAAATCGAGCTAGAACTAGGCCGAAAAATTCAAGTTTTAGTTCTCTGTTTTTGCTGTTTTTCAGGAGGCCGAGCTGTAGTGTTTTGGTTGCCATTTTAAATTCGCTTAACCAATGAGGTTGAATTTTGGTGAGCGTTTTGTTTGACAAATTTCAGACAACTTTGTAGTTCATGTCATAGCCCAGATGTGAAGGGAAAACACATTAATAATTAAAACAAGGGTAGCTGCAGAAAGTTTTCAGCAAGACCGTTACAACCATACTCAAGTTTTTGGGATCCCAAATCCCATGCCAAATGGATTACATGTTCAAAAGCTTAAAGGGAAACTCAACTTCAACTAGCCTATTACATCATGAAACCAAAATTTAGGCTACGCGGAGGAGTAACTTGCTACCGAACGCTCCTAGTAGTCGTCTAGGTTGTTAACTGTAGCTTGGATGCCCATGGGAGACGGTGGAGCTTCAAGAGGTGGCATGTCATCCTCGGTATCCATATCTGAATCAGAGGCTTCTCCTTCCCTATTCTCTCCACCCTCATTAAGTAGGTGCTGAGCATCATGGGCAGCTAGCATGGCATTGGCATGCTCCAAGTGAGCCTGCACGTTCTCTAGCTCATCTCTCACTTGAGTTAGCTCATTGTTGGCATTATTGTGCTCTAAGTGGAGGTCGGCCAACTGTCTCTCCAAGTCTGCAATCATAGCATCCCTGTTAGTCACCTCTATGGACAAAGAGGTTTTCTGTACCCCAAGGTCATGAGCACGAGCAGACAGGTCAATAGCAAGGTTGAGTGCTGCATTTTGAGACCGCCCCAGAAGTGCCTGCAGTCTGTGATAAGCCCTGATCCACCTCATCAAGAGTGTGGCTGCTGCAGTGGGGTTCTATGCCACCCTCAAAGGTGAGCTGAGATAGCGTCTCATCCAGTGAGCGTCGTCAGCTTGGACAGGTGGAAAAAGCCCGAGGAGCTGGTCCTCCACAAGCTCCGTGTTCTGGGCACAAAAGGAGCTGATCCCATCAGCCATCTCACAAGTTGCCTCCAGATGATGCCCATGGACTTCCACACCCCATGTTGGAGAGCTTGGACACGGTGGGTGGCGGTGCACCACCAAACGCACTCTGCATCGAGTCACACCACGGTCACGGAGGATGGTTCTCTCATATTGAGGCGGGTTGGGGTAGTCAAGAGCCTGCAACACGAACCAAAAGATGCTGGAGAACCCCTCCCAACCAAGGCAGTCCGAAAAGGAGACGTCATTGGGGTAGCTAGCAATGTCAGTACAGCCGTCCATCTGAACAAAAGGTCAAGTGTGAGAACCAATTAAAGCCAAAGAAATTAAAAACAGATTCTGGTTAGTGTAGTAAAAGTGTTAAAGCTTAAAATCTACAAACCCAAAAAATCCAAAACTTGGCCAGAACATTGTTTAAGTAATTTCAAACAAGTTTCATGTTGAAGTCTTGAGCAGAAACAGTGGTTAAGAAGGTGTAAAAATTAAATTTCCAACTCACTGTTCCCAGAAAATTCCAGCAGACAGGGGGTTAACAATTTAGACATAACTCTTAATTGGCTGAACCAAAATCGTTGAAATTTCTACAGCATACACTAGACAACATTTATGACAACTTTCATATTGAACACTTTTTTATTCGACTGGGTTTTCAGGCTCGAAACGACAATGCAAACAGAACTGTTTTTGGCAAAGACTCAGCACACTTCACTAGATAGGTTTCGGATTTTTGAGACGGGTAATTTAGTGAACATGCACATTAATTATAAGAGTTTCAGTGGATTATATATGCATGAGCGGCCTATTCGTTCTCACCAACACACGTGCCAATAAACTTTTAGCCTACGAAGTTAGTGCCGGTGGTTAAGCAATATTCGTCTCTCACTATATTAACTAGCCGAACTTTTCTAACCGTTCAACTTACGGAATCGTGGTTAGCGTACCTGTAGAAAATTCCATTCCAGAATATTTACAATGAACCTCCCGTGCCAGCACTCACGGAAGCGTCCCCATTCATTACCACCCACTATAGTGGTGGCACCCGAACGTTCAACATTGAACGGGCAATGCTTCATATGTCACCAAGGCAATATATTGACAATTTCATACGCTCATGAAATAGCGTATTGACTTTGTGCCGCCATCATATTTTCATATGATGTCGTGGTACGCTACAGCAATCGCCGTACCTTGCGCCCACCATGCTATTCTAGTTTCATACGCCATCCAATAGCGTGTTGACTATGTGCCGCCACTATATTTTCATATAGTGTCGTGGTACGTTACAGCAACCGCCGTACCTTGCGCCCACCATGCTATTCTAGTTTCATACGCCTTCCAATAGCGTCTTGACTATGTGCCGCCACTATATTTTCATATAGTGACGTGGTACGTTACAACAATCATCGTACCTTGCGCCCACCATTGCGAAAAGTAAATGACAGAATGAGAATGTGCTAGAAGCCAGTATAATACATAATTAGCCACCTATCATATCGTGATCCCTTCACCCACATAGGCTTCACGTTCTATACATAATCCTTAGCAGTCTTATGGACAACATTCCATCGCAAGTGCGCGGCGGAAGCAAGGGTTGGCATATTTTATTTCAAAAAACTGTTTATTTAGGGTCTATTGCTCTCTGTGGTGCGCATGTTTCGGCTCTGATGCCAGCTGTGGCGGACCACTCCGAAATTATTCCAACTTAAGTACCCACGGACCACTAATCAAGTAGTCAGGCACTTAATCCGGAATAAGCTAGAGCGCCGTCGGATTATACCCGATTAACCACGTACTTTCACGATCGAAACAACACGCGCGCCCACACGAAGGTGAGTCCCAGAAATTACAACATTCCACAAGTTCAACTTACATAAATAGTCTCATCAAGTTATTACAAACCAAGTCTGAATTTTAAATAAAAGTACGAGAGTTCAATGCAGCGGAAATAAACTAACGACGATACATAGCAACACCATAATGAAGCCGTCCATGGTCCTACTCCTCCCGATCCTCGGAAGAGGACGGAACCCACTCGACGTGCCAGCCAGGAGGAACCAGGACAGGCCAAGCGACGGAATTCACCGTCTCATCCAAAGTAGTACCTGAAATAAATAGCCACAAGCAAGGCTGAGTATACTAATACTCAGCAAGGCTTACCCGTCGGGTGAAAACTACATCACCGACTTCTAGACATGAGAGGCTTTTGGCTGATGGGTTTATTTTGCCAGAGAGCAACTAAGAGTGGATCCTTATTTTCATGATTTTAGCATCAAATTCTAATAGTGTTAACCATTCTAGATTAGCATCCTCTCTAAGCATACAAGTGGTGCAATATAATTTAGTACATACAACAAGTTCATCATTCTCATAGTTCCACTTGTTACTCAATGCAGTACAGCAGTCAAGCAGTCTCATTAACCGTGAGAAGCGGACAGTTCGAACCGACTTTCACTACCTGGCCAGGGAAAACCCAACACACACGGATAATGCCTGATATAAAAGGCACAAACACTATCCAACCTTTCCCTTCAATCCACAGTTCGGCGCCGGGTCCATTCCCTTAGGATACAAGGTTATCGGATACTCCCGGACTTACGCCGGCCGATCTCACGCATGTAACCACTTGTGTACAGCAAAGGAAAAACATTTCCAAGGTCCTAGCTGCATCAATCAGGTACCGGGCTTACCGGTTCCCATAGGTCGGCATGTGCGTGGTACGTTCCAAAACTTGACACACAGATACCACACTTTACGACCTTAATCCAATTATCATACATGGACGGGAGATCTACACATACCATCCTGCCCGTGCATCCTTATGATTCCAACATAAGTAAAGACAAGCAACTCCTATATCTCGCGAGTGACAGGAAATCATTCGACTTGTAACGGTCCTAAGGCATTGCTCTACCGACCCAATCATACTAGTATTTCAAGACATAGGTACTAGAATCATGCAACTAGGGTGTTCAAACAACTCCTTGAAACGTAAATGCACAAGCATAAATAATTCATAGTTGCACAATTTAAAAGTTAGGTTATGCTCCGGGGCTTGCCTTCTTGAGCTAAGCCGGTGTCAGACTCCGGGTCAATCACGATGACGGCGGCACCACCTTCGGGAGCCTCTTCTTCGTTGGCGGGGACGAGATTGTACGTGCCGTCAGCGAGTGCGCCTTCTACATGAGATGCATAAGTTTAAGGGTTGCTGCCATTTTTAGGTCTAAAGGTTAAGGCGCTTGAAGGCCATATTCACCTAGACACCAAGGTATACCATTCTTTTCTTCACAAAAATAGAAAAGGGGATGCTAGGCTTAAAACTTTACTTGATGGTGATTGTGTACACATATAAAACAAATTAGCTATTATTTTTTATGCAAAGGTTCAGTTCTGGAATTTAGCTTCACATGCACCATATTAGCTTAATTATCAAAATTGATTTGTATCTTTTTATGAAAACACCGCTTACTCTAGTCCCTTCACATTTTTGTTTCTCTGTTTCTGTTCATCCTTTCTATCTATAAACGTTATGACAGATACAGGAGTATAAGAGCTAAGCTCACCCCAAAATTTAGCTAAAACTGAGTTATACAGAATTTATTAATATTAGAACAAGTTGCTGCTCAAAGAAAAAAGATTAATTCATATAAAATCAAAATTACTTCCAAAACAGAAGATTTTTCTACCAGAGCTAGTCATGAGTAATAGAAAGGCATTGGCCAAGTGGTAGCTAAAAATATCACTTGGACAGCCCTAAATAAATTCCTAACCAAAAAACAAAACCTATTTATTTGATAGCCTAAACAGGGTCTACAATTGAGTTTAGCATTTTTCTAACATGTGCCAACAAGTTTCTAGGCCTCTGGTGAAAGTTGGTGATTTTTTACTGCATGAAAGTTGAACAGGAATCATCAAATAATTCATAACTGAAGTTACAGGCCATCTTTTTAGGTCTCCTTTGGACACAATGCTTCTACAGACCACACAAGCAACATATCCAAAGTTCAGCTACAAAGGAGCTCACGATTTGAAATGGTGCACAAAACTCTAAAAACTAAGTTTGAATTTTAATTCAAAAATCGTACATCAAAAGTGTATACATGCAAACATGAGATTGGAGTTTACAATCTCACGAGTCAAGGGAGTATTTTTTTGCATTTTTCTGATTTTCTATGATTTTTAGCGGATTTTACAAGATCTCAGAAAATAGGACTAGATCTAAAGAATCTTTTTGCGCCGGGAACCCTAGATCTTTTAAAACATCACAAAACGGCCCTTGAACTTTACACAGAGGACCGTAGAACTAAAAAGGGGAACGCGTAAAGGCCCTTGGCTCAACGATCCTGGCGTGGGCACGGCGAACCTGTGCGGGGGAAGTGGGGGAAAATGACGAGGGGCTCACCACGCGTCGATTTGAGGCGGAGATGGGGTCGGGAAAGCAGCGACGAGACTCGGCGACGACGGGCGGCGGAGCTCCTCCGCTCGAGGTCAACACCGGCGAGGTGGAGCGGTTCGCGCGAGGGGGAAGCCGGCCTTATAGGTTCACTAGAGGTCGGGGAAGCTCGTCGAGGGGCTTGGCAGCGCGGGGATGGCCGGAGGAGGAGTCTCGACAAGGGGGTGGAGCTTGGCGGCGGCAATGGCGTAGCGGCAAGGTGGTTTGGGGTCGCGTGGTGCACGAGAAGCTTCCCTTTTCATAGAGGAGGTAGAGGAGGCACAGGAGAGGCCAGAGGACGTGGAGGAGGGCTCGTCACGGCAGGGAAGGAGCTCGAGGCGCGCGTGCGCTTGGTTTGGGCGTGCAAGCCGCCATGAGTACGCCTGCGAGCTTTGGGCCAAGCGAGCGAGGGGGTTGGCGGTCAAGGATCTTGCGCGGCAGGCAGGAGATGCTCTGACGAGCTTTGGGCGCGCGATTGGAGAGTTGGCCGGGTCGCGAGGGAGCTCGGGCAGGCGCGCGCTGTAGTGGCCAATGGCGGCACTCTGCGCGGCATGATGCGGGCTGGCGTGACGAGGCGAGCGTGGCGTGCGCGGTGCGAGACAAGACGTAGCGAGTTACGGCTTGGACACACAACTAGTATTGGGAATGGGATAATGGTGTAAGTTGTTTTGGAAAGTGTCCGGCAGGTGTGTCGTGAGCTACTGTGGATGTGGAGTCCAGTAGCTATTAAAACATGGATCCTGTGTGGATCAACCCCACTCTATTAAATGGTTACCAAAGAAATATTTTGTCAAAACCCTTTTTAAAAATGAACCCTTGCATGTGTAAAACATAGATTTGTTGCAAATAAACCTTGGCCTTATCCTTGATATATCCCGTGCATATTCTGTGAATAATCCCTCCGTGGGTGTGATTGGACTTATTGAGTACGTATGTACTCAGCCTTGCGGTTGTTGCTTATTTAGACTAAGATCCAGACTCTGTCGCCGAAGATATTGAGTAGGTAGTCGTGTCCGCACCCGACGCTGCCTGTGGTGTGGTCCTAGAAGATGCTTCCGCTGGCGCTTTGTGAGGAATTAGGCCTCGACCTAGCCTGGGTGGTGCTCTGGTTCATCACCGCTGCTTGGTTACTTATCATTTTAGTATTTGTTAAATGCACAACTCCTTAGAGAGCTTGTATGGTGACTGAACTATCTGTTGAATAAATGTGTATCAGTCTTCTGGTACTAGTATTTGTATCAAATTTAGTCTCTACGAAAGTGGGGACGCTTCATGAGGTGGGACCGCATAGATGGGACCTGGTGTTCCACGTGTACGTCTTCCAGCACATAGCTATGATCCGATGGTCCACGTTGAGTGCACGAGTTTCACCGGGGAGGAGGGCCCATTGGAGACGTGGGACCCGGAGGTTGTCCACGTCAGCACAAGAAGTCCATATTTACGGGTTCCACCGGACAGGTGCGATGCGACAGTCCAGAGGGGGCATGGAGGAGTTCGTCGGATGGGACGAAGCTGATAGGCTCCAGATTGAGGACGGGTCCATGACAGAGGTATGAATCCCTGTCAGGACTAGTGATGCGATGGATTGGCGAGATACTTCCTTTGGCACAGCGTTTGACGAGGCGAAACAGTGGCGACGTGCTTCAGGTGCGGCAGGAAGACGACGACACGACGAAGGGGACAAAGCTGACAGGTGGTCCCCATCGACCACTGATTGAGGGCTACAATTATTAGGCTCCTATTCGTAACGGACCACTTGCTAACTTGGGCCCAAAACTACCACTTTCTAACTTTGGCCCAAAACTAAAGGTCTAGTCTACCAAATGGGCCTAAAAAATAGATGCCTGTTTACCATGTTGGATTTGGCCCTAGACTTGGGCCAAAGCTGGGCCCACTGTTGGTGTTTCTTAGGCTCCAGAATATTATTCTACAAGCGCACAGAATAACACGTTGTAGTATTTCACCAAGGAGCAATGCAAGGTATCGTATTTTTTTCCTCAGGAAAGCAATTGGGATAAAGAGTATTGAATGAGTTGAGTGATAAGCCTTCATTTTAAAATATCGCACAAAATCTGTCGTGGCATGTTGTTGTTTCTTAGGCTATAGAATTGAGTCCTGCAAGCGCACAGAATAACCCGATGTAGCATTTAACCTCAGAGTATTCCGGGGTATCATATCTATTTACTCAGGGAAGCAATATGGTTAAAGAGCATCGAAGAAATGAATGAATGGCCTCTATAGCTCAGAGTATTCCGGGGTATCGTATCTATTTACTCAGAGAAGCAATATGGTTAAAGAGCATGGAAGAAATGAATGAATGGCCTCTATTGTAATGATCATTCACTAATTCTAGGTGAGATAGACAGGTGTCTAGATAATGGTCAAATGAATGAGCGGATAGAAGGCCTCGAATGGCCAGCGACACAGGAGACTCGCTAAGGAGCAAAGGAAAGTAGTTGGGAGAACTACGGGTGAAGGGGAACCTATGACACTTCTATAGGATGAGAAGCCTCCCTAGCCTTAACATAGAGCTATGCTTAATTGTCGGAGAACATAGCTTGCTTCGATGGCTAGAACAGGAGGACCCAGACTGGGATAAGAATGGGGTCCTCCAGGCTCACCAACTATTGTTATGAGAGCACACGAATGTGGTGGACTACAAAGAATGGAAAAGGTTGTCACCACCTGCCACATACCACAGTGGTACCGTTGGGCGAAACACACTCCCTAGCTAGCGCTAAGTCAGACATCACGTCTAGAAATACCCCTGAGGCCTTAGCGGAGGAAAATCCCTTCACTCCAGGAGTTTACAAGCTCCTGATCCAAGCTAGAAAGACCCGCTAGCAAAGCTCCCGACAAAGCCAGATATACTTTAATGCTAAACTAGAGCTGAGAAAATAAACTTCCACTTTCTCAAGATCAATGATCAAAAGAGGTAAAAAACACTGGAAAGTAAAGCCTAGTAAAGACTATAGAAGATGTATATGTATATGTATATGTATATGTATATGTATATGTATATGTATATGTATATGTATACGCATATGTATATGACGAGTTTGTCCTACACAGGTGTGTAGCTACAGAAGTGTCTATATCTCACAAATCATAAGGTATTTTTTCGTACTTGAGGTTTCTAAATAAAGTATGTACATATATTTGATTTTTAAAAGTGGTATGTAGTCATACTTTTTTTTATTCATGAAGTATTTGGACATACTCGCTTTTCTATACAGCAAAATGCACTATATCATAAAGTGTAAAAAAATATGAGTTCCACTCAAATTTTTTAATGGTTAGCACTTTAAAAAAATCTTATTTTAAGTATGTGTACATACTCAAAATAATAAATGAGTATGTACACATCCCGAAGGTGGTTTTTTAGACAGTGGTATAGCTGCACATTTGTGTAAAAAGGATTTATCATATATATATATATATATATGTATATATAGGGCAGCGCTATTTGGTACTATGCTACCTAGGTATGCTACCTAGGTAGTAAGTGCTAAATAGCTATTCAGTACCCGACGCTTCCGCACGCCGAGCGCTGCCCCCTCCCCGTACGGCTCTACACCCGCCCGGTTTTCCTCCTCCCCGCTCGCTGGTTTTTCCCGTGCTGACCAGGTGGACCCAGATCGCACGACGTCTACAGTTTTTATCTCTCTTTTTTTCCCGAACAGGACTCACAGCGAGCGCGAGTCTTTGTACCTGCATCATCCGTTTTCTTTTCTCTTTGTACCTGCATCCGTTTTCTTTTCTCTAGACGTCTGTGCCTGCCCGTGTTTTTCATGAGTGCCGCACGTTTTGGTTGTTTTTTTTTTTTTGCCGTTCAGAAAGCAAACACCGGAAAGTAAGCCGTGGCTGTAGAACAAAGTATTGATTACAAATGATTTTTTAATTTGGTCAACCGACCGTTCAAAGTGAGCCATAATGATTTTTTTTCTCAAATTGCAGGGTTACAAAATAATAACATATTTGGATGCATTTACTATCCTCCATCCTACGATAGTGTATAAAATAAAAACGATTACATTTGCAATTTCACCCACGACGATTTTGACTGATTGATCTTGAATTCAATCGCAAAAACTAAATACATTTTGCTAGTTCATTGACCATGTCAAAATTGAGCAGAAAGGGAAAGTAAGAGTTCATAAGAAACAATATCATTTAACGTGTTTTACAATTTGACGGAACTACAATAAACGACAAAAATGGCAGCAACCATCTAGCTTCTAGCCAATCTCATATATTCCGAACTGCAAAATAGCTAAGCATTATCAGTATAGGTAGGTTAAAGACAACCCAAACACATAGCTGAAGAGCAAAATCATTACTAATAATACTGCACCGCTCATGAGAGCTTACTCAAAACACACCTGCTAAGCTTAGTCTGCTTGGATGACATGCTGCCAGCATAATTCAAGGATCTCAACTGGGCTTACTTCAAGGACCATGCTGTCATATGTCTAGGATATCCACAGGTAAGCCTTGCTGGAGGGGAGGGGGCAGACTTGCTGCTCGCTGGGAACCACCGCTCGAGCTACGGTTGTGCCGGCAGCCAGAGCTGCAGCAAGGCGCTGATATAACCTGGGCTTGCGGCTGCAAAAACAAAAAAAAAAAGATTCAACCTGAGAAACCGATATTTTTTCCCCAACACAAGAAGCAAACAATACAAAAGAGGGACTTGATTCAGTAATTCCATCCAAATTAATTAAACAAAGCAAAAGAAGAATATACTTCAGTTAATGCTGGCAACTGCCTCATATTCAAGCTAAAATTGTATTTGTGACTATATATACTAAAAATATCTACCACCAGGACGACCATTGATGAAATATGCAAAGGAATGAAATTGAAAGCTCAATCAATCACAAAACACATCCACCTCAATTCACCAAGAACATGGAAGAAGCATCATGATCATCTCCTTGTTTGAAAAGCAGCAGCAGCAGAAGCAACGTTAACTGCAAAAGAGGACATCTGAAGAAACAATGGACAAGGGTTTGCTTCATCAGGCATCGGCAGCTTTAGCCCTGCTAGATATGAAGCATACATGCAATGGGTAAGCCTGAAGCATACAATGGGTTTTAAGAGGATCATCCTGCAGTACAGCTTTGTGCACATGAACCAGAACGAGAGACTACCCAAGTTGGATAAGTTGATAGTGCAGCTGATGACACACAAAAAAACAATTGGAATTTTCACTGAAATTATTTTCAATTCTAGAGCCTTAACAAATTATTGCCTGAAACGAACTCAGACTCGAATTAGAGATATCACACAAGATGGATAATGCCAAAATCAATGAAGTCATGTGAAAATGAAACAATGGTGGATAAAAAATAACAATGCATATAAATCTTATGGATTCAGAATCTAAATTTCATTATCAGTACCTTAATCCTGCACCAGATTCACCCATGTCCTACCCGCTCCTCCCCACCAATCCATAAGCATGCATTACACCTGGGAACATTTTTCAGAAAACTGATGGCTCAACTCAACCAACGGGTATCTGAAGGATGAAAGCGTACCTCGAGCCTCATTAATCTTCCTTGGCTATTCTCCTCCACGATTCCACACCGCAGGTCCAGGGTAATAATGGAACCGTCCAGATTGACTCCTTGATCAAGTTCACGCTCACTGCAGGAGGAGGTGGATCCAGCGGGCCGACGGAGGGGACGGCTCGAGGTCATCTTGTTGGGATCCGGCAAGCTGCCGCACCACGGCGTCTCGAGGTGGAGACCTCCCCGGAGGCGATGGGGCGCGCGAATCGGGCGCCGGCGGAAACCAAGCACCGGCAGGCGAGGGGTGGCGACGACGGAACGAGAAAATCCAGGAACTGAATCGGTGCGCCGGAGAGAGAAACGATGGAGCGGCAGGAGGGGGCACAGGAGGCCCACGCAGATGTTTGCAACTCGTCGGGGCGGCCGAGGAACGGGGACGGAATCTGCCCGGAGGAGTCGCCACTCACCGTCGGGAGGATGTGCCTCGCGAGAGATTTGGGAACCGAATACCCACGATCTATTCCGGGAAATTTTGATATTTAACCCTGGATTCGTTTTCGATTAGGAGGTTTTCACCTCTTTTCTCTATTTCCCGATTTTTTATCTTTTTTTTCAATCCATACGACATAAGGCGACAGTTTTGCCCCTCCTCCTTCCCTTTACTTGGGCCCACAGGTCAGGTTCTTCGTCTACCTCCAGATGCACGGAAAAGCTCGATGTCGTCTCCCCTGTCTCCCCTGTCCAACGACGACCAAGCCAGCCATACTCCATGCCGCACACCCGAGCACCAGAAGTAGCCCACGAAGCAGCAGCAGGCAGACAGCCAGCTGCCTAGCCGCGCGGCCGAACAGCAGCAGCAGCAGCCAGCTTCCCACGAACCACCAGCAGGCAGCACCACATCAGCATGCATGCAGGCCGGCAGCAGCAGCAATGGCAGGAGACAAGCAGGCAGCCGCCTCGCTGCGCGCCCGAGAAACGCCGCGGAGAAGCTGCCCGCTCGCTAACGAGCAGTAAGGGCGCAATTTGTCTCCGGTTGGGCTCCCGACCCCCGGTCCCATCCCATCCACCAATCTAATTGCTTCGCTCCGCTCCCGGAGGTCAGCTCAAATTCTTGCTATTTCTTAGATTCGATTCGGTTCCGCCGTGTGTGCTGTCGTCCGTGCCGGAATCCCCAGCGGCCCCGGAGGACGGGAGCGCGTGGTGGTTCGACGGTGTTCCAGGCGGAGGGACTGGAAGAGCGCTCCCTCTGGCGGCGGCCATGGAGACGCCTAGAGCTCCCTCCGACGGCGACCATGGAGACGGCCGGAGCTTCCTCCGACGGCGGCCGTGGAGATGGGCGGAGCAGCGGGTTTTTTTGTTGGAGGTGGGAACGGTGAAGGAGGAAGGGGAAGAAGTATTCATTCACAGACATGTGGGTCCCGTAAAGGGCATAGTTGTCTATTCACTTGGCCTGGATGGTAAAAACATTAGCAAAGATAGTGAAATAGAGCAAATTGGTGAAAAACCCCCAAATCTAAAGAATTCGCACGTCCAGGGTCATATATTTAAAGGTATGCGAATTGAATGTCATGTTTTGAAAGACTTACGAATACATGGTTAAATATCAAAATTTCCATCTATTCGGAGGTGAGAAAGCACCGGGATAAAACCGACATTAGAACCAGGAAAAAAGCGGACGGGGGAAGGGGCGGAGGTGCGCTGGGCGCAGTCGGTCGCGCGTTATTGAGGATGGCTCGGGTACTGAAAGTGCTCGTGCGTTGCTACGGGCGAAGTCTACGTAAATGCATTACGCCCTCCGTCCCAAATTGTAAGTCATTTGACTTTTTGACCCCAACTTTGATCACTCATTTTATTCATTTTTTTTACAAAATATTATATTTTTTATGGCTAGCTTTAGTAATTAAAAAACTCAAAAATAATTTAAATTTGACTACATTTGCATAATTTTTTTAATAAGACGACTGGTCAAAGTTGGGGTTAAAAAAGTCAAACGACTTACAATTTGGGACATTGGGAGTAATTGTTTTTTATTCGACAAATGCTATATACTCTCTCCGTATACATATTAGGTGACGTTTAGGACAACATTTGGTACCAAGGTGTTATTAATTCGGTTAGGTTTTCTCTGTTTACCCTTAATAAATGCGATCCAGAGTGCATTGTAGACATCAGCCTTGCGTAGCTCAGCTGGTTAGCGTATTAGTTCCCTAGGTTCGACTCCTCCTACACGTACAATTTTTCCCCATTTTGCATGCCGCGCGAGTTTGTGCCATTTTGCATGCCGCGCGAGTGTGTGTTTTGCTAGCTGCATGGTGCGCATGCTGCAGCATTTTTTTTGCATGGCGCGCGTGCTGCCACGCTTCTCGGATACGACCTCCACGGAGTCCGACGCGAGCTGCTCGGATGCGACCTCCATGGAGTCCAGTGCGAGCTGCTCGGATGTGACCTCCATGGAGTCCGGGCAAGAAAGAAGCGCGCGTGATGCAGAAGCAAGGAAGAAGGCACCCGTGTGTTGTAGAAGAAAGGAAGAAGCCAACAGATAGTAGATGGGAATTAAGTTGGCAGGTGGCATTAACGTACGCATAAAACGAAGCCAGCGCTATTAAGGTGTGAGCAAAAAACGAAGCGACACAGAAGCCGGCGGGGAGGGCAATTGCGTCCAAAACACCAGGTGCATGCAGAGACCGTCAGCTATTTCACAATCGAGCCGTTGCCCAGGACGTCACCTAATACATATACGGAGGGAGTATGTTTTAAAAGTTCTATGTGTTTCTACATTGAAACATACAGTGATTCTAATTATTTGGGCAATTAACTTTATTGGTGCATAATAGCTCTTTATCTTCCACGTAGTATCTTCTATTTTGTGAGCGCATGGCTTATCTCGAATTTTAATTTATCTCACATAATATTTATTGAACCATTATATTTTTTATCCATCCATCATATCTTAGTTTGTTTTAGAACACCATAATTTATCTTAGTGTTAATTCAAAGATAAATAGTACGGATATGCTATGTTACATTTTTTTAGGGAACGCTATGTTCCTTAACCTCTCGTGTCTGTATTGGGCCTTCCATTTTCTTTTCTCTTTGCTACTTCTTCCTCCTTGCGTCCAGCCCATTCACATACACACGAGAAAATATCTAGCGTTTCTTCTCTGCCTTATCTCTTCACACCTCTGTCTCCTCTCCAACACATTCCAGGCTGCCGCAAAGGCGCAGACCGCAGTAATCAACCAGGAAACAGCAAGCGGCAGGTGAGGTTCGAGCTCGGCCGCGTCCCCAGCCTGGCTCCTCTCCTCGGCGACTGGTGGCGTTTCGCGCATCCCGGCGTTGCTCCTCTCCTTGCCCGCGGGGGTCATGTCCTCGGTGCTGTTCCTCTCCACGGCGGCCCGTGGCGACCGCGTCCTAGCGCTGCTCCTCTCCGCGGCGGCCGCGCCATCAGCTTCTTCTAGCGTCATGCGCAGGCAGACGCGCTTGCCTTCGCTCCTCTCCGTGTTGGACGGAATATATATATATATATATTGATGTTCGGAAAATAAGTAAAATAAGTAAAATATACCAGAGCTTTACTGAAACTCTGAAGCTTTCTGTAACCCCGAGACAAGCTCGTCTCAATCCTAACTTCCAACTATAACCTAAGCTATAAAGTGGAAATGAAATGAACTCCTTTAGGGCTGGTTTGGCAACCAGAGCAGCACTCCCGGGGCTAGAATCCCGTCGGCGGTGACTTATGAGTCGCGGCGACGCCTCTGCCCGTGCCCGTGGATTCCCGTGTCGTGTCCGCTCATTGTCTGTCCCGGGGCTAGAATTCACGACCCAATAGGTCGGGCAGCCTCCCCTTCCGTCGGCAGCTGCGAGTGTGCTGCGAGTGAGAACGCACGGGCATGGGCAGATGCATGGCCGGTACTCGCAAGCCGTCGCCGACGGGATTCTAGCCCCGGGAGCGCTACTAGTTGCCAAACCAGCCCTTAAATATTATCCTTGGATGTGTGTTGAAATGTGGGGGGGCGGGGTTGAAGGGTTACTTTCATAGCTCTCCAAGGCGGTGCTCTAGCTTAATGTTCAAGCCATGCAGGTGGAGTAGCTCCCACATGAAGAAGGTGGCGTGAAGTGGAAGCAGCAGGCTGGCCGCCTCTCTCGTGTGCGGTCTTGATACTGTCTTGGAAGTCGGTAGGAACTGAATTGTGCCCGAATTAGCCATGCAGGTGGTCCCTCTAATCCAATATCGAGCCTTGTGGACTACTGGATCACACCGACCTTTAGTGCACGTCTCCGGATCACTTGGGATGTGTTTTTGGAGCCTCGGATCAGTGACGTGGCAGTGGGCTTCACGGGTGGCCGGCCGGGCATTTTCTCCATTTTTGCCCAGTTTTTGCACCTGTGTCCCTGTTGGCACTCCTTAGACTATACGAGAATAACTCCGCAAGCGCACAGAGACCGATGTAGCCTTTCACCAGGGGAGTGATACCTGGGATATCGAATCCAAGGAACGGTAGACGCGACTAAGCCTAGAACTGTTCAACCGGACCCACCAGGGGAGAAAAGGTACGTGGGTAGAGGGCCTAACTTCAGATAGCCAACTAATTACCCAGATAACTTGCTACTCACTAACTTGATCTGCATCGGCGGCTGGAAGAGGAAGGGTCGAGACGGGGTAGAAGTGGGACCCAACGGCAACCTGCTACTACTGCTATGAAAACACCCGAACGTTGTGGTCGCACAAAGGACGGACAAGGCTGTCACCACTTGCCGCCTACCACTCTCTTTCCGTGGGGTGGAACACACCCGAGGTAACTATCAAGCACAGGTACCACACCTAAGCTATCAAACCACTGACTTCTGCCTTAGCCTCAGGCAAGAAGAATCCCCAAATGGATAGGTCAATGTCCACGCAGACAAGGGATCCCACAGATCAAAGGAAGTAAATAACAAATTACTGAAAGTAAAGAGAAGTACTAGCGAGACACTGAAGAAAGACGAGGAACTTACTCAAAGAAGCTTTATTCCTCCGAGGTGGCTACAAAGTTGGAGAAGGACCGAGGGAACCCGACTCCTCTCCTCCTAGCTTGACTCACACCCAAGCTCTCACCTCACACTCTCCCTATTCTACAAATATAGTAGAGGAACTACATCTTGAATCTCTTCTTCTCTCCTTGGATGGTGTGTTGAAAGTGGAGGTGAAAGGCTCCTTTTATAGCCTCAAATGGTCGGTTGCAGGTGAAAGGATAAGGCAACTGACTTGGAGTAACCGCCACTCAAAGACGGTTGGAAACTACCTCGGTGGCTGGCCGTTCGGCGAAGATTCGGCCGTTCGGCCAAGGATGTCGCCCGTTCATGCACAGCCTTCTCGTGGACGATTCAGATCTCCTCTCAATGACGGTTGCATTGACGGTTATCCAAAATAGGTCGGTTAAGTCCCGAAGGTGGGCCCTTTGATCCATGTGATATGCACATCCTTCCCTCCATTTCTATCCAATGGTTGGTACTGCCTCTAGGTGTGTTTCCTTGCATGTTGGTGTAGGTTTCACCTTGTTTGGGTTGGGCCAACACCGAGTGGCAACGTCGGAGGCCCGTTGGAGGGGCATCTAAGGCCTTTCGGCCTTAATCTTCACCATAGACTTGTATGAACGTGTTGGGGGTCCATTGGTGAGTCCCTAAGGCACATATGTGAAGTGGAGGCCATTTGGTGGAGTTGCCAGGCCGGCCGGCCAAACCCTGGCCGGCCGGCCAAAGTCTGTCTGGCCGGCGGTGACGATCGCACCGGTGATCTTCTCGGAGGCATAAATTTTCCGTCTGGTCTCCAAATTGGGTGATCCAAATGTCCATTTTGATCATCTCGGAGAGCACTTTAACATGATGCTGTCAAATTGGGCATTTCACAATGTTCATAATGATGCCATATTATGTCCATGCTTCACCATGCTTGCATTTGCTCCATTTTGTGTTGATTCTTGCATAATATGAGCATAGACCTGCAGAAGATCGCAAACCACCAAAACTCGTGGAACTTGGTTAGAGTAAATGATTTTCACATGATTTTGACCATATGATTATGAAATTTGGAGAAATGTTGGCGGTAAAAGTCATGGATAACAAACGCCAACAGTCCCTGCATTCACAACTCATCCAAAATTGTGGAATTCATTACAATAAGCAAATTTATGCATGAAACATGATGTGATTTCCTCATTTTATTTCTGAGATGTTGACGGTAAAACATATTAAATTGATTGTTAACAGGCGATGGGGGGCATCAAGATAGTGGCCAAGCAAAGCTTGACCGATACTAGGAGGTTGGATTGACAAGTCATTAGAAGTTCGTGAACAACCAGCGACACAGGAGACTCTGAGTAAGGAAAGGAGCTGGGAGTATTGTGGGGCGTAGGTTCCTAATGACATTTCTAAACTATAGAAAAAAGCTACCCTAACCTTTGTCTAAATTTTGCTTAATGGTCGGGAAACCAGAACTTACTTCGATGGCTGGTGGGAAGGATCTCTAAAAGGAATGAGAAGGGGACCTAACGGCATCCGGCAACTACTGTTATGAAAACAACCGAACGTGATGGACTACAAGGGACAGAAAGGGCGTTCACCACCTGCCGCCTACCACAACGGTACCGTGGGGTGGAACATACTTTCTAGCTAGCATCAAGCCAGACACCACGTCTGCACTTGATACTAAGATTTCCCTCGAGGCCTTCAAGAGAAATCCCCCTCAATCTAGAGAACTGACTTGAGCTCTCTAGTCCGGGTGGGAAGACCCGTAAGGAAGAACCCCGACTAAAAGATAAACTCTAAACAAAGAGAGAGCTACACCGCTCTAAGTCACTCAGGCTTTGGTATAATATTCGGGATTTGTATCTTAACTCAAGATATAAAGAAGATGACAATTTATTCTGGTTGCGCCTTAGGGTCGGTTTTGGCGTCGGTTGCATGTTTGAAGTCAGTTTGAGCCGACATGTGGGCCTTCCTATCCATGGGTGATCCTTTCAGTGCCATTCGATCAAACCGACATCAATTACTCGGCTTAGAATGCTTGGACATGTGTTTGTTGCGCCCTGGATACATGTCGTGGCATGCTCGGCCACGGTGGCCGGCCGGCCGGTGATGGTGTTTCTTAGGCTGTATCGTATTTATTTCCTCATGGAAGCAATATGGTTAAAGGGTGTTGAAGAAGTGAATGAATAGTCTCTATAGTAGTGATGACTCACTAATTTTAGATAAGATAAAGGGGTTGGCTAGATAATGGTGAAATGAATGGCTGGATAGATGGCCTGGAATGGCCAGTGACACAGGAGATTCTGATGAGCAAAGGAAAGTAGTTGGGAGAAGTACGGGTGAAGGGGGAACCTATGACACTTCTAAAGGATGAAAAGCCTCCCTACCCTTAACATAGAGCTATACTTAACTGTCGGGAATCTTAACTTGCTTCCATGGCTAGAGCGGGAGGACCCAGACTAGGATGAGAAGGGGGTCCTCCGGGCTCAGCAACTACTGTGATGAGAGCACCCGAACGTGGTGGACTACAAAAGACGGACATGGCTGTCACCACCTACCATAGTGTAACATCTCTGATGTTTAAAACACTAAAAGTTCACTAATGAATGAGAACAAAGGAGGATTAAAGAAAAACAATTGAAATCCACCCTAGATTTGAAATTCAAATTCGAAGTCCAACTTAAAGGGGCTGATTTGAAACCCAGCCTAAACCTCCAAATTTTACTACTGAACATGAGAATCTCCAAAGAGCAAAGTTGTTTGTCATCCCAAATCAGGCCATGTTTCTTTTTCAAACTATTTCAAATTTTGCCGTTAGAACCCTCGAAAACCTCAAAAACCGAGCAGAACACCTTTTCAGACCTAGCTTGTTTGAGCTTGAAAAATTCAAAATTTGAAGTTTGTCCCAAAAAGAAAGTTGTGTCCCACATTTCACTCTCCAACTTTTGTATTTGGACTTTTTAGAGTTTAGTTCAAAAATTTGGAGAAAACTTATCGAGAGATAGGGAGCTCCCCAGCGCCCCGACAGCAGGCCGCCGCGGCGCCGCTATGTGGCTGGCGAGTGTCGGCGTCCGCGTCAGACAGGCCAAGCCCTCGAAGATGGTGTCCCGGCTTCCCGCGCACGCGCCTGAGCTCTTGTCACGTCCTTTCGGGCACCCCATGCTCCTTGCCAAGTGACGGTGTTGTGTCCTACTGGACTAAACAACCCTGGCAGGCCATCCTATGGGCCGGCCCAAGTACAAGACTTGACGCACAAGACAAGGATTAGTTCTAGTCGGTTAGGATAGGCTGTATTAGGAAATTAGCGATTAACTTATAAAAGTCTCCTGTTACTATACGGTTTCTATGTAACCCTATCCTCCAGCATATATAAGGGGAGATAGGGACCCCCCTCAAAACACCACATCTATACAAGATACACCATACAGGATGTAGGGTATTACGCGTATTGTGGTCTGAACCTGTCTAAATCGTCTCTTGTCACCCTCGATTCTAGATTCTCGACGACTTCTCCTCAAACCCTTCTCTCGGAGCATCCCCTCGAGAACCTAGTCAGCATAAATCGCCGACACTTTGGCGCCGTCCGTGGGGATCTACTCGTCGAGAACTCGCTAAAGAGTCGATGGCATCCTTCACGCCTCCTTCGTCACCAAGTTCGAGGAAGGCGCGACCTTCATCTTTGGTTCCTGGCTTTGCACTGCAAACCAAGACGGCAAGCTCCAGCGTGAACTGCGTGGCGAGATGGTTGCATCAGCTCCGCCACCCACGCAGGTCGCACCGCGAGGATCGCGGAAAACTCCAAGTTCCGACACGATCTTCGGATCGTATCCTACTTGGAGGAGTACATATCGCACGAAGCACACTCCATCTCAGGCACACAACAACGCCGACCCTACCGTTGTCAAGCAGCAGGTTCGACCCACGCGTCCACGACTGCCTGGTGGACTCAAGATTACTCTGACTTCCACCAGGGTTCTACGATCAAGACCGTGACAATTACTCCACGGGTGCTCAGGAGCCTCAATCCAAATCCCCGTGGGACGAAGACTTCAAACTCTCCATCGCGTAGATCGTGCGCGCCTTAGTTTCCCTTCGGGTTGACAAATTCGGCCGCGACCTATCAGACTCTTCTGGTGAAGAAGCTTCATCAAACTCGCCAGACCAACTCAGATCTTGTCATGACCACAACTCCCTTGGGGGTTATCATTCATTGGCCTGACATGGATCCTGTCTTAGCTCTCCAAGAAGCCAATGAACCCTTCAAAGTATAGGGTACTTCCTCTTAGCTTCCCTTCTAGGAAGGCAGAGAACTTTCTGTTGTCTCCAACAACGAACAACTTGGGCCTAACAACCCCGCTCGCCAACTCTGCGTAACCATTCACGACGCAAGCGATGATGAGGTTGTCTCCAATGACGCCCCTACAGTCGACGGCGAAACGGACGCAGACCAAGAACTCCAAATCGAGCAGAATCGCCCTCGCACCCTCAGGCGCCGCCATCTCCAAATGACAAATCTCAATGAGGAGTTCGACAATGAAGGCATCTTCAAGTCACCCGTGGCCAACATCATGTTCGCCGTAAGTGTTTTGGAGGGATTCCAAACAACCCCTAACATCAACCTCGCTAAAGCTTGACTCCAAGCTGCTGCAGTCATGGTTGATCGTCTGGATGGCAGCCGCTCCGTCTCAAAAGGCAAGAGTTCTACCCATCGCCCAACGCCCTCATCAAAGCGCCAGAGCAGCCACTACGGCAGCAACGCTGCAAAATTGAAGGGTACGCATAGGCCCCACGAGGAACCCCCTCGCCCCGCCCGCTCTCATGTCATTCCGCCAACCGATGCATGGCACCACATCAACAACATCCGAGCGGGAAGGACACGAGCTACTTCACACACAGCAGACTCCACAGGTGGGCATGAGATGCCTAACCCAGACGCATTGCCGTGCTATACACGCGCCATCCGCGTCAGCTCTTTCCCTTGCAAGTTCAAGCCGTCAGGCATCACCAACTTCGATGGGAAACAAGACCCCAATATCTGGCTATGCCGATATTCTTCAGCAATCGAAGCAGCAGGAGGAGACGATATCTCCAAAATGTTGTACTTTCCTATTGCAATGGAGCAAGGCCCACTCACTTGGCTCGAATCTCTTTGCCCAGACTCCATCGACATCTGGCATGCACTCAAGAAGGCTTTCGTCTCCAACTACCAGGGTTCTTTTGAGCGCCCTGGCAGCAAATATGAACTAAGAGCTTGCAAGCAGAAGCCAGATGAGTCCCTGCGCGACTACAACGAACGATTCTTCGCCATAAAAGCATCCTGCGTCCCCATCCCCGACTCGGAGGTTATCGACTACTTTCAAGAAGGGATGACCGATCACAGTCTCTTCTGTGATTTTGGTCACAATCGTCCTCGTGACCTGGAGGAATTTCGCGAATTGGTGGCCAACTGGATGGACACCGATGATCAAGAATGGGAGCGCTACGACAAACGTCCCGCCAACACTGGACGAGGGCACCAGGACGACAACAAGGACTATCCGCGCGACTCCTTCAAGCGCAATGGCAACAATTCATGGAAACGACCTAACAACACGGTCGCAACCGTCCAGTCCGTCCGCGCCGCTCAGACCACACAACAAAGAAAGGAGGAATTCAACAAACTCCTCAAGAAGCGTTGTCCGTACCATCCAGATAGCAAGCACACAACGGGTGACTGCTGGCTTCTCTTGGAAACCTTCAGCAAGCCCACCAAGAAAAAGAAGACTGGTGGTGACGGCGATGACAAACAAGGCAAGGGAGACGATGATTTCCCGGATGTCAACAATACTATAAATGTCATCTTTGGAGGACTGGCAGTAAGCGACACTTCGCATCATCGCAAAAATGCACGACGAGAGGCCTATGCAGCAGAACCAGCGGTGGTAACACCTCTAAGGTGGTCAGACGTCCCTATCACTTGGTCCAGAGAAGACCAATGGCGCGGAGATCACTTGTCCTGGGCGATATCCTCTCGTCCTGGAAACCATGGCGGCAAACAGCAAGCTCACCAAAGTCCTGATTGATGGAGGCAATGGCCTCAACCTTATCTTTGCCAAGACCCTCAGGCAAATGGGACTCGATACAAGCACACTGCAGCCAGCCGATTCGCCCTTCTACGGGATCGTGCCTGGCAAAGCTGCGATCCCTCTCGGGCAGATCACCTTGCCCGTCACCTTCGTCACGGCATCAAATTACCATACTGAGTACATCAAGTTCGAGGTCGCTGACTTCGAAACATCATACCACGCCATCTTCGGACGACCAGCACTAGCCAAATTCATGGCCATCAAACGCTCCTATGTCTGCGACAAAGAGGCAGTGGAGTACGCCGTCAGGGCCACATCCACCATTGATCAACAAGAACTCCGCGCCTTGGTAGCAACCGTCGCTGATGAAGACGGTGACGCCCCGACGCAGAAGAAGACACGAGCCATCAAGCTTGTAGACAAAGTTGCCACGAAGACAGTTGATCTCCTGACAGGAGACCCGACGAAGACGGCGCTGATCGGCTCCACCCACACTCCCACGTAGGAAAGCGCGCTCGTCAACTTCTTGCGGGCCCAAGTAGACATCTTCACAACTAAGCCTTCTGACATGCCCAGGGTTCCCAGAGAGTTGATCGAGCACAAGCTGGACCTCAACGAGAGCGTGAAGCCAAAGAAGCAGCGGCTCCGAAGGTTTGCCACCGAGCGTCGGGAGGCCATAAAAAAGAGCTAGCTAAGTTATTAGCAGCCGACTTTATTAAAGAAGTCTTCCGTCTAGATTGGTTAGCCAATCCGGTTCTTGTAAGAAAAAAGAATTCTAATGAATGGAGAATGTGCGTTGATTATACCGATCTCAACAAACAATGCAAAAAGGATCCCTTCGGGCTTCCTCGTATCGATCAAGTCATTGATATCACCGCAGGGTGCACTCTTCTCTGTTTCCTCGATTGTTACTCAAGGTATCATCAGATATCTTTGAAAGAAGAGGATCAGATTAAAACTTCATTTATCACGCCATATGGCGCGTATTGTTATACAACCATGCCTTTTGGCTTGAAAAATGCAGGTGCTACATACCAGCGGGCCATACAGGGTTGTCTTCAAGATCAACTTCATCGTAACGTTGAAGCATATGTCGACGACGTAGTTGTCAAGACCAGAAACCCCGAAGACCTCATCATCGATCTCACCGAGACGTTTGATAATTTACGCAAGTGGCGTTGGAAGCTTAACCCCGCCAAATATGTCTTCGGTGTTCCGTCAGGAAAGCTTCTCGGGTTCATCGTCAGCAAACGTGGCATCGAGGCTAATCCAGAAAAGATAGCAACTATCATGAACATGGAGCCGCCACGTACTGTCAAGGATGTCATGAAGCTTACAGGCTGCGTGGCTGCACTCAACTGCTTCATCTCCAAACTAGGAGAACGCGGGACCGAGTTCTTCAAGCTCCTCAAGAAGCATGACAGATTCCAGTGGACATAGGAGGCCCAGCATGCTTTTGACAAGCTCAAAGTTTTCCTTACTACCCCACCTGTGCTCACTGCGCCACTTCCAGGTGAGGACCTTCTGCTCTACATCTCAGCAACCAGCAATGTTGTTAGTGCCGCCATTGTTGTTGAACGAGATGAGGAAGGTCATCTCCAGAAGATTCAATGGCCTGTGTACTTTGTGAGTGAAGTTCTTTCAGATTCCAAATCAAGGTACCCTCAAGTTCAGAAAATTCTATATGCTGTCTTAATGACATCAAGGAAACTGCGACACTACTTCGACTTCTATAAGATCATCGTGGTTACTGGGTACCCCATCGGCAACATCCTTCATAATTAAGATGCTACGGGTCGTATTGCCAAATGGGCAATCGAGCTCGGAACTTACAACATTGAGTTCCGATCTCGCAGGGCCATGAAGTCTCAAGTCCTTACTGATTTCATATCTGAATGGACCAAGCACAATTGCCACCACCAAGCCTGAGCATTGGATCATGTACTTCGACGGTTCTCTCAAGCTGGAAGGTGGCGGCGCTAGTGTTCTATTGATTTCACCAAGAGGAGATCAACTCAAGTATGTTTTGCAGATTCAATTCGCCGTTTCCAACAACGCTGCAGAATATGAGGCTCTTCTTCACAGGTTGAAAATGGCCATCTCCCTCAGTATCAAATGCCTACTGGTATATGGGGATTCAATGCTGGTCATCAAACAAGTCAATGAGAACATGGATGCGTACTGTGAAGAAGTTCGCAAGTTGGAAAAGCACTTTCTCGTCATTGAATTTCATCACGTCCAGAGAGATTACAATGTTGCTGCTGATGTCCTATCAAAACTGGATTCTTCCCGAGCAGAGGTACCCAGCGGCGTGTTCGTTAATGAACTCTCTAAGCCATCTATTCCTGAAGCAACACCCTCTGCCACTATAACCTCAGCTCCTGAGGTTATGCTTATTGAGGAAGCTTGGAGTGCGCCAATTATTGATTATATCTTGCACGACAAACTTCCCAAAGAGAAAGCAGAAGCCCAGCAAGTCGGTCGTCGCAGCAAGTCCTACGTGATAATTGGTAACACATTATACCGACCTGGTGCACGCTCTGGCGCACTGATGAAGTGTGTCTCACAACAAGACGGCATCAGCATTTTAGAGGAAATCCATGCTGGCGAATGTGGCAATCATGCAGCATCTCGTACCATCATGGGCAAAGCCTTCCGCGCCGGGTTCTATTGGCCTACAGCCTTACATGATGCAGAAGAAATTGTTCGTCAGTATTTCTCTCATCATTCACATCAGCCTGCACACAAGATCAAATTGATACCTCCATCATGGCCATTCGCATGCTGGGGGCTTGATATGATTGGGAAACTACCTAGAGCACCTGGAGGCTTTGAGTACTATTTTGTCGCAATTGACATGTTTTCCAAGTGGATTGAAGTCTTTCCAATTGTCAAGCCAACATCTGAAAAAAGTGGTCGAATTTCTCCAAGAATTGATCTTGCGCTTCGGGATACCGCATCAAATCATCATAGACTTGGGTACAACCTTCACAGGCAGCAAGTTCTGGGATTATTGTGAAGATCGTAGCATCGAAGTTTGTTATGCCTCCGTTGCTCATCCACGAGCGAATGGACAAGTCGAAAGAGCCAATGGCATGTTACTTGATGGACTCAAAGCTCGGATGGAACGCACTTTGAAGAAGGCTAAGGGACGCTGGATGAGAAAACTCTTTCCAGTTGTATGGGGCCTTCGGTCTCAACCTAGCAAAGCAATAGGACAGTCTCCTTTCTTCCTTGTCTACGGATCTGAAGCAGTCCTACCTGTTGATGTCATGCATGGTGCTCCTCGAGTGGAAGAATTTCAAGAAGCAATGGCAGATGAACAACGAATGATTGAGGTCGACACCGCTGAAGAAGCACGATTGACAGCTTTGTTACATAATGACGCGTACCTTCAAGGTATCTGCAGATTTCACGATAAACACGTGAAGACAAGATCATTCCAGATTGGTAACTTAGTGCTACGCCGGATCCAGAACACTGCAGGTCACACGAAGCTTACATCGCCTTGGAATGGTCCTTTTATTGTATCTAAAGTCCTCAAGCCAGGCACATATAGATTTCAAACAGAGGATGACGATGAATTGCTAAATCCCTGGAATATAGAACACCTACGCAAATTCTATGCATAGGATCTTCATTGTACCGTTGCTTCGGCAACGCGATCTGCTTTGTACCATTGCTTCAGCAGCAAGTTATATATTCAATAAAGGCAATTATTTATCTTCCCATTGCTGGGTTCTTTTGTTCAATTTACCTTCTCTTTGTGACATCGTTAAACTATTATCTAGGTTCTTTCGAGACTCAGAACGATTGCTTTTCTTGCATACCGTGTTCAGAGCAATATATGAGGTCTGTCCGGGTTCCTTCGGGGCCGTTAATGGATTTGTTCCTAACCTTTCGCTACATCGCGACACTATTCAGCTTAAACCTGCCGCTCCGTGGGTCTTACTGGGTTCTTGTTTAGCAAGACCACACACAGTTCATTCCCAATGTTCCCTTTCGGGGTACATTTACTTTAAAAGATAGCTTACGCTCTAGAAATCTCTCTGGGTTCCCTCAGGTCCTTAACAGGGTTGTTTTTCGATAGTGGAAATTTACGACTACATGTACTTTTCGACTAAGTCCTGGTGTTCAGCACAGCGACATTCCGGGGTTCTCGGAAACCCTTGGGTTGATCTTCATATGCGGAAATATGTACACTTCATTACTTACAAATAAAAGAGTACTACTCATTACATGACTAATTGTTCAGATTACAACTTCAAGCTCTGCGCAATTGCTTTGGCAACTGGCTCGGCTTCTTTTTTCAGGCCCCTGAAGACTTCTTCCGTGCAGTTTGACTCTGCGCCTTCTACACATTTGCTAATGTCTACTTCCGGGTACCTAGACTTCACTACTGCTAATATATGCACAAGGCAGGCCTTGGAGGATTTCTTGATAAATGCCTTCAATTGACGAGGCACAGCCTTCAAACGTTCCAAGAAGGAATGCGGAGCCGCATGATCTTCTGGGACCAAGGCCTTTACCAATGGATTTGCGGTCTTTTCTAGAAGAGCGATCTGCTTCAGGGCTTCAGCCAGGTCTTTGTCAGACTTCTTCATTTGTTCGATGGTCTCTTCGAGCTCCGTCATCCTCTTGGCCGCCTGCTCAAGTTTTTCATCAAGCGTCTTCTTATCCGCGAGGTTGCCACGCAGCTGGACGAGTTCTTCTGATATTTGTTTATTATCTTCATGAGCATCTTCCAGTTCTTTGGTTGTCTTCTTCTACTGCTTGATGATCTGAATCAGCTGCGTATCAGCATCCTTGCGTTGTTGAATAGCAACCCTGAGTTGCTCCTTTGTTTCATCATGCTCTGCGGCGGTGGACTTCAGTGCTTCTTCATGACGATTGGCCAAATTGGAACAATCTATCATTTTCTTCTCAGTTGATGTCAACTTCTGTTGCACACCTGGTCCACGGATCAAGACAGAATTGATATTACAACTACGTATCGGTGAAATATTGCAAGACTAAAGTAGCGTCAGGGTACCTTTAAGCTCTAATTTTGCGGTGGCCAGCTTCTTCTTAAGGTCATCCTTCTCTGTGGACAATTCCTTAGTCCGCAGGTGCAGGGTGCGGATCATGTTGGCGTCCTCCACCTCCTTGGCTTGGTGTTCTTCACGCTCCCTATTCAACTCTTTTTGGAGGCGCTCGGCTTTGGCGTGCATCAAGGATATGTTGCGGATGTAGTTGGTTTTCTGCCTTGATGCTTCGTCGACGGCCTACAGAATACAATTATGAGACACATGTTTAACATGGCACCTAGTTCAGGGTTCTTCTACATACTTTGAAGTATGCAACTGCCCTCTCGGCATGGTAAAGACCCCTGTCGATGTACCCCTCATCCTCCTCCGCATCCAAGACATTGGGTCGTAGCTTCCGATTCGGAAGTTACCGATCCCTTCTCCAGCTTCTACGGTTGTTGGTACTCAGGGGATTTCTTCAATCTCTTGCTCTTGGGTTGATTGTTCAACTTGGTTACCCCTTGAGCACTCAGCTTCTGGTACAGATTCAGCCCGAACAGCTTGGGATGTTCCCACGTTGCTTGGGGGCTCCACAACGTCCTGGACACGGCGTTCAGCTTCGGTTTCTTCTACTACAGCCTATGTTACCAGTTGTTCAATATCCGCCAGAACTTCAGCAACTGTTTCTTCTACTTGCGCCCCTGCTGGCTCTGGTGGGTTCACTGATGGCAAGGTTGGAAGGACCTCAGGAAGAGTTGTTTGTGGATTTTCCCTGGGTTCTTCTTGCACTGGAGCCTCTGGCGCACTCACTACCACTGGTGGAATTTCTTCAGTCCAACATAAGCGACATCACAATCAGATTGGATCCTAATCACTACAAGTTATTATACCAAGCAATGGTCTTCAGATTACTTACATGATGATGGGGCGCATTGGGATTTTAGATTCTCCCAGTGTGAACTCTTCCTCTGGCTCTTGATCCACCGCAACTAGACCAGCAGGGTTGTTTTCTTCTATGATTGGTCCTAAACCATCATGCGGAGGCGAGGCAGGGTTGAAGATATTATGGATAATTTCATCATCTGACAATGGCTTACGGGCAGCGCCGCCTTGCTGCGGCCGGCTGGTACCGATTTCCCCAATGGCTACCCTGCAGATGATGGCATCTTTGGCTGTGGGGATATCTTCTTCTTTTCCTCAGGGATGATCCTCACACGAGGTTTGGCTAGCGTTCGTGCTCTCTTGGGCACCAGAGCGCTAAGCTCTGTCGTTGCGATTCTCTTCGAGCTTTCACCTCCCTTGGAGGTTGCCCTTGTTTTGGCACGGGGTTTTTCAGCATCCTGATTCTCGACATTACAATGTTGTTCGTCAGTTTCTTCATCCGCAGTTGACTTATCGGAATACGGATTGCGTTTACCAACCTGATCACTGATGTTGGGATCTAGGCATCGGGCTATCACATTGGCTTCCTCTGCATTTGTTGGATCTAGAGGAGGAAGGCTGACATATAGCGATCGCCTAGCTTCATACTGCAAAATGACACAACTGGTCAGTGTTAATGATTTGTTAACAAACTACGGGGATACGCTAGATGTATTGGACTATACTTCAACAAATACAACCCTTACATCAGGAGTCATGGTGATTTTGGATATCTCCATGATCTCTGGCATGTCTTCATTACTGATAGCCATATATTTCTTCAATAGCTGCATGGCTCTCTTCTCAGTAAAGGCTCCTGTAGCATTCCATGAGAGATCAGTCTCCCCAGAGTATGAGTACCCGTGGGTTTCGAGGCTTTGGGCGCAACCCTGAGAATGCCTTAGCTGCCCGTTCCCGGTGCCCGGTGAGTTTCTGTCAGGGCATCCGACGAAGGCCCCAACCCTCTTCGCGAGGTGACCGGTGCGGGCGCTGTGAGCGCGGAGCCTACGGTGGGCGTCAAAGTGCCCATTGCGGACGCGGGGTTGGCGACGTCCGGGAATTCCCCGGAGTCTGCCGCCGCTGGCTCTCCCACGGTGGACCTCGAGGAAGGTGCGGAGGGAAGCCGGTGGTCCATGGAGGACCTCTTTGGGGACGCGGAGGCGCGGGCACGTACTGAGTCAAAGACTCCCGCAGCTCCGCAGCCTCTCTTGCTGGTGTCAATTCCGCAGCCATCCTCTTCAAGCCTGCCTACGGGGGCCTCTGGGTCAGGTGACGGGCGCATTGAGGGCCCGTCCTCCTTGGGCGACCCTGAGATCGACCCTGCGCATGTCATGCAGGTGAACACCTGGCTGGAGAGTCTCCAGCGGATGACCACCTTCCTAGCCTCGCTCCTAGAGATGGCGTCGATGCTCCGCACCGTGGCGATCCCTTCTAGTCGGGTGCATGTTTGCCTTTCTTGTCTTACTCCGGGGTATGATGGTCTCCCCGGTCTGCCTTTGTTTGTGACCTGCGTTGGTTATGGGTCATTTCAGGCCAAGCTGCTGGTGCTCTCTCAAACCCAGAGCGTCAAGGAGGAGGCCATCAACTAGGCCCACTGGGCCTGGGAGTCTGCTCGCGCAGCCAGGGACGCCGAGGCTCGTGCACGCGACGAGGCTAGGGGCATTGCCCTCCACATCTTGGAGCTAGAGCGTGCGCTGGCGGACCAGGCCTCAGCGCACCGAGAGGCGCTTGCCGTGCTGAACGCCGAACTCGATGGTCTCCACTCCCAGGTCACCGACACCCGCGACGGTAGGTGTTCGCCGGCCTTGCTCCTTTCTTTCTTCGTTTCCTCCAGACTGGTTTGGCCGTGGTGCCACTCGCTGGTCCCTCAGAGTACCATGCCCAGGCCAACGCTTTGAGGAAGGAGAAAGCCACGGCGGTCCGGGAGTGCATCGACGCCTGGGCGGAGCGCGACCAGGCCATGATGGCGAAGGAGGACGCCGAGGGGGTGAGCGCTCAGCTGGGGTAGCTCGTCGCTGATCTTCGCACCAATGTGTAGACGTCAGCCCAGCGGATTGAGGTCCTGGAGTCCGCCCTCACGATGACGAACAAGTCTATGGAAGAAAAGGTCGCGGAGGTGGATGGTGCGCTCTCCCTAATCTCGTCTGTTCGTCGATTCGATGTGATTGTCTTTGTGTGCTTGACCCTTGTCTTCCTTTGGGCAGCGCTCAAGTCTCACGCGGAAGATTGGATTTCCCACCGGAACACGTTGCCGTCGTGCTTCGGGATGCTGCGTGTTGCGTCGGGGGTGATCCTGACGCGGCTCGGGTTCCCCCTATCGGAGGACGTCGAGCGGCTCCCGGGAGACCTTCACTGAGCGGCGGAGTGCTCCGGGGCATTGCGCACCGTAGCGACCGTGGTGATGGAGGGGCTCGAGCTGCCAACGAGCGATGACCCCGCGCGTCTTCCTGAGGAGCTTCACCACATCCCTCAGCGCGTCGGAGCTCTTGCGAAGCAGGCACTGGTGCACGGCGTCCTGGAGGCCATCACGTTGGTGCGTTCCCACTACGACGGGATCCGCTTCGACAGGATGGCCACCGACTTCCCCAACGAGTACTTCATGGAAGCCCTGGACGCGCTCGCTGCCGAGGTCCAAGAGCCGGCCGAGCAGTTCGCCAACGGCCTGGTGCCCACCTCCGACGCGCAAGGCAACCCGGTGGACGGCGCCGACCCCAGCCAGGCCCTTTAAATTTGTTTCTTTTGACTCGTTCGCTTGAAACTACTGTGCCCTCGCGTAGAGGGGTTAAACTTTGAACTTGACGGGAGCTCTGCTTGACGGGGCTCCCGTATTTTGGATACTTGTAATAATCAGCTTACTTTCTGCTTCTTTGTGATTGTATTGTACCCCCTGCCAGACCCCGAGTGGTGCATGTCTTCCAGTTTCTTCGCAAACTGGTTGAGAGGTGCCACTGAGATAGCGTTGTGGGGTTATTTCTATTTCTGATGATGGGTTTTGGCTAGTTGCCCCAAGCCCCCGAGCCCTTGAGCTCAGGTGCGAGGTGGGCAAATCAGACCCTAGAGTTCTGCCGAGCCCCCGAGCCCTTGAGCTCAGGTACGAGGTGGGCAAATCAGACCCTGGAGTTCTACCGATCCCCCGAGCCCAGGAATGTGCGAGCACTTGAACTCTTGGTTTCTTGGGTTCTGTAAGCTCTGCGCAAGATGGTCTCGGGGGAATGAGGGAAGTTAGACTTCCGAGCCCCCAAAAGAGTTAGTTTCATTTCTTTGAGTTGCGTTTGCGGCAACGCTTTTGCGCATTCTTGGCCTGATTTTCGTGAAAGAAACGACTCGGCGTGGTCATTTTCGGCAGGGTACATGGCAGGGTCGGCAGTCCGGCTCAACCGTCGTGCGAGACATAGCCGCGGGGGCGTAGGTTGTCGCAACGCGGTTGTACCGGACGTCCCTGCCCACCCTATTGACTGCGCCGGGCTTTCTTTAGAATCATGATGCCAGTGAAAATGGAATCATAAAAATGGAAAATGAACTTGAACGGAAAGGAAGTGCAGAAAGTTCACTTACCTGGCAGGCTTGAGGCCAGGGGGATGGCTTTTGTGCCCCCTGTCGGGTCTTCTGTCGGGCGAAGAGTTGGTGAAGCCATGAGGGTATTGTAGACCTGCGCCTGCCCGTGGTTACTGTAGCACCTGGGGTCGAGGTTCCGGCTTTGAGCGGCGGATTCCACCTCCGGGGCATCACCGCCGAATGGCTTGGCCACGTCTCGAGTCGCTTATAAGGTGGGCAGCCCTTCTGAGCACAGGCGAGGTGGTACTAAAAATAGATACCCCTTGCCACTGGAACCTTCCCCGAAAATGAAAGAGTCAGCATGCGCTGCCTTTGGCCCAACCGCAGTTAGGCCTGCTGGGCCTTTCTACCATGGAGGTTCCGGCCCACCCCCCGAGCCCTATTATGCGGGCTTCGGACGACCCCGTCGGAGGGGGGGTCGGGCGAGACGAAACTCTGCACTGTCTCCTCCGTGGGTGACTCTTTCGACTTTATGCATCATCTATTGGCGGTCTTCGGTACCTGGAAATGCCTGGACCCGCTTTTCACGGGTGGAAGCGCTGTAGTTTCTTGATGTTCCAGGCGTTGGATATGTGGGTTCCATCTGGCATAGCCAGCCTGTATGAGCCTGGGCGGAGGACCTTTACTATGGTGTAAGGGCCTTCCCAGGGAGGTGAGAGCTTGGTGAAGCCGCGCCAATCTTGGGCTATCCTTAAGACAAGGTCACCAACTTGGAACGCGTGCCCTCGCATTCGTTGCGCGTGGTAGCGTCTCAAGCCCTGCTGGTACCTCGTGCTTCCTCCAACTGATCTGCGGCGTCTTCGAGGTTGGTCTCGTTTCCCTCCTCATTGAAGCCCTGGACTCGTGGAGAGCCATAGTCAATGTCGGTTGGGAGGATCGTCTCGGAGCCATAGACCATGTAGAATAGGGAGAAACTTGTGCCACAGGTCGGGGTGGTCCGTAGACTCCGCAGGACTAAGGGGAGTTCTTCTACCCACTTGGCACCGAGCTTGTGAATGCGCTTGACCAAACGGTTGAAGATTCGTGGCTTCAGTCCTTGTGGAACCATGCCGTTGGCGCGCTCTACCTGTCCATTCGTGCGCGGGTGGGCCACGGCCACCCATGCCACCTTGATTCCGTAGTCGTTGTAGAAACGGGTGAACTTCTTCCTGGTGAACGGTGCGCCATTGTCGGTGATGATGGTGTTCGGGACGCCGAACCGGCAGAGGATGTCACGAAAGAAGCTCACAGCCTGTACCGACGTGATCTTTGTCAGGGGTCGGGCTTCAATCCACTATGTGAACTTGTCGACCGTGACAAACATGTGGGTGAAGCCCCCGGGCGCTCTTGGTAACGGCCCGAGCATATCCAACCCCCAGACCGCGAACGACCAAGTGATAGGTATGGTTTGGAGAGCCTGGGCCGGTAGGTGGGTTTTCTTCGCGTAGAACTGACAGCCTTCGCATGTTCCCACGATCCGCTTGGCGTCAGCGATAGCTGTAGGCCAATAAAATCCCTGCTGGAAGGCCGATCCTACCAAGGATCGAGGTGCTGCGTGATGGCCGCATACCCCTCCATGCATGTCCTTCAACAACGTTCTTCCTTCTTCGTTGAGGATGCAGCGCTGGAGGACACCGTTGTGGCCTCGACAGTAAAGGTTTCCCTCAATCACCCTGTAGGGCTTGGCCCTTCAGACTAACCACGATTTGTAAGTTGAACGGTTAGAAAAATTCGGCTAGTTAATATATGGAGAGACGAATATTGCCTTGCCACCGGCACTAACTCCGTAGGCCAAAGTTTATTGGCATGTGTGTTTGGTAAGAAAGAATAGGTCGCTCATGCATCATTAATTCTCTTAAACTCCATTAAATAATGTTGTATATTCATTGCACTATCCATCAAAAACGTTGAAAAACAACTTGTAAAATATGCTGAAACCTCACTGAGAACAGCTCTGTTTGCACTCGTTAATTTGATCCTGAAAACGTGGTCAAATGCAAAAATGTTCAACATAAAAGTTGTTTGAAATGTTATCTAGTTTCTACTGTAGAAATCTTATAGCAATTGATGAAGTAGAACTGGAGTTATGCTTAAAATGGTAACCCCCTGTCTACTGGAATTTTCTGGGAACAGCAAGTTAGAAATTGAATTTTTGCGCCCTCTTAACAGCAGTTTTTGCCCGAGAGTTAAAAAGGAAACTTGTTTGAAATTACTTAAAGCACATTCTGGACAAGTGTGGGAAATTTTGGGATTATATATTTTGAGTTTTACCACTTTTTCTACACTGTCCAGAATCTGTTTTTAATTTCCTTTCATCTTATCGGTTCTCACACTTGACCCTTTTATCAGATGGACGCCACCGCTGACCTCACTAGCTATGCCAATGACTACTACAGCTCAGACTGCCTCAGTTGGGAAGGAGTCCCTAACATCTTTTGATCCAAGTTGCAGTCCCTTGGCTACCCCAACCCTCCTCAATACGAGACGAGAATGATCCATGACCGGGGTGTGACTCAGTGCAGGATACGTTTGGTCGTGTACCACCACCCACCGTGTCCAAGCTCTCCAACATGGGTCGTTGAAGTTAGTGGGTACCGTCTCGAGGAGATGCGTGAGCTGGCCGCTCTACATGGGATCAGCTTGTTTTGCTCCCAGAACCCTGGACTTATGGAGAACCAACTCCTTGGGCTTTTCCACTGGCCCAAGCATACAAAGCCCGCTGGATGAGGTGCTACCTTACCTCACCTCTGGTGGTGGCAGAGAATCCTAGTGGGGCAGCCTGCCTCTTGTTGAGGTGGATCAGGGCATACCACAGGCTGTAGTCACTCCTTGGTCAGTCTCAGATTGCTATGCTCAATCTTGCAGCTGAGAGATCAGCTCGTGCTCGTGACCTTGGAATTGAGAGAACCTCTCTATCCGTAGAGTTATCCACCAGAGACGCTATGATTGAAGATTTGGAAAGACAGCCAGCTAACATCACCTTGGAGCACAACAACACCAACAACAAGCTAGCACAAGTCAGGGATGAGCACAAAAACGTGCAATTTGACTTGGAGCATGCACTACTAGAGACATCACTTTACTAGACGTTATGCTTTCATCGTTGAAAGGGCCAAAAACGTCATCCTGTGTGTTTTTTGATGAATTAGCGACGAAATTGTGTTCGTCGCCTAACGAGTGACAAGAAAAGTACACAATGACGTAACGAGAGAAAACATCGCTAAAGAGGTTTGTTCAGCGACGACTGAGCCATCGTCGCAGAGCCATTTTGATCCGCGACGAACCGAAAATTTCGTTGCTGAACCTACAGATCCACGTGTTGCAGTCCACGCTGGCAGTTGACGTGGCTCCGTTCACGTGCCGTTACACGCTACTGCCGTTGTTGACATCAGATTTTGACAGGCAAAAACTAATGAAATCCGAATCGAGAGGCAATTGACTATTGGTATGAGAATCAGCGTGAATGCGACAGTGTCTGTCGTTGTTACCAGAAGATTGCGAATACATGAAGTTGCGCTTGCATGTGCATGTTCTGATCGGTTTGTGGTGTTCTGGCATTTGCTAAAATGATCAGTGTACAAGTCTATACTACAAAGGATCTATACTATAAAGGATTGAACAAATTGAGGGCATTTCTCACCCAAAATACTACACCCTTACCTCTCACAAGAGGCCCACTATTCAGGGCTGATGGGTTGGCCTAGGACAACCAAAGGGAGGGGGGAGATTGATTTGGTCGTCCTTCTGCAGTAGTTGGTGCCCACCACACCCTTTATTTTTTCTCACCAATGAATTTCTACCCATTGGACCCACTTGTCATTCTATTATTTTCTGATGAATCAATTAGCAATCAGATGTCTTCATGTGAATCAATTACAATAATGAGCCTTCCGTTCTTTTCTCGTGAATCAATTATAATAATGAGCATTCCATTCTTTTCTCGTGAATCAATTATAATAATGAGCCTTTTATTCTTTGCTCGTAAATCAATTAGAATAATGAGCCTTCCATTCTTTTTCTCATGAATCAATTACACATCTAAATGTCTTCTCATAAATTAATTAGAATAATGATCATTCTATTTTTTACGACTGTGGTCTTCCTTGCACAACGCCCCTCTCCTCCCCTTGCATTTCCATTCTTAGGCATTGTCGTGCATTAAACCATTCGCTCAACACGTGCTCAACATGTGATCGACTGGCTCACTATGCTCGCTGCCCAGCATGCCACACGTGCAGTTACACAAAACCTACATATCTCAAAGCCATAGCCACCGCCGCTGTCGGCATCTACGCCAATAATTATATACAGCTTCGTGCCTCAATCGCTCTCCCACCACCACCTCTCTTCCTCCCCAACGCCTCCGCTCACCATCCTCTTTTTCCTCCGGCTCCTCTTCACTGCTTGATGTCAATTCTCAACCACAGATACACCCCCTTACCCCCCACAAAGGACCCACATACCAGAGCTAAACGATGGGCCTAGGATGACCAAGGGGAGGGGGAGATTGATTTGTTCGTCCTCCCCACATTGAAATTCTCCTACCCGCTGGCCCCACCACTCTTCGTCACGCACAAAATCAATCAAGGGGCATTAATCTTGCATGAAGTTTGAATTGTTGCCTTTCTTTCTTTTTTTTAACAAATTGTTGCCTTTCTTTTATGATTCTTTCCTTCCATGATTCTAGCACGATGTGATTGATGTCTTTCCTAATTTACATGGGCATTCACAAGGGATATTGAGGGACTGGGAGATCTAATTTTTTCCTTCCTTAATTATGCACCTGCAAACCCACCCACCAAATCACGGCATTGCCATAATCCTTAACCCTCCTGAAATCCCTCCTCATCCTTCCTTGCAAAATACCTGCCCCATTCCATGCTCGACGCATCCATCCTAAATCAATCACCGTGAGTCCACTTTCCATTACACCATGCATGCCTACCGCAGCCGACTGGCTGACCTCCCCCTACCCTTCTCCTTCTCCCTCTCCCCCATCCTCCTCCTCGGCCATCCATGGATCCACCATCGGCCCTCAATGCGCGATGGTAGCAGACGCCTCCGATGGGCCTCTTCACCTTTCCCAAGCACGACGTCATCATACCTACGCGCAATGACATGTTCTTCCTCCTGTTCCTCGCCCTCAAGGTCGCCCTTGCCATGGCATTGCTCCTAGAGCCTTGATTTGGTGGTAGCAATGGCAACCTGGGTTGACATGGAGGCCATCATCGTGCGCGGGAGTCTGTTGGTGCCGTAGACAAGGCGAGCTCGGTCGTGGTGGTCAACAACATCGGTGACACCATGGATGGCGCTAGCTGCCTCGGTGCAACCAGCCGCCTCCATGTGGCGGACCACTCCGAAATTATTCCAAGTTAAGTACCCCGGGACCACTATTCAAGCAGTCAGGCACTTAATCCGGAATAAGCTGGAGCGAAGGAGAGTCCCAGAAATTGCAACATTCCACAAATTCAACATACATAAATAGTATCAAGAAGTTATTACAAACCAAGTTCGAATTTCAAATCATAGTACGAGAGTTCATTGCAGCGGAAATTAAACTAACGACGATACATAGCAACACCACGATGAAGCCGGCCATGGTGCTACTCCTCTCGATCCTCGGCAGAGGACGGAACCCACTCGACATGCTAGCCAGGAGGAACCTGGGTAGGCCAAGTGATGGAATCGACTGCCACATCCATAACAGTACCTAAAATAAATAGCCACAAGCAAGGCTGAATATACTAATACTCAGCAAGTCTCACCCGTCGGGTGAAAACTACATCACCGACTTCTAGACATGAGAGGCTTTTGGCTGGTGGGTTTGTTTGCCAGAAAGCAACTAAGAGTGGATCCTTATTTTCATGATTTTAGCATCAAATTCTAGTAGTGTTAACCATTCTAGATTAGCATCCTCTCTAAGCATGCAAGTGGTGCAATACAATTTAGTACATACAACAAATTCATCATCCTCATAGGTCCACTTGTTACTCAATGCAGCACAGCGTTCAAGCAGTCTCATTAACCGCGAGAAGCGGACAGTTCGAACCGAATTTTGCTACCTGGCCAGGGGAAACCCAACACACACGGACAATGCTTGCTATAAAAGGCACAAGCACTTTCCAACCTTTCCCATCAATCAACAATTCGGCGCCGGGTCCATTCCCTTAGGATAAAGGTTTACCGCTTCACTCACGGCATCACGCATATATCCACATGTGTACAGCAAGGGAAACAAAATGTTTCCAAGGAGAGATGGCTATCGGTCCTAGCTGCTTCAATCTGGTACCGGGCTTACCGATTCCCATAGGTCGGCATGCATGTGGTACGTTCAAAAACTTGACACACAGAACCACACGTTTCGACCTTAATCCAATTATGATACACGGACGGGAGATCTACACATACCATCCCGCCCATCCATCCTTATGGTTCCAACATAAGTAAAGACAAGCAACTCCTATATCTCGCGAGTGACAGGAAATCACTCGACTTGTAATGGTCCTAAAGGCATTGCTCTATTGATCCTATCATGCTAGTATTTCAAGTCATAGGTACTAGAATCATGCAACTAGGGTATTCATACAACACCCAGAACGTAAATGCACAAGCATAAATAAATTCATAGTTGCACGAATAAAAAGTTAGGTTATGCTTCGGGGCTTGCCTTCTTGAGCTAATCCACTGTCAGGCTCTGGTCGATCACGAGACGTTGGCACCACCCTCGGGGACTTCTTCTTCGTTGATGGGGACGAGGTTGTAGGTGCCGTCAGCGAGAGCGCCTTCTACATGAGATTAACAACTTTAAGGTGGCTACCTAAATGATCTAAATGCAAGGCCTTGAAGGCCATATTCACCTAGACATACTAGTGACCTATTTTCTCCTTCACAAAATTAGAGGAGGTGTGTGGAAATTTTTATGTCTTCGTGATGGTGATTGTGTACACATATACAACAATTCAAATTATTATTTTTAAGCAAGGGTGCACATCTAGAATTTTAGTCTTAACATGCTCCTCATTTGATTAATTATCAAAGTGTTCTATTTCTTTTTATAAAACTCAATTTTACTCTAGTTTCTTCTCATTTTTGTTCCTCTGTTTCTGTACATCCTTTTTATCCACAAACTTTATGACAGCTACTGGAGTATAAGAGTTAGGCTCACTCCAAAATTTAGCTAAAACTGAGCTACACAGAATTTATTAAAAATAGAACAAGTTGCTGTCCTAGGAAACAAGATAAATGCATATAAAATCAAAACTACTTCCAAAACAGGAGATTTATTTACCAGATTTATACATGAGTGAAAGAAAGGCTCTGGCCAAGTGGTGGCTAAAAATAACACTTGGACAACCCTCAATAATTTTCTATCCGAAACCAATATCTATTTAGTTGGGAGCCTAAACAGGGTCAAAAATTAAGTTTAGCAATTCTACCACATGTGCCAACAAGTTCCTAGACGTCGGGTGAAAGATGGTGATTTTTGGCTGCATGGATTATTTTTAATAATTGCAGAACTAAACTAGAACAGGAATCACAAAATAAATCATAACTGAAGCTACAGTCCATATTTTAAGGTCTCCTTTGGATACAAAGTGTCTAAAGGCATCACAAGAAATATATCCGACGTTCAGCTCCAGAAGAGCTCAGGAGTTGAAATGGTGCATAAGATTCTAAAAACTGAGTTTGAATTTTAATTCAAAAAGAATTCACCAAAAGTGTATATATGCTAACATGAGATTGGAGTTTACAACCTCAGGAGTCCAGGGAGTATTTTTGTGCATTTTTCAGATTTTTCTACTATTTTTAGTGGATTTTACAAAATCTCAGAAAAATGGATCTAGGTTTAAGAATCTCTTTTACGCTGTGGACCCTAAACCTTTTAAACTCTCGCGAACAAGTCCCTGAAATTTACACAGAGGACCCTAGAACTGAAAAGGGCAACGCATCTCGGTCCTTGGCTCGTCGGTGTTGTTACACCGGCGAGGAGACGGCGAACTAGCGCGGGGAAAGTTGGAGGAAATGATGAGGGGCTCACCGCGCATCGTTTGGGGTAGGTCTCGAGGCTGGTGGTGCAGTGGCGAGGCTCGTCGACAGTGAGCGATGGAGCGGCTTGCTTTGGTGACGTCGATAGCCGGCTACGGGGGTCGAGACGAGGCGCGGCATGGCTTGAAAGCTTCACCGGAGTGAGACATAGCTCGTTGAGGTACTTGGCGGCGACGGGGATGACCGGAAGATGGGGCTCGGCGTGGAGGTGGAGCTCGGGGGCGGAAATGGAGCAACGGTGAGAAATCTCTTCGATTTCCGGCGAGTAGTGCTCGGTTTTGGTTGGGAAAGGTTCGAGAGGCTAGCTAAGAGAGTGGGCGAGCTATGGGTGCAGTGGATTGGAGATTCATGGGGGGAGCGAGGGGAATTTCGGCCCGCAACGGCACGAGCTCAAGCTCGGGTCACGGCGGCTGGAGGTGGAAGAAAGGGCGAGGAAGCGCGAGGAGGAGGAGACGGGCAGCACGCTGAGCGAGGAGGGAAATGAGAGTCGCTTGGCAGCGGTTTGGGGCAGCTAGCAAGGCCTGGGCAGCTCGGGGATGGCGTGCACGCGAGCTCGGGTTGTCGGAGCCGCCATTGATGGCTGTGACAGCTCGGGTAGAGCGCGGCCGCGAGTTGGGGGAGGAAGATCGTGGCGTGGGCGAGTGAAGATCCTCTGGCACTGCTTGTTTGGCGCGAAGCGGGCTCGAATCCGCCGTTGGGAAGCTCGGCTCGGCGTGCGCCGCCGCGGCCAATGGTGGGCTCTGCCGCCATGATGGCGGGCCGCGCGACGACGTCGACAGACCGTGGGAAAAAGACTAGGCGTGGGTGCTGGCGTGTGCGTGGGGAAGTGGGACATGGCTGCCGCGGCTCTGGCCGGCTCGGCGAGGTCGCCGCCGCTTGCCGGCCACGTGGCGGCCGCTGGCGGCCACCGTCGGCCTGGACAGAGCGCTTGTCGCGATGCCCGTGGAGCATCTCCGGTTCAACGGGTTTAACTCTGGAAATTTGAACTACACTTCAAAAAGTGCAAACACAAAAGTTAGATTTTGGAATGTGGGAGACAACTTTCTTTTTTGGGTGAACCTGAAATTTCAAATTTTTCAAGCTCAAACAGGCCATTTTCGAACAGGCGTTCAGTACAGTTTTTTGAGTTTTTGAGGGGCTTAACTGCAAATTTGAAAATGTTTCCAACAGTGACTAGGCCTTATTTATGATGACAAACAACTTTTATTTTTGGAGATTTTTAAGTTTAGTACAAAATTCTTGAGATTTCAGTTGGGTGTCAAAAAGGCCTTTGTTTGAATTTAAATTTCGAATTTTGATCAAATTTTGTGTGCTTCCACCATTGCTACCCTTAATCCTGTTTTGATTGTGTTTTTAGAGTACTAACATCAGGGATGTCATAGCCTACCCCCCTTAAAAGGAATCTCGCCCCGAGATTCGATATTGCTTAGGGACATGGTAGAGAGAGAGGTACCTTGGTCTTAGGAAGGATGTCGGGGAAGTTCTTTTTAAGATAGTCCTCGCTTTCCCATGTGGCTTCATCCTCGGAGTGATAACTCCACTGAATTTTATACATTTTAACTTCTCTTCTTCGTGTTTGTCTCTCCTTCTCATCGAGGATCTTGAGGGGATGCTCATCATAAGAAAGATCCGGTTCAACTGAGAGTTCTTCTTGCTCAACAACCTCGGTCGGAACACGAAGACATTTCTTGAGTTGGGAGACATGGAATACATTGTGCACGGCGGAGAGCTTCTCAGGAAGCTTCACACGGTACGCTACCGGTCCACATTGTTGAGTGATTTCATACGGACCAATGTAGCGGGGTGCAAGTTTTCCTTTCAACCCAAACCTTTGCACACCCTTGGTCGGCGAGACCTTGAGATACACATGATCGCCGGCTTTGAACTGAAGTGGCTTCCGCCTTTGATCAAAGTAACTCTTTTGCCGCGATTGTGCGGTTTTCAAGTTTTCACGGATGATCCTAACCTTTTCTTCCGCTTCCTTAAAAAGGTCAGGGCCGTATGTGTACCTCTCGCCTGCCTGGGACCAACACAACGGTGTCCGACATCTTCTACCATACAAAGCTTCGAAAGGTGCCATTTTAAGACTTGCTTGGTAGCTGTTATTATAAGAGAATTCAGCCAGAGATAATCATTTCTTCCAATTTTTCCCATAATGGATAACACAAGCTCGAAGTATATCTTCAAGTATTTGATTTACCCTTTCTGTCTGCCCATCGGTTTTAGGGTGATATGCTGAACTACGGATCAGTTTTGTGCCTAGGGATAGTTGCAATTGTTCCCAAAAGCGTGCCACAAATTGAGTACCACGATATGAAATTATCGTTTGGGTACCCCATGTAGACAAACGATTCGTTCCAAATAGATTTCAGCGTACCTCCTAGCAGCATAAGCGATATTGACCGGGATAAAATGTGCGGTCTTTGTGAGGCGGTCCACAATTACCCATATGGATTCATGCCCTTGAAGGGTTCTGGGAAGTCCAACAATGAAGTCCATGCTTATATCTTCCCTCTTCCATGAGGGAATAGGTAGAGGCTGAAGAGTGCCTGCTACCTTCAAGTGGCTAGCCTTAACCCACTGACACGTGTCACATTCCGACACATATGTGGCAATCTCCCGCTTCATCCTAATCCACCAAAAGTTTTGTTTCCAATCTTGGTACATTTTGGTGCTACCGGGATGGATAGAAAATTTGGAGAGATGAGCTTCATCCATAATTTTCCTTCGGAGTTCAGAGTTCTTGGGCACCACTATCCGATGTCCAAACCACATCACTCCCTGCCCATCTAGCCGGAAACATTTATATTTTTCTTTACCTTCTCTTTTGCCAATTTTCTTTTGAGGATTTTAATCTTTGCATCACTTAATTGGGCCTCAACAATCTGATCGTGCAAAGTTGGTTCGACAGAGATATGGTTGAAGTATCCGTGCAGAACAATCTCCAAGTTGAGCTTTGCCATTTCATGGCACAAGGTGTCAGCGTAGGACTCCATGGAAAGGCAGTGACAGCGAGCCTTGCGGCTTAGTGCATCCGGAACCACATTAGCCTTCCCGTGGTGATAATGCACACTAAGGTTATAGTCCTTCGCTAACTCCAACCATCTTCGCTGCCTCATATTCAAATGTGTCTGAGTGAAGACGTATTTGAGACTTTTGTGATCGGTGTAAACGTTACATGGAACACCCATTAGGTAGTGTCTCCAAATCTTGAGAGCATGAATGACCGCTGCTAACTCAAGATCATGCGTAGGGTAATTTTGCTCATGCGGCCGGAGTGCTCGGGAAGCATAAGCAATGAATCGGTTCTCTTGCATAAGAACACAACCAAGTCCGGTGCCTGAAGCATCGCAATAGACATCATAGGGCTTGGTGCTGTCGGGTTGAGCTAAAACTGGGGCTGAAGTTAAATGTTTTCTCAAAGTGTGGAAAGCTTCTTCACACTTGTCACTCCACTCAAATTTGACTCCCTTCTTTAAGAGTTCGGTCATGGGTTTAGCAATCCGTGAGAAATCCGGAATGAAGCGACGATAGTAACTAGCTAGACCTAGAAAACTCTGAATCTCGTGGACAGAGGTAGGTGGTTGCCAATCCATCACCTCTTGCACCTTGGTTGGATCCATAGATATACCATCCTTGGAAACCGTGTGACCTAAGAATTTCACACTTTCTAGCCAGAATTCACATTTTGAGAACTTGGCGTAGAGTTGATGGTCTCTCAATCTTTGAAGAACAATGCGCAGGTGCTCGGCATGCTCTTCCTCATTCTTGGAATATATGAGAATGTCATCAATGAAAACCACCATGAACTTGTCGAGCTCGGACATGAAAACCGAATTCATGAGATACATGAAGTAGGCTGGGGCATTCGTGAGCACAAATGACATGACCAAGAATTCATAAAGTCCGTAGCGGGTGGAAAAGGCAGTATTCGGAATGTCACAAGGTCGAATCTTTAGTTGGTGATAGCCAGAGCGAAGATCAATCTTAGAGAATACTCTGGCGCCAGCTAGTTGATCAAAAAGGACATCAATGCGGGGAAGTGGATACTTATTTTTGATGGTCACCGCATTAAGAGGCCGGTAATCAATACACAACCTTAAGGAATGATCCTTCTTCTTCACAAAGATAGCTGGACAACCCCATGGTGACACACTAGGACGGATGAAACCCTTGTCTAGTAGTTCGTGGAGTTGAATTTTTAATTCAGCCAATTCATTGGGTGGCATCCTATAGGGTCTCTTTGATTTAGGTGCTGTGCCAGGTTGGAGTTCAATCACAAATTCAATGTCCCTATCCGGCAGCATCCCAGGTAAGTCATCCGGAAAAACATCGGCATACTCACATACCACCAGAATGTCTTTTAGTTGTGTTTCTACCATGGTGCAAGCACAAGCATTGGCACAATTCCGGTGTGGCAGATATAGTGCACTAGGGCCATGTGTAGGCGAGTTTGTTTCCACAACTCTTTCAGCAACATCTAGCACAACCTTATGTTGAGTCATCTAATTTGCCCCCAAAACAATATCAATCCCTTCCAACCCAAGCAGAATTAAATCAGTAGGAAACACTTTACTACCCAGCCTGATTGGTACTTTTCGAGTGACTTGGTTGGATGCTATTTTACCTCCCGCTGTTGATATCACATATGCTGATTTGGTGTGATAAGATTTTAACCCACATTTTGCATGAAATCTTGTGCTTATAAAACTATGTGTTGCCCCAGAATCAATATCACAGCAGGTTGGTTGTGGATAGGGAAGGTACCAGTCATGTCCGGTGCTCCCTCAGGTAGGTCAGCCAGGGTGGTGTAGTTGAGCCTTCCCTGCCTGACTTGGACACGCTGCTGCTTGCCCTTGTTCTGCTGATTTCCAGGACGCTGGTTCTGCGGCTTGTTTTGTGGGCAGTCCTTGATGAAGTGACTGTTGCTGCCACACTTGAAGCATTGGTAGCCACCTCCCGGACGGAGCAGCTGGGCGTGGGCGCTGGCGTGTGTGCGGGGAAGTGGGACGCGGCTGCCGCGGCTCTGGCCGGCTCGGCGAGGTCGCCGCCGCTCGCCGGCCACGTGGCGGCTGCTGGCGGCCACCGTCGGCCTGGACAGAGCGCTTGTCGCGATGCCCGTGGAGCATCTCCGGTTCAACGGGTTTAACTCCAGAAATTTGAACTACACTTTAAAAAGTGCAAACACAAAAGTTGGAGTTTGGAATGTGGGACACAACTTTCTTTTTGGGGTGAACCTGAAATTTCAAATTTTTCAAGCTCAAACAGGCCATTTTCGAACAGGCATTCAGCACAGTTTTTTGAGTTTTTGAGGGGCTTAACTGCAAAATTTGAAAAAGTTTTCAACAGTGACTAGGCCTTATTTGTGATGAAAAACAACTTTTATTTTTGGAGATTTTTAAGTTTAGTACAAAATTCTTGAGATTTCAGTTGGGTGTCAAAAAGGCCTTTGTTTGAATTTAAATTTTGAATTTTGATCAAATTTTGTGTACTTCCACCATTGCTACCCTTAATCCTGTTTTGATTGTGTTTTTAGAGTACTAACATCAGGGATGTCACACTCCATCTCTTCCCAATCGTAAGGATCTTCTCTCCCTATGATGGCACGTTATATCGCAGCGTTCTACGGAGGTGGACGTTGAACAACTTCAAGATGGTGGGTGTGGGGTATACCTCTTTGGCTTGCATGATGCCTCCCGCTTCAGATTCCTCTAGGGCTCATACACTGAGGCTCCAATCCATCATGTGAGTGGTGAGCCGTCTGAGTCGCACTTTTCGATTTCGATTTAATCGAATTATTAGATTGGGTTGGATTAATGGATTGTATATGCCATCAGTCGGGTTGGTTCCAACCTATCTTGTGTTTGGGGCGATAGGTTGTGGCATCTCCGTGCTGATTGAGCTGCAGTTTCCCCCACTATGCTGCAGGTACGTGTCTGCAGCCTTCACGCACATTGGAATCAGCGGGAAGCCAACCGGGATGACGCTTAGGCAAGCACTAGGCAATTATTTTAGAGCTAGAAAAAAATATTGCTACCTACTGCAGAAACTAATGCTTAGAGAACATGTTGTCTATTTCTTCCAATAGTATCAGGGAATTAATTGGGTTTCAGCAATTGTCCGAGCACATGGACAAAGTTAGACTCCTTTAGTTCCTGAGTATGATAATTGGATCTCTATTACAAAGTAGTCTTTCTGTTAGCATATCGCTATTATATACTCTGGGAGAATATGACATTATGACTACTGAGCCTTCTAAGAAATTTATAATGGCATATTCTAAACCGAGACAAATTCGTGTTCCTTACCCAATGAGTGCTTAGCTCCAGTCAACTTAAGGTCCTATATTCTTTGTTTTCATGATTTTCTCAACCTTTGGGAAGTGCATGTACTGGTTTGACATGTATCAGAAACTGATTATGATATGAAAATGTGACAATGTTATTTGAACCATTCTTTGGTTTTCGAGGGTACCCTGTTAATTTCTTGATGCTCGGAATATCATTGGACCTAACCTTTCTTTGATATGAGAAGGTATGCAATCACTTTTGGTACAAGATTATGATGTGCAAGCCCCAATTAAAATTGGTTTATACTTGCCTGTTGAAAGTTTACCGCTAGCTGACCTTACCTTGCAAGGTGGTTAATAAAAATAATGTTTTATCATTAGATATTTTATATTTCTTCAGGCCAAATTTTTTATCATGTATCTTTTTTTTTCCAGAAATTAGAAACAATATACGCACAGGCTATGGGTTCCATGTAAGCATCAAAGTTGACGTTACCACATGAATGAAGAGGTTAAAAAATCTACGGTACACCGCTGCCCAGAGTTCCAAGACAACCCTTCAAGTTATCCAGTATCCACCGGTGTACTTGTACAACTGCATCTTCCACGAGTCAAGTCTCCCAAAACTAGAAATTATGAAGGAAGTTTTATATCGACTGTACATATATTTTATATGAGTTTGTCCTTTGTATTAAGAAATTTTAGCTTTTTACTGTATTTTTAAGCTTACATGATCTAAAATTTGTCTCTCATATCCTTTCATCCATACTATATCTGTATCTTTAATTTATAAGAATTTAAATTGAATTTATGAAAATATAAAGTGAATGTAATGGTTCTAAACCTGTTTCTTCTCAAATCAGTTTTTTATTTTCTTTTTGTAGTACGTGCCTGTATTTGTCATGACTTTTAAATTATTTATAATGAACAATATGATGAAGGCCAACAATAAGATTCTCCGCATTACAACAGGTTTTAATTTTAAAAGGGTCCTTGGTGGCTAACAACCTTAGTACTATGACTTTTTGAAAAGCTGGAATATACTCATCTCTATCAGCACTCGAAGGTGGTTAATAAGAATATCATGTTATTATTAAATATTTTTATATTTTAGGATAAATCTTTATTGTGTAACACTTTTCAGAAATCAGAAACGGTATACGCACTGGTCCAGGAAGGCATTAAACTTGATGTTGCAAAGCGTCTATTACACCACTACCAAAGTTCAAGACATCCCAACTCTCCCCAAAGTAGAAATCCAAAACACTCCCTAATGGGAAGATGGAATGAGAAACATGGATCTCCATTTATTTATCTCCTGATCCAGGATACTCCCTCTATTTTAAAATATAGGTCATTTTGCTTTTTTATATCATGTTTTACCACTCGTTTTATTCAAAATATTTGTGCAAACATAGTCAAAGAAGACTTTTAAAGTCTACATAAATTTTATGAGTTTGTGTTTGATATTAAGATAAGAAATTATAGCTTTGCAATGCATTATTAAATACTCTATAATTTGTATGACATATCATTTCATGTATACTATGTTTATATATTTTGTATATGAGAATTTAAATAAATGCGTGTCGCACGTGCCAAAAGACTAGTACAATTGAAGGGCAGCAGCAATCGGCGTCGGCAGTATGCAGGTCCTGGAATCGGAATCGGAAAGCAGCAAGTGTGATCGGCATGCAGACGCAAGGAAGATTCATGAGTGCATATGGGCCGTGCAGTGTGCAAGAAAATACGGCGTGTGCTGATTTCATATTGTACCTTTTGGTGTGTGTCTTGCTACATACGGAAAGAAAATAGGCCTGTGCTTTGTGCGTCAAGGTGATTAACAAACAAAAAGCAAGGTAGAGCCGGCAAGAGAAGGAGCCAGGAAAGAAATCGGCTTGAACTGATCGGCCAAACATGAAAAAGTAGTACAGAAGCATCGGTCTCTGGTAATGAATTGTGGCTGTCCGGCCGATTTGCATGGTGTCCGATTTGCCAAAAACATGGTGGCCGATTGATTAATTAAGAAGCCTGCATACGTGTGATCCGAAGAATTGACTAATTTTAGTTTAATCCTTGTTGACTAATGTGATTAGAATGGTGGCCGGAGTATTATATTGGGAGTACTAGCGCTTTGATCCAGAGACCAGAGGAGAGGAATCGGCAATGTAGGCCAATCGGCCAGAGGAAATCGGAGTCGGAGAAATCGGCAGATGGCCGATCAGGTTAAAGAGTCCAGATACGTGCAATACGTGCAAGAGGGTGGTTGCATTGCAAATGACCTTGGAAGGCAAGAGGCATGGATGTAAACACGTGATGGTGTTCGTCCTGGCTGAAAATCTCCTTTATGTGTCTCCATCTGTGTCTCCGCACACGTGGAGCACATCCATCGATCCCCCCTTTTTCCATGCAAATTAATGTTTCTGTTGATTGCCCCAGGCTAGGGGGGAAACGGAACCGCCGTCAAACGCGTTTTTCCGTCCACTTTTTTCCGTCGCCACAACAATTACGTCAGATTACTAAAATTAATGGAGGGAAAGAGGGCTCCAAAACAGAAAAAAAAGTGGCGCCAATTACAGTTGGAGGTAAGGAAACAACATTAACCCAAGATTAATTATCAGATTAGCATCTTCCTCCACCGGTGTAGTAGTGCCATTACTTGCACAGGGACAAAGCATCATCATGCCGTCTGCTGCAGCCACATCCTCACCAGAATTGGGTGGAATAAACATCCCTCCTTGTGAAAGTATAGCGGAACGTGATGCCTTTCGGCTCTCACAGGTACGTGTTAAATAGCCAGGAAGAGCCCCTGGCGTGGCGCATACAGATGATTGATCTGTCCTTGACTTGCGCTTCAAGTTCTACAGATTACAACAACCTTATCACTTATGTACTTTCCTATCTTCATGCGCAAGTCTAGTTAGATCATGTACAACAAGTTGTTTAACACCCCCCCGTCAATCACAACGCCGAACTCAAGTTGAGATTGTGCCGAAAGAATTCCAACTGTCTGGTAGACAATGCCTTGGTGAAACCATCAGCAACTTGATCACTTGTACTGATGAATCGAATATCCAAGAGCTTCTGTGCTACCCGTTCCCTCACAAAATGAAAATCTATTTCAATGTGCTTTGTCCTTGCATGGAACACTGGATTAGTAGATAAATATTTTGCCCCCAAATTATCGGACCATAATCGAGCTGCTGAAGGATGTGAAACTTTCAATTCTCTAAGAAGTTTTTGTACCCACATTACTTCAGCTGTCGCATTGGCTAGTGCCTTGAACTCTGCGTCTGTGCTTGATCGTGAGACTGTTGGCTGTTTACGAGCACACCAGGAAATAAGATTGGGTCCAAGAAAGACAGCAAAGCCCCCTTCTGTCATCTGGACACCCAGCCCAATCAGCATCTGCAAATGCACCTACCATCATAGATTCTGATTTTCTAAACTTAACTCCAAGCTTCAAGGTACCCTTAATGTAACGAAGAATCCGTTTGACTGCAATCCAATGAACTGTAGTAGGACAATGTAAGAACCGACAAACCTTGTTAACACCAAAGGAAATGTCAGGTCTTGTTAATGTTAAATACTGTAATGCTCCCACTATGCTACGGTACCGAGTGGATGCTTCTGGGTCAAGTTTTTCACCATCATGAATCGACAATTTTTCAGACGTGGACATTGGTGTGCTCACAGTTTTGCATGTTCGCATGCCTACGCGATGCAACAACTCAGTGGCGTACCTCTCTTGTTGTAGAACCAAACTATCACTAGAGCGTTTGACTTCAATACCGAGAAAGAGTGAAGATCTCCCAAATCCTTCAAAGCAAAATCTTGCTCAAGATCCTTCAGTAAAGCCACTGTAGCCTCCTGAGATGAACTTGCAACTATGATATGATCAACATACACTAAATGAAACATAGTCACATGACCCTTGCTAGAAATAAACAACGAGGTGTCTAACTTTGACAGAATGAACCAAGCTGCTGCAATCTACAACTTAACCTTGAATACCAAGCACGTGGTGCTTGTTTAAGACCATACAAAGCCTTGTCAAGCCTACACACATATTGTGGATTGAGTGAATCTTCATATCATGGAGGTTGCTTCATATATACTTCTTCTTCTACAATTCCATGAAGAAAAGCATTCTGGACATCAAGTTGCCGTAGACTCCATCCTCGAGATAGTGCAACGGAAAGAACTAAACGAATTGTTGTGGCCGTTACAACAGGACTAAATGTTTCTTCATAGTCAATGTCATACTGTTGCCTGAAGCCCTTGGCAACAAGACGTGCTTTGTATCTGTCAATAGTACCGTCAGCCTTTTTCTTAATCTTGTAAACCCACTTACAATCAATGATGTTCTTGCCACGTGGAGGTGGAACCAAATGCCAAGTCTTATATTTTAACAAAGCTGAAAATTCTTGATCCATAGCACCTTTCCAACATTTATTATCAAGAGCATCTTGCAGATTAGTTGGTTCAACAGTAGCTATGTGACCATACGGAATACGACCATCAGTAATAATTTTGGGTTTACGAATACCATGCTGAAGATGGGTTGTAGGACGTTGAGCAGTAGAACCCTCCGTAGCCACAGAAGATCCTGGCGCCGCAGAAGATCTTGACACATGCAACGGTGCCAAGCCGATAGCCGTATCAGTGCCCCCTTCAGGCGCGGCAGCCGGTGCAGATGACGAAGGCAGATCCAGCGGCATCACGACACGCGGCGCTGCGTCGTCGGCTTGCGAGGGCGCGGACGAGAGTCCACCAGGTGGCAGCGCCGGAGTGGCTCCCAGACCACCGGACGAAGACAAATGTTGGCGCACGGGAGACGAGGACGATCCGGACGCAGGAGCAGGAGAATGTTCCACGGCAGCAGCAGGTGGAGCATCCTGGAGATCCGGGCCAGGCGTGTGGCGCAAAAAATGGTGTGGCAACATGAAATCAGAACCATTTTGCACCAAATTTTCACCTGAAGCTGGAGTAGAAGAAGTTGCATCTAATTCATCACCCTGACCTGCATTTGGAGATACACGTGCAGCTGGAACAGATGGATTAGTCGAAAGAGAATCAGCTACAGAAGAGTCAACTGTATGTTCACCCCCATTAAAAATCGAATGATTTTGTAACGATTCTGGATGAAGAAGGATTTCGGCTCTAAGACGAGCGCCGGCATTGGGGTGCAAGAATGCAAAGGGGTATATGTTTTCATCAAACACGACATCTCGAGAAATATACACCCTACCAGAGGCAACTTCTAAACATTTGAAGCCTTTATGCATATGACTATAGCCAAGGAACACACACTGATGGGATCGAAAAGCTAACTTGCGTGTGTTATATGGGCGAAGATGAGGCCAACAAGCACATCCAAAAGTGCGAAGATTGACATAATCCGGTTGTTTATGAAAAAGTTTTTCAAACGGTGAGACACCATTATTGAGGGGTGTAGGAAGGCGATTTATGAGATAAGTGGCAGTCAAGAAAGCCTCATCCCAAAACTTGAGGGGCATAGAGGCATGAGCCAGGAGAGTAAGGCCTACCTCAACAATATGCCGATGCTTGCGTTCGGCAGAACCATTTTGCTGGTGTGTGTGCGGGTACGAGACATGGTGTTCGATACCAATGCATTGGAAAAAAGAGCTCAATTTTTTATACTCGCCTCCCCAGTCGGTTTGCATGGCTAAGATCTTGCAATCAAATTGTCGTTCAACAAGGTTCTTAAATTCATGAAAGCGTTGAAACACTTCAGATTTATGTTTAAGAAGATAAATCTAGGAGAACTTGCTAAAATCATCAATAAAGCTCACATAGTAAGTGTTTCTTCCAACAGAGGTTGGAGCGGCACCCCATACATCAGAAAAAACAAGTTCTAAAGGAGCACTAGACCGACTGACTGACTTAGGGTAAGGGAGCTGATGGCTCTTGCCCTTTTGACACGCATCACACACCGTGTCTTTATTAAACTCATTAATGAAAGAAACATTGCTCTTGCTAAGAGCTTGACGAACGACTGCCTCAGATGGATGACCAAGGCGATTGTGCCAGCGAGTTGATGAGATCTTGCCCACCCAAAGGCACTTTTATTCGGAGCCGCACGAAGAGGATACAACCCCCGCTCTCACCTGCCTTGAAGCAGGATTCTCCTCGTTGCCCGATCCTTAACAAAAAAAATGATTGGGATGAAATTCAAGGAATACATTGTTATCGGATGTGAGACGATGAACAGAAACCAAATTTTTGCTTGCTTCGGGAACATAGAAAACATTATGCAATTGAAGATTTTTTACTTGGGGTATGAACAACAGAGTGACCAATCTGACTGATCTCCATACCTGAGCCGCTGGCAGTGTGCACCTGATCGCCGCCAGTATACCTGTCACGGATGGTCAGCTTGTCGAGCTCTCCGGTGATGTGATCTGACGCACCAGAGTCGGTGTACCAGTTGGTGTCGATCCCGTATGAGGCAGTGACCGCAGCAGCATTCTTCTCCTTGGGGTAGGGACCAGTGAAGTTGGCATCGAAGCGCTTGTAGCACTTGAGCACGGTGTGCCCAAGCTTGCCACACAACGGACACTCCACATTGGGCCTCCCTCCTGGAGATCCATCACCTTGACGCCCATCGCCGCGGCCACGGCCACCAACCACGGCCACGAGGATTGGCACCGCCACCACGTCCTTTGGTGCCTGAGTTGGTGGAGGACTGAGAGGGCCCGTGGAGCAGCTCCTGACGCTACTCGAAGCTGGTCATCTGGGAGATGAGTTCGCCCACGGAGATCGGCTCGACGCGCGCAGAGATCACTGAGACGAGTGGATTGAATTCAGCATCCAATCCCGCCAAGATGTAGGACACAAGGTCCTCATCATCAAGCTTCTTGCCGGCCGACTCCATCTCATCAGCAAGGCCGCGCATCTTGGTGACGTACTCCGTCACCGTCATGTTGCCCTTCTGTGTGGTTGCCAGGGCCATGCGCGTGTTGATCACACGAGCACGGGACTGAGAGGCACACATGCCTCGAATGGCTTCCCACACGCCGGCGGCCGCCAGAATGGAGACGACCTGAACCAGGATATCCCTGGAGATGGACAACAGCGGGTAGCTGAGAACCTGCTGCCCTTGCGCCATCCACTCCTGATGGCGTGGATTTGGTGCGTCCTCTTCCGTCTCACCCGTCTTGACCTTGATGGTTTTGGCGGGCTCAACAGCAGATCCATCAAGGTGTCCCGCCATCTGAGCTCCTCTCAGGACACCGAGAACTTGTGCCTTCCACAACGGATAGTTGTTGCGGGTGAGCTTCTCGGGGATGGGTTGGCTCAGCAACGTGGGCGAAGGTGAGGTTGAGGAGCTGGAGGATGCCATGGCTAACTACTCGGAGGAGATGGGCTCTGATTACCATCTGAAAGTATAGCGGAACGTGATGCCTTTTGGCTCTCACTGGTACGTGTTAAATAGCCAGGAAGAGCCCCTGGCGTGGCGCATACAGACGATTGATCTGTCCTTGACTTGCGCATGAAGTTCTACAGATTACAACAACTTACAACAACCTTATCACTTATCTACTTTCCTATCTACATGCGCAAGTCTAGTTAGATCATGTACAACAAGTTGTTTAACACTCCTGACCTGCAAACAACAGAGTTAGATACTGTAAGTCATACTCATACCAGGACATCATTCATAGTGTGCATTTGTTTTATATGTCAATTCATGTGGATGTTAGCTCTACTTTATTTCTAACTTGCTGCACTTGGCGCTTTCTACCAATCCATCTAGGATTCTAGTAAAACTGAATCTACCCAAGTGGAAAATACTTTGGAAGACAGGACACCAAAGGTTGGTATGAAATTCTGCACTGAACAAGAGGCATATCCAGGTTGATAACACATACAGATAGATTTCTTTATGTACGGGTCGAAAGGAAGCTTAATTTTGGGAAGGACTTTATGGAAAGGGAAGTTGGAGTCCGTGTGCCTTAATATTTTCTTTTATTTAGATACTAATTAAAATAGTCAAGTTGCAATTGAAATCTATGCGTGCGTCGTTACTGCAGTACCGTTATTGTAATCCAGCAGTTACTGCAGTCCTAATCCAGCAGCGCTATCAATATAAAGGGTGCACGGTTATTGTAAAGTTTTATCCACGATCAAATAAACAAACTCTACTTCTTCAATACCTTTACTTTTATCGCATCTAACTTTCAAGTTGGTGACTTCGCTATTTTCTTTTCACGAGTTCTTCGGACACGTCAATGGTGATTAGATCTCAGGGCTTGTCTGTAAGTTTCGTCTTTTACCGAGTATTTTTTAAGCTTTGACAACCGGCGTATCGTTGTTGCTTCGTTTAAATCTATTCAACAGTTATCGAATAAATATCTAGGCTTTAATAACCGGCGTATCGCTGTTGCTTCGTTTAGATTTTATTCAACCTTTATTCAGCTTTTACCTGTGTTATTTCGTTGCATCTCTTATCACAGCCGATTAAATCTGTTCCAAGTGTTTCTCTGCTTAGCTTGTTAGATTAGGCTCTAGTGATCTCGAATTGCTTTGCTCTAAATTGGTTGCTCAAGCTGATTTATTATTTATCAGATCGGACAGCTTCTGTTGATTCTACCTGTAGAGCAAATTTGAATTCTAGCCGATACGCTCTATTATTTTATGGTTTCATCCCTTGTCAATTAACAGGTCAAATTGACTGGCTCGTCCTGCATCTACGGTCACAACCGATTTCGTGTGCTAGCACGTGAAGGTCTTTCCCATTTTTGCGTCAACACACTTTGGGCACGCCCAGTGGGACCCGACGATTTAATTACCATCATGATTTTCCCGACGGATGAAGCTGAGTTACAAAATATTTTCGATCAAGCGATGGTCGACTCATCTAACAAATTGGCGAACACAGCGAATAATATATTCAAAGGTGTGGTTGCTAGTGAAATTACTCATCAGTACAATTATCATTGTTATGGCCCAAAAGCCGGCGGCTGGCCAGGGCCCATCACAGCCGGCCGCAGCTAGCCAGCCGGGAGCCCAGGGCAGCCACGAGCAGGCGCCCAAGCCCCTGCTTACGTATTCGCGTTGTCATCGTAGTGGGTAGGGTTTCTATAGATATTATTCAGTAATTGTTATCTTTCCTTAGGAGATTGTAATTGGGATATAAATATCCCTAGACTATTAGAGATTGAATCAAGCAAGGCATATATCTTTGCCTGGCCTCAAGGCCGAACTCAACTCGCCGTTCTTCCCTCTCGCTCTTGCCTCGCGACGCCACGGCGCCCCTGCGCCGTCCTCGTCGTCCTCCACCTCCTCCTCGCCACCCTTATATATTACGAGAGAAGCCCGGTAGGATCCCTAATCCTATCAACTTGGTATCAGTGATGTCAGGCGACGACCGGAACACGGGCCTGGAGACCTCCAAGTTGCCGCCGTCCCTGGACGAGATTGTCGGCCTCCTCACGCCAATCATGGATCGGCTCGATGCCCTGACCCTGCGAGTTGACGCCCTGGAGCGCCCCCCCTGAGGTCATGCCGATGCTTCCCCAGGGTTTTCCATACGGCATGCCGGGCTACGGGTCCTCTACCTTCGCATCGTCTTCTGCTGCCGCCGGCGCCTTGACCGCTGGGGCCACCGCCTCCGCCGCGCCGGTGTCGTCGTCGACCCATCTCTGCATCACCGACATCCCGTTCCCCCACTCCCCGTCACAGATCCCTGGGTTTGGGGATTCCGGTGTCGTGCTGCCGCCGGTTCAGTTTCGGCAGCCGTGGGAACTCGCCGCAACAACGCACCTGCAGGAGCCGCCACGGGTGCGGGTCTGGGAGCGGGTGGTTTTCCGTTCCAGCCACCATATGGCGCTGGTCTGCCGGATCGCCTGGGTGTTCCTCGCTTCAGCAAGCTTGACTTCCCCACCTTCGATGGCTCGGAAGATCCCCTGAATTGGCTCAATCGCTGCGAGCAGTTCTTCCGCGGGCAGCGTACCTTGCTGACTGATCATGTATGGCTCACCTCCTACCACATGACCGGAGTTGCCCAATCGTGGTACTACGCGCTCGAGCAGGATGAGGGCGTGCCATCATGGGAGCGCTTTGTGGACCTCTGCCATCAATGCTTTGGGCCGCCGATCTGCATTAACCATCTCTCAGAGCTGGCTTGTCTTCCCTTCGTATCGGCCGTCCAGGATTATCAGGAACGTTTCAACGCGCTCCTCGGCCATACTGAGCCCCTTCCGTCACGCATGAAGGCCGACCTTTTCGTTGGCGGTCTCCCAGAGCACATCAAGGTCGATGTTGAACTCCTGAAGCCGTAGGACCTCCAGACGGCCATGCACCTTGCACAAGCTTACGAGCGCCACGCCACGGCCATGTTGCAGCCAGCAGCACCGCGGCAACAGCGCTGGCCGCCGCGCCAGCAGGGCCCTTCTCCAACGCCGTGTCTGCCGGCTCCAGCGCCGCCCTTGGCGCTCCCTGCCCCGCCCGCGTCAATGCCGCCAGCACCTCTGGCGCTTCCTGCTCCGCCCGCGCCAACGCCTTCACCGTGCCAGTTTCGTCCTCTCACGCCAACAGAGATGTCGGAACGTCTTTGCCAAGGCCTTTGCTACAATTGCGACGAGCCGTTCACCCGAGGTTATCAGTGCAAGCACCTGTTCTTCCTCATCATCACCAACGAACCAGAGGAGGCCGGGGTCGTTTCAGCGGCGACGCCTTCAGAGACCGAGGACTCGGCTGCTGGCAGCCTTGTTGGCCGAGCAGCCGCTGCTTGCTGGGGATGAAGAGCCGGTGGTGTCCGTCCATGCCATCTCGGGCATCCGCACTGCTGACATGATGCAGATGCCGGTTGTGATCAACGACCACCGCATGATCACGCTCCTCGACACCGGCTCCACCCACAACTTCATCGACCCCTCAGCTGCGCGTCGCATTCAGCTTGCCACTGTGGACGCTAATTTGCGTGTCTCTGTTGCCAATGGCGCCCATGTTCCTTGCAGCGCCGTTGCCCAAGATGTGCCAATGGCCATCGGCCAGGAGGATTCGCCATTCGCTGCTTCAGTATCAAGTTGGGAGGTTTCGATCTTGTCCTTGGCATTGACTTCCTCCGTACCCTGGGTCCCATCTTGTGGGACCTCGACCACTTGTGCATGGCCTTCGACTGGAAGGGCAGGCGTGTCATCTGGCGCGGTTTGGGTGCCCTGAACCTCGACAGCGTGCAGCGCCTCCCCGCTCTTGAAGCCGATCCAGAGCGTTCTCAGCTTGCCGCCTTGCTCTCCCAGTACGCCGACGTCTTTGCCCAGCCTCGGGGTCTTCCTCCACCCCGACCCTACGACCCCCGCATACACCTGCTGCCCGGGACTACACCTGTCGCCATACGTCCGTACCGTTACCCCCAGCTGCAGAAGGACAAACTGGAATGCCAGTGCTTGGAGATGCTGGTGCAAGGCATCATTTGCCCCAGTACTTCTCCGTTCTCCACGCCAGTGCTCCTCGTGCGCAAGCAGGACGGCTCGTGGCATTTCTGCATCGACTACAGGGCCCTCAACGACAAGACGTCCAAGGACAAGTTCCCGATCCTGGTGGTTGATGAGCTTCTAGACGAACTCCATGGCGCTCGCTTCTTTACTAAGCTTGACTTGCGCTCCGGCTACCACCAGGTGCGCATGTTTGCCGGGGACATCGAGAAGGCGGTGTTCCACACCCACCATGGCCACTTCGAGTTCCACGTCATACCGTTCGGCCTCTCCAACGCCCCAGCTACGTTTCAGGCGTTGATGAATGATGTGCTGCAGCGTTTACTGTGTCGGTTTGTGCTAGTCTTTTTTTTATGATATTTTGATCTACAATTCTTCTTGGACTGAGCACCTGCAGCACGTTCGCTTGGTTCTGGATGCCCTCCGTGCCAGCAGCCTCCACATCAAGGAGTCCAAGTGTTCCTTCGGTGAACGCTCCGTCTCCTACCTCGGCCATGTCATCACGGCGGATGGCGTGGCCATGGACCCGGACAAGGTCGCCGCCGTTGTGACGTGGCCTCAACCCCGATCAGCGCGGGGCGTTCATGGTTTCCTCGGTTTGGCGGGCTACTATCGCAAGTTCATCTGGGGTTTTGGGGCAATTGTCGCCCCCCTCACCCAGCTCCTCCGCAAGGAGGCATTCGCTTGGACGCAGGAGGCGGCGTCTGCCTTCGATGCCTTGAAGCAGGCGCTCACCACGGGGCCAGTCTTGCAAATGCCCGACTTTGAGCGTCGGTTCATCGTCGACTGTGATGCTTCGGGGACTGGTTTCGGCGCTGTTCTGCACCAGGGGGAGGGACCCCTGGCTTTCTTCAGCAGGCCCTTTGCTGTTCGCCCCAGCAAGCTTGCGTCCTACGAGCGTGAGCTCATTGGCCTTGCAGGCCGTTCGACACTGGCGGCCGTACCTCTGGGGCCGGCATTTCCTCGTCCGCACCGACCATTACAGCTTGAAGTTCCTCCTCGACCAGCGCCTGTCCATAGTTCCGCAACCCCAGTGGCTCAGCAAGCTGTTTGGATTCGACTTCAAAGTTGAGTACCGACCCGGGCGCCTCAATTCGGTGGCTGACGTGCTGTCCCGCCGTGATAGCGACGACTCCGACTCCGATCTACTGGCCGCGCAAGTGTTGTCGGGTCCATCCTTTGTCCTCTTGGACGAGCTCCGTGCCTGCACTTCGATCGATGCCGACTCTGGCCGTCTTCTCCATCAGCTTTAGTCTAGCGAGTTGGGCGCCCCGTGGCGTACATCGGATGGTCTGCTTCTTCATGGCACCCGGGTTTACGTGCCTACGGTGGGCGAGGCCAGCGGATCTTGGCGTTTGTCCATTTGGTTGGGCATGAAGGTATCCAGAAGACACTCCATCAGCTCCGTGCGGATTTCTTCATCCCCCGCGACAAACACTTGGTTTAGGAGTTCGTTCGCCAGTGTGAGACTTGTCAGCGCAACAAGACTCAGGCATTGCAGCCAGCTGGTCTCTTGCAGCCCCTCAACGTTCCATCTCAGGTGTGGGCGGACATTTCCATGGATTTCATTGAGGGCCTGCCGAAAGTACATGGGAAGTCGGTCATCCTCATGGTGGTGGATCGCTTCTCCGAGTATGCTCTCTTCCTGCCGCTTGGGCACCCCTACACGGCAGCATCTGTGGTTCGCGCCTTCTTCGACGGCATTGTTTGGCTTCATGGGTTCCCGAGCTCAATTGTTAGTGATCGAGATCCTGTTTTCACTAGCCACGTATGGAGGGACTTGTTCAAACTGGCCGGGGTGCAGCTTTGTTTCAGCACTGCTTTCCATCCGCAGACCGATGGCCAGTCCGAGGTGGTTAATAAGGTGATCGCCATGTATCTACGTTGTGCTACGGGTGACCGTCCCCGCGCTTGGGTCGACTGGCTCTCATGGGCGGAGTATTGCTATAACACGTCCTACCACACGGCGATGCGGGCTACGCCGTTTGAGGTGGTTTATGGCCGGTCGCCCCCCACTCTTCTTCCACATGTGCCGGGTGTGGTGGTCATCCAGGAGGCGGATGCCCTTCTTCGGGATCGCGATGCGTTTTTGGCGGATGTCCGTGAGCGTCTTCTATAGGCTCGTCAATATGCCAAGCACTACTACTATCGGTGACATCGACTACTGGAGTTTGTGGTGGGGGATTGGGTGTGGCTGCGTTTGCTTCACCGTCCTACTCAATCCCTCGAGCTGCGTGCAAAGGGAAAGCTTGGGCCTCGTTATACAGGGCCATTCCGCGTGGTGGAGCGCATTGGTCAGGTGGCTTATCGTTTAGCTCTTCCGGAAGACGCCCGTCTACATGATGTGTTCCATATGGGGCTTCTCAAACCATTCCATGGTGAGCCGCCAACTGCTCCTCCACCACTGCCACTTCTGCATGATGGCCGTCTGGTGCCTACGCCGGCTGCTGTCACCGGTTCACTCAAGGTGCACGACTTGTGGGAGCTCCTCGTCGCCTGGGAGGGACTTCCGGTTGAGGCTGCCTACTTGTTAGCCTTTGCAGAATTTCAGAGACCGCTACCCTGACTTCCAGCTCGAGGACGAGCTGTTTCGCGAGGAGGGGAGAGATGATATGGCCCAGGAGCCGGCGGCTGGCCAGGGCCCATCACAGCCGGTGGCTGGCCAGGGCCCATCACAGCCAGCCACAGCTAGCCAGCCGGGAGCCCAGGGCGGCCACGAGCAGGCGCCCAAGCCCCTGCTTACGTATTCGCGTCGTCGTCGTAGTGGCTAGGGTTTCTATAGATATTATTCAGTAATTGTTATCTTTCCTTAGGAGATTGTAATTGTGATATAAATATCCCTAGACTATTAGAGATTGAATCAAGCAAGGCATATATATTTGCCTGGCCTCAACGCCGAACTCAACTCGCCGTTCTTCCCTCTCGCTCTTGCCTCACGACGCCACGGCACCCCTGCGCCGTCCTCGTCGCCCTCCACCTCCTCCTCGCCACCCCTATAGATTACGAGAGAAGCCCGGTAGGATCCGTAATCCTATCAATCTGTTGATGACCAAAAGTTGCAGCAAGCCGATCAGGCTTGGCCGGTTGTGCCCTATAGACGATCCGGCAAAACGACAGGAGGTCTGACCGTCTGTAGGGGCTGGTCTAACCGCCTGTATGAAAGTGATCAAAATATGAATTGGACTCCACCATTGCATGGGCCTCGTCGAGATGATCAAAATGCATATGTAGATCGCCCGATTTGGAGTCTGGATGAGGGAGTTATGGCTCTGGCAAAACTCAGTGCTGCACCCAGCCGGTTGGACCGCCTGTACAGGGGGTTAGACCGCCTGTGGCAGTCCTAATCCGAATTAGAGTTGTATTTGATGGGATTTTCTCATGTAATTGACTCCCCACGGGTACAGACCTCCCCACCCTATAAATATAAAGGGCTATGGCCAATTGAGGGGCATCCAATCCAATCGAAACTCACTTTTACTTTTATCCTCAAACCCTAATCTTTTCCAATCTCCCTTGCTGTCCATCGTGATCTCCACGGCCATTGATGGCGTCCTAAGGCTTGCTGGTCGACCTAGGGCACGTCCGGCGACATCAACACCCTGACGGGGTCCCTCCCGGGTGTGAGCATCGACGACCTTTGCTAGTTTGCTCGTAAACTAGTCGTTCTTCGCCACGAAAGTGCGTTGGTTATCTCTTTGTTGGTTTGCTTGTAAACCTAATCGTCCACCACCACGTAAGTGTGGTAGTTATTCATTGAATGATCGATCTCGTGGCGTCTCAGCTACGGGCGGTCTGACTCCCTGTAACGGGCGGTCTGACCCCCTGTGACAAGCGGTCTGACTCCCTCTACAGGCGGTCTAACCTCCTGTCACCCAGCAGGAATTCGATCCGTTTGCGATCCGCGCAATCTAGCGCTCTCGTGTGTTGACCATAAAAGGCGTCAACACATTTTGGCGACTCCGCTGGGGAAGAAAGATCAGGTTGCTCAAGCCGTTCTATCAATCCCTAGCCATATACTTAATTGATCTACTGCTTTGATTCGCCATTATAGTTGGATCTGGTCGTTTTGGACCGATTGCATCTATACTCAGTAACTTTGGAGGCTGCCCAAGCCGATTACATTGTATTTTGCTTGCTTCCTACTGCAGATTGAAGACTAGAAGAGAAGCAAAGTATTGGTCATTGGTTGCTTGGATCATCAAAAATATCTGGATTTATTTATTACAAGATCATTAGCATCAAGACCTATTATGGCGGGTTATTCTTATGTTCCACAACAATATTACCTCGACCAGCCTAAGGTACAAATTGCAAATATATTGCTTATGTCTAATAGTTATTTTGCAAGTACCATGAATTCTCATGTTGATGTTGCTAGATGTGATAATAGTAGGCATATTGCATCGGCTAATAATTATTCAGATTGTTCTACTTATGCAAATTATAATTCTGAATGTTATGGTCAAAGGCCATTGTCAAATAATATGTATGCTTTAAATTTCAATGCTACTAGCAACATACAACATGCACCTATTCATTCTCACGCATCGGCTGTACAACAAGTTAAGAGGCCGATGAGTGATTATCAAGGCCAAGCTAACATGGTGAGTTTGGCCAGTTTTTATGGAACACCGCATATTGATAATCCTAGTAATGTTCAACAAAGTGTTCTATTTCTTGATTGATTGGCTGCAAATTGTGACATCCTTGATGTTTAGTACCTTAAAAACACAATCAAAACAACATAAAAGGGCAGCAATGGTGGTAGCACACATAATTTGATCAAAATTCGAAATTTAAATTTCAAACAAGGCCTTTTTATGCCCAACTGAAATCTAAAGAATTTTGTACTAAACTTAAAAATCTCCAAAAATAAAAGTTGTTTGTCATCACAAATAAGTCCTAGTCACTGTTGGGTACTTTTTCAAATTTTGCAGTTAAGCCCCTCAAAAACTCGAAAAACCGTGCTGAACGCCTGTTCAAAAATGGCCTGTTTGAGCTTGAAAAATTTGAAATTTCAGGTTCACCCCAAAAAGAAAGTTGTGTCCCACATCTCAAACTCCAACTTTTATATTTGCGCATTTGAATGTTCAGTTCAAATGTTTGGAGAAATTCCACAGTGAAAGGAGGAGCTCCACGGGGCGCCCGACAGTCGCCCTGGCGTGCTCTGCCCCGGCCGCAGACCGGCGAGCGGCGGTGGCCTCGCCTGGCCGGCCAAGCCACGGCGGCACATTCCTTTTGTCCTCGCGCGGGCGTCTGGCTCCCCGTTCCATCACGTCGCGCGCTACAGCGCCCTGGCAGCCTCGCGCCGCGCGGAGCGCCATGATGGCAAGCAGAGCTCAGCCACGGGCCATGGCCGCGTGCGCCGCGCAGAGCCACCCCCGCGGCTGGATTCTCGCTCGCAACGTGCCAAAATCTCTGCGGCGTATCTTCCCTCGCCCACGCCATGATCCGCGACGCCCAACCGCTTCGCGCGCGCTGCCCGAGCTCACAGGCGCACTCATGGCGGCCTGCATGCCCAAGCCGTGCACGCGAGCGCCCCCAGCAGCCACAGCCAGCTCTAGTTGCTCCATTTGCTTCGCCAAATGACCATTTCCCCTTGCCTTCGCTCGTACCACAACCAATTCCCTCCCCCATGCTCCCGAGCTTCTTCTTCAACCTCTGGCCGCAAGAGCCGAGCTCGAGCGCCGGAGCAAATTCGCCCCCATCCCTCCACCATTTCCAAATTCCCCGCACTCAGAGCTCGCCCACTTCCTTAGCTTCAATTCCCCCCACTTCTCTCAAGCTCCCATCAACTCTCCGATGAGAAATCGGGATTTCCCCCAAATCCCCATTTTTCGACCGCGAAGCACCTCCACGTCGAGCCACACCTTCGAGCCATCCCCAACGCCAAGCGAGCATCCCAACGTCTTCGCCAAGTCCCACTGACGCTCACGAGCCCCTCCAACCCCGGTGAAAGCCACTGACCTCGCCGGAGTTGAAGCCGCGGCGGCCGCACCGCCACTGCTCCATCGCCGGTGACCTCCGAGCCTCCTCCGGCCTCCCAACCGCCACCATTCGACTCGTGGTGAGCTGCTCGTCCTTTTCCCCCACCTCTCCGACCTCCTCCCACCGTCGTTTGGCCGGCGCAACGCCACCGACGAGCCGAGGGCATATCTTCATCTTCTTCCTTTTAGCAGGGTTCCCAGTGAAAGAATCTAGGGGCCTATTTGCAAAGTTTCAAAAGTTTCAAGGGTCACGGCGCAAAAAGATTCTTAAGGTTTAGTTCATTTTCCCGAAATTTTGTAAAATCCACTAAAAATCGTACAAAAATCGGAAAAATGCACAAAAATACTCCCTGGGCTCGTGAGGTTGTAAGCTCCAATCTCGTGTTGGCATGTATAAACTTTTTGTGAACAGTTTTTGAATTAAAATTCAAACTCAGTTTTTGAATCTTGTGCACCATTTCAAATCCTGAGCTCTTCTGGAGCTGAACTTTGGATATGTTGTTTGTGATGGCTTTAGACGCCTTGTATCCAAAGGAGACCTAAAAATATGGAATGTAGCTTTAGTTATGATTTATTTTGTGATTCCCGTTCTAGTTTAGTTCTGCAATAATTAAAAATAATCCATGCAGCCAAAAATCACCATATTTCACCAGATTTCTAGGAACTTATTAGAACATGTGGTAAAAATGCTAAACTTAATTTTTGTCCCTGCTTAGACCAGCAAATAAATAGATAATGGCTTTTGGATAGAAAATTATTGAGGGCTGACCAAGAGTTATTTTTAGCCACCACTTGGTCAGAACCTTTCTTTCACTCATGAGTAGCTCTGGTAAAGAAATCTCCTGTTATGAATTAATCTTGTTTTCTGGGACAGCAACTTGTTCTATTTTTTTAATAAATTCTGTGTAGCTCAGTTTTAGCTAAATTTTGGAGTGAGCCTAACTCTTATACTCCAGTAGCTGTCATAAAGTTTGTGGATAAAAAGGATGCACAGAAACAAAGAAACAAAAATGAGAAGAAACTAGAGTAAAATTGAGTTTTCTAAAAAGAAATAGAACACTTTGGTTAATTAATTAACTAAATTCCAGAACTGCACACTTGCTTAAAATAATAATTTGAAATGTTGTATATGTGTACACGATCACCATCATAAAGACATAAAAATTTCCACACACCTCCTCTAATTTTGTGAAGGAGAAAATAGTTCACTAGTATGTCTAGGTGAATATGGCCTTCAAGGCCTTGTTCTTAGATCACATAGGCAGCTTGTCTTTACTTATGTTGGAATCATAAGGATGGACGGGCAGGATGGTATGTGTAGATCTCCCGGCCGTGTATGATAATTGGATTAAGGTCGAAACATGTGGTTCTGTGTCTCAAGTTTTTGAACATACCACATGCATGCCGACCTGTGGGAATCGGTAAGCCCGGTACCAGATTGAAGCAGCTAGGACCGATAGCCATCTCTCCTTGGAGACATTTTATTTCCCTTGCTGTACACATGTGGATATATGCGTGATGCCGTGAGTGAAGCGGTAAACCTTTATCCTAAGGGAATGGACCTGGCGCCGAATTGTGGATCGATGGGAAAGGTTGGGTAGTGCTTGTGCCTTTTACAGCAAGCATTATCCGTGTGTGTTGGGTTTCCCCTGGCCAGGTAGCAAAATTCGGTTCGAACTGTCCGCTTCTCGCGGTTAATGAGACTGCTTGACCACTGTGCTGCATTGAGTAATAAGTGGAACTTGAGGATGATGAACTTGTTGTATGTACTAAATTGTATTGCACCACTTGTATGCTTAGAGAGGATGCTAATCTAAAATAGTTAACTCTACTAGAATTTGATGCTAAAATCATGGAAATAAGGATCCACTCCTAGTTGCTTTTTGGCAAACAAACCCACTAGCCAAAAGCCTCTCATGTCTAGATGTCGGTGATGTAGTTTTCACCCGACGGGTAAGCCTTGCTGAGTATTAGTATACTCAGCCTTGCTTGTGGCTATTATTTCAGGTACTGTTATGGATGTGACAGTCGATTCCATCACTTGGCCTACCTAGATTCCTCCTGGCTAGCATGTCGAGTGGGTTCCGTCCTCTTCCGAGGATCGGGAGGAGTAGCACCATGGCTGGCTTCATCGTGGTGTTGCTATGTATCGTCGTTAGATTATTTCCGCTGCAATGAACTCTCATACTCTGATTTGAAATTCGAACTTGGTTTGTAATAACTTTATGATACTATTTATGTTGTTGAAATTGTGGAATGTTGTAATTTCTGGGACTCGCCTTCGTGTGGGTGCGCGTGTTGTTTCGATCGTGAAAGTACGTGGTTAATCGGGTATAATCCGACGGCGCTCCAGCTTATTCCGAATTAAGTGATTGACTGCTTGATTAGTGGTCTATGGGTACTTAACTTGCTGGCATCAGAGCCGAAACATGCGTACCAGAGAGAGCAACAGACCCTAAATAAATATTTTTGAATAAAACTTTCCAACTCTTGCTTCCGCCGCGCACTTGCGATGAAATGTTATCCATAGGACCGCTAAGGATGATATATAGAGGGTGAAGCCTATGTGGGTTAAGGGATCACGATATGATAGGTGGCTAATTATATATTATACTGACTCCCAGCACATTTCTATCATTTACTTTCCACAATGGTGGACGCAAGGTACGGCGATTGCTGTAACGTACCAGGGCACTATATGAAAATATAGTGGCGGCACATAGTCAATACGCTGTGATGGCGTATGAAACTAGAATAACATGGTGGGCACAAGGTACGGCGATTGCTGTAACGTACCACGACATCATATGCAAATATGATAGCGGCACAAAGTCAATACGCTATTTCATGAGCGTATGAAATTGTCAATATGTTGCCCTGGTGACATATGAAGCATTGCCCGTTCAATGTTGAACGTTCGGGTGCCACCTCTATAGTGGGTGGTAATGTATGGAAACGCTTTCGTGAGTGCTGGCACAAAAGGTTGATTATATATGTTCTGGAATGGAATTTTTTGCAAGTATACCAACCACGATTCCGTAAGATAAACGGTTAGAAAAGTTCGGCTAGTTAATATAGGGAGAGACGGATATTGCCTAGTCACCGGCACTAACTCCGTAGGCCAAAAGTGTATTGGCATGTGTGTTGGTGAGAACGATTAGGCCGCTCATGCATTGCAATACACTGAAATGTTATTAAACCATAATGCACGATCATTGAACTACCCGTCATCAAAATTTGAATAACAACCGGAAATTGTGTCGAAACCCTGCCGAAAACAGTCTGTTCGCATCGTTATTTCGAACCTGAAAACCTTGTCAAACGAAAAAGTGTTCAACATGAAAGTTGTCATAAATGTTATCTAGTTTGTGCTGTAGAAATTTCAACACATTTAGTTCAGTATAATGAGAGCTATGCTTAAAATGGTAACCCCCTGTCTGCTGGAAATTTCTGGGAACAGTGAGTTAACAATTGAATTTTCACATCTTCTGAACGACGGTTTCTGCTCAAACCTTCAACATGAAACTTGTTGGAAATTACTTAAGCAATGTTCTGGACAAATTTGGGAATTTTTGGATTTGTAGATGCTGAGTTTTATAATTTTTACTACGCTGCCCAGAATCTGATGTTATTTTCTTTGGCGCTAACCGGTTCTCACACTTGACCTTTTTGTTCAGAATGGACGTCCACGCTGACCTTGCCAGCTATCCCAATGACATCTCTTTCTCGGACTGTCTTGGATGGGAGGGTTATCCTAGCATCCTTTGGTCCGTGTTGCAGGCGCTCGATTACCCAACCCCGCCACAATATGAGAGAACCATCATCCGTGACCGAGGTGTGACTCGATTCCGAGTGCGTTTGGTGGTGCATCGCCACCCACCGTGTCCCAACTCCCCCACATGGAGTGTGGAAGTCCATGGGCACCACATGGAGACCACTTGTGAGTTAGCTGCCCTCAATGGGATCAGCTCCTTCTGCGCCCAGAACCAGGACCTTGTGGAGCATCAGCTTCTTGGGCTGTTTCCACTGGCCCAGCCGGACGATGCTCATTGGATGAGGCGCTATCTCAGCTCATCTTTGAGGGTGGCGGAGAACCCAGTCGCTGCAGCTGCACTCTTGATGAGATGGATCCGGACTTATCACCGGCTGCAGGCACTTTTGGGGCGGTCACAGAGTGAGGCACTTAACCTTGCCATTGATATGTCTGTTCGTGCCCGCGACCTTGGGGTAGAGAGGACCTCTTTGTCCATAGAGGTGAGCACCAGGGACGCCATGATTGCAGATTTGGAGAGGCAATTGACCGACCTTCACATAGCACACAACAATGTCCACAACGAGCTAACCCAAACAAGGGATGAGCTTGAGAACGTGCATGGTGTCTTGGAGCATGCCAAAGCCATGCTAGCCGCCCTTGATGCTCAGCACCTTCTTGAGGAGGGTGGAGAGAATGGGGAAGGAGAGGCCCCTGACTCCGACATGGACACAGAGGATGACATGCCACCCCTTCCAGCTCCACCGTCTCCCATGGGCAGCGAGGCCACAGCTAACAACCTAGATGACTTCTAGGAGCTGCAGTAGCGAGATTACTCCTCCACATAGCCTAAATTTTGGCTTCATGATGTAATAGGCTAGATGGAATAGAGTTTCCCCTTCAATCTTTTGAAACAATATAATTCAATTGGCGTGGATGTGTGAGCCCCAAAAACTTGATGAAGGATGTAATGGTTGTGCTGAAAACATTCTGCAGCTATCCTTGTTTTAATGATTAATGTGTTTTCCACTCACTTCTGGGCTGTGATGTGAACTACGAAGTTGTTTTCAATTTGTCAAACGTAAGGCTCACCAAATTTCAACCCCATTGGTTAAGCAAAATAAAAATGGCAACCAAAACACTACAGCTCGTCCTAGTGAAAAACAGCAAATACAGAGAGCTAAAACTCGAATTTTTCGGTCTAGTTCCAGCCCGAATTTGGTTCTGAGCCAAACATGAAAGTTGTAGAGTATGAAATGTGCAAGCTACTGACCAAATTGGAGCATCTAATTTGACTCCTACTGGGAGATATGATTTTTCTTCCGAAAGTGCCTGCTGGTATGTTGTCCTTACGCAGTAAACTTCATTATATTGCCACGTTCTATCTTGTCATTGCTTTATGCAAGCTTATAAAATGTGGCTAATATAAATACCTACTGCAGATGGCTATCACTCGCAGCGGTCACGATGCTAGCGGCTCCAACGCTAACCAGCAGGGGCCAGAAGGGCAGCAACAGCCACCACCACCTCCGCCACCGCAGCAACCTCCGACGTGGCAACAACTGTATGCCACTCAGACGGAGATTCTCCGTAATCTGCAGCAACAACAACAAATGATGCAGCAGCAGATGCAGCAACAAGGAGGTCAACGGGCCCCTCAACCTCAAGTGGCTCAGTATGAGGACTTCTTGGCTACACACCCACCGGTGTTCTCCAGAGTCGAGGAGCCCTTGGAGGCTGATGCGTGGATTCGAGCCATCTAATCCAAGTTCTCCATTCTGGCCACGCCTTGCACTCCCAACCGCAAGGTGGTCTTCGCGGCGCAGCAGCTCCGCGGCACAGCTCTCCTGTGGTTGGAGAATTACCTGGCCCTACAGCAGGAGAACCACGTGATAGGGTGGGAGGAGTTCGAAACTGCCTTCAAAGCCCACCACATTCCTGCTGGCTTGGTTGAGCGGAAGTTGACTGAGTTTCTGGCGCTGACTCAGGGTACCCACACTATGCTCCAGTACGCCCAGGCCTTCAATGGTCTGTGCCCATATGCGGGTCATCATGCCGACTCTGATGTGAAGAAGATGGAGAGGTTCCGACGTGGCCTCAACACCAAGCTCAAGGCCCAGCTGACCACCACCCGAGTTGCCACATATGGTGAACTTGTGAACATCGCTATTGCCCAGGAATATGCTAACATGGTGCATAGGGCTGAGAAGAAGAGGAAGGCTCCCGCTGGACCTTCGGGTGGACAGCCTCAGAGGTTCCGCCTGGTTCCCCCGGCTGCACCACAAGGGCAACCAAGGGCGCCTCAGGAAGGACGTTGGGTTGCTAGGCCACCACAGCAGGGTGCGCCCCATTACCCTCTGCCGTCGCAGCAGCAACAGGCGCCGAGGCAAAACGTGCAGCAGCCGCTCCGTCCGGGAGGTGGCTACCGATGCTTCAAGTGTGGCAGCAGCAGTCACTTCATCAAGGACTGCCCACAGAACAAACCGCAGAACCAGCGTCCTGGAAATCAGCAGAACAAGGGCAAGCAGCAGCGTGTGCAAGTCAGGCAAGGAAGGCTTAACTACACCACCTTGGCTGACCTACCTGAGGGAGCACCGGATATGACTGGTACTTTCCCTATCCACAACCAACCTGCTGTGATATTGTTTGATTCCGGGGCAACACATAGTTTTATAAGCGCAAGATTTCATGCAAAATGTGGGTTAAAATCATATCACACCAAATTAGCATATGTGATATCAACAGCGGGAGGTAAAATAGCATCCAACCAAGTCACTCGAAAAGTACCAATCAGGCTGGGTAGTAAAGTGTTTCCTACTGATTTAATTCTTCTTGGGTTGGAAGGGATTGATATTGTTTTGGGGGCAAATTGGATGACTCAACATAAGGTTGTGCTAGATGTTTCTGAAAGAGTTGTAGAAATAAACTCGCCTACACATGGCCCTAGTGCACTATATCTGCCACACCGGAATTATATCAATGCTTGTGCTTACACCATGGTAGAAACACAACTAAAGGACATTCCGGTGGTATGTGAGTATGCCGATGTTTTTCCCGATGACTTACCTGGGATGCTGCCGGATAGGGACATTGAATTTGTGATTGAACTCCAACCTGGCACAGCACCTATATCAAAGAGACCCTATAGGATGCCACCTAATGAATTGGCTGAATTAAAAATTCAACTCCAAGAACTGCTAGACAAGGGTTTCATCCGCCCTAGCGTGTCACCGTGGGGTTGTCCAGCTATCTTTGTGAAGAAGAAGGATCATTCCTTAAGGTTGTGTATTGATTACCGGCCTCTTAATGCGGTGACCATCAAAAACAAGTATCCACTTCCCCGCATTGATGTCCTTTTTTATCAACTAGCTGGCGCCTGAGTGTTCTCTAAGATTGATCTTCGCTCTGGCTATCACCAAATAAAGATTCGACCTTGTGACATTCCCAAGACTGCCTTTTCGACCCGCTACGGACTTTATCAATTCCTGGTCATGTCATTTGGGCTCACGAATGCCCCAGCCTACTTGAGTATCTCATGAATTCGGTGTTCATGTCCGAGCTCGACAAGTTCGTGGTGGTTTTCATTGATGACATCCTCATATATTCCAAGAATGAGGAAGAGCATGCCGAGCACCTTCGCATTGTTCTTCCAAGATTGAGAGACCATCAACTCTCTGCCAAGTTCTGTAAATGTGAATTCTGGATAGAAAGTATGAAATTCTTGGGTTACACAGTTTCCAATGATGGTATATCCGTGGATCCGACCAAGGTGCAAGAGGTGATGGATTGGCAACCACCTACCTCTGTCCATGAGATTCGGAGTTTTCTGGGTCTAGCGGGTTACTATCGCTGCTTCATTCCGGATTTCTCTCAGATTGCTAAACCCATGACCGAACTCTTAAAGAAGGGAGTCCAATTTGTGTGGAGTGACAAATGCGAAGAAGCTTTTCACACATTGAGAAAACATTTAACTTTAGCCCCAGTTTTTGCTCAACCCGACAGCACCAAGCCCTATGATGTCTATTGCGATGCTTCAGGCACCAGACTTGGCTGCGTTCTTATGCAAGAGAACCGAGTCATTGCTTATGCTTCTCGAGCACTCCGGCCTCATGAGCAAAACTACCCTACGCATGATCTTCAGTTAGCAGCGGTTATTCATGCTCTCAAGATATGGAGGCACTATCTGATGGGTGTTCCATGCAACGTATACACCGACCACAAGAGCCTCAAATATGTCTTCACTCAGGCACATTTGAATATGAGGCAGCGAAGATGGTTGGAGTTAGCAGAGGACTATGACCCTAGTGTGCATTATCACCCCGGGAAGGCTAATGTGGTTGCGGATGCACTAAGCCGCAAGGCTCGCTGTCACTGCCTTTCCATGGAGTCCTACGCTGACACCTTGTGCCATGAAATGGCAAAGCTCAACTTGGAGATTGTTCCTCACGGATACTTCAACCATATCTCTGTCGAACCAACTTTGCACGATCAGATTGTTAAGGCCCAATTAAATGATGCAAAGATTAAAATCCTCAAGAGAAAATTGGCAAAAGAGAAAGTAAATGAAAAATATAAATGTTTCCGGCTAGATGGGCAGGGAGTGATGTGGTTTGGACATCGGATAGTGGAGCCCAAGAACACTGAACTCCGAAGGAAAATTATGGATGAAGCCGATCTCTCCAAATTTTCTATCCATCCCGGTAGCACCAAAATGTGCCAAGATCTGAAACAAAACTTTTGGTGGACTAGGATGAAGCGGGAGATTGCCACGTATGTGTCGGAATGTGACACGTGTCAGCGGGTAAAGGCTAGCCACTTGAAGGTAGCAGTCACTCTTCAACCTCTACCTATTCCCTCATGGAAGTAGGAAGATATAAGCATGGACTTCATTGTTGGACTTCCCAGGACCCCTCAAGGGCATGACTCCATATGGGTAATTGTGGACCGCCTCACCAAGACCGCACATTTTATTCCGGTTAATACCCCTTATGCCGCTAGGAGGTACGCTGAAATCTATTTGGAACGGATCGTTTGTCTACATGGGGTACCCAAGACGATAATTTCAGATCGTGGTACTCAATTTGTGGCACGCTTTTGGGAGCAATTGCAACTATCCTTAGGCACAAAACTGATCCGTAGTTCAGCATATCACCCTCAAACCGATGGGCAGACGGAAAGGGTAAATCAAATACTTGAAGATATGCTTCGAGCTTGTGTTATCCATTATGGGAAGAATTGGGAGAAATGTCTGTCTCTCGCTGAATTCTCTTATAACAACAGCTACCAAGCAAGTCTTAAAATGGCACCTTTCGAAGCCTTGTATGGTAGAAGATGTTGGACACCATTGTGTTGGTCCCAGGCAGGCGAGAGGTACACGTATGGCCCTGACCTTGTTAAGGAAGTGGAAGAAAAGGTTAGGATCATCCGTGAAAACTTGAGGACCGCACAATCGCGGCAAAAGAGTTACTTTGATCAAAGACGGAAGCCACTTCAGTTCAAAGTCGGCGATCATGTGTATCTCAAGGTCTCCCCGACCAAGGGGGTGCAAAGGTTTGGATTGAAAGGAAAACTTGCACCTCGCTATATTGGCCCATATGAAATCACTCAACAATGTAGATCGGTAGCGTACCGTGTGAAGCTTCCCAAGAGGCTCTCCGCCGTGCACAATGTATTCCATGTCTCCCAGCTCAAGAAATGTCTTCGTGTTCCGACCGAGGTTGTTGAGAAAGAAGAACTCTCGGTTGAACCGGATCTTTCTTATGATGAACATCCTATCAAGATCCTTGATGAGAAGGAGAGAAAGACGTGAAGAAGAGAAGTTAAAATGTATAAAATTCAGTGGAGTCATTACTCCGAGGATGAAGCCACATGGGAAACCGAGGACTATCTTAAAAAGAACTTCCCCGACATCCTTCCTAAGACCATGGTACCTCTCTCTCTACCATGTCCCCAAGCGATATCGAATCTCGGGGCGAGATTCCTTTTAAGAGGGGTAGGCTGGGACATCCCTGATGTTTAGTACCTTAAAAACACAATCAAAACAGCATAAAAGGGAAGCAATGGTGGTAGCACACATAATTTGATCAAAATTCGAAATTTAAATTTCAAACAAGGCCTTTTTGACACCCAACTGAAATCACAAGAATCTTGTACTAAACTTAAAAATCTCCAAAAATAAAAGTTGTTTGTCATCACAAATAAGTCCTAGTCATTGTTGGAAACTTTTTCAAATTTTGCATTTAAGCCCCTCAAAAACTCAAAAAACCATGCTGAACGCCTGTTCGAAAATGGCCTGTTTGAGCTTGAAAAATTTGAAATTTCAGGTTCACCCCAAAAAGAAAGTTGTGTCCCACATCTCAAACTCCAACTTTTATTTTTGCGCATTTGAATGTTCATTTCAAATTTTTGGAGAAATTCCATAGTGAAAGGAGGAGCTCCACGGGGCGCCCGACAGTCGCCCTGGCGCGTTCTGCCCTGGCCGCAAATCGGCCGCCACGTGGCCGGCGAGCGGCGGCGGCCTCGCCTGGCCGGCCAAGCCACAGCAGCACCTTCCTTTTGTCCTCGCGTGGGCGTCTGGCTCCCCGTTCCATCACGTCGCGCGCTACAGCGCCCTGGCAGCCTCGCGTCGCGTGGAGCGCCATGATGGCGAGCAGAGCTCAGCCACGGGCCATGGCCGCACGCGCCGTGCAGAGCCACCCCCGTGGCCAGATTCTCGCTCGCAACACGCCAAAATCTCTACGGCGTATCTCCCCTCGCCCACGCCACGATCCGCGACGCCCAACCGCTTCGCGCGCGCTGCCCGAGCTCACAGGCGCACTCATGGCGGCCTGCGTGCCCAAGCCGTGCACGCGAGCGCCCCCAGCAGCCCCAGCCAGCTCTAGTTGCTCCATTTGCTTCGCCAAGTGACCATTTCCCCTTGCCTTCGCTCGTACCACAACCAATTCCCTCCCCCCCCCACGCTCCCGAGCTTCTTCTTCAACCTCTGGCTGCAAGAGCCGAGCTCGAGCGCCAGAGCAAATTTGCCCCCATCCCTCCACCATTTCCAAATTCCCCGCACTCAGAGCTCGCCCACTTCCTTAGCTTCAATTCCCCCCACTTCTCTCAAGCTCCCATCAACTCTCCGACGAGAAATCGGGATTTCCCCCAAATCCCCATTCTTCAGCCACGAAGCACCTCCACGTCGAGCCACACCTTCGAGCCATCCCCAATGCCAACCGAGCATCCCAACGTCTTCGCCAAGTCCCACTGACGCGCATGAGCCCCTCCAACCCCGGTGAAAGCTACTAACCTCGCCGGAGTTGAAGCCGCGGCGGCCGCACCGCCACTGCTCCGTCGCCGGCGACCTCCGAGCGTCCTCCGGCCTCCCAACCACCACCATTCTACTCGTGGTGAGCTGCTCGTCCTTTTCCCCCACCTCTCCGACCTCCTCCCACCGTCGTTTGGCCGGCGCAACGTCGCCGACGAGCCGAGGGCATATCTTCATCTTCTTCCTTTTCGCAAGGTTCCCAATGAAAGAATCCATGGGCCTGTTTGCGAAGTTTCAAAAGTTTCAAGGGTCACGGCGCAAAAAGATTCTTAAGGTTTAGTTCATTTTCCCGAAATTTTGTAAAATCCACTAAAAATCGTACAAAAATCGGAAAAATGCACAAAAATACTCCCTGGACTTGTGAGGTTGTAAACTCCAATCTCATGTTGGCATGTATACACTTTGTTGAACAGTTTTTGAATTAAAATTCAAACTCAGTTTTTGGAATCTTGTGCACCATTCCAAATCCTGAGCTCTTCTGGAGCTGAACTTTGGATATGTTGTTTGTGATGGCTTTAGACGCCTTGTATCCAAAGGAGACCGAAAAATATGGACTGTAGCTTCAGTTATGATTTATTTTGTGATTCCTGTTCTAGTTTAGTTCTGCAATTATTAAGAATAATCCATGCAGCCAAAAATCACCATCTTTCACCAGATTTCTAGGAACTTATTAGGACATGTGGTAAAAATGCTAAACTTAATTTTTGTCCCTGCTTAGACTAGCAAATAAATAGATGATGGTTGTTGGATAGAAAATTATTGAGGGCTGACCAAGAGTTATTTTTAGCCACCACTTGGTCAGAACCTTTCTTTCACTCATGAGTAGCTCTGGTAAAGAAATCTCCTGTTTTCTGGGACAGCAACTTGTTCCATTTTTTTAATAAATTATGTGTAGCTTAGTTTTAGCTAAATTTTGGAGTGAACCTAACTCTTATACTCCAGTAGCTGTTATAAAGTTTGTGGATAAAAAGGATGCACAAAAACAGAGAAACAAAAATAAGAAGAAACTAGAGTAAAATTGAGTTTTATAAAAAGAAATAGAACACTTTGGTTAATTAATTAAATATGGAGCATGTGAAATCTAAATTCTAGAACTGCACACTTGCTTAAAAATAATAATTTGAAATGGTGTATATGTGTGCACGATCACCATCATAAAGACATAAAAATTTCCACACACCTCCTCTAATTTTGTGAAGGAGAAAATAGTTCACTAGTATGTCTAGGTGAATATGGCCTTCAAGGCCTTGTTCTTGGATCACATAAGCAGCCGCATTAAAGTTGTGCATCTCATGTAGAAGGCGCTCTCGCTGATGGTACCTACAACCTCGTCCCCGTCAACGAAGAGGAAGTCCCCGAGGGTGGTGCCAACGTCGTCGTGATCGACCCGGAGCCTGACAGTCAGCTAGCTCAAGAAGGCAAGCCTCGGAGCATGACCTAACTTTTAATTCGTGCAACTATGTATTTATAATGCTTGTGCATTTACGTTCTAGGTGTTGTATGAATACCCTAGTTGAATGATTCTAGTACCTATGACTTGAAATACTAGTATGATAGGATCGGTAGTGCAATGCCTTTAGAACCGTTACAAGTCGAGTGATTTCCTGTCACTCGCGATATATAGGAGTTGCTTGTCTTTACTTATGTTGGAATCATAAGGATGGACGGGCGGGATGGTATGTGTAGATCTCCCGGCCGTGTATGATAATTGGATTAAGGTCGAAGCGTGTGGTTCTGTGTGTCAAGTTTTTGAACGTACCACATGCATGCCGCCTTGTGGGAATCGGTAAGTCCGGTACCAGATTGAAGCAGCTAGGACCGATAGCCATCTCTCCTTGGAGACATTTTGTTTCCCTTGCTGTACACATGTGGATATATGCGTGATGCCGTGAGTGAAGCGGTAAACCTTTATCCTAAGGGAATGGACCCGGCGCCGAATTGTGGATCGATGGGAAAGGTTGGGTAGTGCTTGTGCCTTTTACAGCAAGCATTATCCGTGTGTGTTGGGTTTCCCCTGGCCAGGTAGCAAAATTCGGTTCGAACTGTCCGCTTCTCGCGGTTAACGAGACTGCTTGACCGTTGTGCTGCATTGAGTAATAAGTGGAACTTGAGGATGATGAACTTGTTGTATGTACTAAATTGTATTGCACCACTTGTATGCTTAGAGAGGATGCTAAAATAGAATGGTTAACTCTACTAGAATTTGATGCTAAAATCATGGAAATAAGGATCCACTCTTAGTTGCTTTTTGGCAAACAAACCCACTAGCCAAAAGGCTCTCATGTCTAGATGTCGGTGATGTAGTTTACACCCGACGGGTAAGCCTTGCTGAGTATTAGTATACTCAGCCTTGCTTGTGGCTATTATTTCAGGTACTGTTATGGATGTGGTAGTCGATTCCATCACTTGGCCTACCCAGGTTCCTCCTGGCTGGCATGTCGAGTGGGTTCCGTCCTCTTCCGAGGATCGGGAGGAGTAGCACCATGGCTGGCTTCATCGTGGTGTTGCTATGTATCGTCGTTAGATTATTTCCGCTGCAATAAACTCTCATACTCTGATTTAAAATTCGAACTTGGTTTGTAATAACTTTATGATACTATTTATGTATGTTGAAATTGTGGAATGTTGTAATTTTTGGGACTCACCTTCGCGTGGCGCGCGTGTTGTTTCGATCGTGAAAGTACGTGGTTAATCGGGTATAATCCGACGGCGCTCCAGCTTATTCCGGATTAAGTGCCTAACTGCTTGATTAGTGGTCCATGGTTACTTAACTTGGAATAATTTCGGAGTGGTCCACCACACAAATTCACAAAACTTGCCGGTGAATGAGAAGATTGGCCACACAAATTTTAGCTATCTGGCCAGTTATTCTCAAACATCATACACTATATACCTTTATAATATTCAGCAGGGTGAAGGTGAATCGGTTAGTCAATACTCAAGACGATTCAAAGAAATTAAAAATCGTTGCTCTAATTTGTCGATTTCCTTGTTGACCTTACTGGTTTATATTTTAAAGATTTAAAATCTTCTATTAGAGAGAAAATCAACAACTGTGATTATTATTCGGTTGCTCAAGTTCACATTAGAGCTGAAGTGGCTCAAAACCGAATGAATAAAGAAAAGGAGAATAATTCAGATTTGAACCATAGTTCACTTATTGCAACAACTGAACGGTCTGAATTTGTTCTACCAAAATAGACAAGTTTGGCTGTACAAAATAATGGCAAGACTAAGAAAACAGCTATTCTTGATTTTTCTAAAGCCGAAGGTGTTGTGTGTTTATCTATTGGTTCTCATATGATAAATAAGCAACAACTTCTGGCTAAACCAGGACCCACTATTGACATTAATCACCATGGGTCTAGAAGCAAGGAGAAGGCATTGGCATATCGCCACAAGGTGTTTTCCAGCAGTTGTGGGAACACCGGTCTAACCGGTTGCAACAGCCGGTCTGACCGGCCTATGCAGGATGTGGATGTAGGCTGTCATCAAGAGAAGAAGTATGACACAATCTACATCCAAGTTCCATGCCTCTCCAACATATTTGAAAAGGTATGCTTTACAAGTAATTCCCAATTAGATCATTTCTCTTTAATTGATTCATCTATTAGTGATTCTATCATGAATATTTCTAAGAGACCGATTGAGGAGAATAATTTACTTGTTAAAAGTAGCATGAGTTCAGATTGTGTCGGTCATTGTATTGTAAAGATTAGGAAGGCCGACAACAACGATGTTTTGGCATTTAAATTTTCTCCATCATTATTTCCAAAGTTTTTCTCTACATGGTTTGCTTGTGGTCATTCTGGGTTTAAGAAAAGAAAACCAAAAAGCATTGTGAAGGCCGATGTTGATTTGTTAATTAATCCCAAAGCATCGGCTATGAGAAGTGTAAAGAAAGGTTTATCCGAATGGGTCGAGAGTAAATCTGAACCATTTGTTTGCTTGGCCTTAAAACCTTCTCCACAAAAGCATCATGTAGAGAAAATGAAGTATACCTTTGATTTAACTTTGTGTGATTATTTATTTGATATCTTGCTAGAGAACAATCTTATTAAGCTATTTGATCACAAAGTTATTCCATCATCTCTTGAGTTAGAGGGTCAAAAATATTGCAAGTTGCATAATTCTTTTGGTCATAATACTAGTGATTGCAATATGTTTCGTCAATTCATACAATCGGCTATTAATATTGGACGATTGAGATTTTCTCAAACACAAGAAGATGACCAGTTGGCTTCAATTGTCCTTGATGGCAAGGGGTTAGTAAATCGGTTGAATCTAGTCGATTTATCTGAAGATCCTATTTCAATTGCCAAACAGAAAGATTCAAAGCTCCCGAGTGATGAGAAGGACATCGTCCATGATGTGAAGGTTCAAACAACTATTGAGGACGATGAAACTATTAAAATCCTAGAGGTTATTGGGGGGCAAATGAATTTTTCTCCATTGGATCAAGATCCTGTTACTTCAGCTGTGCTGGAACAGGAGGTCAGACTGCCTGCGACAGGGGGTCTGACCGGCTGTAAGGTTAGACCGCCTGCGACAGGGAGTCTGACCGCCTGTCACCAATAGGGAAGACCGATCTCCGAAGTTGATCAGGTCGGTTCAGGTCTAAGAGATCCACCTATGTTTAAATCTGAACATGCTAAGGTGGATGGAGGTAAAGACCGTGTTAAGCACAAGGGCAAAAGGCCGAAGCTCACTTTCAATGAACTTCTGGCTAAATACCAAAAAAATAATGAGGCCAAGCGAGCTAATCGGTCAAGTGATGTTAAATCATCAAGATTGCCTCCTAAACATACTTCTGGGAATTGGAATTGGCAAAGAAATAGTTTCCATTCAGCAGCATCATATACTTCTTCAGGGTTATCAATGCCAATTTCATATGCTTCACATCCCACCAATTTTTATCCTTATTCATCATGGGGGTGGGATAATTCATGGGCATATACTCCTTCATATTTCAGACCATGTCATGTAGAGTATGCAGCTCCAAGAGGACCATCATGTGCAAGGCAACCGTATGTTGAAAATGACCATTTTGATAAAAAAAAGATCGGTCTAGAGTTCAAAACAAGAAAAAGGCTGTCAAGCAAGTTTATGTGGTGAAAAAGGATGGCCGCAAGGATGAAAGTTCAGATCTGAATTCAGTTAGTGAAGAGCCAATTAATGTGCCAGGCACTTCGGCTAGTGATGGCAATGGAGAGGAAAAAGTTGCTATTGATCCTCCAAGTGCCAAATCTGAACAAAAGAAGGTGAAGAAGCCAATAGGTAAGAATGAGGTGTTGCTGTCCAAGACTGAAACAAAATTGGGATGTTCACTTCATTTATCGAATTGGCAAAGGAAGAACCTTCAAAAGCTTAGTGCTCAAGAGTTGAGAAAGAAGGGCATGGCATGGGTTCTTAAAAGAACCATTTGTACTCAAGACAAGGATGATGTTCAAGCAAAAGGTGCAACACCATTGAAGGAGAAGAGTAGGTCCGAGAGACGATCTTCAAATACAAGGTTTGCACCAAATCATCGAAATTGTTGGTCATTGCATCGTCCATTTGATTTTCAAATGCCATATATGCCTATGTCATGGAATTCATCCTATAGTATGCATGGTTATCCCTCATGTTGTTATTATTATCCTTGGTTGCCATATTGGACTATATATCATGGAGGGTTTTCACCGAATTTTCATACACATAATTAATTGCAATATGCATTGCTCTTAATTTACAAAAGCCAAAATGTTTAGCTCATAGAGAAGATTTTAATTCTGTTATTTGTATCTTTCTCTACACTTTTATATCAGTTGTGCATACTTTTTATGGGTGAATTCATATGGATGATATTTTATATCGTCCTTGGCAACATATACGGCCGATGAGCACCTTTGATCATCACCCTAAAGTGGTAAGTTTCCCGATGAGCGGTTACTTGTGTGAATTTAATGCTCGGGGGACAAGGCATTAGAAAAAGGAGTAACTTTTCACCATGAAGTTTATATTTACTAAATCGGCTTGCAAAGTGTTTTCAAAAACACTGGTGCTGTCTTTGTTCCACTAAATAAGGATGCTTTGAATATTTAGCCGATTTGAGTGTTTTGCATCAATGATCGAGCCGAATGTAAGTCTTATATTCGGGTTAGAGATTTTGCATTCATGGGTGAAAAGCGTTTTCTGAATTCATAGTGACTCATTGATGGTGGTGCAACAAATGTTTATATTTAAATGAGTCACTGGATGTTTTCATAGTAAATGTCTAGCGAATAATTTTAGCTTTATTGTTTATCATGCTTCTAGACATGAATATTCAGAATTGTACCTAGAATAACGAGCATTGAGTCAGGCATTTTTATGAGAAAAGACCGATGTTTAGCAAAATTAGAGGGCTTATTATAGATGTGCCGGTCTGACCGCTGTTGACAGCCGGTTCAACTGCCATGACCGGTCCAACTGCCGTTGACATCCGGTCTAACCGCTATTGGGCAGGTTCGAACAAAGTTTCTACTGTTTCGGCTATTGGAGTTTTATAACTTAGTAAGGCCGAAAGAAGTAGTTGGAAAAGTTTTGTTGAATATTTTTATAATTCAAGATGCATCGAAAGACATGATGCAAACAAGCAAAGAAGGATACAAGAGTAATCTGGCTTTTACCTGCTTCGAGGTAATTTCGTTATATTTGCTTTTTTGGCTGATTATTCACCTTTATTTATGGTCAAGATGACTTGTGGATGCAACTGAATTGTTCCATATTTCTTCATGCTCGATTTGAGATGTGTTGCAAAGACCAATTGACATTATTGCAATTCGGTCGCTTTATGTATTCACAATAGCTTACATGTGTGAGAATGATCTTCTAGTATATTCAAAAAACACAGCCGAGGTAATGTATACTCAGGCTTATTTGACTCACACAAGTTATGAGAGAAGCATGTTTGACGCGCTTGTGCTCAACATTGCTCCTATGCAATTTGAATTATGACAAATGTTTCTTGATATGCAAAGCTTTACCAAGAAACAGGGCGGCATATGTTGATGACCAAAAGTTGCAGCAAGCCGGTCAGGCTTGGCCGGTTGTGCCCTGTAGCCGATCCGGCAAAACGACAGGAGGTCTGACCGCCTGTAGGAGCCGGTCTAACCGCCTGTATGAAAGTGCTCAAAATATGAATTGGACTCCACCATTGCATGGGCCTCGTCGAGATGATCAAAATGCATATGTGGATCGCCCGGTTAGGAGTCCGGATGAGGGAGTTATGGCTCTGGCAAGAATCAGTGCTGCACCCAGCCGGTTAGTCCGCCTGTACAGGGGGTTAGACCGCCTGTGGCAGTCCTAATCCGAATTAGAGTTGTATTTGACGGGATTTTCTCATGTAATTGACTCCCCACGGGTACAGACCTCCCCACCCTATAAATATAAAGGGCTATGGCCGATTGAGAGGGATCCAATCCACTCGAAACTCACTTTTACTTTTATCCTCAAACCCTAATCTTTTCCAATCTCCCTTGCTGTCCATCGTGATCTCCACGGCCATTGATGGTGTCCTAAGGCTTGCTGGTCGACCTAGGGCACGTCCGGCGACGTCCATGTCCTGACGGGGTCCCTCCCGGGTGTGAGCATCGACGGCCTTTGCTAGTTTGCTCGTAAACTAGTCGTTCTTCGTCACGAAAGTGCGTTGGTTATCTCTTTGTTGATTTGCTTGTAAACCTAACCGTCCACCACCACGGAAGTGTGGTAGTTATCGATCGAACGATCGATCTCATGGCGTCTCAGCTACGGGCGGTCTGACTCCCTGTAAGGGGCGGTCTGACCCCCTGTGACAGGCGGTCTGACTCCATGTACAGGCGGTCTAACCTCCTGTCACCCAGCAGCAATTCGATCCGTTTGCGATCCGCGCGATCTAGCGCTCTCGTGTGTTGACCATAAAATGCGTCAACACAATCGTGCCTTACAACCGATGGCTTTTCAGCATCAAACATTGGCTCAGATGTATCAGACAGGTGATTATCAATTTTATGCATCGTCACGGCAGCCAATTGCTCATCAACTGCAGCAGCCAATGTCTGGTCAGTTACATCAACTGAGAAGCTATCCATCACAAGAGTTGGTTTATCAACCAAAAACTTATCAATTGCATCAACCAATTTGTCGGATGCAACAACCGAATGGGTGTCTGCCACAAGCATCGGCTTATGAGGCGAATAATCAACCACAACAGGCAAGTGCACAACAACCTATTACTGGATTGGCAATTGTGCAACATCAGATGTCACATCAAATTGTGCAGCAGCCTCAATTTAATATTTGTCAGTCGACCGTGCAGCAATCAGAGATAAAGGATTATCAACAGGATGTTGAGAACAGGCAAGATGAAGATTTGAAGGTTGAAGCATTGGTTCCCGAAACAACCAAATAATCAGGAAGTGATGATTTTAAATATGAACTTTTAGCCAATAGTAAAGATGAGACTAACATCAGCAGAATCACCCTTGAAGAACCATGAGCAAGATGAGAGAGAATCTTTTGAGAAAGCTTGTGGCGGTCCTACTCCGAAATTATTCCAAGTTAAGTACCCCGGGACCACTAATCGAGTAGTCAGGCACTTAATCCGGAATAAGTGGGAGCGCCGTCGGATTAAACCCGATTTAACCACGTACTTTCTCGATCGAAACAACAAGCACGCCCACATGAAGGTGAGTTCCAGAGATTACAACATTCCACAATTTCACCATACATAAATAGTATCACAAAGTTATTACAAACCAAGTTTGAAATTCAAATCAGAGTATCAGGTTCAGTGTAGCGGAATAAAGTAGTTCATTGCAGCGGAAACATAAACTAACGACGATACAACGTAACACCATGATGAAGCCTGCCACGGTGCTACTCCTCCCGTTCCTCGGCAGAGGACGGAACCCACTCGATGTGCCATCCAGGGGGAACCTGGGTAGGCCAAGTAATGGCATTGACTGCCACATCCATCACATTACCTGTAAATAAAAGCCACAAGCAAGGCTGAGTATACTAATACTCAGCAAGGCTTACCCGTCGGGTGAAAACTACATCACCGACATCTAGACATGAGAGGCTTTTGGCTGGTGGGTTTGTTTGCCGAAAAGCAACTAAGAGTAGATCCTTGCTTTCATGTTTTTAGCATCATATTCTAGTAGATTCAACCATTCTAGATTAGCATCCTCTCTAAGCATACAAGTGGTGCAATACAATTTAATTCATACAACAAGTTCATCATTCTCATAATTCCACTTGTTACTCAATGCAGCCAGGCGGTCAAGCAGTCTCATTAACCGCGAGAAGCGGACAGTTTGAACCGAATTTTGCTACCTGGCCAGGGGAAACCCAACACACACGGACAATGCTTGCTATAAAAGGTACAAGCACTTCCCAACCTTTCCCATCAATCCACAATTCGGAACCGGGTCCACTTCCTTAGGATAAAGGTTTACTGCTTCACTCACAGCATCACGCATATATCCACAAGTGTACGGCAGGGGAAACAAAAGTTTCCAAGGAGAGATGGGTATCGGCCCTAGCTGCTTCAATCTGGTATCGGGCTTACCGATTCCCATATATCAACATGCATGTGGTACGTTCAAAAACTTGACACACTCAACCACACGTTTCGACCTTAAATCAATTATCATACACGGACGGGAGATCTACATCTACCATCCCGCCCGTCCATCCTTATGATTCCAACATAAGTGAAGACAAGCAACGCCTATGTCTCGCGAGTGACAGGAAATCACTCGACTTGTAACGGACCTAAAGCAATGCCCTATCGATCCTTTCATACTAGTGTTGCAAGTCATAGGTACTAGAAATATGCAACTAAGGTATTCAATCAACTCCTTGAAACGTAAATGCACAAGCATAGGGAATTCATAGATGCATAAACTTTAAAGGTTAGGTTATGCTCCGGGGCTTGCCTTCTTGCGCTAGCTGGGGGTTAGCCTCCGGGTCGACTGTTCCTTCGCTGGCACCGTTCTCCGGGATGCCTTCTCCGTCGGCGGGGATGAGGTGATAGAAGCTGTCCGCAACAGCGCCTTTTACATGAGATGCATAACTTTATAGCGGCTGCCTAGTGATTCCAAAACTAAGGCCTTGAAGGCCATATTCACCTAGACATGCTAATGTACTACTTTCTCCACAAAATTAGAGGAGGGGTGTGGAAAATTTTATGCATCTTTGATGGTGATTGTGTACACATATAAAAGAATTTCCATTTATTATTTTGAGGTTTGGGTGCTGTTGTGGAATTTTAGACTTTCCATGTTTCATTTTAATTAATTATCAAAAAGGTCTATTCTTTTATATAACTTAATTCCACCTTAATTTCTTCTCATTTTTGTTTCTCAGTTTCTGTTCATCCTTTTTATCTATAAACTTTATGACAGCTACTGGAGTATAAGAGTTAGGCTCACTCCAAAATTTAGCTAAAATTGAGCTACACAGAATTTATTAAAAATAGTACAAACTGCTGCCTGAAGAAACAAGATAAATTCATATAAAATCGAAAATACATCCAAATCAGGAAATTTTCCTACCAGAGCTAGTCATGAGTGTAAGGAGGGCTCTGGCCAAGTGGTGGCTCAAAATAACCCTTGGACAGTCCTCAACAAAATTCTATCCGAAAACACATATCTATTTATTTGCTAGTCTAAACAGAGCAAAAATTAAGTTTTGTATTTTTAACAGATGGGCTAACAAGTTCCTAGGCCTCTGGAGAAAGATGGTGATTTTTAGCTGCATGGATTATTTTTAATAATTTCAGGACTGAAAAAGACAGAAATCACAAATTAATTCATAACTGAACCTACAGTCCATATTTTTAGGTCCCCTTTGGACACAAGGTGTCCAAAGTCACTGCAAACAACATATCCAAAGCTCAGACCTAGCGGAGCTCTGGATTTAAAATGGTGCACAAGTTTCTAAATTCACAGTTTGAATTTTAATTCACAAATGGTTCACCAAAAGTATATACATGCTAACATGAGATTGGAGTTTACAATCTCACAAGTCCAGGAAGTATTTTTATGCATTTTTCTGATTTTTGTACGATTTTTAGCGGATTTTACAAGATTCGGGAAAAATGGTTTAAACCTTAAGAATCTTTTTACGCGCCGGCCCTTGAATCTTTTGAAACTTCACGAACAGGTCCCTGCCTTTTTCACTGGGAACCCTAGAAAAACGAAGAAGATGAACAAAGGTCCTCGGCTCGTCGCCGGAGTTGCGCCGGCCAAACGACGGCGAGAGAGGGTCGGGGAAGTGGGGGAAAAGGACCAGTGGCTCACCACGAGTCGATTGGTGGCGGTTGGGAGGCCGGGGGAAGCTCGGAGTTCGCCGGCGACGTGCGGTGGCGGTGCGGCCACCACGAGCTCGATTCCGGCGAGGGTGGTGGATCTCGCCGGGGTTGGAGGGGTCCTAGAGCACCAGTGGGACTTGGCGAAGCTAGTGGAGGGATCGGTTGACCTCGGGGAGGGCTTGAAGTAGGGGCTCGACGTGCGCGTGCTCCGGCGGCCGGAAATGCGGATTTGGGGGAAAATCCGATTTCTCGCCGGAGAGTTGGGGAGAGCTCACGAGAAGTGGGGGAAATGGAAGCTCGGGAAGTGGTCTAGCTCTGTGCGCGAGGGATTTGGGAATGGTGGAGGGACGAGGACGAATTTGGCTTCGAAGCTCGGCTCGGTCCGCGCGGCTGGAGGTTGAAGACGACGGGAGCGAGCGCGAGGAAGTGAAATGGTGAAGTGCGTGAGCTAGGGGAGAGTGTGAGGGGCTCGGTAGAGTGCTTTGGCACGCTAGAGAGGGGACGTGCTGCCTCGGGAGCGTGCGCGATGGGAGAAATCGACGTGACGCGCCATTGATGCGCGCCGAGCTCGAACAGAGCGCGCGCGAGGGTTGGGCGTCGAAGATTGTCGCGTGAGGGAGTGGGAGATCCTCTCCAGAGTGCCTTGGCACGTAGTGAGAAGAGAATCCTCCGCGGAGCAGTTTTGCGCGACGCGCGCGAGCGCGCGGCCACGGCGGCGCTCCGCCTGCCCTGATGGCGTTCGCGCGGCGCGAGGCAAAGCGCGTTGTTGAGCGGCGACGTGACGGCTCGGGAGGGGAGGGACAACCGCGTGAGGACAAGCGCCATCGGACGCCGCGGCTCGGCCGGCTTGGCGCGGCCTCCGCCGCTCGCCGGCCACGTGGCGGCCGAGCTCCGGCCAGGCGCAGAGCATGGCCAGGGCCGAGCTGGCAGCTCCGTGGAGCTCCTTTGCCCTCTTTGAATTTTCTCCAAAAATTTGAACTGAGCATGAAAAAGTGTAAAAATAAAAGTTGGAATATGAGATGTGAGACACAACTTTCTTTTTGGGGTGAACCTGAAATTTCAAATTTTTCAAGCTCAAACAACCCAATTTCAAAAAGGTGTTCAGAACTGTTTTTTCGAGTTTTTGAGGGGCTAAACTGGAAAATTTTCAAAAGTTCCAAACAGTGACTAGGCCTTATTTGTGATGACAAACAACTTTTATCTTTGGATATTTTCAAGTTTAGTACACAATTCTTGAGATTTCAGTTGGGTGTCAAAAGACCCTTGTTTTTGAATTTAAATTTGAATTTTGATGAATTTTTGAATTCCAACATCACTTTTTCCCCTTTTAACCTGTTTTAAAGGTGTTTTCTACATTTTTACATCAGAGATGTCACAAAGCTTTAAGGGAATATCAATCGGCTTGCCTCAAATCATTCAGAAAAAAATAAGGGAGGCGATGTAGTCCAGATTTGTGACTTCCCAAAGCCCAAGGAGTTCATTGAAGACATTATAAAATCCCAGATGTTTGAACAAGCCAAGTGTCGTGTGGTGTCTAATCAATCTGATGTCTTCATAAGCAAAGTACAAGATACAATCAACGTTACATTAGCTGATAAAGTTCAGCAGACACAACTAGCAGTTTGTCAGCATGACCTTTCAGGTACAGAACAAGAAAAGACTAATATTGGGAGTTCTAAAAATATAGTAGAAATTGAAGAAAGCTCGCTTCCAGCAGATCTGGTTAAAGTTGACAACCAAAGTGGGAAATTCGATTCTGGAATGGTGATTCCCAGAACAAATGAGTCAGAAATTGTAGACCCTGAAGCACATATATCGGCTGATGAGCTGAAGAGTAATAGCCGATATGAGACACAACAAAATGTTGGAGAAACAACTAAAGGAGAATTTTTAATCAGTAAGGAGGAATTAAAAGTTGTCGAATTTAAGGAGCGTGTATCAGCTGATAAACTTGAGATTGGGTCATTAGAGAATTAAATACAGCCGATTGAGCAGGTGTGAAATCTTTAATTGGCTACTATTTTGGGTTAAAAGAGGATGAACAGAAGTATCCAGAGGAACGTAGTATCCCGTATCTACTACAGTGGAGGTATCGGTATGTGGAAATATATGAAGCCGATTATATGCAACCCATGGCCTCGTTCTGGTGACAGCCGATGGAAGAAGTACTGATAATTAAAATCAAGTTAATTCATTATCTGTCCGTTGGCAAAGGATTATGCTAGAAAAATTCGTTATGGTTTTCAATTTGCTACAATCTTCATCTGACAAGCAGGAGTGAGCAGACTATGCTCCCGGTGTTCAACTAATACAAAAGTGGTATTCCTGTGCTGGCTGACATTCGGCATATGTCATCACGACCGATTTCACATACTCCGATGGTCAGTTGATACTTATATATATACTTACTACAGGGACTGAAACAATTGTATAACAAATCACACTGAATATTCCAAAAGACAATAATTCACTGTTACAAGTTTATTGTTGTAAAATAAAACAGTTTCATCTATTAAAAATTTAAATTGAAGATGCAATGATATTTTTTTTATATCTTCTCGAAGCATCTTTTGATATACATTTGCTTCATTCCACGAGACTTTAGTGACAAAATTTTGTTGCATTGCGGTCGGATCCTGTATACACGAGGAATACATGTGTAAGTATCTTATATATGTCTAGCACAATCATGTCCCGAATTGTTTTATATACGAATTGTTTTATGTAAATTATAAGAAATCACTACACTAACCTTACAAATTAGAGTATTGGTCACTCCTCCACGTGCTCATATATTGTAGAATGAGGTAACCACTTTCAAACCTATGCAATTACTGATTGTTAGATCTTCTACTACGAAATTTAATATATTACTCCTTTTTTGAACTATAAATCAGTGATTGTTAGTTACATTGAGGCCTATCACAGCTATGCTACTCCTTTCCTTCATGTACCCTGGTAGAGAATTTAAAAGTTAAAACATTGTCAAACACCGCAATCTTTTTTTAATGAACAAACACTGCAGTCTGCACAGAGAAAGTTTGTTTCTAAGAGAAGTAAACTTAATATAGTTGCACATCAGAGACAACAGTTTACATTTTTGCCCAAGAAAAAACACATGCATACAAACAAACACTCCACCAATCTGTGAAGCATTGGATTCACAGTCAGTTAGCTCTCGAACTAATCCCCCAAAGTAACTTGATATTCACAAATGACTGCTTCACTCGCTTCAGAAATGAAACTAATAAGTTTTAATCTGGATGCCAGACAGTTTCCTCGGTCCATGATTCAGTTCCAATGAGACGAGCCAATTCCCCCCTTGATGCCGCGCGACCTGGTCTCTGAGTTTGCATACTAATCTTCCTCGGGTAATAACAAGTAAGGCTATGAACATTTCTAGAGTAATGAACAGCAGTAATACGAATATTCAAGCTGGCGCATGGTCAAGGAAAATTGCAACAGCGGAATGCAAAGTTCACACTCATTCCATCCTCCCTTTTTTTCCCAAACCACCCACGCCTTTTGACCTGTACCAAACCAAAACCAAAACCAATCCCAACTGCAGCAGTAACCTCGACGAGGCGCAAACTATCCCTCAAATTGCGCACCAGAAATTTCAGCAGGCTGGAACAATACCGCATCCCAAAGTATTAGGAAAGGCAACAGCGCTGGGGGATTTGAGGACAGGCAAAGGGCAAGGGACTCACGGCCTGCGGAGATCTTGAACTGCTCGAGCGTGGCGATGCTGGCAGCCTTGGGATCACCGCCTGCGCCTGGGCCTCCATTCCTCCACGCCTGCATCGCACCAATCACGTCTGCGTGCTCGTGCGGCCGGCGACCGGCGGCAGCGTCGACGTGTTCGGGCAGCCAACGTCGACGAACTCGATCGCCAGGCGGACCACTGGACGGGAGGGCCCACGGAGGGATCGGCGAGCGTCGCAGTCACCATGGCACGATAGGCACTTGATTGCCGGACGGATCACTGGATCGTCGGGCCGAGGTATGATCGCGAGCGGCGACCGTGGTCCGCGTGTGTATGCGAGGTGGGACGTTCTACGACGGGAGGGCGACGATGGACAATGTGCGAGGACGACGTATGGGAGGTGGCGATTGAGAAAGGAAGTCTCGCGGAGGAAAAGGACGGCGAACAGGAAGGCGAAGAGAAGGTAAAAGGGACGGAGGAAAGGAAGGCGAGGCACGGGAAGAGGAGCGGCCGCGGACGACAGGGTGGCGGGTGCGGTCGCGAACGGGAGGAGAGGTCGCAAAAGAAAACGGGTGTGGGCGTGTGCGGCGCGGTCGCGAACGGGAAGGGGAGGTCGTGAAAGAAACGCGGACGTGGGCGTGTGCGGCGGCGCGGTCGCGAACGGGAGGGGGAGGACGCGAAAGAAAACGCCGACGGGAGTGGGAGTCGCGGTTGCGATGGTGTTCGGTCGACGACTGAGGGTGTGTTTAGATCGCAGTAAAAAACACTGTAGCACAAGAAAAACACTGTAGCATTCGCTGGGAAACGTGTTTTGTGAGGAAACTGAAAATAAATAGTGAATAGTAGGAATCTGAACATGGCCTGAAACGAACTGGGTTTTCTCTACTACTAAAAACATCTATTGGGGTAGTCGCCGACCGCTCCACGTCTCGCGACAGCGCCTCGCGTCCGCCCACCTCGGCTTCGCTCGCACCATTCTCTCCGCCCGGCGCCCGCAATCACCGTGCCCTGCCGTGATTGCTGTCGCCCCTTCTCTTTCCTCCGCGAATAAACAACGTCCCTCTCATTCCTTCCATCGCTGCGTCCGCGATTGCCGTCGCCCTCGCTCTCCATAGCCGCCGCCGTCGAAGTCCGTCTCCGGGATTCCTCTCTGCTGCCGTCGGGTGCCGCCGCCGATATTCCTCTCCGCCGCCCTCGGGGGCCACCGCCGACATTCCTCACCGCCGCCGTCGGGTCCTGCTGCCGGGATTCCTCGCCGCCGCCGCCGTTGGAATCCGCCGCTGGGCGACGTCGCGTGCCGCCGCCTGGGTCCCACGTCTCCTCTGCCCCGGTTCAACGTCGCCGGAGTAGAGATGCCTCCTTCACCCCCGACAGCTGTCCACATCGCTGCTGCTGAACACGTCCGCCTCATCTACCCGCCATAGGTAAACATTGTGGCCTGGGCCTGGTCAAGATCCACCCCTCGCCGTCGCGACCGAGGCACAGCTGTAGGCCGAGATCCGCGTGTGCGCAAGGCCGTCGAGTCTGAGGCGCACCTCCTCCCGTGCCGCCGCCATGTCCGATGGCCCTCCAGCCGCCGGCCCGCCCTGCGCCTACCCTCGCGGCCTCTGACGGGCCAAATCGTTTCACCTTGTTCGAGCGAGCAGGTCGGCTCGGCCTCAGAAACGAATGCGGACAGACACCGGAAAAAAATCCAGCGGAGTATGACCCATGCTCACCGAATAACTACAGGTTTGATTCTGTTTGTTCCCCATCTCTTCCGCTCCTGATTCTCTTCCTCTCCTGATTATTGGTTATTATTTCTGTTTTTTTCCCTTTATTTTGGTGGTTGTGGCGGCAAGGCCCGGTTCTTTACTCGTTTGTTCTCATGCAGTTGTACTTGTACATTCTTGTGGATTTGATCCACGCTTGGATTGGTCTCTACATTGTGCTGACTACAAATGCTACAAATGAACCAAGGTGTGTTGGATCTCATCGATTCGTTCTCATCTCGCTTTCTGCTCAGGCAAGCGATTCCATCGGTTATTGTGATTTCCCTCTTTCATTCTCTCAGTTGGTCTATAAAATAATCTAATTTGCCGGCATGCAGGTTTTTTGTGCTCATCGAGGGACTAATGGTTAATGGGGTGGCCGGTACTCACTTGGCAGCAGCAGCTAATAAGTGTATTGGATAAGTAGTGATAGCTGAAATGGGGATGAAACTGTAGTACGATGCTTATTTGAGCAAGAGGCTGGATAGCTGCTCAAACTGGTGGAATATATAAAATCGTTACACTTTTTCTGGATTTAGGCGCCTGAACTCTGAAGAAAGGCTTATCTTACTACTGGAGCTATTAGTACCCATACAAGCAAATAAACCAAAGTTATGGTATGTATGATGATTATGTTTCCGTCGAAATGGGTTGTATCAAATCGGAAGACTCATACTGGGTCATATTTTATTGCATCAGTCCAAACTGATCTGTTAAAACGATTTTACCACAATTCATAGCAGGATTTCTTGGGGATTTTCAATTGTTACATACTTGCATGTTGCTTAAGCTTGCTTCTCACTATTGTTAGTGCTTATGCAATACTCAAAAACAGGTAAGCAATACTCAAGAGGGTTGTTCTTAGGATACAAGCTGACAACAAAGCCTTCTCTTTAGTTTTCCAACGATTGAAACAAGTTATTAGTGGGGAAAAAAATTGTTTGTCCTTTCATGACTTGTTTCAGATAATTTCAGCAGGATAGTATAGTATGCCTTGATGGCCAGGTTTATTTGGCAGCATAAGCGGGGGCTAGAACTATAGATGATGTGTGAACTGAAGTTGAGTTTCTTGCATCGTTTAAACTTTCTAGAATCAGATTTTTCATTAAGGAAAATTTAGTGATATCTCGACCTACCTGTTACTCTTCCATTTTCTGTACATCTGATCCATGGCTAATGTTTCAAATGAAAGATATCATCTACATTCAGATCCAATGATTCTTTTATTTAAGCTGATGGTTGCTAATTACCTTTTTTGTTCACACAAACAGGAGGAATCATCAAGTGACTGCATTTTCTCTCAATCTGCTTCGATAAATTACTAGGCTGGTGTATTGATATAGGATTTGCAACATTGGTTTAAGGAAACAAGTTCGTCCACAATGTGACCCTTAATGCTAGAAACATTGTTGTTTGAAGGACCAGATCCACGTGAGCACAGCTCCTCACTCATGTTTCATACTTGTGATTTCGGAAATGGAGATGGTACTTGTAGTTCTGTTTTTTTAGTGAAGAAGATCAGGTGCTACAACTTTTCAATATCTATGGCATACGTACTGCATCTGTAAATACATTAGTTTTTAAAGCACTCTGAGCATGCAAAAAGAAAAAAGCAGAGAAGCTCAAAAAAATTTCTACTTCTAACAAAGCAATGAAGCCTGATGACCATGGACCAGAACATCCAATTATGAGGTAGTCATCTACCTCTGCGCTCGTATTTGGTAATGAAAAATCTCATATAGATCTGTGTATTTGTGTATGAAACATTCCATTATAGGATGTCACATGATTGATTTTTGGATTCTATCACCTAGATTTAATATAAGTGGCCAAAGTATTGGCTGCACTGCCCATTGACGGAATAGCAATGCATATCTATAATGGATGTTTCTGTATTTTTCTTTTTGGGAGTAGATTGAGCTTGGCCTGCTTCCGCCTGTTTTCTCAGAGCTGTGTGCTATGCACCTCTCATTAACTGTATATGAAATTTTTAAGAAAATAATGATTTGTATGTTTCAGGACAAGTTATAATGTTCCCACGAAAGGTAATAGATTCTTTGATAGCCGGTACGAATTGTTTGTAGCTCCACGTTAAAATTAAACTGCTGCCTCTTGGATGAGAAAACCAGAATGTTGGTATAAACAATTTCTTACAATAACCTAATATACCTATCAATTGTTTTTTTGTATATTTAATTTCCAGTGCAGCTGTGCTGCTTGTGGGTTAATAAGACATCTATGTTCAAGTTCACACTGAAATTAAGAATCTCAGTTGGCAAGTCAACTATTGGGGTGTATATGATAATGCAATGCTAAATCTGCCTGATGGTAAGGATTATTTAGGTTGGCTCATTGACTTTCTCGTGCTTCACCTTAGGTAACTCGTCAAGGTAGATGACATGTGCGGTACAAAGCCATTATCCTGAAAGATTGGGTTTGACAATTCTTTTAAATGCCCCCCCCCCCCCCCATAAAAAAAGGTTTTTTAAGTCTTTCTAGAAAGTATGTCTTTACAATGTTTTGGCTTCTTATTTATTTGTTCTGCCTTAATTTTTTTTGTCCCGTAGCAACGCACGGGCACGAACCTAGTCAAATATTTTTTTAGTAGTAGAGATTAAGCGGAGGTTGCCAGAAGGTCCAGATATTAAAAAAAACATATATTTACATGTGCAAAGTTGTTAGTTTTGTGTGTTACTTGATAATGATGCAGAGAAATAAAAAAGAAAAAGAGAAAAATTAATTAAGCGGCCCGTTGCAGCCCAAAAGGCCCAACTATATCTGGCCATCCATCTCCGATACGATGGCTGCCATCGCGCACCCCTCATATAAATTGAGCTGAAACCTTAACTCACCATCTCTCTACATCAGTCGGTGAGTCCCTCCTCCCCCAAGCCGCCCGCTCACGCCTCTCAGCCAGGGGTTTTTTTAGCGAACCGGACGGCCGAACCGCCGCCCGGCGGTAGCGGTAAACCGGTCCGGTTGGACCGGTTACCGCTAGAAACCGGACAAACTCGAATTTGGAATTCAAATTCGGTTTGAGCGGTTAACCGGTCGGTTTGACCCGTTAGCCGGTCGGTTTGACCGGTTTCTTTCTTTTTTTTTTATTTAACTTGTATTTGCCAAAAAAATATCAAATGAGCAAACATTTGAAAACTTTTTACACCAATAGATTACACACACCTTGAAGTATTTTTAGGAATTTTTACGACATTTTTCCATTTTTAACTTTAAATTTGAAAATTTTGAATTTCCACCGGTTCAAACCGCCCCGAACCGCTACCGGTCCGGGGCGGTTTGGTCGGGAACCGGTCAAACCGGACCGGTTCCCGACGGTAAGGTGAACCCTGCTCTCAGTACACCTCGACCTCGACGTGCAGGGCCGCCCAGACCTCTTCGCCACCCTCTGAGTGCTCTTCTCCCCCAAGCCGCCTCATCTTGAGAGAAGAGATCCGCGCCGCCGACCCTCTCCTCACATCTGCCTTCCCGCTGCAGGAGGCACACCTCCACGGGGGCGCAAATCCAAGTCGTCCCCATCGTCGTTGCGTGCCCCTCCCGGCCTCCGAGGGTCCCTCCATGGTGGAGACGAGGTGGTGTCGGACAGCGGCAGGCGGGACAAGGAGGAGCGGCGTCGGCGGCGGGCTCTGCGGAGCCAGTGGTGGTGGTAGACAGCGTTGCCGGCGTACGACCGGTCGTATGGAAGGTTGGTTGGTTGATTGACTTGGCCTCCATCTCATTTGTCGTGTCCTGCAGGTGGTAAATCATGTTTAGGCTTTGGTTGACGTGCTTGAAAGAGAGGCCAAACCCATGAAGAGATGTACTGGTAGCCTTCTTCTAGTTGATTGGTTGGATATTAGTACTGGATTTCCATCAGAAAGTTGAGGATGTCACTGGCTTTTGTTGCCTGACGAGACATATGGACATCCTAGCTTAGGCAGCAATTTTATTTGAAAAAAAATAGGGCTTGTAGTGGTAGAAGGGTAATCCGTAACATAAATCTGCTAGTATTTAAGTGCTAGTTAATTTGTTTCAGTGCTCTTAGTAAGTCTGTTGCTTGGACTGTAGCAAGTTAGCTGAATACTCTTTAAGGTTGATCCCCTTCCTCAGTGACATAAGTACAACTCTGAAATTGTAAAGGAATACTAGTGAGTGTGCTTTGTGCAATTTGATTAGGTAAATAAAGTCAATTGGTGCTCAATGGTTGTTCTGAAAAGCTGTAGCTATCATTGCAGTGTCTTGTTTGTGGCTTACAAGCTGATAAGAGCCTTTGTGCCTGTCATCCATCAAGATAAGTTTCTAATGCTAGCTGTTTAGATTACATCCTATTGTTTTCGACATACAAATTTCTAATGTTAGCTGTTCAGATTACATACTGTCATTTCTCTTCTCTCTTTTTTTTAGCTCCTCTCTGCATCCTTTTTTTTTCTCTGGTTTGAAGACAGGTGATTATGATGAATGAGGAATTATTTGAACAAAGCTTCTGTTTTCTTCAGCTGCGGGCAACTCGTGCATGCATTTATCCTTTGGGTTGGGTCACACTATATGTGAGATTCCACTCTCTTTGTTCAAGTTAGGCAATTTTTAGTTGGATTCGGTGTGGTTATAACCCATGTTTTTATTTCTGTGCCATTTTTCAGAGTGCAAAGACATAGAAATTCTGCTTAGAATATTTAGCGGGTCACTTTCATTTCATGTGTGGGTCGTATTTCTATATATGAGATGTGATTAGTGCTCTTATTTCTAGCATGCTTACCATATACGTGACTTGTTCTGATTTCTGAATCTTTATCTTTGATCACTAATAGTTCTGTCACGTTTCCTTGACCCTTTCGAATCCCCTTCTTTTTGACGTGCAGAAACTATTAGAAGGTTTCGGGAATACTAGAAGGCCTTCAACCTTCGGGTGAAGCAAAGTTAAAGATCATAAATGGAGGGAGTCATTAAGATCGTAGATGCTCATGGAATATTTAGGTTTTCTATAAATTTTACCATTGAGTGGTGGATGAATGGACAAGATTTTATAGTGTCGTTACTTAGACCACCATTTTTTGAAATGCGATGTTAAGAGTGATTTGATTATAATATATCTGTGATTTTATTAGTAATATGTGTTGCATTAAAGAATTCGTTGCAGTATCTAAATCTTCCTTGCGATATCTTTTGGACTATATCGACGACTCTTGCCGTAATACATGTTAGGTATATAACAACACATCAAAATTTGTTGTGCTGCCTATAAACATATGGTGGCGAAAAAGTTCGTTGCAATACTCATAACGTATATAGCGACACATCAAAACTCGTTGTGCTACCCTGTAAGCATTTAGCGACGATATATTTTGTTGCAATACACTATGAGCATATAGCGATGACAAATGCCTGGTTGCGACATCCTTTACACTTTTAGTGACGCCGCTTAATATGTTGTGGCAATATCGTATATTTGTATTGCAACATATGAGACGTTATCGCTACTAAACCCAGACGTTGAGATAATGCTTTTCGGCAACCCTCATGCATGGTTGCGATTACTAGTACTCATGCAACACCAAATGATCATTGCGATAATAATGCATTGCCACGCCTCACATGGTTGCATCACGTCGCGTATATAGCAATGATTCACGTAGGCGATGCGATATGCTATTTCATCGGAGGTACTTGCAACGCCTCCCAACGACCCACTTTGGTTGCAATGTCTCCTTATTGCAACAAAAATACCCTTATCGCAACATTTTTAGGGCATTGCATCAGTGTCAAAATTTTGTAGTGATAGGGTGGTCCCCTAATGGGCCCCACTTAATACACAGCCCATCGGGCCAAAGTAAGATGACACAACATCGTTGACAGAATAGGTCTCGGTAGTAAATTGGTGATTGTGGCTTCCTCAGAGCAGATGTAGACATGAGTCCAAATTCATATGAAAGTAGATTTGATAACCTTTCCATCAAGTGCTTGAACATCCAAACGGACTCCGGATGAAGTCGTGGCGGCCGTCACAAATTGACACTTTCCTGTAGTCCGAATCCAGCATTTCCAAAATGTGTTGGATTTGATCTCTTTCCTTCCTGGGCCAAAAGTGACGTTGTGGCCTGGTGAGGATGTTGGGAATACTTGGACTTGGTCCCCAATCAACTTCTTTGGCCCTCTATGCCTTCCATGTATCTTTGGCACTCTTTTTAATCCATGTAATTATTTCTGAAAATGACAATGAACACACATCATGGTGTAGCATCAATTCATTGAATGTAGCAAAGATAGTGATGATATAAGGTTGATTCACCTTTTGTTTAAAAGACACCATTATGGTCATATCCGAGATGGTGATGTCCTCATCATTCTCCCCTTCTTGGCTGCAAGTCGTCCTCGACTTGCTCCAGTGGCATTCAAAGGTTCTTGGTTTTATGTTGGAATGTGGAGCGATGGCCATCCTGCATTGCCACAAGCAGCAAAGCTCCCCTTCATTGGGAAGACCTAGTTGGATAAGTGAAAGGCTAGGAAAACTTTATAAGACATTGTTAGTGTTAGTGCAGCCCCCAAGTTGATCATGGTATTGTATCACAAAAGGAGATTTCATATTGGAGCAAATATAAACTTTCTGCACCAAATATTCTCCTTTGCTGTCATATTTGGCAACTGCATGAAGCGAACATTTTTTAAAACATGGCAAACCAAATTTTTCATATAATTCATTCTCCAAACCATTCAAGTCACGAAGATAATCAAGTTCGATATAATCTAAACAATTAAAATAAGATAGTATTTTCAACTCATCTTTCTCACTAGCAATACAATTTATTAACACTTCTTATTTCTGCATGCATATCATCAAGAACAGAATTATCATGTCCATGCACTAGTTGTGTTGTAGATATGAGCGAAGCATGATCATACTCACATGGAATGGTTTCAGAATTGCATGTGTTTCTTTGCTCACTCTCCTCCGATGTGCTAGGTGCGGCACAATCATTCTTTTCACACTTTAGCAGCGGTTCTAGTTGTTCAAATTGCTCATTCCATGCATCCTCCTGCAAAATGTTATGGACAGCAAGGGGAAAAAGAGGATGCTCCAACTCTAGCTGTGGTACTGAAATTTGAGAAGAAGTATCACACAACGCTTCCTTGTCACAAGGCACAAGAAGCAAATCATGTTGTGACAAAGGCAAATCAGCAGCGAGTTCCACTATTTCTTGCTCCCTTTCAGCATGTAAACTGGACAATTGTTGGTTATAATGTGTACCATCCTTCTTGCAAGTATTCATACCTGAAAGATTCTGTTTTTCATCTTTACAAGCAAGCAAAAACAAGCAAGAGATATGGTTATATGTTTCACTAATGAGTAATGTTTGAATTTCAGAATGGAGCCCTTTCATGAACCTACTCATTGTATCTTCCATGCATTCATTCAAGCCACCAAAGATCATACAAATTTTAAAATCATGAAAGTATTGTCTCACTGTCCTACTACCTTGTTTTAATTTCTCTAGTTTGGCAAGCAAAAGATCAACATATTATGCATGAATGAAAGCTTCTCTAAAAACAAATTTGAAGTCTTGCCAAGATTGTGAAACTTTATGGTGCCTACAAAGGTGTTTCCATTCTAGCAAAGCATGTTCAGTTAAAATATTAGAGGCAATATAAATCTTTTGTTTCTCAGACAGATCATGCTCATCAAATTCATTATCTATTGTCAACTCCCGATCAATGTATGCTTTAGGATCAAAGTTACCAGCATAAGAAGGCAAGTTGTGAATGATATCCTGGATCTCATGGTGCTCAAAAATCTCCGTATCACCTGCCATGATTAGTAAAAAAACACAATAAAATAATATATATCCTCCTATCAACTACTAGGATGTGGCTGTTGTAAATCTCTCAATCTCAAGCTATTCAAACAAGGTCTTACAAGTTCTTACCAAGCAAAATAGGAGGTGGCGGCAACCAACAAATCTGCAACCATGGAAGGAGTGTATCGGTGCCGCAGCAGCAAACCCTGTCAAACTGTAGTCTAATATGTGGAGCTATAGGTGGGCTGAAACAAGGAAGTACTAGCACCACGTTAGTTACAAAAGCAAGCTGAATAATCGTTCAACGGTGGTACTGTCCTGATCTTGGGCTAGAACGTGCTAGAGATGCGAGCCTAGACACAAACGAAGTCACTGAAATGCAGCAACGATATGTCACAAGGAGAGAAATGGCACCAAAAGAAAACCTCTTCTTTTCTTCTCTTTATTTTAGTTTTTCTTTCTTTTTTTTTGAAGTAGCAAAACTGCAGCAGCAAGATCAAACAACTGGCTGGCTATTTTTACAAAACCCAGCGGGCACGCAAATCTCTTGGGTGATTGCGACGAGCTCAGAACAAAATTTGGACCACGATTGGATCTGTTGGAAAGTGCACAAGCTAAGGTTTTCGTATTGTATTTAAACACCCTATTTGGACTTCAGAAAAAGGAAATATGGTGTTTTTTCTCTTTGGGTTGAAACTGGATTACGAATCGAATTCTATTTCGAACTTGTGTGGTTTCCTTTTTCTAGATGAAAAGATGGAGGTGGCTGAACCCCAAAATCACGTGGTTAGGGTTATGGTGGCAAGTGAAACAAAAGAATGTCAAATTCAATTCTGATTTGTGGGAAAAACAAGTAAACCCTAATCTGCAATTGTGACACAAACGTGACAAGAACTCGAAACTCTAAACGACTAGACACTAAGACCAGCAACTCGATGCAACCGAAAACTCAATAAGCCCTAACTAAGCAGTGCTAGTAAAAGGCCGAATAGAGTGTAGCGGTGGGGGAAAAATTCTACAATTTTTTTTGCTTTTTCTGGACTATAGGTGTAGCGGACCACTCCGAAATTATTCCAAGTTAAGTACCCCGGGACCGCTAATCAAGCAGTCAGGCACTTAATCCGGAATAAGCTGTAGCGCCGTCGGATTATACCCGATTAACCACGAACTTTCACGATCGAAACAACAAGCGCGCCCACACGAAGGTGAGTTCCAGAGATTACAACATTCCACAAATTCATCATACATAATTAGTATCATAAAGTTATTACAAACCAAGTTTGAATTTCAAATCATAGTATTAAAGTTCATTACAGCGGAATATTAAACTAGCGACGATGCATAGTAACACCATGATGAAGCCGGCCATGGTGCTACTCCTCCCGATCCTCGGCAGAGGACGGAACCCACTCGACGTGCCATCCAGGAGGAACCTAGGTAGGCCAAGTGATGGCATCGACTGCCACATCCATCACAGTACCTGAAATAATAGCCACAAGCAAGGCTGAGTATACTAATACTCAGCAAGGCTTACCCGTCGGGTGAAAACTACATCACCGACATCTAGACATGAGAGGCTTCTGGCTGGTGGGTTTGTTTGCCAAAAAGCAACTAAGAGTGGATCCTTACTTTCATGGTTTTAGCATCATATTCTAGTAGAATTAACCATTCTAGATTAGCATCCTCTCTCAGCATACAAGTGGTGCAATACAATTTAATACATACAACAAGTTCATCATCCTCATAGTTTCACTTGTTACTCAATGCAGCACAGCGGTCAAGTAGTCTCATTAACCGCGAGAAGCGGACAGTTTGAACCGAATTTAGCTACCTGGCCAGGGGTAACCCAACACACACGGATAATGCTTGCTATAAAAGGCACAAGCACTTCCCAACCTTTCCCATCAACCCACAATTCGGAACCGGGTCCATTCCCTTAGGATAAAGGTTTACCGCTTCACTCACGGCATCTCGCATATATCCACATGTGTACGGCAAGGGAAACATAATGTTTCCAAGGAGAGATGGCTATCAGCCCTAGCTGCTTCAATTAGGTACCGGGCTTACCGATTCCCATATGTCGGCATGCGTGCGGTACGTTCAAAAACTTGACACACAGAACCACACGTTTCGACCTTAATCCAATTATCATACACGGACGGGAGATCTACACATACCATCCCGCCCATCCATCCTTATGATTCTAACATAAGTAAAGACAAGCAACTCCTATATCTCGCGAGTGACAGGAAATCACTCGACTTGTAACGGTCTTAAAGGCATTGCTCTATCGGTCTTAACATACTAGTATTTCAAGTCATAGGTACTAGAATCATGCAACTAAGGTATTCAAACAACACCTACAACGTAAATGCACAAGCATAATAAAATACATAGTTTCACGAATTAAAAGTTAGGTCATGCTCCGGGGCTTGCCTTCTTGGGCTAGCTGACTGTTAGGTTCCGGGTCGATCGTGACTTCGTTGGCACCGCTCTCAGGGACTCCTTCTTCGTCGGCGGGGACGAGGTGGTAGATGCCGTCCGCAAGAGCGCCTTCTACATGAGATGCATAACTTTATAGTGGCTGCCTAAGTGATCTAAACCCAAGGCCTGGAAGGCCATATTCACCTAGACATGCTAGTGTATTACTTTCTCCTTCACAAAATTAGAGGAGGGTGTGGAATTTTATCGTATCTATGATGGTGATTGTGTACACATATAAAATAATCCAATTTATTACTTTGAAGCTAGGGTGCTGTTCTGAAATTTTAGACTTTCCATGTTCCATTTTAATTAATTATCAAAATTGACCTATTTCTTTTTAAACAACCCACTTCTACTCTAGTTTCTTCTCATTTTTGTTTCTCTGTTTTTGTTCATTCTTTTTATCTACAAACTTTATGACAGCTACTGGAGGATAAGAGTTAGGCTCACTCCAAAATTTAGCTAAAATTGAGCTACACAGAATTTATTAAAAATAGTATAAACTGCTGCTTAACGAAACAAGATAAATTCATATAAAATTGAAAATACCTTCAAATCAGATAATTTTTCTACCAGAGCTACTCACAAGTGAAAGAAAGACTCTGACCAAGTGGTGGCTCAAAATAACACTTGGACGGCCCTCAATAATTTTCTATCCGAAAACCCACATCTATTTATTCACTAGTCTAAACAGGCTCAAAAATTAAGTTTAGTATTTTTACCACATGTGCTAACAAGTTCTTAGAGCTCTGGAGAAACATGGTGATTTTTGGCTGCATGGATTATTTTTACTAATTGCAGGACTAAACTAAGACATGAATCACAAACTAAATCATAACTGGAGCTGCAGTCCATATCTTTTGGTCTCCTTTGGACACAAGACGTGTATTGTCACTACAAACAACATATCCAAAGTTCAGCTCCAGAGGAGCTCAGGATTTGAAATGGTGCACAAGTTTCTAAATTCACAGTTTGAATTTTAATTCAAAAACGGTTCACCAAAAGTATATACATGCTAACATGAGATTGGAGTTTACAATCTCACGAGTCCAAAGAGTATTTTTGTGTATTTTTCCGATTTTTGTATGATTTTTGGTGGATTTTACAAGATTTCTAGAAAATGGATTAAACCTTAAGAATCTTTTTACGCCGCGGCCCTTGAATCTTTTGAAAACTTCGCGAACAGGTCCCTGCCTTCTTTCACTGGGAACCCTGTGAAAAGGAAGACGATGAAGTTAAGTCCTCGCTCGTCGACGGCGTTGTGCCGGCCAAACGACGGCGGGAGAAGGTCGGAGAAGTGGGGGAAAAGAACCAGCAGCTCACCACGAGTCGAATGGTGGCGGTTGGGAGGTCGGAGGGGGCTCGGAGGTCGCCGGCGACGTGCGGTGGCGGTGCGGCCGCCGCGGCTTCGATTCCGGCAAGGTTGGTGGCTGTCACCGGGGTTGGAGGGGCTCGTGAGCACCAGTGGGACTCGGTGAAGCTATTGGGATGCTCGGTTGACCTCGTGGAGGGTTCGAAGTGGGCGCTCGACGTGGAGGTGCTCCAGCGGCCGGAAATGGGGATTTGGGGGAAAATCTAAATTCTCGCCGGGGAGTTAGGGAAAGCTCGAGAGAAGTGGGGGAATTGGAAGCTAGGGAAGTGGTCTAGCTCTGTGCGCGAGGAATTTGGGAATGGTGGAGGGACGAGGACGAATTTTGCCCGAGACTCAAGCTCGGTCCGCGCGGCTGGAGGTTGAAGAAGAAGTGCGTGAGCGCGGGGAGGAGAAATGGCAGGGTGTGGGCTGAGGGGAAGTTGCAAGGCAGCTTGGAGAAGGGTTGGAGCACACAAAAATGGACTGAGATGCCCGGGGTCGTTCGCGTGCACGGCTCGGCGCGAGTAGACCGCCATGAGTGCGCTGCGAGCTCGGGCAGCGCGCGCGACGGGGTTGGGCGAGGGGGATCGTGGCGTGATCGCTGGGGGATCCTCCATAGTGCTCCTTGGCGCGTAGTGGGAAGGAATCCGCCGCGGGACGGCGCTGCGCGGCGTGCGCGCGGCCGCGGCCAACGGCGGCGCTCAGCTCGCCATGATCGCGTTCTGCGCGGCGTGAGGCAGCAGCGCGCTGTCGCGCGCGACGTGATCATTGCGATAATAATGCATTGCCACGCCTCACATGGTTGCATCACGTCGCGTATATAGCAATGATTCACGTAGGCGATGCGATATGCTATTTCATCGGAGGTACTTGCAACGCCTCCCAACGACCCACTTTGGTTGCAATGCCTCCTTATTGCAACAAAAATACCCTTATCGCAACATTTTTAGGGCATTGCATCAGTGTCAAAATTTTGTAGTGATAGGGTGGTCCCCTAATGGGCCCCACTTAATACACAGCCCATCGGGCCAAAGTAAGATGACACAACATCGTTGACAGAATAGGTCTCGGTAGTAAATTGGTGATTGTGGCTTCCTCAGAGCAGATGTAGACATGAGTCCAAATTCATATGAAAGTAGATTTGATAACCTTTCCATCAAGTGCTTGAACATCCAAACGGACTCCGGATGAAGTCGTGGCGGCCGTCACAAATTGACACTTTCCTGTAGTCCGAATCCAGCATTTCCAAAATGTGTTGGATTTGATCTCTTTCCTTCCTGGGCCAAAAGTGACGTTGTGGCCTGGTGAGGATGTTGGGAATACTTGGACTTGGTCCCCAATCAACTTCTTTGGCCCTCTATGCCTTCCATGTATCTTTGGCACTCTTTTTAATCCATGTAATTATTTCTGAAAATGACAATGAACACACATCATGGTGTAGCATCAATTCATTGAATGTAGCAAAGATAGTGATGATATAAGGTTGATTCACCTTTTGTTTAAAAGACACCATTATGGTCATATCCGAGATGGTGATGTCCTCATCATTCTCCCCTTCTTGGCTGCAAGTCGTCCTCGACTTGCTCCAGTGGCATTCAAAGGTTCTTGGTTTTATGTTGGAATGTGGAGCGATGGCCATCCTGCATTGCCACAAGCAGCAAAGCTCCCCTTCATTGGGAAGACCTAGTTGGATAAGTGAAAGGCTAGGAAAACTTTATAAGACATTGTTAGTGTTAGTGCAGCCCCCAAGTTGATCATGGTATTGTATCACAAAAGGAGATTTCATATTGGAGCAAATATAAACTTTCTGCACCAAATATTCTCCTTTGCTGTCATATTTGGCAACTGCATGAAGCGAACATTTTTTAAAACATGGCAATCCAAATTTTTCATATAATTCATTCTCCAAACCATTCAAGTCACGAAGATAATCAAGTTCGATATAATCTAAACAATTAAAATAAGATAGTATTTTCAACTCATCTTTCTCACTAGCAATACAATTTATTAACACTTCTTATTTCTGCATGCATATCATCAAGAACAGAATTATCATGTCCATGCACTAGTTGTGTTGTAGATATGAGCGAAGCATGATCATACTCACATGGAATGGTTTCAGAATTGCATGTGTTTCTTTGCTCACTCTCCTCCGATGTGCTAGGTGCGGCACAATCATTCTTTTCACACTTTAGCAGCGGTTCTAGTTGTTCAAATTGCTCATTCCATGCATCCTCCTGCAAAATGTTATGGACAGCAAGGGGAAAAAGAGGATGCTCCAACTCTAGCTGTGGTACTGAAATTTGAGAAGAAGTATCACACAACGCTTCCTTGTCACAAGGCACAAGAAGCAAATCATGTTGTGACAAAGGCAAATCAGCAGCGAGTTCCACTATTTCTTGCTCCCTTTCAGCATGTAAACTGGACAATTGTTGGTTATAATGTGTACCATCCTTCTTGCAAGTATTCATACCTGAAAGATTCTGTTTTTCATCTTTACAAGCAAGCAAAAACAAGCAAGAGATATGGTTATATGTTTCACTAATGAGTAATGTTTGAATTTCAGAATGGAGCCCTTTCATGAACCTACTCATTGTATCTTCCATGCATTCATTCAAGCCACCAAAGATCATACAAATTTTAAAATCATGAAAGTATTGTCTCACTGTCCTACTACCTTGTTTTAATTTCTCTAGTTTGGCAAGCAAAAGATCAACATATTATGCATGAATGAAAGCTTCTCTAAAAACAAATTTGAAGTCTTGCCAAGATTGTGAAACTTTATGGTGCCTACAAAGGTGTTTCCATTCTAGCAAAGCATGTTCAGTTAAAATATTAGAGGCAATATAAATCTTTTGTTTCTCAGACAGATCATGCTCATCAAATTCATTATCTATTGTCAACTCCCGATCAATGTATGCTTTAGGATCAAAGTTACCAGCATAAGAAGGCAAGTTGTGAATGATATCCTGGATCTCATGGTGCTCAAAAATCTCCGTATCACCTGCCATGATTAGTAAAAAAACACAATAAAATAATATATATCCTCCTATCAACTACTAGGATGTGGCTGTTGTAAATCTCTCAATCTCAAGCTATTCAAACAAGGTCTTACAAGTTCTTACCAAGCAAAATAGGAGGTGGCGGCAACCAACAAATCTGCAACCATGGAAGGAGTGTATCGGTGCCGCAGCAGCAAACCCTGTCAAACTGTAGTCTAATATGTGGAGCTATAGGTGGGCTGAAACAAGGAAGTACTAGCACCACGTTAGTTACAAAAGCAAGCTGAATAATCGTTCAACGGTGGTACTGTCCTGATCTTGGGCTAGAACGTGCTAGAGATGCGAGCCTAGACACAAACGAAGTCACTGAAATGCAGCAACGATATGTCACAAGGAGAGAAATGGCACCAAAAGAAAACCTCTTCTTTTCTTCTCTTTATTTTAGTTTTTCTTTCTTTTTTTTTGAAGTAGCAAAACTGCAGCAGCAAGATCAAACAACTGGCTGGCTATTTTTACAAAACCCAGCGGGCACGCAAATCTCTTGGGTGATTGCGACGAGCTCAGAACAAAATTTGGACCACGATTGGATCTGTTGGAAAGTGCACAAGCTAAGGTTTTCGTATTGTATTTAAACACCCTATTTGGACTTCAGAAAAAGGAAATATGGTGTTTTTTCTCTTTGGGTTGAAACTGGATTACGAATCGAATTCTATTTCGAACTTGTGTGGTTTCCTTTTTCTAGATGAAAAGATGGAGGTGGCTGAACCCCAAAATCACGTGGTTAGGGTTATGGTGGCAAGTGAAACAAAAGAATGTCAAATTCAATTCTGATTTGTGGGAAAAACAAGTAAACCCTAATCTGCAATTGTGACACAAACGTGACAAGAACTCGAAACTCTAAACGACTAGACACTAAGACCAGCAACTCGATGCAACCGAAAACTCAATAAGCCCTAACTAAGCAGTGCTAGTAAAAGGCCGAATAGAGTGTAGCGGTGGGGGAAAAATTCTACAATTTTTTTTGCTTTTTCTGGACTATAGGTGTAGCGGACCACTCCGAAATTATTCCAAGTTAAGTACCCCGGGACCGCTAATCAAGCAGTCAGGCACTTAATCCGGAATAAGCTGGAGCGCCGTCGGATTATACCCGATTAACCACGAACTTTCACGATCGAAACAACAAGCGCGCCCACACGAAGGTGAGTTCCAGAGATTACAACATTCCACAAATTCATCATACATAATTAGTATCATAAAGTTATTACAAACCAAGTTTGAATTTCAAATCATAGTATTAAAGTTCATTACAGCGGAATATTAAACTAGCGACGATGCATAGTAACACCATGATGAAGCCGGCCATGGTGCTACTCCTCCCGATCCTCGGCAGAGGACGGAACCCACTCGACGTGCCATCCAGGAGGAACCTAGGTAGGCCAAGTGATGGCATCGACTGCCACATCCATCACAGTACCTGAAATAATAGCCACAAGCAAGGCTGAGTATACTAATACTCAGCAAGGCTTACCCGTCGGGTGAAAACTACATCACCGACATCTAGACATGAGAGGCTTCTGGCTGGTGGGTTTGTTTGCCAAAAAGCAACTAAGAGTGGATCCTTACTTTCATGGTTTTAGCATCATATTCTAGTAGAATTAACCATTCTAGATTAGCATCCTCTCTCAGCATACAAGTGGTGCAATACAATTTAATACATACAACAAGTTCATCATCCTCATAGTTTCACTTGTTACTCAATGCAGCACAGCGGTCAAGTAGTCTCATTAACCGCGAGAAGCGGACAGTTTGAACCGAATTTAGCTACCTGGCCAGGGGTAACCCAACACACACGGATAATGCTTGCTATAAAAGGCACAAGCACTTCCCAACCTTTCCCATCAACCCACAATTCGGAACCGGGTCCATTCCCTTAGGATAAAGGTTTACCGCTTCACTCACGGCATCTCGCATATATCCACATGTGTACGGCAAGGGAAACATAATGTTTCCAAGGAGAGATGGCTATCAGCCCTAGCTGCTTCAATTAGGTACCGGGCTTACCGATTCCCATATGTCGGCATGCGTGCGGTACGTTCAAAAACTTGACACACAGAACCACACGTTTCGACCTTAATCCAATTATCATACACGGACGGGAGATCTACACATACCATCCCGCCCATCCATCCTTATGATTCTAACATAAGTAAAGACAAGCAACTCCTATATCTCGCGAGTGACAGGAAATCACTCGACTTGTAACGGTCTTAAAGGCATTGCTCTATCGGTCTTAACATACTAGTATTTCAAGTCATAGGTACTAGAATCATGCAACTAAGGTATTCAAACAACACCTACAACGTAAATGCACAAGCATAATAAAATACATAGTTGCACGAATTAAAAGTTAGGTCATGCTCCGGGGCTTGCCTTCTTGGGCTAGCTGACTGTTAGGTTCCGGGTCGATCGTGACTTCGTTGGCACCGCTCTCAGGGACTCCTTCTTCGTCGGCGGGGACGAGGTGGTAGATGCCGTCCGCAAGAGCGCCTTCTACATAAGATGCATAACTTTATAGTGGCTGCCTAAGTGATCTAAACCCAAGGCCTGGAAGGCCATATTCACCTAGACATGCTAGTGTATTACTTTCTCCTTCACAAAATTAGAGGAGGGTGTGGAATTTTATCGTATCTATGATGGTGATTGTGTACACATATAAAATAATCCAATTTATTACTTTGAAGCTAGGGTGCTGTTCTGAAATTTTAGACTTTCCATGTTCCATTTTAATTAATTATCAAAATTGACCTATTTCTTTTTAAACAACCCACTTCTACTCTAGTTTCTTCTCATTTTTGTTTCTCTGTTTCTGTTCATTCTTTTTATCTACAAACTTTATGACAGCTACTGGAGGATAAGAGTTAGGCTCACTCCAAAATTTAGCTAAAATTGAGCTACACAGAATTTATTAAAAATAGTATAAACTGCTGCTTAACGAAACAAGATAAATTCATATAAAATTGAAAATACCTTCAAATCAGATAATTTTTCTACCAGAGCTACTCACAAGTGAAAGAAAGACTCTGACCAAGTGGTGGCTCAAAATAACACTTGGACGGCCCTCAATAATTTTCTATCCGAAAACCCACATCTATTTATTCACTAGTCTAAACAGGCTCAAAAATTAAGTTTAGTATTTTTACCACATGTGCTAACAAGTTCTTAGAGCTCTGGAGAAACATGGTGATTTTTGGCTGCATGGATTATTTTTACTAATTGCAGGACTAAACTAAGACATGAATCACAAACTAAATCATAACTGGAGCTGCAGTCCATATCTTTTGGTCTCCTTTGGACACAAGACGTGTATTGTCACTACAAACAACATATCCAAAGTTCAGCTCCAGAGGAGCTCAGGATTTGAAATGGTGCACAAGTTTCTAAATTCACAGTTTGAATTTTAATTCAAAAACGGTTCACCAAAAGTATATACATGCTAACATGAGATTGGAGTTTACAATCTCACGAGTCCAAAGAGTATTTTTGTGTATTTTTCCGATTTTTGTATGATTTTTGGTGGATTTTACAAGATTTCTAGAAAATGGATTAAACCTTAAGAATCTTTTTACGCCGCGGCCCTTGAATCTTTTGAAAACTTCGCGAACAGGTCCCTGCCTTCTTTCACTGGGAACCCTGTGAAAAGGAAGACGATGAAGTTAAGTCCTCGCTCGTCGACGGCGTTGTGCCGGCCAAACGACGGCGGGAGAAGGTCGGAGAAGTGGGGGAAAAGAACCAGCAGCTCACCACGAGTCGAATGGTGGCGGTTGGGAGGTCGGAGGGGGCTCGGAGGTCGCCGGCGACGTGCGGTGGCGGTGCGGCCGCCGCGGCTTCGATTCCGGCAAGGTTGGTGGCTGTCACCGGGGTTGGAGGGGCTCGTGAGCACCAGTGGGACTCGGTGAAGCTATTGGGATGCTCGGTTGACCTCGTGGAGGGTTCGAAGTGGGCGCTCGACGTGGAGGTGCTCCAGCGGCCGGAAATGGGGATTTGGGGGAAAATCTAAATTCTCGCCGGGGAGTTAGGGAAAGCTCGAGAGAAGTGGGGGAATTGGAAGCTAGGGAAGTGGTCTAGCTCTGTGCGCGAGGAATTTGGGAATGGTGGAGGGACGAGGACGAATTTTGCCCGAGACTCAAGCTCGGTCCGCGCGGCTGGAGGTTGAAGAAGAAGTGCGTGAGCGCGGGGAGGAGAAATGGCAGGGTGTGGGCTGAGGGGAAGTTGCAAGGCAGCTTGGAGAAGGGTTGGAGCACACAAAAATGGACTGAGATGCCCGGGGTCGTTCGCGTGCACGGCTCGGCGCGAGTAGACCGCCATGAGTGCGCTGCGAGCTCGGGCAGCGCGCGCGACGGGGTTGGGCGAGGGGGATCGTGGCGTGATCGCTGGGGGATCCTCCATAGTGCTCCTTGGCGCGTAGTGGGAAGGAATCCGCCGCGGGACGGCGCTGCGCGGCGTGCGCGCGGCCGCGGCCAACGGCGGCGCTCAGCTCGCCATGATCGCGTTCTGCGCGGCGTGAGGCAGCAGCGCGCTGTCGCGCGCGACGTGATGGCACAGCAAGCCCCGACGCCCACGCGAGGATAAGCTCTACCCGCCGCCGCGGCTCGGCCGGCCTGGCGCGGTCTCCGCCGCACGCCGGCCACGTGGCGGCCGGACTCCGGCCAGGAGCAGAGCGCGCCAGGGGTGAGCTGGCAGCACCCGTGGAGCTCCTTTGCCTTTTTCGATTTTTCACCAAAAATTTCAACTGAACTTTGAAAAGTTTAAAAATAAAAGTTGGATTTTGAGATGTGGGACACAACTTTCTTTTTGGTGTGAACCTGAAATTTCAAATTTTTCAAGCTCAAACAGACCAATTTCAAACAGACGTTCCGAACTGTTTTTCGAGTTTTTGAGGGGCTAAACTGCAAAATCTGAGAAATTTCCCAACAGTAACTAGGCCTTATTTGTGATGACCAACAACTTTTATCTTTGGATATTTTTAAGTTTAGTACAAATTTCTTAAGATTTCCGTTGGGTGTCAAAAAGGCCTTTGTTTTGAATTTAATTTGAATCTTTGGTCAAATTTTGTATTCAAACACCATCGTTCCCCTTTTAAGCTGTTTTAAAAAGTGTTTTCAATGTATTAACATCAGGGATGTCACAGCCTACCCCCCTTAAAAGGAATCTCGCCCCGAGATTCGACATTGCTTAAGGAACAAGGTGGGAAAAAGGTACCTTGGTCTAAGAAAGGATGTCGGGGAAGTTCTTCTTAAGATAGTCCTCGGTTTCCCACGTGGCTTCATCTTCGGAGTGGTGACTCCACTGAATTTTGTATATTTTAACTCCTCTTCTTCGTGTTTGTCTCTCCTTCTCATCGAGGATCATGATGGGATGCTCATCATAGGAGAGATCCGGTTCAACCGAGAGTTCTTCTTGCTCAACAACCTCGGTCGGAACACGAAGACATTTCTTAAGTTGGGAGACATGGAATACATCGTGCATGGCGGAGAGCTTATCGGGAAGCTTCACACGGTACGCTACCGGTCCACATTGTTGAGTGATTTCATATGGGCCAATGTAGCGGGGTGCAAGTTTTCCTTTTAATCCAAACCTTTGCACACCCTTGGTCGGGGAGACCTTGAGATACACGTGATCGCTGGCTTCGAACTGAAGGGGCTTCCGCCGTTGATCAAAGTAACACTTTTGCCATGATTGTGCGGTTCTCAAATTTTCACGGATGATCCTAACCTTTTCTTCCGCTTCCTTCACAAGGTCAGGGCCATATGTGTACCTCTCGCCTGCCTGGGACCAACACAACGGTGTCCGACATCTTCTACCATACAAGGCTTCGAAAGGTGCCATTTTAAGACTTGCTTGGTAGCTGTTGTTATAGGAGAATTCAGCCAGAGATAAGCAGCTTCCCCAATTCCTCCCATAATGGATAACACAAGCTCGAAGCATATCCTCAAGTATTTGATTTACCCTTTCCGTCTGCCCATCGGTTTGAGGGTGATATGTTGAACTACGGATCAGTTTTGTGCCTAGGGATAGTTGCAATTGTTCCCAAAAGCGTGCCACAAATTGAGTACCACGATCTGAAATTATCGTCTTGGGTACCCCATGTAGGCAAATGATCCTTTCCAAATAAATCTCAGCGTTCCTCTTAGCGGTATAAGCGGTATTGACCGGAATGAAATACGCGGTCTTGGTAAGGCGGTCCACAATTACCCAAATGGAGTCATGCCCCTGAGGGGTTTTGGGAAGTCCAACAATGAAGTTCATGCTTATATCTTCCCACTTCCATGAGGGAATAGGTAGAGGTTGAAGAGTGCCTGCTACCTTTAAGTGGCTAGCCTTTACTCTCTGACACGTGTCACATTCCGACACATACGTGGCAATTTCCCGCTTCATCCTAGTCCACCAAAAATTTTGTTTCAGATCTTGGTACATTTTGGTGCTACCGGGATGAATAGAAAATTTAGAGAGATGAGCTTCATCCATAATTTTCCTTCGGAGCTCAGTGTCCTTGGGCACTACTATACGATGTCCAAACCACATCACTCCGTGCCCATCTAACCGGAAACACTTGTATTTTTCCTTCACCTTTTCCTTTGCCAATTTCCTTTTAAGGATTTTAATCTTTGCGTCATTTAATTGGGCTTCAACGATCTGATCGCGCAAGGTTGGTTCAACAGAAATATGGTTGAAGTACCCGTGCGGAACAATCTCTAAGTTGAGCCTTGCCACTTCATGGCACAAGGTGTCAGTGTAGGACTCCACGGAAAGGCAATGACAATGAGCCTTGCGGCTTAGTGCATCCGCAACCACATTAGCCTTGCCGGGGTGATAATGCACACTAAGGTCATAGTCCTTTGCTAACTCCAACCATCTTCGCTGCCTCATATTCAAATGTGCCTGAGTGAAGACATATTTGAGGCTCTTGTGGTCGGTATATACGTTGCATGGAACACCCATCATATATTGCCTCCATATCTTGAGAGCATGAATAACCGCTGCTAACTCAAGATCATGTGTAGGGTAATTTTGCTCGTGAGGCCGGAGTGCTCGAGAAGCATAAGCAATGACTCGGTTCTCTTGCATAAGAACACAGCCAAGTCCGGTGCCTGAAGCATCGCAATAGACATCATAGGGCTTGGTGCAGTCGGTTGAGCTTGTCTTCTCAAGGCGTGGAAAGCTTCGTCACATTTGTCATTCCACTCAAATTTAGCTCCCTTCTTTAAGAGTTCGGTCATGGGTTTAGCAATCCGAGAGAAGTCCGAAATGAAGCAGCGACAGTAACCGGCTAGATCCAGAAAACTCCGAATCTCATGGACAGAGGTAGGTGGTTGCCAATCCATCACCTCTTGCACTTTGGTAGGATCCACAGATATACCATCCTTGGAGACTGTGTGACCTAAGAATTTCACACTTTCTAGCCAGAATTCACATTTAGAGAACTTGGCGTAGAGTTGATGGTCTCTCAATCTTTGAAGAACAATGCGAAGGTGCTCGGCATGCTCTTCTTCATTCTTGGAATATATGAGAATGTCATCAATGAAAACCACCACGAACTTGTCAAGCTCGGACATGAAAACCGAATTCATGAGATACATGAAGTAGGCTGGGGCATTAGTGAGCCCAAATGACATGACCAAGAATTCATAAAGTCCGTAGCGGGTGGAAAAGACAGTCTTTGGAATGTCACAAGGTCGAATCTTTATTTGGTGATAGCCAGAGCGAAGGTCAATCTTGGAGAACACTCTGGCACCAGCTAGTTGGTCAAAAAGGACATCAATGCAGGGGAGTGGGTACTTATTTTTGATGGTCACCGCATTGAGAGGCCGGTAATCAATATACAACCTCAAGGAATGATCCTTCTTCTTCACAAAGATAGCTGGACAACCCCAAGGTGACACACTAGGACGAATGAAACCCTTGTCCAGCAGTTCTTGGAGTTGAATTTTTAATTCGGCCAATTTATTGGGTGACATTCTATAGGGTCTCTTTGATATAGGTGCCGTGCTAGGTTGGAGTTCAATCACAAATTCGATGTCCCTATCCGGCGGCATCCCAGGTAAGTCATCCGGAAAAACATCGGCATACTCACATACCACCGGAATGTCTTTTAATTGGGTTTCTATCATTGCGTAAGCACAAGCATTGGCACAATTCCGTTGTGGCAGATATAGTGCACTAGGGCCATGTGTAGGCGAGTTTATCTCCACAACTCGTTCAGCAACATCTAGGACAACCTTATGTTGGGTCATCCAGTTCGCCCCCAAAACAATATCAATCCCTTCCATCCCAAGCAGAATTAAATCAGTGGGAAACACTTTACTACCCAGCCTGATTGGTACTTTTCATGTGACTTGGTTGGATGCTATTTTACCTCCCGCGGTTGATATCACATATGCGGATTTGGTATGGTAAGATTTTAACCCACATTTTGCATGAAATCTTGTGCTTATAAAACTATGTGTTGCCCCGGAATCAAACAATATCACAACAGGTTGGTTGTGGATAGGAAAGGTACCAGTCATATCCGGTGCTCCCTCAGGTAGGTCGGCCAAGTGGTGTAGTTAAGCCTTCCTTGCCTGACTTGCACACGCTGCTGCTTGCCCTTATTTTGCTGATTTCCCGGGCGCTGGTTCTGTGGCTTGTTTTGTGGGCAGTCCTTGATGAAGTGACTGCTGCTGCCACACTTGATGCACTGGTAGCCAGCTCCAGGACGGGATGGCTGCTGCACTTTCTGCCTCGACGCCTGTTGCTGTTGCGGCGGTGGAGGGAAACGGGGCGCACCCTGCTGTGGTGGCCTAGCAACCTATCGTCCTCCCTGAGGTGCCCTTGGCTGCCCCTGCAGTGCAGCCGGGGGAACCAGGTGGAACCTCTGTGGCTGTGCGCTCGAGGGTCCAGCGGGAGCCTTCCTCTTCTTCTCAGCCTTATGTACCACGTTGGCATCTTCTTGGGCGATGGCGATGTTCACGAGTTCGCCATACGTGGCAACTCGGGTGGTGGTCAATTGGGCCTTGAGCTTGGTGTTGAGGCCACGTCGGAACCTCTCCATTTTCATCACGTCAGAGTCTGCGTGATGACCCGCATATGGGCACAGACCATTGAAGGCCTGGGCATAATGGAGCACAGTGCGGGTGCCCTGGGTCAATGCCAGAAACTCAGTCAATTTCCGCTCTACCAAGCCGGCAGGAATGTGGTGAGCCTTGAAAGCTGCCTTGAACTCTTCCCACTCAATCACGTGACCCTCCTGCTGCAGGGCCAAGTAATTCTCCCACCATAGGAGAGCTGTGCCACAGAGCTGCTACGCCACGAAAACCACCTTGCGGTTGGGAGTGCAAGGCGTGGCCAGAATAGAGAACTTGGATTTGATGGCTCGAATCCACGCATTAGCCTCCAAGGGCTCCTCGGCTCTGGAGTACACCGGCGGGTGTGTAGCCAAGAAGTCCTCATACCGAGACACTTGAGGTTGAGGGGCCCGTTGACCTCCTTGTTGCTGCATCTGCTGCTGCATCATTTGTTGCTGATGCTGCAGGTTCTGGAGAATTTCCGTTTGAGTAGCATATAATTGTTGCCACGTCGGAGGTTGCTGCGGTGACGGAGGTAGTGGCGGCTGTTGCTGTCCTTCTGGCCCCTGCTGGTTATCATTGGAGCCGCTAGCATCATGACCGCTGCGAGTGATAGCCATCTTCAGTAGGTACTTGTATTAACCACAATTCACAAGTTTGCATAAATGATGACAAGATAGAACGTGGCGATATAATGAAGTTTACTGCGTAAAGATGACATATCAACAAGCAGTATCCGAAGAAAAATCATATCTCCCAGTAGGAGTCAAGTCAAATGCTCCAATTCGGTCAGTAGCTCTGAAATTTCGTACTCTACAACTTTCATGTTTGGCTCGGAACCAAATTCGGGCTGGAACTAAGCCGAAAAATTCAATTTTTAGCTCTCTGCGTTTGCTGTTTTACGGTAGGCCGAGCTGTAGTGTTTTGGTTGCCATTTTTATTTCGCTTAACCAATGGGGTTGAAATTTGGTGAGCATTTCGTTTGACAAATTCCAAACAACTTTGTAGTTCACATCACAGCCCAGAAATGAATGGGAAACCCATTAATAATTAAAACAAGGTTAGCTGCAGAATGCTTTCAGCACAACCATTACAACCTTCATCAAGTTTGGGGCTCACATACCCACACCAATTAAATTACATTGTCTCAAAAGATTAGAGGGGAGCTCAACTCCATCTAGCCTATTACATTATGAAGCCAAAATTTAGGCTATGCGGAGGAGTAATCTTGCTACTGCTGTTTCTAGAAATCATCTAGGTTGTTAGCGGTAGCCTCGTTGCCCATAGGAGACGGTGGAGCTGGAAGGGACGGCATGTCATCCTCAGTGTCCATGTCAGAACCAGGGGCCTCTCCTTCCCCATGCTCTCCACCCTGCTCAAGAAGGTGCTGAGCATCATGGGCGGCTAACATGGCATTGGCATGCTCCAAAACACCCTGGACGTTCTCAAGCTCATCCCTTGTTTGGACTAGCTCGTTGTGGACATTGTTGTGCGTAATGTGGAGGTCAGACAATTGTCTCTCCAAATCTGCAATCATGGCGTCTCTAGTGCTTACCTCTATGGACAGAGAGGTCCTCTCTATCCCAATGTCGCGGGCACGAACCGACATATCAATGGCAAGGTTGAGCACCTCGCTCTGTGACCGTCCTAAAAGTGCCTGCAAACGGTGATAAGCTCGGATCCACCTCATCAAAAGTGTAGCTGCCGCGACGGGGTTCTCTGCCATCCTCAAGGGCGAGCTAAGATAGCGCCTCATCCAATGAGCATCGTCCGGCTGGACCGGTGGAAACAGCCCAAGCAGCTGATGCTCTACCAGGTCCTGGTTCTGGGAGCAGAAGGAACTGATCCCATTCAGGACAGCTAGCTCACAAGTGGTCTCCATGTGGTGCCCATGAACTTCCACACTCTAAGTGGGAGAGCTAGGACACGATGGGTGGCGGTGCACCACCAAACACACATGAGATCGGGTCACACCTCGGTCCCGGATGACGGTTCTCTCACATTGTGGCGGGGTTGGATAGTCAAGCGCCTGAAACAGACCAAAGGATACTAGGGAAACCCTCCCATCCTAAACAGTCCGAGAAGGAGACGTCATTGGGGTAGCTGGCAAGGTCAGCGTGAGCGGCCATTCTAAATAAAAAGTTCAAAATATGAGAACCGGTTAGCCCAAAGAAAATATAACAGCTTCTGGACAGTGTAGTAAAAATTATAAAACTCAATATCTACACACCCAAAATTTCCCAATTTTGGCCAGAACAAAGAGTAAGTAATTTCAAACAAGTTTTATGTTGAAGGTTTGAGCAGAAACCGTCGTTAAGAAGGTGTAAAAGTTCAATTTTTAACTTACTGTTCCCAGAAATTTCCAGCAGACAGGGGGTTACCATTTTAAGCATAACTCTAGTTCTACAGAACCAATTTCGTTAAAATTTCTACAGCACACACTAGATAACATTTATGACAACTTTCATGTTGAACACTTTTTCGTTTGACAACGTTTTCATGTTCGAATTAATGGTGCAAGCAGGCTGTTTTCGGCAGAGTTTCGGCACAATTTCCGGTGGTTATTCAATTTTTGATGGCGGTAGTTCGATGGTCGTGTATTAAGGTTCAATAAAATTTCAGTGAATTGCAATGCATGAGCGGCCTATTCATTCTCACCATCACACATGCCAATAAACTTTTGGCCTACGAAGTTAGTGCCGGTGGCTAGGCAATATCCGTCTCTCCCTATATTAACTAGCCGAACTTTTCTAACCGTTCATCTTACGGAATCGTGGTTAGTGTACCTGCAGAAAATTCCATTCCAGAGCATATATAATCAACCTTTCGTGCCAGCACTCACGAACTGTGCTGGGAGTCAGTATAATATATATTTAGCCACCTATCATATCGTGATCCCTTAACCCACATAGGCTTTACGCTCTAAATAACATCCTTAGCGGTCCTAGGGATAGCCTTCCATCGTCAGTGCGCGGCGGAAGTAAGAGTTGGCAAGTTTTATTCAAAAATGTTATTTAAGGTTTGTTGCTCTCTCTGGTGCGCATGTTTCGGCTCTGATGCCATCTGTAGTGGACCACTCCGAAATTATTCCATGTTAAGTACCCCGGGACCGCTAATCAAGCAGTCAGGCACTTAATCCGGAATAAGCTGGAGCGCCGTCGGATTATACCCGATTAACCACGAACTTTCACGATCGAAACAACAAGCGCGCCCACACAAAGGTGAGTTCCAGAGATTACAACATTCCACAAATTCATCATACATAATTAGTATCATAAAGTTATTACAAACCAAGTTTGAATTTCAAATCAGAGTATTAAAGTTCATTGCAGCGGAATATTAAACTAGCGACGATGCATAGTAACACCATGATGAAGCCGGCCATGGTGCTACTCCTCCCGATCCTCGGCAGAGGACGGAACCCACTCGACGTGCCATCCAGGAGAAACCTGGGTAGGCCAAGTGATGGCATCGACTGCCACATCCATCACAGTACCTGAAATAATAGCCACAAGCAAGGCTGAGTATACTAATACTCAGCAAGGCTTACCCGTCGGGTGAAAACTACATCACCGACATCTAGACTTGAGAGGCTTTTGGCTGGTGGGTTTGTTTGCCAAAAAGCAACTAAGAGTGGATCCTTACTTTCATGGTTTTAGCATCATATTCTAGTAGAATTAACCATTCTAGATTAGCATCCTCTCTCAGCATACAAGTGGTGCAATACAATTTAATACATACAACAAGTTCATCATCCTCATAGTTTCTCTTGTTACTCAATGCAGCACAGCGGTCAAGCAGTCTCATTAACCGCGAGAAGTGGACAGTTCGAACCGAATTTAGCTACCAGGCCAGGGGTAACCCAACACACACGGATAATGCTTGCTATAAAAGGCACAAGCACTTCCCAACCTTTCCCATCAATCCACAATTCGGAACCGGGTCCATTCCCTTAGGATAAAGGTTTACCGCTTCACTCAAGGTATCACGCATATATCCACATGTGTACGGCAAGGGAAACATAATGTTTCCAAGGAGAGATGGCTATCGGCCCTAGCTGCTTCAATTAGGTACCAGGCTTACCGATTCCCATATGTCGGCATGCGTGCGGTACGTTCAAAAACTTGACACACAGAACCACACGAACGGGAGATCTACACATACCATCCCGCCCGTCCATCCTTATGATTCCAACATAAGTAAAGACAAGCAACTCCTATATCTCGCGAGTGACAGGAAATCACTCGACTTGTAACGGTCTTAAAGGCATTGCTCTATCGGTCTTAACATACTAGTATTTCAAGTCATAGGTACTAGAATCATGCAACTAAGGTATTCAAACAACACCTACAACGTAAATGCACAAGCATAGAAAGACTCTGACCAAGTGGTGGCTCAAAATAACACTTGGACAGCCCTCAATAATTTTCTATCCGAAAACCCACATCTATTGATTCACTAGTCTAAACAGGGTCAAAAATTAAGTTTAGTATTTTTACCACATGTGCTAACAAGTTCTTAGACCTCTGGAGAAACATGGTGATTTTTGGCTGCATGGATTATTTTTACTAATTGCAGGACTAAACTAAGAGAGGAATCACAAAATAAATCATAAATGGAGCTGCAGTCCATATCTTTAGGTCTCCTTTGGACACAAGACGTCTAATGTCACTACAAACAACATATCCAAAGTTCAGCTCCAGAGGAGCTCAGGATTTGAAATGGTGCACAAGTTTCTAAATTCACAGTTTGAATTTTAATTCAAAAACGGTTCACCAAAAGTATATACATGCTAACATGAGATTGGAGTTTACAATCTCCCGAGTCCAAAGAGTATTTTTGTGCATTTTTCGATTTTTGCATGATGTTTGGTGGATTTTACAAGATTTCGGGAAAATGGATTAATCCTTAAGAATCTTTTTACGCCGCGGCCCTTGAATCTTTTGAAAACTTCGCGGATAGGTCCCTGCCTTCTTTCACTGGGAACCCTGTGAAAAGGAAGACGATGAAGTTAAGTCCTCGCTCGTCGACGGCGTTGCGCCGGCCAAACGACGGCGGGAGAAGGTCGGAGAAATGGGGGAAAAGAACCGGCAGCTCACCACGAGTCGAATGGTGGTGGTTGGGAGGCCGGAGGAGGCTCAGAGGTCGCCGGCGACGTGCGTGGCGGTGCGGCCGCCGCGGCTTCGATTCCGGCGAGGTTGGTGGCTGTCACCGGGGTTGGAGGGGCTCGTGAGCACCAGTGGGACTCGGTGAAGCTATTGGGATGCTCGGTTGACCTCGGGGAGGGCTCGAAGTGGGCGCTCGACGTGGAGGTGCTCCAGCGGCCGGAAATGGGGATTTGGGGGAAAATCTAAATTCTCACCGGGGAGTTGGGGAAAGCTTGAGAGAAGTGGGGGAATTGGAAGCTAGGGAAGTGGTCTAGCTCTGTGCGCGAGGAATTTGGGAATGGTGGAGGGACGAGGACGAATTTTGCCCGAGACTCAAGCTCGGTCCGTGCGGCTGGAGGTTGAAGAAGAAGGGCGTGAGCGCGGGGAGGAGAAATGGCAGGGTGTGGGCTGAGGGGAAGTTGCAAGGCAGCTTGCAGAAGGGTTGGAGCACGCAAAAATGGACTGAGATGCCCGGGGTCGTTCGCGTGCACGGCTTGGCGCGAGCAGACCGCCATGAGTGCGCTGCGAGCTCGGGCAGCGCGCGCGACGGGTTTGGGTGAGGGGGATCGTGGCGTGATCGCTGGGGGATCCTCCATAGTGCTAATTGGCACGTAGTGGGAAGGAATCCGCCGTGGGATGGCGCGGCGCGGCGCGCGCGCGGCCGCGGCCAACGGCGGCGCTTAGCTCGCCATGATGGCGTTCCGCGCGGCGCAAGGCAGCAGCGCGCTGTCGCGCGCGACGTGATGGCACAGCAAGCCCCGACGCCCGCGTGAGGACAAGCGCTACCCGCCACCACGGCTCGGCCAGCCTGGCGCGGTCTCCGCCGCACGCCGGCCACGTGGCGGCCGGACTCCGGCCAGGAGCAGAGCGCGCCAGGGGTGAGCTGGCAGCACCCGTGGAGCTCCTTTGCCTTTTTCGATTTTTCACCAAAAATTTGAAATGAACTTTGAAAAGTGTAAAAATAAAAGTTGGAGATGTGGGACACAACTTTCTTTTTGGTGCGAACTTGAAATTTCGAATTTTTCAAGCTCAAACAGACCAATTTCAAACAAACGTTCAGAACTGTTTTTCGAGTTTTTGAGGGGCTAAACTCCAAAATCTTAGAAAGTTCCCAACAGTAACTAGGCCTTTTTTGTGATTACCAACAACTTTTATTTTTGGATATTTTTAAGTTTAGTACAAATTTCTTAAGATTTCAGTTGGGTGTCAAAAAGGCCTTTGTTTTGAATTTAATTTGAATCTTTGGTCAAATTTTGTATTCAAACACCATTGTTCCCCTTTTAAGCTGTTTTAAAAAGTGTTTTCAATGTATTAACACCAGGGATGTCACAATAGGAGATTAAAATAATGAAGGATGAAAATTTCTCACCGACAAACCTTGCTCTGCTTACCAACTGATGGGAACCCGTTAGGGTTTGTGCCCGATCTTTTGGTGAGAGCGTGGGGATAACTCGATTGGATAATGGTGGCGTTGCTCATGGCCTGACTACAACATTCCAAGGCTGCGCCTTAGCAACCGATACTTCGCCTCCAATGGCTGCCGTGATCTTGTGGAGCGCGTCACCCAGCCACTAGGGCACCCGTTCCTGCAAGCAATCAAAGAATAGGCAAGAACAAGTAGAACAAGCAACTCAATTACAAATATGGATTTAATACCAATATGAATACACAAAGTTGGGGTTCTGAATCGAGTAGAACAGATGGTCTAGTCGACACATGCGTCTACAAGGAAGTAGCAATGGCTAAACTTTCAACTAAACAAAACCCGATCTGTTTATGGTGGCTATGGAGGTGTATGAAAGGGGTAGGGGATGACAAGGGGACATGGTGAGGGTCGTCCCTCAACCCTAGGGTGGTCCCCTAATGGGCCCCACTTGATACACAGGCCATTGGGCCAAAATAAGATGACACAACATCGTTGACATAATAGGTCTTGGTAGTAAATCGGTGATTGGGGCCTCCTCAGAGCAGATGTGGACATGAGTCCAAATTCATATGAAATAAGATTTGATAACCTTTCCATCAAGTGCTTGAACACCCAAAACGGAGTCCGGATGAAGTCGTGGTGGCCGTCAAAAATTGACACTTTCCTGCAGCCCGAATCCAGCGTTTCCAAAATGTGTTGGATTTGATCTCTTTCCTTCCTGGGCCAAAAGTGACGTGGTGGCCTGGTGAGAATGTTGGTAATACTTGGACTTGGTCCCCATTCAACTTCTTTGGTCCTCCATGCCTTCCATATATGTTTGACACTCTTTTTAATCCATGTATTTATTTCTGAAAATGACAATGAACACAATCATGGCATACATCAATTCATTGAATGTAGCAAAGTTAGTGATGATATAAGATAGATTCACCTTTTGTTTAAAAGACACCAGTATGGTCATATCCGAGATAGTGATGTCCTCATCAGGTTGCTCTATAAGACTTTGCAGAACGATGTGCTCGACCTTCGGGTTTCCTTCAAAGCCCAGTCTAGGATCTTCACTAGGTGTTCCTTATACTCGAGAGTCTCCTGTAGGTCCAGTATATTTGTCGGCACCTCTTCAATGGGAAACCATAAGCACCTCCTCTGCTGTGATAGTGGAACACTAGGTGCACCCCTGCCAACTCCCGTGGCAACTGAAGCTCGTAGGCAAGGCTGCCTATCTTCTTCGTGATCGGATACGGGCCAACGAAGCGTGGAGTGAGTTTCCCTTCACATGGAACCGCTTGGTGCCCCTGAGCGGTGAAACCTTCAAGTACAATGAGTCCCCCACCTTAAAGGACAACTCCCTCCTTCTTTTATCAGCATAGCTCTTCTGTCGGCCCTGGGCCATTCTCAAGTTCTCTTGTATCTTTGCCACATTCTCTTCGTCTTCCTTGACATAGTTTGGGCCAACGAAGATCCTCTTAGCAACCTCGGACCATGTCAAGGGTGTTCTGCACTTTCTGCCATAGAGAGCTTCCAATAGCGACATCTGAATGCTCGCCTGAAAGCTGTTGTTGTACGAGAACTCTGGGATGGACAAACTCTTCTCCCAATCCGACCCATAAGTAAGAACACAAGCCCTCAAGAGATCCTCCAGGATCTGGTTCACTCTCTCAGTCTGCCCTACAGTCTGAGGGTGGTAGACTGAACTGTAATCCAAACTGGTACCCATGGCCTTGTTCAAGCTTTGCTAGAATCTGGATGTGAACTCTGCACCTCTGTCAGACACAATGCTCTTGGGAGCCCCATGTAGCTTCAAAATGTTGTCTATGTACAACTCTGCCAGCTTCTCAGTCTGATGCTTCTCTTCGATAGGTATGAAGTGAGCGACCTTGGTCAACCGGTCGACAATGACCCAGATAGTGTTGTTCCCGTCCTTCATGCGGGGTAGACCAACCATGAAGTCCATGCTGATGTCATCCTACTTCCAAACTGGAATCTCCAAAGGTCGGAGCAGTCCTGTAGGCCTTTGGTGCTCCGCCTTCACTCTCCGACAAGTATTACAACGAGCTACGAACTCAGCAATGTCGCACCTCATGTTCTCCCACCAGAAGTGGTCCTTCAGACCTTGGTACATCTTCGTACATCCTGGGTGAATGGAGTACTTGGAGTCGTGAGCCCCACTCAAGATCGTCTGCCTGATCTTCTCATCTCGGGGTACACAAATGCGGTCTTTCAACAACAAGGTTCCTTGCTCATCAACATGATAGTCGGTTGAGTTTCCCCTTGCCTTGAGATCGAGAATCTCCTTAATTTCCGAACACCCGACTTGTGCCTGTCTGATTTGATCCTCCAAGTCGTACTTCACCTTTAACATGTTCAATTGCCCTTCCTCAAGTATCTCAAGCTTCATCTCAACAAGCTCTTTGTACAACTCTAGCTGACTTTCCTCTACCATTAGGTTGTTGCAATAGACCTTTCTACTCAAGGCATCTGCCACCACATTGGCCTTGCCTGGGTGGTACTGGAGGCTCACATCACAGTCTTTGATCAATTCCAACCATCTTCTTTGCCTCATGTTCAACTCTAAATGAGCGAAGATGTACTTAAGGCTCTTGTGATCTGTGTCATGTGTAGGGTAGTTCTTTTCGTGCTTCCTAAGCTGCCGAGAAGCGTAGGCCACAACCTTCCCTTCTTGCATCAGCTCGCACCCCAGTCCCTGCCTCGAAGCATCACAGTACACGACGAAGTTTCTTTATGGTATGCTTTTCCAAAATCATGAACATCTCCATACGCTCCATTAGCAACCTTATACTAGGAGAATTAACTTCTTTCCCTCACCTAGTGATCCATGTCCGTCCTTTGCTTCTGGTCTTGTATCCACCATGTTGAGTCTTGAAAAGCCCATCACGGATAACCAAATTCTGGTGTTGGATCATCCTCTCTAGGACTCACTCTTATTTATCCATAATTCGATACCAAAGTTGCGTTTTTGTAGAATTAATCCATGCGTAGGTTTATATGTGTGAGTGTCCTCGTTAGACTGTTATCATGATCCAATATATTTCTGATCTTGGTGGTTGTCATATCACAGTTACCCCTCGTCATGTTGGTCTGGCTTCCAAGGTGACCTTTCCAAAAACCCTCGATAATGTGGGTATAATCATTTAACCAAACTCGCACTTAGCGGTTTATGAATCCAAATTTTCCATCTTCATCCTCTTTGTTACGTTTCCTGCATGTCTTGGACAGACTCAGGATGGATGATGTTTAAATCCTGCGAGTGCCATCATAACTTAACCAATTTTGTAGACTCCTTCTTTCTTCGGTCAACGATCAGTATGGGTTGTCGGTTCTTTGCGTCGATCACAATTCTTTGACAAAACCCATCTTTATATTCCTTTTGATGGCATTCACGTCTGGTAGCTGTCCCGGAAAGGGAGCTCATTTCTTGGTTCAATCAGTTGCTCAACCTTGTGTCGCTCTTGGTCGACACTCATCACTTCCTTACAACCACGCTGCTTCTCACTTATATTCCACTAGAGATAGAGGCTCCAACGACTAGGTCCAATTTCACTTGTCCAGTAGTTATTGTGGTCGCTTTTGTCTCTTAGAGCCCAATTTGCCATGGCTCGGTAGATTCTCTTGTGCTCAGGATTTTCCCAAACGTTGATCGAGCATTGAACCCATTTCTTCGTCCAAATATAGAACCAGTAATTCTCTGGTTATCCCTCGTGGCAATATCTGGCAGTAGGTACTTCCCTCGTTGATTCCAACGATCCTTGTACGTCAAGATATAACTGATTCCATTGAGGGTGTATGCTCTTCGAGATATATGCTTCCAATAAGTAGCATTGCAAGAGAGGCGATGAAAGGCTCCAACTTCTTGGGCATAACTTCTGATTTTTCATCTTATTTCCAATGCTCATGTAAATGCTTATTCCAAAAATATCGAGCTCTAGCGTCTTCTTCAAGGGAGCTCTTCCGACTTTCTTAACTTGAGAACAATTGACTTGCTTGGATGCTCATGCTTGGTTATGTTATACCTAGTGGAGGTCTCATCTAGGTGTAAAGGTGCTCAAACTATCTAATTGGAGTATACATACAAGCATTAAAATAATAGCTAATTATATAATCCAACACTCAATGAGAAGAACATCAAGATCAAATAACACCATGAAAATCCATACACTCAGACATGCATACATGATAGATATAGTGCTACCTCAATGCTACTCCTAAACATTGGAGGTCTCGCACACTAAGCGACAGAATACATCGTGAAGGCTTCCAAAAGGTGGCATCTACTAAACATGATAAGGGTACATGACATGCTCCAAGGATAAGACTCATGCTACTAAAAACTCCAAAGACTCATGCAGATGACTCCTGAGACTCAGGCCGCGCTTCCCTCAGCTATGGCACCTAATCTTCGATCCTCCTGAGACTCTGGCTGGTGGCTTGACTTGCTCTTCACCATTGGTCGAGTTGCTCCTTGTCGGACTCCCGCAGATTCTCTTCCTCTTGTACTCCTCTTCTAGTTCAAAGACCTTGTCCTCAGCGTTGGCTGCTCGAACTTTCCTCGCCCACAGCTAAGCTTCCATAACCTAGGGTGCAGCTTTTAGATCAGCTGGCTCTTGAGTGGGCTGGCGGTCTTTGTCTGATTTCTTGAAAGTCTTCAATTGAGCCAACTCCTCCTCAAGATTCATCACCTTAGTGCTCAAGGCTTGGAGTTCATCATCTCGCTCTGAGATGTGACGTTGATAGATCCGACCTTCCTTGTCCTTGTACTCCACTTGTCTTTCCAGCTTGCCAACTCTTGTACGTAGTGTAGAGGTGACTACATCATCGTGCTTACTTAGGCCTCTCCCAAGAATAGCATCTTCTTCCATGTTCGCGATCCTCTGCTCCTTGATGGCCAAGGTGGTCTGTTGTTCAGTGATGGTCTTCTCTTGTCTAGCTATAGTGTTCTCTTGTCTAGTTATGGTGTTCATGCACTCATCCAGATATTGCTTCATTGAATCTATGTTCATTTCCATATCATCGATCATCTTGTTTTGTGCCTATACACACTGAGTAGTGACTTCCAAGCTCTTGTCTTTACTTGCCAGCGTATTTCCAACTTGTCGGGCTTCTCTGGGCAGGAAACGGTAAGGGGTATTCTTGAGCACATGCCTCATCTTGGTGTGTACCAGGTACAATGTTTTCCTTGCAGCAAACTGAATGGCCTCTGGTAGGGTCGGTCCGAAGACGCACACGACAATCTCTTCGAAGCTTGGCACCATGGGGTCGACTGGAATAGTCAACATGACCTTAGTTGGCCATCTTTCTCCGTTGCCTTGGACTCTTCCTTGGTAGTTGATCTTTGAGTCCACTCCTGCTTGCTGAAGCATCCTTTCAAGCAGTGTAGGAAAACCTTCAGGGCACAAGTTGTCGATCTTGATGGTAGGTAGTTGTCGAAGTCCTCGGCCGGTTCCTCAGTCAGCTGCTCCTTGTCGACGTCCCCAGAATTCGGAATGTACGGTAAATCCTATGGTTTTGGCAAAGAAATCCAAATAACAGCAATATGGAAGATCCAAATAACTCCAAACACCCTCCCAAACTGTTGCTCATATTTTTAGAAAATTATAGAAACTGGTTTCATAATTTTCTAACTTAAATTGAATTAGTTATGAATTTTCTAAGTTTAAATCCTTTTCTGAAAAAGATAAATGAATTCCCGAAAAGAATAACTCCGGAAAAACCAGAGAATGACACGTCGCAGCACCAGAGTGTGCCACACGGCCTGCTGATGTCAGCATGACGCTAGCATGACGCCAGCCAAGGGATTCCGGTTTGATGACGTCAGCGTGGGCCCGGCTGACGTCAGCATGACCAAGTCTTTCTGACAGCTAGGCCCACTGAGCGGTGGGCCCTCCTGTCAGTGGCTTGGCTCGGTGCATACGCCCGCGTGGGCGCGGTTCACCGTGAGCCATTTGTGCGGCGCACGTGGACCGCGTCCACCGGATCTGGTGCGGCTGCGCACCGATCCGGTTCGGCTGCGTTCGTGTGGCCCCGTGTGCATGCGACCCTGATTCAAATCGAAAGGAGAAAAGTTCACGCGTACAAGGTGTTCGATGGAATGCCGCAAAGGCTCCAGCACGCCCGCGGCGTGGCGGCTCGGCGCGTCACGCGTGCGCACCCGCCGACGTGCGTGTGCGTTCGCTAGGCGTCGTGTGCATGTCCCTTGTCTCGTGTTCTCGCGTGTGTTGTGCGTGCGTGTGCTCGCGTGCGCACCATTCCCGTCGTGCAGCGCGTCGCGGTGGCGGTGTTCATGGCGGCAAGCTCGCCGGCCGTGCGAGGCAGAGCCTTGTGACCGGGGCTACGCGCGCGTGCGAGTGTGTGCGTGTCGGCGATTTATGCTGACTGGGTTCTCGAGGGGGTGCCCCGAGAGAAGGGTTTAGGGAGAAGTCGCCGAGAATCTAGAGCCGAAGGTGACAAGAGACGGTTTAGACAGGTTCGGGTCGCCGGAGCGTAATACCCTACGTCCTGTATGGTGTATCTTGTATTGATTAGCTGTTTTGAGGGGGTCCCTGCCTCGCCTTATATAGTCCGGTGGGCAGGGTTACATGGGAACCGTATAGGACTAGGAGACTTTTACAAGTTTATCTCTAATTCCCTAATACAGTATATCCAAACTGACTAGGACTAATCCTTGTCTTGTGCGTCAAGTCTTGTTCTTGGGCCGGCCCATAGGATGGGCTGCCAGGGTTGTTTAGTCCGTCAGGACTCTACACCCACAAGCCCCCGAGCACCTTATCTCCTGAAGAATAGCCTTGTTGAAAATACAGAGTTCTTTGAAGTCCTCCAGAGTTCTTTTGAAACCGCCAGGGTTCTTTGAGACCGCCAGGGTTCTTTGATCTTGGAAGTTGCAACCATGCTGTTCAATAGGTAATGATGTGCTCATAAGTCTTCTCGAAGTTCGGATTGGTGCGCACCGATTAGGTGCGCCCAATTGGGCAGCCCCCGAGCCTCGTTTATCTTTGAAGAAGAAATTCGAGGCTCTTTCGAAGTCCGAACCAAAAGAGAATCAATTTCCGAAGAAACCCGAAGTCTTGTAAAATTCTTCAAAAACTTATCAATTGAAGCCGAAAACTTTCAGAAAAATATTTCCTGAAAATGTATCCGCAGCCCCCGAGCCTAAATTTGAACGAATTCAAATATAGGATCAAGAAAGGACCAAAAGTGAAAATTACCGAAGTAACCGCTTCGAAAAGCCCATATAAACCGCCCGCGACCCCTCATATCCGTACGCTTTCGCGAAACAGATCTAGGGTTTGCCGCAATCGCAGTTCGCGCAATCTAGAGACTGCGCTCAAGCATCCACAACTTCCCTCGATCCTAGTTCCAATCCCACCAAATCTCAAAAGATTCCAATGGCCGGTGGTGAAGGCTCCAGCCGCGGCAAGGGCTCGAAGAGGAAGGCGGAAGCAATGAAACAGGTCGTTACGACCGAGGAGGCAGCACCTGCAGGGGGAATGGCCAGCATCGAAGATCCAATCAGCGACTGGCCGACCAGTATCATGAAGGAGAAGCATATCAAGGCCCTAGAGGCAGACGGGTTCTTGCCCGCGCAACAGATCAGCCAATGGAGGTGCGCTTATGGGCACGAATACCCCACTGAAGAAACCGAGGAAATCACGGTATGGAAAGCCTTCTATGAAGTTGGATTCGGCATGCCTACATGTGATTTCTTCCGCCGTGTCCTTCAGTTTTATGGAATTGAACTTTGTCATCTGAATCCCAACTCCGTGCTGAATCTATCCATTTTCATTCATCTGTGCGAAGCATATCTAGGGATAGACCCCCATTTTGCCCTGTTCCGCCATCTATTTAGGGTTAAGACCTCCAGTGGACCACTGCAAGTGGTTGGCAAGGTAGTGATCCAGTTCCGCCAGGGCATGAGGCCATTATATTTGGATTACACAACCAAGGAAAGCCTCAAGGACTGGCAGAAGGAATGGTTCTATGCATGGAATCACCAACCACAGCTGCAAGGCCGCTCAGGGAATCCTCCAGTGATGAAGCTGAACTGGAGCGAAACAGTTGGTACAAATCAAGCAATTCAAATCCCGGAGCTGCTCACCATGATCAGAGATCTTAAGGCACAAGGCCTAACAGGAGCCATGGTCTTTAGGTCATTCCTACTGAGGAGGATTCAGCCCTGCAGACAACGCTGTAACCCAGGGTACAAGTACTCTGGGGAAACAGACCCCTCAAGGAATGCCACCGGGGACTTATCAGAGAAGAGAGTGAGCCAACTCGTGAAGAAGTTCCTGGTGGTCAATGATGAACAATTTCCAGAGATACCGGAAATTTCCGCAATTACCATGACACCCGAGGTAAATTCCTTATCTGAATACGTTTCTGCATTGTTGAAAATATATGGTGGACTAACATCTTGGTCATCACAGTATGAAGCCCGGCGCACGCTTTATGTAAGCCTGCCACCTCTGGATCCAAGCAACACGGAGGAGGCAGCACTATTAGCACGCTGTGTGGATCCCAAGGTAAGGGAACAAGGTCGCCCAAGCAAGCCAGCCACAATTGAAGAGCCTGACGAGCCAACAATTAAAATTGAACCACAGGACCCTGAAGACGCCCAAGCCAAGGCAGGAGCGACCTCCAGAGGAGGAGAAAGGTCCAAGAGGCCGGCGCCATCTGAAGCGCAAGCACCAGTGCCAAAGAAAGCACGTACCATGCCCAAGCCCCGTGCCAGGACAGTTCCAGAGGAAAGGGCAAAGGTATCCCCACAACCCCGGACATCAGCATCTGCAGTGGGGATAGCCTTAGGTGGAATTGGAACCAGCATGCCGCAGCAAAGCAGCTCTGCGCGGCGTGCACTATCTGATGAAGAGATCCTGCATGAGATCTTCAACCCTGCCTCCGCGCCGTTCGAAGGAACAACACCTATCCTTGAAGAACCCTGTCCAGCAGGACCTTCGACGGCAGGGCAAGAGGTGGAAGAAGAGTTCACGTTGGGGGAACCAGAGATCCCCATGCGACCTTCCACCATGTAAGTATCCCATATTGTTGATTATTCCGTTGTAGTATACTGTGAGAACTAACAAACTCCATCATTTCCAGTGTTGAAGAAACTCCAGTAACAACCAGAGTAAAGTCCTTGGTGAACCACATGGCAGTAGAACCAAAGGCCGCAGCGCCCGAAGAACCCAGGGTTGTTCAAGAAACAACCCTGCCGGAAGTGCAAGCAGCTCTGCCAGTAGACCCGCCAGCACCAGCAGAAGCCCAAGTCGAGGAGATAGTAGCAGAGGTGCTGGCGGGCATCGAGCAACTGGTCACGGGCACTGTCATTAAAGAATCCGAGCAAGAACGCCGTGATCAGTCTTCTGCACGGCCCCCGAGTATTACCGTAACAACTCAGGCAGGGGCGAAAGCAGAGTGCTCAAGGGGGAAGCAAACTGTAGAAACAACCCCAGAGCAAATGATAGAAGAAATCCCCAGGGTACCCCAGAGTACCGGAACTGAAGAGGAGGGTAGGAGCTTCCGCATCGGTAGCTTCGACCCCGTGTTCAATCCAAATCCGCAGACCTTCGAGTACATCCTGGACGCGGAGGAGGACGAACACCATATTGACAGGGGAATGTACCACGCCGAAAGGGCAGTAGCCTACTTCAAGGTGAGTAAAACAACCCTGGTATTGTAGTCTTGATGGAACATTTTATATAATCAACTCTGTTGTAGGCTGTTGGCGAAGCATCAAGGAAAAAGACCGAATATCTGCACAACATTTCCTTGATGCACGCCAAGGCGGACCGTCTCCACAAGGAGCTGGAGCGTGAGCGCGAAGATCGCAAACTCCAGGAGGCGGAAGACGCCAACACGATCCGGACCTTGCACCTGCGGACCAAGGAATTGGCCGCAGAGAAGGAGGACGCGAAGAAGAAGCTTGCAGCGGCAAAAGCTGAGCTCAAAGGTACTCTGTTGCTACAGAAGTCTTGCACTATTGTGTCCTTTGCCTGTGTTCAATAACAACTCTGTCTTTTGTCTTGTGTATGCAGGGGCACAACAACAACTTGCAACAGCCCAGAGCAAGATGACGGATTGGTCCAATGTGGCCAACCGTTATGAAGATGCGCTGAAGACCCTCACGGCTGATCATGAAGGCGTTAAAGAACAACTCCGAGTGGCGGTCCAGCAGCGCAAGGATGCCGATGAACAACTAGTTCAAATCCTCGAGCAGCAGAAGCAGCTTGCCAAGAACCTGGAGAGTGCTCAGGAGGAGAACAATCGGTTATCCAGAGATCTCGTCTAAGCACAGAAGCACTTAGCAGACAAGAAGGTGCTGGACGAGAAGCTCGAGCAGGCGGCCAGGAGGATGTCTGAGCTCGAAGAAGAGTTGCGAGCAATGAAGAAGTCGGACGATGACCTGGCAGAAGCCCAGAACCGGATCGCACAGCTGGAGAAGGCAGCGAACCCAGTGGTGAAAGCCCTGGTTCCTGAAGACCCTTCAGCGCCGCAAACATTCCTGGAGCGCCTAAAGGCCATGCCAAGACAGCTGAAGGCATACATCAAGAGATCTTCGAAGGCTTGTCTTGTGCATGTCCTCGCAGTAGTGAAGTCCAGGTACCCGGAGGTAGACATAGGTACATTAGCTCAAGGCGCAGAGCCAAACTGTACAGAGTCTGCTTTTAGGGACCTGAAGCAAGAGGCCGAGCCGGTTGCAGAGGCAATCGCTCAGAGCCTTAGGCTGTAAAAAACAGATGTTATTGTAATATATGCAATGTAATATATATTTATTGCCATGTTATGAAGTAGAACCAAGAATTTCTGTGAATTCATGGGTTGTTGCTGTGTTAAGAACCAGGACTTAGTCAAAATGTACGCGGAGTAGATTTTAACTTGAAAAACAACCCTGTTAAGGACCCAAAGGAACCCAGGGAGATTTCTTATAGCATAAGCTATCTTTTAAAAATGTACCCTAGGGGGATACTTGGGAACGAACTGTATATGGTCTGCCGAAGCAAGAACCCAGTAAGACCCACGGAGCGGCAGCGTTTAAGCTGAAAATTATCACAGAGTAGTGTAATAGGAGGAACAGATCCGTTCTTGGCCCCGAAGGAACCCGGAGAGACCTCATGTTTATAGGAGGAACAGATCCGTTCTTGGCCCCGAAGGAACCCGGAGAGACCTCATTTGTATAGGCTCCGAATGCACGTAAAAGAAACCTTCCAAGTCTGAGAAGAACACGGAAGTTTGAAGTAATGTCACAAAGACAGATAAACAACCCAGTAAAGGGAGTTTTATTAAAATATATCTCGTTGCCAAAACAACGGTACAAGGGAGCGTGTAATGCCAAAGCAATTAGCTCATATATTGCCGGAGCAATGTTTTCAGAAGAACCCTGGACGCCGAAGCCATTGGGTTCCTGTAGGGCCAAAGCACTGCTGTGGTGAAGGAGCTACGCGTAGAATTTGCGTAGATGTTCTATATTCCAAAGATTTGGTAAATCCACACCATCTTCTGTTTGAAGTCTGTAGGTGCCTGGTTTGAGTACCTTGGAAACAATAAACGGACCATCCCAGGGTGAAGTAAGCTTGGAGTGACCAGCTGTATTCTGGATGCGACGTAGCACCAGTTCGCCAATCTGGAATGATCTTGTTTTCACATTTTTGTCATGGAATCTGCGGATCCCCTGAAGATATGCAGCATTGTGTAACAAGGCCGCCAATCGTGCTTCTTCAGCCGTATCGACTTCCAGCATCCGGTGTTCATCCGCCATGGCTTCTTGGAACTCCTCGACACGAGGAGCGCCGTGCATGACATCAACAGGTAGGACGGCCTCTGATCCATACACCAGGAAGAAGGGGGATTGCCCTGTAGCTTTGCTGGGTTGAGATCGTAGGCCCCAGACAACCGGAAAGAGTTCTTTCATCCACCGGCCTTCTGCCTTCTTCAGGGTTCGTTCCATGCGAGCTTTAAGTCCATCGAGGAGCATGCCATTGGCTCTTTCAACTTGTCCATTGGCACGAGGATGAGCAACCGAGGCGTAGGATACCTCGATGCTACGGTCTTCACAATAGTCCCAGAACTTGTTGCCAGTGAAGGTGGTACCCAAATCTGTGATGATTTGGTGTGGTATCCCGAAGCGAAGAATCAATTCTTGGAGAAATTGGACTGCTTTCTCAGAGGTTGGCTTGACAACCGGAAAGACTTCTATCCACTTTGTAAATTTGTCGATTGCGACGAAGCAATATTCGAATCCACCAGGTGCCCTGGGTAGTTTCCCAATCATATCAAGCCCCCAGCATGCGAATGGCCATGATGGAGGTATCAATTTGATCTTGTGGGCAGGCTGATGTGAATGATGAGCGAAGTATTGACAACCCTTGCAGTGACGAACAATTTCCTCAGCGTCGTGTAGAGCTGTAGGCCAATAGAACCCGGCACAGAAGGCTTTGCCTACAATGGTGCGGGAAGCTGCATGATTGCCACATTCTCCTGCATGAATTTCCTCCAGGATGTTGACTCCTTCTTGCTGTGAGACGCATTTCATCAATGCGCCAGAGCGTGCACCACGTCGGTACAATGTAGCGTCGATTATAACATAGGACTTGCTACGGCGGACAATTTGTTGAGCATCTGCCTTCTCGACGGGAAGTTTGTCGTGCAAGATGTAGTCTATAATCGGAGCACTCCAAGTGGCGTCGATGAGCATAACCTTGGGAGCTGATATTGCAGCATCAAGAGGTACCGCTGCAGAAATTGATGGCTTGGAGAGTTCATTGACGAACACCCCGCTGGGCACCTCTGCTCTGGAAGAACCCAGCTTTGATAGGACGTCTGCAGCGACGTTGTAATCTCGCTCGACATGATGAAATTCAATGCCGAGGAAGTTTTTTTCCAGTTTCCGGACTTCTTCACAGTACGCGTCCATGTCTTCATGGTTGCGATTCCAGTCCTTATTGACTTGTTTGATGACCAACATGGAGTCCCCATATACCAGCAAACGCTTGATACTAAGAGTAATGGCCATCTTCAGGCCGTGAAGAAGTGCTTCGTATTCTGCAGCGTTGTTGGTGACAGCAAACTGAATCTGCAGAACATACTTGAGTTGATCCCCTCGAGGTGAGATCAACAGAACTCCAGCGCCTCCGCCTTCCAGCTTGAGTGACCCGTCGAAATACATGATCCAATGCTCAGGCTTGGTGGTGGCGACTGGGAGATTGTGCTCGGTCCATTCCGATATGAAATCAGTAAGGACTTGAGACTTCATGGCCGTGCGAGAACGGAACTCGATGCTGTATGTTCCGAGCTCAACAGCCCATTTGGCGATACGCCCTGTAGCGTCTTGATTGTGGAGAATCTCGCCAATAGGATAACCAGTAACCACGACGATCTTGTAGGTGTCGAAATAATGCCGCAGTTTTCTGGATGTCATTAAGACAGCATATAGAATTTTTTGAACATGAGGGTACCTGGTTTTGGAGTCCGAGAGGACTTCGCTCACAAAGTACACAGGCCGTTGAATTTTCTGAAGATGGCCTTCCTCGTCGCGTTCAACGACAATAGCGGCGCTGACGACATTGGTGGTTGCTGTAATATAGAGCAAGAGATCTTCGCCCGGGAGCGGTGCAGTGAGCACAGGAGGCGTAGTCAAGAATAGCTTGAGCTTGTCGAAGGCGTCTTGAGCTTCTTGAGTCCACTGAAATCTGTCTTGCTTCTTGAGTAGTTTGAAGAACTCAGTGCCGCGTTCCCCCAGTTTGGAGATAAAGCGGTTGAGTGCAGCCATGCAGCCCGTAAGCTTCATGACATCCGTAACAGTGGTCGGCGGCTCCATGTTCATGATGGTTGCTATCTTCTCTGGATTTGCTTCAATGCCGCGTTCACTGATAATGAACCCGAGGAGCTTTCCAGATGGGACGCCGAAAACACACTTGGCGGGATTGAGCTTCCAGCGCCATTTGCGTAAGTTATCGAACGTCTCGGTGAGGTCAGCGATGAGATCCTCGGGATTTCTTGTCTTGACTACCACATCATCGACGTAGGCTTCAACATTTCGGTGAAGTTGTTCTTGAAGACAACCCTGTATAGCCCGCTGATATGTGGCACCTGCGTTTTTCAAGCCAAAAGGCATGGTTGTATAACAATATGCGCCAAATGGCGTGATGAACGAAGTTTTGATCTGATCCTCTTCTTTCAGTGATATCTGATGATATCCTGAGTAACAATCGAGGAAACAGAGCAGTGTGCACCCGGCGGTGCTGTCAATGACTTGGTCGATGCGAGGGAGCCCGAAGGGATCCTTCTTGCAGTGCTTGTTGAGATCAGTATAATCAACGCACATTCTCCATTCATTTGAATTCTTTTTTCTTACAAGAACCGGGTTGGCTAACCAATCCGGATAGAAGACTTCTTTAATGAAGTCGGCTGCTAATAACTTAGCTAGCTCTTTCTTGATGGCTTCCCGACGCTCTGTGGCGAATCTTCGGAGGCGCTGCTTCTTGGGCTTCGCGCTCTCGTTGAGGTCCAGCTTGTGCTCGATCAACTCTCTGGGTACTCCAGGCATGTCGGAGGGCTTTGTAGCAAAGATGTCCGCCTGGGCTCGCAGGAAGTCGACGAGCGCGCTTTCCTATGCAGGAGTGAGGTTGGAGCCGATCACGGCTGTCTTTGATGGATCTCCGGTTTGGAGATCGATCGTCTTTGTTGCGACCTTCTCCACAGGCTTGATAGCCCGTGTCTTCTTCTGCGTCGGGGCGTCATCGTCTTCTGCGATGACGGCTGCAGCCGCGGGTTGGAGTTCCTGGCGATCTATGGTGGACGCGGCTCTGACGGCGTATTCCACTGCTTTGTCGCAGAGGTAGGAGCGCTTGATATCACCGCGAAGGGAGAGAACGCCATGAGGCCCTGGCATCTTCAGCACCAGGTAGGTGTAGTGGGGGATGGCCATGAACTTGGCCAATGCTGGTCGCCCGAGGATGGCGTGGTAGGAGGTGTCGAAGTCTGCAACTTCGAACTTAATGAACTCTGTACGGTAATTGGATGACGTACCGTACGTGACGGGCAAGGTGATTTGCCCGAGGGGGATGGCGGCCTTTCCAGGCACGATACCGTAGAAAGGAGTATCCGCCGGCTGCAGCGTACTCATGTCGAGGCCCATGGACTTCAGCGTCTTGGCGAAGATGAGGTTGAGCCCACTGCCTCCGTCGATCAGGACGTTGGTGAGCCTGCTGTTTGCTACCACAGTCTCGAGGACGAGCGGATATCGTCCAGGAGAGGTGATCTCGGCCCACTGATCTTCTCGGGACCAGGTGATGGTGGTGTCAGACCACCGTAGCGGTGTAACCACCGCTGGTTCTGCTGCGTATGCCTCGCGCCTTGCATTTTTGCGGTTGCGCGAGGTGTCGCTGACTGCCATGCCTCCGAAGATGACGTTGACAGTGTTGTTGATGTCTGGGAAACCGCTGTCTCCCTTGTCGTGTTCGTCGTCTCCGTCGCCACCCGACTTCTGCTTCTTGTTGGGGGTGCTGAACGTCTCCCGGAGGAGTACGCACTCGCCCATGGTGTGCTTGCTGTCGAGGTGGTAAGGGCAGCGCTTCTTGAGAAGTTTGTTGAACTCTTCCCTTCGTTGCTGCGCAGATTTGGCGGAGCGGACGGTCTGGACGGTTGCGACCGTGTTGTGTGGTCGCTTCCGTGGGTTGTTGCCGTTGCGTTGGAAGGAGTCGCGCGGCTGATCCCTGCTGTCCTCCTGGTTCTTGCGACCAGGGTTGTTGGGTCTCTTGCCGTAGCGCTCCCGTTCTTGATCATCGGTGTCCATCCAATTGGACACCAGTGCGCGAAATTCCTCGAGGTCGCGAGGACGGTTGTGACCGAAGTCACGGAAGAGGGTGCGGTCAGTCATCCCTTCTTGAAAGTAGTCGATGATTTCTGAGTCGGGGATGGGGACGCAGGATGCCTTGATGGCGAAGAACCGCCTGTTGTAGTCGCGCAGGGACTCGTCTGGCTTCTGTTTGCACGCGCGGAGTTCATATTTGCTGCCAGGGCGCTCGAAAGAACCCTGGTAGTTGGAGACGAAAGCCTTCTTCAGCGCGTGCCAGCTGTCGATGGAGTCTGGATGGAGGGACTCGAGCCAGGTGAGAGGACCCTGCTCCATCGCAACTGGGAAGTAGAGCATCTTTGAGATGTCGTCGCCCCCTGATGCTTCGATTGCAGAGGAGTATCTGCGTAGCCAGATGTTTGGATCTTGCTTCCCGTCGAAGCTGGTGATGCCTGGCGGCTTGAACTTCCGCGGGAAGGAGCTGACGCGGATGGCGCGTGTGTAGCATGGCAGGGCATCAGGATTGGGGACGCCGCATCTTCCTGCAGAATCCGCAACGTGGGAGGTAGCTCTTCCCTCTCTGATCCGGATGATGTCGTTGCGGGCGTCGTTGGGTGTGTTATGAGAGCGAGCTGGACGGGGTTCTTCGCGACGCTGGGACCTAGGAGGTTCCTCGCGAGGGCGGCGGGGTTCTTCGCGAGGCCTGTTCTTGTCCTTGGTTTGGCCGGCGGAGCTGCCATAGTGACTGCTCTGACGCTTGGCTGACGGTGCTTGCTGGCGCGAAGAACTCTTGCTTTTGGAGGAGGAGCGGCCTCCATCCAGGCGATCGACCATGACAGCTGCGGCTTCTAGGCGAGCCTTAGCGAGGTTGATCTCAGGGGTTGTTTGGAACCCTTCGAAGACGCTGACCCCGAACAAGATGTTGGCAACAGGGGAGTTGAAGATGTCTTGCTTGTCGAACTCCGAGTTGAGATTTTTCTTCTTGATGAAGCGACGTCGGAGTGCGCGGTTGCGGTTGCGCTCGATACGGAGTTCCCGGTCTGCGTCGGTTTCCCCTTCCTCTGTTGGAGCGTCGTCGGAGACAACTTCTTCGTCGCTGTGCTCATTGAGGAGCACGCAGGACTGGCGACCAGGGTCGCTAGGCCCGGTTCTTCTGCTACCCGTGGCAGCAGGGAGCTCTCTGCCTTCTTGGAAAGGAAGCAGAGGTAGAATGTCCCGTACCGTGGAAGGTACGTTTGCTTCGAACAGAGCCGCCTCGGGATCCATGTCAGGCCAATGAACGATAACCCCCGAGGGAGTTGTGGTCATGACAAGATCTGAGGTTGCTCCGCGGGGTTGGGGAACCTTCTTCTTCAGGTGCTTCTGGTGGACTGCGGCTGAGTTTGTTAACCCGAAGGGAAACTGAGATGCACGCGATCCACGTGATGAAGTCTTCGTCCCGCGGGGGTTGTAGCCAGGGTTCCTGGATACCCGCGGGGTTGCTGTCACGGTCCTGATCGTTGAACCCTGGCGGAACTCGGAAGTGATCCGGAGTCCGCCGGGGAGTCTTGGATACGTGGCTTGATCCTGCCCCTTGGTAGGGGTTGGGTTGTCGTGGTCTGCCCGGGATTGAATCTGCTTCGGGCGCCACGTACTCCTCCGAGTAGGATACGATCCAGAGATCGTGTCGGAATTTGGAGTCTTCCGAAATCTTTGCGGGGCGGTCTGCGCGCGTGGCAAAGCTAGTGCAGCCGCCTCGTCGCGCAAGTGGTGTTGGAGTTCGCCTTCCTGGTTTGCAATGCAAAGCCAGGAGCCGAAGATGAAGGAGGCGCCTGCCTCGAACTTGGTGACGATGGAGGCGCTGAAGGTGGCCATCGACTCTTTACTGAAAACTCGACGAGTAGATCCCACGGACGGCGCCAAAGTGTCGGCGATTTATGCTGACTGGGTTCTCGAGGGGGTGCCCCGAGAGAAGGGTTTAGGGAGAAGTCGCCGAGAATCTAGAGCCGAAGGTGACAAGAGACGGTTTAGATAGGTTCGGGTCGCCGGAGCGTAATACCCTACGTCCTGTATGGTGTATCTTGTATTGATTAGCTGTTTTGAGGGGGTCCCTGCCTCGCCTTATATAGTCCGGTGGGCAGGGTTACATGGGAACCGTATAGGACTAGGAGACTTTTACAAGTTTATCTCTAATTCCCTAATACAGTATATCCAAACTGACTAGGACTAATCCTTGTCTTGTGCGTCAAGTCTTGTTCTTGGGCCGGCCCATAGGATGGGCTGCCAGGGTTGTTTAGTCCGTCAGGACTCTACACCCACAGTGCGTGTGAGCACGGGCGCGCTTGCAGGGTCTAGTTGCCCAGTCCGCGGCGACGCGTGCGTGAGCGCATGCGCTATGCCAAGGAAGTGGTGCGACCGTGCCGCCCGCGGCTGTCCGGCTACACGGTACCACGGCGGCAGGTGCTCGTGTGCGTGCGCGTGCTCGGTGAGGCTCCTGCAGAAGAGAGCGGCACGAAGGCCGGGCATATGGGTGGATGGTCCTAGTGGTGGCGCTAAGGCACACGACGGAAAGCCGGCGAACGTGGCGGCGAGGAGTCAAGGCGGGCCTCGACGGAATGGCTCACCTAGGGGCTTGTGAAGAGAGAGGCGAGGTAGGACGGTCGTTGGGGCAGCGGTGAGATGATGCAGTGCCGTCTCGGAGCAGTGGTCGTCGTTGACGTCGGCGTTCCCGGCGGCGGCGAGCTCCCTGCAGCGAACGTGCTCGGTGTCGTCGGGGTACTCCGCGCGGTCGTCGTCGTCCGGCTCGGCGTGGTCCTCCGTCTTCCCGTGGCAGCCGCGGAGCTTCTCTCCATGGTGGCGATCCTTGTAGGCGTGGGCAAGGGGTAGAGGTGGCCTAGGGGGTTCGAATGCCGAAGGCTTGGGCGCTCGAGGCGGTTTGGCACATCGGACGGTGGTGAGGCATGGGGTTGCTTCACGGCTAAGGAGGCGTGGCCGCCGTGGCTAGGGTTCCTGGGGTTGGCTTGGGTGAGGGGTTGATGCCAGCTCGGATTGAGGCGGGAGATGGCGTGGGCCCCGTGCACGAACATGCGCGGCGTGGCACGGTCATGCGTCTTGCGTGAGGGTGGCGTGAAGAGGAAGACGCTATTGTGGAGGTGTATGGATGACGCGTGGGGCCCGCTTGTTGGCGCCGCGAAAAGAAGAAGAGGGCTGGGCTTCTGTCTGGGCCGACGCGAAGAGAAGTGGAGGAAACGGCCCATGCGCGGCGAAAGAAAAGGAGAAGCGAGCGGGCTTGGGCTGGCGCGGAGAGAAGAGAAGAAGGTGGGCCGAGTGCGGGGGAAAAAGATAAGAGGGAGAGCCGACCCAGCTCAAAAAGGAGAGAAAAAAGAGAGAGGGAGAGAAGATGGGCCGGTTTAGTGCATGCCCAACAGTGAATATAGCCTATAAGTTTGAATTTGAATTTATAATTCAAATTCAGAAGTATTTATATATTTCAAATAAATCCACACAAATACAAATGAAGACCAAATAAAATCCAAATGCCACTCTAAATATATTGTTTGCTAGGATTTAGATGAGAGGAGAAATTTGTCCTTAGGCAAATTTAAATTGTTGCACATTTCACACAAAAAATTTTGAAACCCACATTTTCAAACATGTAAATTTTAGGAATGTTACAACGACTACCCCAATGGGTCTTTTTAGTAGTAGAGATATATTTCAAATAAAATCCAAACAAATGCGAATGAAGATCAAATAAAATCCAAATGTCACTGTAAATATATTGTTTGCTAGGATTTATATGAGAGGAGAAATTTGTCCTTAGGCAAATTTAAATTGTTGCACATTTCACACAAAAAATTTTAAAACCCACATTTTTAAACATGTAAATTTTAGGAATGTTACAATGACTACCCCAATGGGTCTTTTTAGTAGTAGAGATAGAGATAAGCAGCCGATGACCATGAAGAATCGGCCGATCTGGCATTCCCCGATGAGGAAAACAAACAGCCGATGGTTACTTGTAACCTAATGGTCCTCCTGGTACGGTGCAACTAATGCAACTAATGGTCCAGTTCAACGTCTATGAAGCTAGAGAAAGAATTTTATTGCAAGAGTTGTTGAGCACCGTTCGGTAATATGAAGTACTGACCAAGATTTAAGCAGATGACTTCAGAGTAGAGATCAGATGAGCTTGGTTTTTATTATCGGGTGGGGTGAGATTGGAATCGGTAGGATATATCAATCAGTAGTTAACGTAATTGCTAATGATGAAAGTTTTTGGATACGACGACAACAACCGTATCTTCATCAATGAAGATTGGTCATTTTCGCCAGTAAAGCTGATAAGAGTGGCAAGCTTTGAAGAGAATTCAATAAGGAATATTCGATTGGTTCATTCCTCGGTAATCAACAGATAAGGCTATCCCCAAACCATCTACTAGGATGGTGTCCATAGCATTAAATAGCCAGCCACATAAGCAATTTGGTGATGTGGCAAGGGAATTAAAGAGGGGAGAGAAGGACATGGTGTCTTGCATGAGAAACCATGTCTACACAAGAACCAAGAAATGAAACTTAATGATAGGGAGATGAAAGAAAACAGAACATATGTGATTGGATTGTAGTTTATCTTTAACAAACTATGCATTGGAGAGGTAATTTCTATATGTAGTGTCCATATGACATGAATGTATAGAAATTACTTGATGACGTCTTGGGTTAGGAATAGCCTAAGTATAAGTATGATGAGAAATATCCTGTGTAGCCAGATCGCTGACATATCGGAAAAGACAGCAGAGATAGACGACATCAAGGTTGTTGAACAATGCGTCAGCCAATAGTATTTATTATCCTCGTGGCTTATGACAACGGTAAATATAGCTGATGGAAGATGAATCGGCTGGTCAATATATTTTGGTGATATATGAATGCATAAAAGTATGTAGGTCATAATTTGTTGGTTACTACATATCCGTTTGGCTTGGTGTCAGTTCACGTAAATGTAAGAAGCCGATAAACTGATGGAGGAAAAATAGCCGATTAGACATGTTTTGAATCGACTAGAATTTGCATGCATCGGTTGATTGGTTATTGGCATGGAGATGGCCCAAGCTGAGAGTTAGTTGGGATTTGGCATTAATTAATATGGTTACATCAACTTTCTAGCTCAACGGTAAAATCGGACAATATGTGCGCGTCAGCAATGAGAGGCATATTATTATTTGTTTATTTTCAGCCAATGATGTCAAGGCCGACAAGAAAGTTATGGGCAATGAATACCGTGATGACAAAACCCGGAAGAAATATATTAGTCATGAAATGCTAGTATGTCCTATGTGGATCACATTGGCAAAAGAGCCGATAAGCTATACTTCCTGGACATCTTGCATGGCTCATCTGCGGTGGATTGCCGATAATGGGAATTCTTGACTTTAACAAGTATGGCATAAATCAGTAATCGGCTAAGAAACAGCACTACAATGCCATGTACGTGTATATACGTGTTGACGCACTTTTGGTCAACACACGAAAGCGCTAGATCGCGCGGTCGTCGAATTCTCCTCGCCGGAACTCCTGAGAGCAGCCGGTCAGACCGCCTATAGGGGCCGGTCAGACCGCCTGTAACAGAGGCGCCGTGAAAGCCTATGATCACAACCTCGGGAGGGACCCCGTCGGAGGCTGCAAACCTAGGATTGTTCTAAGGTCGGCAAGGCCACTTAAAACGTCCTAAAACGTCGCGGAGACGAAGAAGGAAAGTAAAAGGGTTGGAAAAGCTAGGGTTTGGAGATAAAAAGTAAGACAATGATTTGTACGATTGGGTAGAGGTCCTCAATCGGCCACTGCACTTTATATTTATAGGGTGGGGAGGTCTTGCCCCGCAAGGAAGTCCTTGGATAGATCTAAAAACGTACAAAAACTTATTCTACTCGGACTCAGGGACAGGCGGTTAGACCGCCTGGCACGTTGCCAGATCGGCTATAGGGCCTAGCCGGTCTAACCGCGTGTACAGGCGGTCTAGACCGGCTGTCCCAGCCTGATCGGATTTAAGCCATTTTTGGTCGTCAACATATGCCCCCCTGTTTTTTGGTAAAACTTTGTTTACCACAAAACATTTAATCAGACTAAGGGCGACCCTCTATTGTCGGCCATTTTTTCCTTAAGGGCGATATCACATATCGGCCATATCCTTTCAAGCATGTTGCCAAACACTTGGATGATATTTCTTCAAATACTTCCCATTGAGTGCTCTTGGCAACTGAAATCCTTGCAAAGTGTCTATCATATAGGAATTCCCAGAACAAACCTTCACAATACGATATGGTCCCTCCCAATTCGGTGACCATTTACCAAATTTGTTGCTCTTTGTTCCTATAGGTAAAATAGTCTTCCACACCAAATCACCAACTTGAAAAGATTTGATTTTTACCTTCTTGTTATATGCTCGAGCCACTCTTCTTTTATCCTTTTCAATCTCCTCCAAGGCCTCTAAACGCTTGTCGGTCACATCATCAATATTATCCATCATCAAAGCACAATATGTGCTAGCATCAAGATCATTTTGCTTAGCCAATCTATAAGCAGCCAGATTTACCTCGACGGGCAAAACGGCCTCTTGACCATAGACGAGCTCAATTGGAGTAACCTTAGTAGCACCATGTCTAGAAATACGATGCGCCCATAATGCTTCAGATAATACCTCGTGCCACCGCTTAGGATGATCTTCAATCTTCTTCTTTATGAGCTTGATTAAAATCTTATTGCTAGACTCGGCTTGACCATTAGCTTGAGCATAATATGGAGATGAATTGAGCAATTTAATACCATAGGATCCAACAAACTCACGTACCTCTTTAGAAATAAACGACGTCCCTTGATCTGTCGTCAATGTCTGAGGAATCCCAAATCTATGAATAATATGCTCAGTAATAAACTCAATCACCTCTCTATGTGTCATGTTCTTGAGGGGAATCGCTTCACTCCACTTGGTGAAATAATCAGTAGCCACAAAAACAAAACAATGACCCTTGGATGAAGGAGGATGAATCTTACCAACAAAATCTAAAAGGTGCAATCTGAATATCCCTGAACTTTTGACATTCTTCACATCCTTTGTAGTAACGAAAACAATCGGCTATCATTGTAGGCCAATAAAAGCAAGCCCGCCTAAGGAGCCACTTCGTCATTCGAGCCAATTGATGTGTGCCACAAATTCCTTCATGCACCTCTGCCATAGCCAATCTAGCTTGACCAGGATCTAAACATTTCAAAAGCAATCCATCCATGGTCCGACGATATAGTTCACCATCAATCAAAGTAAACTTGAAAGCCCATCGTTGGACTTTTCGATCCACTGACATACTAGTATCCTGCAAATACTTCACCAGAGGCTCCCTCCAATCACCAGCATCGGCCACAATAGATTGAAAATCATTAATAGCCGAATCGGTATTTTCAGAGGGACATGCGGTCACACCGCCAGTACTGGCAGTTAGACCGGGCGTAACAGGCGGTCGAACCGCCTGTTCCAGAGCAGAAACATCGGCTTCCCGAAACATCGGCCTCTTTTCATGAAAATTTCTTTTTTGAACATTATAGCCTGATGCATGTTGTGCCAACGCATTAGCTCTAGGATTCTCTTCTCTTGGTACATGATAAATAAAAAACTCATCAAAGCAAGATATAGTATCTAAATAATTATCAAGATAAGCATTCAAAAATCCATCTAAGCATTGATAAACCTTAGATACTTGCTGAACCACCAAAAGAGAATCACCATATGCTTCCACATGTTTTACTCCCGTGTCATGTAACATCTCCAACCCGAATAATAAATCTTTATATTCGGTTTGGTTATTAGTGCACTTATGATCTAATCGGTTACGAGCCTCAAAAACAACACCGTTTGGTGAAATAAGAATAGCACCAACTCCACAACCACTTTTGCAAACCGATCCATCAAAATACAATTTCCATGGAGTAAAAGTAATATAGCCGACATTTAAATCAAGATGTTCACTAATCCTATGTTCAACAATAAAATCGGCAACGATTTGTCCTTTCATAGATTTCAATGGCTCAAAGACTAAATCATATTCCATTAAAGCATAAGCCCATTTGCCGATTCTACCACTTAATATAGGTATATGCAACATGTATTTAATTATGTCAGCTTGACTAGCAAATATGCAATTATTTAATAACAAATAATGCCTCAACATTGTGCGAGCATTATATAATGATAAGCATAACTTTTCAATGAAAGTATACCTTGTTTCGGCGTCCAATAATCTTCTACTTGCATATGCAATAATATATTCCTTCCCTCCGGTCTCTTGGATCAAAACAGCCCCAATAACACTTTCTTCGGCCGCGATATATAATTTAAAAGGATCCCCTCTCCTAGGTGCCCGAAGAACCGGAGGCGAAGATAAATAATGCTTGATCTCTTCAAACGCCTCTTACTGTTTCCCCCCAAGTAAATTCAGCATCATCTTTCAACCGAAGCAAAGGAGTAAAAACATTCACCTTTCCCGACAAATTGCTAATAAATCTTCTCAAGTAATTCACCTTGCCCAAGAATTTCTGCAATTCTTTCTTAGAACTAGGCGCCTACAACATGCCAATAGTGTCGGCCTTCTTTGGATTAATTTCTATTCCATTCTCATGAACTATGAAGCCCAAAAACTTCCCAGCCGACACACCAAAAGCACACTTGAGTGGATTCATCTTCAAACCATACCGACGCATTCTTTCAAATTCAAGTCCCAAATCGGCCAAATGAGAAACACTTCCAGCCGATTTGACAACAATATCATCGATATAAACCTCCAAGATAATACCAAGTAAATCATGGAAGATTAAATTCATTGCCCTTTGATAAGTAGCACCGGCATTTTTTAAACCAAAAGTCATAACAATCCACTCAAATAAACCAACAAAGCCTGGACATACAAAATCCGTTTTGGATATATCCTCTTCGGCCATAAATATTTGATTGTAACCAGCATTACCATCAAGAAAGTTGATCATTCTATGTCCAGACGCAGCATCGATAAGCATACCGGCTATTGGCATAGGATATTCATCTTTAGGAGTAGCACGATTAAGATTTCTAAAATCAATACACACTCTAATCTTACCCGTTCCTTTCATTTCCACGGGTACAATGTTAGAAATCCATTCAGCATATCGACAAGGTCTAATAAACTTTGCTTCTAATAACCGATTTATTTCCTCTTTAACTCGGTCATAAATTTCAGTATTAAAATGCCTAGTTGGTTGTTTATAAGGCCTAAAACCAGACTTAATAGTCAACCGATGCTCAACAAGCTCTCGGCTTAAACCAGGCATTTCATGATAGTTCCAAGCAAAGCAATCGACATACTCCTTTAATAACTTTATTAATTCAGATTTAAAAATAGGATCTAAATACTTATTTACAAACGTCGGCCTTGGCAAAGAACCATCACCAATGTCTACCTCCTCAAGGGGATCGGCCGACGTAAAACCACATCCTAGCTTGCTTATATCATCAAAGTCTTCAATAACTTCACACATATGGTTCTGATGCGACCGATAGTGTTCAAGTCTCTGCTGCAACCACTCTCCATTATCCATTAAATCATATGAGATGATTAAGCCGATTGTTTATGGGCTTTATGACAGCAGGGATGAAGCCATTCTTAGTACAGCTGATAAACTCAAATTCAGAAAGATCTAAGCCTGACAAACATCTAACATCATCATGAATGCCAATCAAAGAGCTATCAGCTAAAGCAACACAAGCAGAAGTATCACCATGCACAACTTCTACATCATCATCTACCCATTGAATTAAACATTGATGCAAAGTAGAAGGAATGCATTGGTTTGCATGAATCCAATCACGACCCAAGATTAAACTGAAGTTACCTTGAGTCTCAGCGACGAAGAAAGCAGTGGCCAAGGTCTTACTTCCAATAGCAAGCTCCATAGAGATCACCCCCTTAGCGCCAATAGGCTCTCCTCCTCCAATGCCACTGATGGTCATGTTGGTCTTGATCAGCTCCGAATCTGAACCACCAAGCTTCTTGTACAAGGAATAGGGCATTAAGTTCACAATAGCCCCTTCATCGACCAACATCCGTGAGATTGGCTTCCCATTGATATGTCCCTTCAAATATAAAGCCTTCAAGTGATTGTCTTCAGCTTTAGGCTTCTGGAATACAGCTTCCTTGGGACCAAAATCAAGATGAGCAACCTCCTCCGAAAGCATGTCACCATTCATGGACATATGAAGCACATTCACATCAAGATTCATGCGCTCCAGAGAAGAACTGTAATCAACAAGTTCTTCATCGTCCTCAGTAGTAGAAACCGATGTTGACTTGCCATCACGAGCCAAAGAACCAGAAGAAGAAATACCAGGCACTTCTGCGTCACCCGGTCTGACCGCCTGTACAGGCGGCCTGACCGCCTGGGCTGCGGTCTCTAAATGACAGGCGGTCTGGACCGCCTGTGCAGCCGGTTGGACCGCCTATTGGTCTTCCTTCGGCTTCCACTCCTTCTGTGGAATCATGGGCTTGACTTGGTTGAAGAATTCATCTCTCTGTTTCTCCAACTCTTGCTCTTGTTTCTCCCGAAAACGAAGTCTCTGAAGCTTCCTCTTTTGCGTGCGAGTCAACCCGTCAGGACACCACTTAGGAAGAAAGTGCTGCTGAGTCTTGATAGCACTAGATCCCTGGTCTTCCACTACCTTTTCACTGGAAGTCGGCTTCATAGCCAGACTCTTTTCAATAGGAACATCCATAGTTCCAACTTGAATAATATCGAACTCAGTAGTCCTCTCTGAGTCCACATCCATGCTCTGCACTTCCTCCTTCTTCTTGGGTCGATAAACCTGCTTCAAAGGAGCTCGAGGCAGCTGACCCTGACGGGTGGTTCTGACCGCCTGTTACAGGCGGTCTAACCGCCTGTGTCCAGTGCCTCTAACCAGATTGATGGAAAGCCGATCGGTCATGTCTCGGATACACAATCCTGTCCTGTATGCGTCTTCTTTGACCTTCTCAGCCAGGATGAAACGAAGGCTGCATGTTTGAATGATATGGCACCCACATCACTCCATTGTCATCCCACACCGGATCCAACTTCATACGAGGAGGCAAAATAATCCTCTCATGCTGAATCAGTGATCTCATTCTTTTTTTTAGCGGCCAATCGCTCGGAACGGCCTTTTGTTTAGTGTACTTGTCATAAAGCATATCAAACGTGACTTTGGGCTTCTAAACATCTTGTTCCTTTGTCACGTTCATCTTCCAAGTACCAACTTCTGGACGCTTCGGAATTAACATCTTTGGGCGTCCATGGGGACAGGTGGTCTGACCGCCTGGCGCAGCCGGTCTGACCGCCTGTAGCAGACCAGACCCGGGCACCCGTAGTTCAGGAATAATGACCGGCCCTTGCCTCCCTTGTCTAGAGGATTTCACAGTGACCTTGAATGACTCTTTACCATCAGCCGTCTTCCCATAAGTCACTTCTCTAACTAACTCTTTTGAAGAAGGTCTTTCTTCTCCAATCACCACGTTCTTCCCTTTGGTAGATTCGGCTTGATGCGGCAGAACCAAGACCTTGGGCTGCTGCAACTCCATGGTGTTGACCAGAAAAGGGGTCTCATCAATTTGCATCTCATGAAATTTCAAACGGCTCTCATTAATAGCCGATTGAACCTGTCGACAGAAGACATTGCAATCGTTAGTAGCATGCAAAAAAGAATTATGAAACTTACAATAAGCACGCTTCCTCAATTCTTCCGTAGGTGGTATGACATGAGAAATCTTGATATAACCAAATTTGTGTAATTCATCAAATATACGATCACATTTGGACACATCAAAAGTAAACTTTATGTCTTCTTGCCAATTCTTATGAATCGGTTTAAGAGATGAGCATGACACAATTTTCTTATTAGCAGGCCATACAAACTCTGCTAAATAAACATCATTATCATCATCGGTCGAATCATCAGATTCATAATCAACTATATGAACATTAGACCGACGTGTCTTAAAACTGTCTTTTTCTTTATTCATTCGGCCTTCAGCTACTTCAGCTCTAATATGCACTTGTGCGACCGAATAATAATCACAATTATCTATCTTCTCTCTAATGGAAGATTTCAAACCTCCAAAGCATAAGTCAGCAAGATCAACTTCAGAAATAGACAAATTAAAACAACGGTTTTTAATATCTTTATATCTTCTCATAATTGAGAGACAGTCTCATCCCGAACCTGTCTAACCGATGCCAAATCTGCTAATTTCATCTCATGATTGCCACTATAAAAATGATCATGAAACTTACGCTCTAGTTGATTCCAACTCGTAATAGAACCAGGGGCTAATGAAGAAAACCAAGCAAAAGCAGTACCAGCAAGTGACAATGAGAACAAACGTACTCTAAATGCTTCATAGTTTCCAGCCTCCCCTAATTGAGCTACATATTGACTAACATGTTCCCAAGTGGTGCGCTCATCATCTCCACTAAACTTTACAAAATCAGGCAAGCGCCACCGATTGGGAAAAGGAACAGTATCAAAGCTAGAATGATAAGGTTTTTGATATACTCTAGTATTACCAAAGTCAACACCTAGCTTATTTCTCATCACATCAGACAATTCATCCCTGAATCTAGTAAATTCGGCCCATTGGGGGTCTTGTTGGGCCGAAGATTGCATATCATTCATATAATTTAAGTGAGGTGATTGTCTATTCTGCATATCTCTATGTGCATTAAAAACATCATCGGGAACACCACCCGAATTTGGAGTATGCATAGTTGTGGAATAACTAGCGCCTGTTGTAGCTACTGGACCAGCACGGCCAGCAGAGACCGAATTTGGAACAGTAGACAGCGGCAAAGGTTGCTCCGGCACGAACACCATAGCATTGGTCGAATTTGTCTGACCACCAGAACACACGGTCTGACCGCCTGTAGCCAAGGTCTGACCACCTGTCGCGGTCTGACCGGCCGCGCTGGCGGTTTGACCGGCTGCAGATCCAACCGCTGCCGACCCACTTGCATTGACCGTGTTCGGTCTGAACATATTGGGTGGTGGTTGAGTCTGTCCAGCAAAATAATTCGGTGGCATACCATAGAAAATATTATGCTCAGGTAATTCATGAGTATCTAAAGTTTTTCCCTCCAGTTTTTCGAGTCGTTCTAGTAATTGTTCAACTAATGAATCACGATCCTAAAAACTTGAAGCCATAGGGGTAGATGTAGTAGGGTGAGGTGCAGAAGTGCTTACATTGTCAGTTACCTCAATTTGCCCCATACTCATCTTGAAGGAAGTCATTACGAAGTCTCGAACACTTTTCGCCGAACGATCTTCACGACCTTTCCGAAACGTATTCAAGAACTCCGCCTTGAGGTGCTTTTGGAGCGCCATAAACCTCTCATGATCTTCAACAGTAAGATCTTCAAGCGTCATGATGTTGTCTTCTCCAACATCGAAGCCCATAGTGCCAGGGATAATAGATCGGTCTTCAAAAACCGGATTTCTTTCCCTAGCGGAGTCGCCAAAATATACTGACGCACTTTTGGTCAACACACGAAAGCGCTAGATCATGCGGTCGTCGAATTGTCCTCGCCGGAACTCCTGAGAGCAGCCGGTCAGACCGCCTGTAGGGGCCGGTCAGACCGCCTGTAACAGAGGCGCCGCGAAAGCCTACGATCACAACCTCGGGAGGGACCCCGTCGGAGGCTGCAAACCTAAGGTTGTTCGAAGGTCGGCAAGGCCACTTAGAACATCCTAAAACATCGCGGAGACGAAGAAGGAAAGCAAAAGGGTTGGAAAAGCTAGGGTTTGGAGATAAAAAGTAAGAAAATGATTTGTACGATTGGGTAGAGGTCCTCAATCGGCCACGGCCCTTTATATTTATTTATATTTATAGGGTGGGAAGGTCTTGCCCCGCAAGGAAGTCCTTGGATAGATCTAAAAACGTGCAAACACTGATTCTACTTGGACTCAGGGACAGGCGGTCAGACCGCCTGTGACTGGTGGTCAGACCGCCTGGCACATTGCCAGATCGGCTACAGAGCCCAGCCGGTCTAACTGTGTGTACAGGCAGTCTAGACCAGCTATCCCAGCCTGATCGGCTTTAAGCCATTTTTGGTTGTCAACTATACGTATGCATAGTCAACATGGGAAGATGCTCAAGTTGCTGTTTGCTCGTCAAATCACCGGCCGCGATGATAGATAAATGTTCAGGGGGAAAAGCCGATAAAAGAATTCTTTTCGGCTGCTGTTCTATTCTACAATTAAATGGCCGATAGAGAAAATCCGCTTGGCCGATAGAGAAAATCGCCTGATCGTATTTTTTTTTATGGAGTCATTGGAGAGCAAATACAGATGGAAGGACAATTCCCAAAATTGTTTAATCGGTTACAATTAATAGCCAACGATGATTTCTGAGTATAAGACTGATGACCACAAGATTATGGTACTGCCCCGTCGTTCATACTACTGCTGATACTGGTGAGATCAAAGTAACCTTACTTTTTGCTGCAAACATACTTGGGAATTTGAACTTACGAAATTAAAAATAGCTTAGCTACTCAGTGATATGAAATTCATACCAGAGCCATATGTTTACATGTCTTCGAGAAGCCTTACACATATGCTATTTGTGTTGCATTGAGCTTTGTCAAATTTTTGTGACCCTTGTGAGATTCATTTCATACTTTTAAGATCATGATCACGTACACTCCATATATACTCATGCTGACTTCTAAACTGGAAGTTATGCAAAACATGCCTCCCATCCATACAAAAATACTCCATCCTTTTGACATGATTCTTCATATTCGTTATTAAAAAAAAAGATATGGGCTATGCAAAAAAAAAATCTGTGCTTCGAAGAAAGCATCACAAGGAAAATATAGAAAGAGAAAGCCCATGTCCTAAAACAAAAATAAAAGAGAGGAGTTCCATCCAGATTCCACACACACGCACATCTTGATCTGATTGTGAAATTAGAAGCACACAAAGTGTACCTCATGAGTAAAAGGAAGCGATCTCATGAACTGGTAGATCCAGGAAGCGATCTCACCTCTTGAGTTCAATGGTTAATGTGGTGGTCTTCTAACACTTCATTCTAAATTCTTTCCTATTCTCCTGTCCTCAAATGTGCATTCATATAAAGTGATGAAGCAATGATGTGTGCACGTGAGTGTCAAATAAGATGTAAGGAGAGTATATTGTGCATTTATATTTCCTAATCCATTTTCCGTAGACATTGGTATCACAGATACCTGAGACATGGTTACGCCCCAGGAATAAACCTATCGCGATCAACAAGTCATCACAACAAATGAATTTAGCTATTCAGAGAGCCAAAATGTCTACTACTGAAACACAAGCGCAAATACATTTGCAAACCCCTGTGAAGGTTAAGGTGTGTGAATGCTAATTAAAAAGGTAACGAACAAGCAACAATATAGGAAGATAAGACCAATTTTGCATTGCTGTTGAACCGCATGTTGGAAGATAAAGCAAGTGCTCACGAGTGAAGAAGGGTTATTAGCTTCCTACACCTGTGTGCGCAGATTTTTTTTTAACGGACAAACCTGTGTGCGCAGATTGATCTCCAATGCCATGCATGGCCGAGCGCAAGATCGGCATAGAATGGCTTCAGGTTGATCTTCCTTTTGCAGAAACAGGCGCAAGGTTGTGAGACGTGAGCGACGAGGAGGTAGGTGCCGGGAGATGGTAGTATACATACCCTGACAGATCAAAGTGAATGGATCTCCAGCTATCGGCATCAGTTCGATCTCCTTATCATGCGATAGGCAGGTCCTGCGACGGCGGCGTGCGGCGATCGGCAGTTCCTTGAGCTGGAGGGTCCGTGGACGACTATACGGGAGTGCCGAGACTATACAGACATCGATCTCCTGTAGGATGGCACTGGCACGGGATCGCCGTACGGACGTCGCATGCCGGGAGCATGGACGACTTGATGGGCTGGCTGGGTGGACGCCGCTTGCCTGAAGCACGTTGATCGCAGGACGCGGACGCTGGTTGTCAGAGGAGGCCACAGTTGAGCAACGGCCATGACAGCGTCATGGATGGCGGTGATTCCCAGGCGATAGATGGCAGTGTGATCCGATCGAGTACACGGCAGGCGGGGACGGCAGGAGTGGACGGCTGGCCGGTGGTCGTGCATCGGAGGAGTGGATGGCGGCGTGATCCGGTCGAGTACACGGCCGCGGATGGCTGGCCGGCAGGCGTGCATCGGAGGAGCGGACTGGGGCCTTGTCGAATCGAAGGGAGGAGAGGATCACTGTGAGGAGGAGGGGCGTCACGTGAGACGTGGAGAGCAGATGGGGCGGATGCGACGAGCGACGCGGAATCATAGAGGAGGAGGGGGTTTCCGTCGTAGGGGCGTGAGAGGATCATGGGGAGAACCGCGAGGCGTGGACGGGGCCGTTGTTTCCTGTGCGGGAGGTAGGGTGTTGTTTCCCTTTGAAACGTGCGGACGGGCAACTGTGGTGCGTCCGTTTGATTTGAAGCGGACGGTAGCATTGTGAGGGAAGGTGTGGTAGAGAAGAGGACGTACCATGGTGAAGCTGTGGTGAAGCTGGGACGCGACATCCCTTACACTCTTTTTAGAAGTATAGAGACTTGTATACTAATCCTTTGAGCGAATGCCAGAACACCATAAACCGATCAGAACATGCACATGCAAGCGCAACTTCATGTATTCGCAATCTTCCAGTAACAACGACAGACGCTGTCGCATTCACGCTTATTCTCTACCAATAGCCGATTGCCTCTTGATTCGGAGTTCATTAGATTTTGCCTGTCAAAATCCGGTGTCAACACAGGCCCCCCAGTTTCGGAGTATGAAGAATTCATGCTTCGAAACTTTGTAATTCCAAGACCTTAATCTCCTGGCCAATGTAATCTGCTCCATCAATAATCTAGTACCTCGACTTCACTAGCACTGCTCTTCCTTCAAATTTCTATATCACAATATTTCAGCCAATATGAAGAAACAAGACAACTATACTCTTGCTCCTAAATACCTTGGGGCTTTTTGAAAGATTTTCAAATCAAAACACAACTTTGCTCCTCTAATAATTCTCTCAAATCGCTCAAATGTGTATTATTCCTCACCAAGGCATTGTGTTGTCTCTTTGCCTACCCACTTCTAATAAGGCATTGCATATTTTGCAAAGTCAAAAACGGGATCCAATGGAGAAAACAAGTCATACAATCAGATCAAGATACACATTTGAGCGATCTGAGAGAACCATTAGAGGAGCAAAGTTGTGTTTTGATTTGAAATCTTTCAAAAAGCCCCAAGGTATTTAGGAGCAAGAGTATAGTTTTCTTGTTTCTTCATATTGGCTGAAATATTGTGATATAGAAATTTGAAGAAAGAGCAGTGCTAGTGAAGTCGAGGTACTAGATTATTGATGGAGCAGATTACATTGGCCACGAGATTAAGGTCTTGGAATTACAAAGTTTCGAAGCATGAATTCTTCATACTCCGAAACTGGGGGGCCTGTGTTGACACCGGATTTTGACAGGCAAAATCTAATAAAATCCGAATCAAGAGGCAATCGGCTATTGGTATGAGAATAAGTGTGAATGCGACAGCGTCTGTCGTTGTTACTGGAAGATTGCGAATACATGAAGTTGCGCTTGCATGTGCATGTTCTGATTGGTTTATGGTGTTCTCGCATTCGCTCAAAGGATTAGTATACAAGTCTCTACTCCTAAAAAGAGTGAATGGGATGTCGCGTCCCCAGCTTCACCACAGCTTTACCATGGTACGTCCTCTTCTCTACCACACCTTCCCTCACAATCCTACCGTCCGCTTCAAATCAAACGAACGCACCACAGTTGCCCGTCCGCACGTTTCAAAGGGAAACAACACCCCACCTCCCGCACAGGAAACAACGGCCCCGTCCACGCCTCGCGGTTCTCCCCTTGATCCTCTCACACCCCCACGACGGAAACCCCCTCCTCCCCTACGATTCCGCGTCGCTCATCGCATCCGCCCCCTCTCCTCTCCGTGCCTCCCGTGACACCCCTCCTCCTCTCCGTGTTCCTCTCCTCCCTTCGATTCGACAAGGCCCCTGTCCGCTCCTCCGATGCACGCCCGCCGGCCAGCCGTCCACGGCCGTGTACTCGACCGGATCACGCCGCCGTCCACTCCTCCGATGCATGACCGCCAGCCAGCCGTCCCCACCTGCCGTGTACTCGATCGGATCACGCCGCCATCCATTGGCTGGGAATCGCCACCATCCATGACGCCGTCATGGCCGTTGCTCAACCGTTGCCTCCTCTGACAACCAGCGTCCACGCCCTGCGATCGACATGCTTCAGGGAAGCGGCGTCCACCCAGCCAGCCCATCAAGTCATCCGTGCTCCCGGCAGGCGACGTCCGTCCGGCGATCCCATGCCAGTGCCATCCTACAGGAGATCGATGTCTGCATAGTCTCGGCGCTCCCGTATAGTCGTCTACGGACCCTCCAGCTCAGGGACCTGCCGATCGCTGCACGCCGCCGCCGTCGCAGGACCAGCCTATCGCAGGATAAGGAGATCGAACTGATGCCGATAGCAGGAGATCCATTCACTATGATCTGTCAGGGTATGTATACTACCATCTCCCGGCACCTATCTCCTCGTCGCTCACGTGTCACAACCTTGCGCCTGTTTCTGCAAAAGGAAGATCAACCTGAACCCATTCTATGCCGATCTTGCGCTCGGCCATGCATGGCATTAGAGATCAATCTGCGCACACAAGTTTGTCCGTTAAAAAAAAAAATCTGCGCACACAGGTGTAGGAAGCTAATAACCCTTCTCCACTCGTTTGCACTTGCTTTATCTTCCAACATGCAGTTCAACAGCAATGCAAAATTGGTCTTATCTTCCGATATTGTTGCTTGTTCGTTACCTTTTTAGTTAGCATTCATACACCTTAACCTTCACAGGGGTTTGCAAATGTATTTGCGCTTGTGTTTCAGTAGTAGACATTTTGGCTCTCTGAATAGCTAAATTCATTTGTTGTGATGACTTGTTGATCGCGATAGGTTTATTCCTTGGGCGTAACCATGTCTCAGGTATATGTGATACCAATGTCTACGGAAAATGTATTGGGAAATATAACTGCACAATATACTCTCCTTACATCTTATTTGACACTCACGTGCACACATCATTGCTTCATCACTTTATATGACATGCACATTTGAGGACAGGAGAATAGGAAAGAATTTAGAATGAAGTGTTAGAAGACCACCACATTAACCATTGAACTCAAGAGGTGAGATCGCTTCCTGGATTCCACCAGTTCATGAGGTCGCTTCCTTTTACTCATGAGGTACACTTTGTGTGCTTCTAATTTCAGATAGAGTGTTTGAATTCTTCCTGGAGCAAGACAGTATTCCGCATGTGATGCAAATGTTTTGCCTTAGGAATTCTTGGAGGCATATAGAATTCATGTGTGCTGGGCATGCTTAATTTTCTATGTGCTTAATGTGAATCAGATTTATTAATTCCTCCTTGCTTATAGTTTAAATTTGTTCTCTTGACATTGGTTATATATATAAGTATAGAACTCAACCGAAACTGAGCCAAATTTTTATGTGAGTGATTCTATAGATGATTTTCAGTAGCTACAATCCTGTTAGTTTTCATAAGTATGAATTTGTTAATTCCTTTTGCACTAACTCTTAGTGTATGGTCTGTAGTTACATGGTTATACAACATATATAGATTTATAGTTTTATGAGTTTTGCAATTTCTGCCCGCACATTCATCTTCGGAGCTATTCTTTGCTCTAAGTTATTCCTTAAGGTTCGAGATGACAAATGTTTATTCAGAAAAGTTGATCTTATGTCCACTATTTTTTTGAGGCAATATGTCCGCTGTTTTCCCCCTTCCTTTTTGCAGATAATTTGTTACTGACTGCAGACCAAATAACAGTCAAACTTGTCCAGTGTTGGATGGCCCTTGAGGTATCTATTATTGATTCATATCCATTTTTGTTGATGAGTTGTTAACGTCAGAGTCATTCATACCATCTCAGAGGTAAAATATATTGGTTTCATTGTTAGCTCAGTTGTTCAATGTAAAGGAAATGACATGTCTTCCTTTTCTTTACAGATTTGCTTGTGTCTGCACAAGTTCTGGGAAGGTCCATGTCATCAAGATTAGAGCTGAAGCTAAGTAGGAGCAAGATGGCAAAGGTGTAAAATGTCAGGAGTTGGCCCTAGGATTGGCGGCCATGGATCTTCGAGGCGACATATTTTTGGCAGTCTTGATCATTTGTGGACGAATATTTGTTGGATGCAGAGATGATCGGCTGCATTATCTCATGGTCACCACATAGCTTCAAGCATTTTCATTAGAGGCTGTTGTGTCATGCTTTTGTTCCCTGTGTTCTCCCGACTTTTATCAGTGGTGACTGAATGGAAGATGGCTCTTTTGGCCGCAGCAATAGGCAGAGGCTGTACAATTGCTCCTGTCATTCATGTGTTTTGTCAGACTATTTGAATTACTCATCCTGTTCATAGTACATTACTCAATTGATGCATCGTAGTATACTACAATTCCGTGGGAGCTAAGAGAAAAATTAGTGTAGGTTATTGTAAAGTTTTATCCACGATCAAATAAACAAACTCTACTTCTTCAGTACCTTTACTTTTATCGCATCTACCTTTCAAGTAGGCGACTTCGCTATTTTCTTTTCACGAGTTCTTCGGACACGTCAAGGGTGATCAAATCTCAGGGCTTGTCTGTCAGTTCCGCCTTTTACCGAGTATTTTCTAAGCTTTAGCAACCGGTGTATCGCTGTTGCTTCGTTTAGATCTATTCAACCTTTATCCAGCTTAGTACACGCTTGGATCGGCTTTTACTAGTGTTATCTCGTCGCATCTCTTATCACATCCGATTAAATCTGTTCCAAGTGTTGCTCTGCTTAGCTTGTTAGATTACGCTTTCTTGATGTCGCATAACTTTGCTCTAAATCGGTTGCTCAAGCCGATTTATTATTTATCAGATCGGACAACTTCTACCGATTCTACCTGTAGAGCAAATCGGAATTCTAGCCGATACGCTCTATTATTTTACGGTTTCATCCCTTGTCAATTAACAGGTCAAATTGACTGCACACGCTACATCTACGGTCACAACCGATTTCGTGTGCTAGCACATGAAGGTCTTTTCTGATTTTTGCGTCAACCGCCATCAGCCTTGTCTTAGTGCCGTCACCATTCCATTTGTTCATGTGTCACCTTCGGAGTGGTCCACATGTCCATTCGTGCCTGGACATGTTTCGTATTCTCATTGGTCCATGTGTCCATTCGTGCTTGGACATGTTTCGTGTTCTCATTGGTCCACGTGTCCATTCGGGCCTAGACAGGTGTTGTGTTCTCATTTTTTCACGTGTCCATTCGGGCCTGGACATGTTTTGTGTTCTCATTGGTGTGTCCATTCGGGCCTGGACATGTTTCGTGGTCTCATTGGAACACATGTCCATTCGGGCCTTGACATGTTTCGTGCTCTCATTGGTCCAGGTGTCCATTCGGGCCTGGACATGTTTTGTGTTCTCATTGGTCCACGTGTCCATTCGGGCCAGGACATGTTTCGTGTTCTCATTGGTCCACGTGTCCACAGAGGCGTTGACACGTGTCTTTTTTATAGCCTACATCCCGGTTTCACCTAGACACGTGTCGACTTACAAATGGTTCACGTGCCAATCCAGAATTTGTCCATTTGTCACTCGGCGTAAGTGTCCATGTTTCATCATGGACCATTCAAAACAGAATTCAACAGATTTTAAATCAGAAGCTAATACAGTAGCTAGCAATTTATATTACAACAGACATCAAATAGTTCTTCTGGCACCAGTAGAGTTGACAACCAAATAATAGCTCAACCCACTGGGGATAAGGGGCTGAGATGATAGTTCCACACACAAAAACAAAGGATCAGGGCTGAGAAGATAATAGTTCCTCGCACAGATTCGGGCTCGGAATAGTGCCACTAACTCTGGGGTTGTTGGACAGCCGTCAGATGACCTCTTCGTGATCAAGCTTCATCGTCAGGAATGCAACCCGTGTTGCCGCATTGTCATTCTCCATTACTTCAATTTGTTCATAGAGGGCAGCTGAACCTTCTACTTCAGCATCAAGTTGAGAACGGAGCTGTAACACCCTAAAAATGCCTCTTTTGAAATTAGTAAATAAATTGCTTTTTATATTCCAGTGCTCATAATTAATATAGGGAAAATAAAACTTTTGAGAAATTAAAAACAAATATAAGGTTTAGAAACATCGTTATGCATTCATGCTGGTGCATTTCTTTTGATTGTGGCATTCAAAATTTGATTTGAATTCAAATGAGTGTTTGAAAAAAAAGGAATAAAAGAAAAACCCTTTCTTTCCCTCTATCCTTTTTCCTTCCCTCCTTTCGGCCCGGCCCAACTTCCCTCTTTCTCCCTCTCTTCCTTTCTCGGCGCAGCAGCACAGATTTCCTTCCATCCGCGCGGCCTAGTTGGCCCACAGCGCAGCCTGTTTCTTTCTCCCGCTCTCGCCGACATGTGGGCCCCGCTCATCTGCTCCTTCCTCTAGCCCTTCTGCTGAGCCAGACTATGGTCGAGTCCGAGCTCTTGGTCGCTGCTGCCGTCTTGGCATGCGTGCCACGCCAGGACCCCGACCCTGTGCCTATAAAACTGCGCCCCCCGAACCCTAGTTCCCTTGCTGGTCCTTCGTCGCCGCACCCCTGCCTCATCTCTGGTTGAACCGCGCCGCCACCACGTGGACACGCCGGAGCATAGCTGCAGGCGCGCTCCTCCACTTTGAGATGCCAAACCCCGCCAACGCCGCACGGACCTCCGAGATGCCGAGCCGCACTGATTCACTCGTCCCCATCGCCAATCGACTACTGAAGCGCCGCCGTCCCTTGGAGCCCTATGCGCCGGCCGCCACTCGTCGCCTTCTCCGATTCCGGCCACCACTCCTCTTCGTCGCCGTTGGTGAGCACCCCTATGAGATCTCCTCTTCCTCCTCCACCTATTCCCCCACCGAGACGAGCCAATCACTTGGTGAAACGCTGGCGAGGCCGCTGCCCATAGCCGCCCGATGACATGAACAGAGGAGACAAGTTTTTACACACAGACCCCCGATCTAATCTGTAATAGCCCATATAATCTTTGTGTCTTGCAGAATATGCAGAAAACTCCCTAGATTTAATAGATCCTTTCACCTTAACCCGAGTCATGGACTTTTCCGGATCCAACCCCAACCTTTGACTTTTTCACGAGCACTATTTAATGTGTCATGTGAATCTTCCCTGTGGGTCCCTGCAAGATCAGTTTCCTTGCGAATAGATCCTTGTAACCTTGATTGACCCCTAGATTCCACGTTTAAACTCCGTTTAACCTCAATTTTGTTGTGTTAATCTTCTAAAAGCATAGGGTTTAGTGCACCAGTGTAGTTTACCATGTTTCATGTTTTGAAATAAATAAATATTAATTTGCCTAATTCTAATTTAACTAGTTTTTTTCAATTAAAAGCAAATTAGAGCTCCACCTTCATGTTTTGTAATGAAAGTTGATTTGATTAACCATTACTGAACTAGCTTTTTACAATTAAAACATGCTTAGAGTTATATCCTATCTTTTCATAAACAAAGATGTTAATTGGGTTAATGTTTATTTCGTATGCTTTCCAAATAAAATATAATTATCTTATATAGTGGTTTTATAAACTAATAATTAACTTGATCAATACTTGTTGAATCTAGTTTTCTAAATAAAACATGACTAGGATTATACATCGTATTTTGTGAATAAATATGAACTTAATTAATATTTAAGTAGTCTTTCCAATTGAAAGCTATATATGGATATACTTCGGTTTTCATAAATTATATTCAGTTTGGTTAATGATTCTTCAACTTAAGTTATGAATAAAAGTTACCTAGGTTCTATCTCGAGTTTTCTTAATTATATGGTAAACTTGACTAATATGAATATAAATGTATTTGTGAATTATAATTGACTAGTCGAACACCCATATAAAAGTTATTCGATTATATTCTTTTATAAAGTTAAGTGTTTAATTTGTTTAACATATACATAACTATTTACAAATAAAATTTACTAAGCTTTACCCGTATTTTCATGTGAAAGTGTAATTTGAATTAATTAAAATATTGAATGCCTTTTCTTAAGTTAAAATAAAAGAAGCATATAGTCTTTTATTTTTATAGCATAAATCTTACGATAGTTATACCTTTCCAACCATAGATTCGTTTTCAGCGATTCTTGCGTTCTCGCGATCATAGTAACGAGCCCATCATCTAGTGCGTTCTTTTGAAGTTTTTCTTTGGATTGGTGTATTGTTCTTAGTTGTATCTATTTCTTTGTTTGCATGTATGTGTGGATGCTTGTGTGGTGATCGATGTGAGTAGTTGATGAGCCGTTCGAGTTCGATAACGATCAAGGTTTCGAGGAGCAGCAGTCGTAGCAGTTCATTGAGGAAGGCAAGTGTAACACGGACAATCCTTGTTACCTATACACCATTTAATCATACGTTCATATGCATGTGTCTAATATTGCTATACATTAAGGTTGTTCCTAGTCTTTACCTTATCCCTTGTTTACCTGGTTTATATGCATTATGGTTAGTTTTTGCTACGCACTGTGAACAATATTTATTTAATTGTTAATATTGAATTAAATGCTCACTTTTATGATGATTAAAAGATGCTTTTTAGCAACATAGTTCAGGGAGCTAGAACATGTGCTTCGTGCTTTGTTCTATTGTCTCTATAAGGTTTGGTCTAGGGAGTTAGAGCATGTGCTTTGTGCTTTGTTCTAATGTCTCTCCGTAAGGTCCGGTTCTTAAAGCGGCAACTCAGGAACTTGTTCGCCGCCGTTGGAACTACAATGGCTCTGGTCTTGGATAATTAGCTTGTACGTCTCTAGCTCGCCAGTGGTTACCGAAAGGCGTATGTGGGGAATATGGGTGAGAGTATAGTTTGATCCATCGAGGACGGAGTTATCTGTTGGCTATGTCTCGTTAGGCAAAGTCCCGTGATGTAAGCGCCCGATGTATGACAGCTTCACACGTTGCGATGATTGTGCTCTCGCTCTAGACGCCATTGATCCCCTCACGTTGCGCCCTGAGAGTACGTCAATCTCGATGCCTTGGGTTATGCTTCCTATGTTGAACCAAAACGATTACTGTGCTTGTTAGGGTGTTTTGTGAAAGTCCTTATAGCATAAGTTCTTTTGGATTTATGTGACCAGCGGGTAAAGGGCAAAACCTCTGTAGAGTGTTAAATCTATCATGATAGCCATGCTCACGGATACGAGCGGCCTGGATCCTTTTTTATTAGAAGATGATGTTAGAGGTTGATGTTGGTATATTCTATAATTACTTGTATATTACTATTGGTTGATAATAGGGTTTCTACTCATATGTAGTAATTTGGATCATAATAAAATGAAACAACTAAAAGTGCTAATGTAGTTTAATCGTGTCAAGCCTTTTGTTCTTGCATAACCTGTGTTATACTTGTTAAGTAAGATGGTTTACTTACACTTGCAACTATTCAACAAAACCCCGGATGGGTAACAGATGGAGGAGTGAATGATCAGTCGCTTGCTGAGTTTCCTGAGGATCTGCCGTACTTCTAGCTGTGTTCAACCAGTCGGTGTCCCTGTGGACTTGAGGCTCTACTTTGTGGAGAAACGTTTAATAATATTAAGACTCCCGCTGTGTTATTTGTTTAAGATTGTCTTGTGTTAAACTCTGATGTAAACTATTTTATTTCGAGCATTGTATTCTTTGTGATCCATATTTGTAATCTATATGTGTTCTGTGGACATTCTGGGTACACATATGGAAGGGCTTCTTGGAAATCTAGGTGTTACAAAGTTGGTATGAGAGTCGTGGTGATTGTAGGATCGCAGCCTAGATAGAACGGTCGATTAGAACTTGCTTACTCCTTGCTCTAAAAATTATTTGGATGTCCTAGAGTCGAGTTTCTATTGAAAAATAGTGTTCTATTCTACCTCTGTTGTTTTGTGAAAATTTTCTTAGCTTTCATCTAATGCCCTCCCCGCAGGCCCACTTGCGAGAACCTCCCGCCCCGTGTCGCTGAGTACCCGATGAAGACGCAGAACCCGGATGCCCACAAGGATTGGGAAGACAAGCATAAGGAAGAAGAGTTTCATATGCAGCATGTAACACCCCAAGTACCACAACCTAGGATGTCACTCAAGACACATCCCACGAGCTGGAGTATGAAAACTCAGCAGCACAACACACAATCAGAGTAAAACACGGAAGCAACAACATACAAGATATTTAAAGGTAGCCACATAAACATTAGCTTCAGTATATATAAAACCAAATAAAATCCACATATTAATGTGAAGACACCAGAAGCACAACATGGTTTACTAATCAAGGATCATTACATTAAGACAAAGTTGTCATTATTATTATAAAAACTTAGTGACAAGATGTGATGACGTGCAGCTAATCCCATCCCTTCAAGCAATGCATCAACACAAGTACCTGAAAAGATAATGGGTGAGAATAACTCTTAGCAAGCAAACTACTTTAACGAGTTATTTAAACCGCAAGCTAATTAGAAAATAATTTAATAAGGGATATAAAACAGTTAATATTTTCACCTCATATGAAATAAATTAAACAAATCACAGTCACTCCTCGGATATAATGATATAAAATCTCCTATTCACCAATATGAAATAAATAAATAAACCCCAACTCCTTCTGAAATATAAATCTCATGTCCACCAAGACTTGAATATGCATGTCATTGAATACAAGTGCAATGCATATGCCATGCCCACTGCCTCCATACCCAACAAGGTATGAAGTTGCATCGTACCCCTCCTCGGGCAATGTACGATGTTGTACTGGTACGGTCGCATCCATAGGACTGCGACAAACTCCAAGAGCACTCCGGAATAGTCCTATGACTTTCTCACCGACCTGGCTGAAATGCAATGCAAATGATTGCATATGAATGATGATAATACCACAAAACATACAACCTCAATCATACACATATATTATGATGCCACACACCAAAACTCATCTACAAATGCTATACAACGTTACTTACCCTCACATGTCACCACACGCCAAACATCAGCTCTTCACAACCATAGCATATAATAAATATATGAAAGAACTTCCAACATATTAAATAAGTGCCCCAATTTTGCATGTTAAGATAAGTTGTGTGTGATTCTGAATATTTAGTTAGATGGAGGTAGAATAAACAACAAGTCAAAGCTTGTAGCAAGCAACCGCTACGTTTACTTGCTTTCAAAAGCCGAAGCAGCACAAGAAAAACACTAGACATGATCCGAAGACCACGACCTAGTTAGGAATCATAAACTCAGTATATACATTCATAAAAAAAAGTATGGACAATACATAAAGCAATCTATGTCCCGTCCCTTAGAAAAACACTAACAACGAGTATCGCTTTTCACCAACACCAGCAGTACTGCGTCTTATTTTTCTTATACAACTATGCACTCTTTCCAAAATTCCCAAACTTGGTCAGAGCATAGAGGACCCCATTCTCTACAACTTTGGTGTAATAACTTTTGCATTTGAAGCACTGAAGTCGGCCTACTGACACTAGGCACATTACTGAATTTTTCTGATTGCACATGACAGTCATCTTCAAAAATTCATATCTGGAGTTATATTGATCCAGTAATTGCATACTTTACAAATTTAGAAAGAATGGAAACAACACTACAGGTTTGCTTCAGATTGCCCCCACGAATTATGTGAGTGGGATCATAAAAAAAAGTTCAATCTACTACCCGCGTAAATTTCGCCAGATTCTGACTGCCAAATTGAGATATGGACAATCCTCAAACCATAAGGCCTAAAATCACGAAATTTGACTTCATGGAAACCCATAAGAGTTTACTACAACAATAGGAATTTTTTTGTAATTTAACTGGCCTGTAGTCATAGGGACAACACAAAAGGATGTGATTGCGCTCTCTGAAATTTCCTAGGCGTCCAGAAATCCATCGATTAAACATATATTCTTGGGAAACTCACCTCTAATGAATATTAACCATCATTGCTGCCACTAAGATTAACCAAAAAAACATGTCCTACAGAAAGGTATGGACTCACCTAGAGTTTTCACTGGACCAAGACAAACACAACAGCGAGCACAAGATGATCTAGCGCCTCATGATCCTCTCCTTCCCCTGATAAGTTTTTGTATGTTGATTTTTCCTAGTGCCTTCTCCTTCATTCGCCTTGTTCCATGGCAGCAAAAACCAAATCAGAAGTGGGAAGAGGTCATGGACAAAGAGGCAGAGGGGAAAAGTCACCAACAGAGGGCACCAACGCTGCTGCCTCCTATCTCTCTCTTACCCCCTCTCTAGTTTCTCTATACGGGTATGTTTATGGCAAAGGAAGGCAAAGAGGAAGGAGTATATTCTGGGGAGAAGGTATACAATAAAAGCTGAGGGAGAGGAAACAAACAGGATTTGGAAACCCCCTATTAAAAGCACGGTTCCTATTCTCGTGGTAATCTAGCACCCACACTATTGCTATAAAATAACACAAGTGCTTGATACTAATTCCAAATAATGCATATGGGTAATCAAATGGATTGTATTCGACGGGAGCTACTTGTCTGTGGTGTCCGATTGTTCATCTGAACAAGGATAAAAAAAATCAAGTTTTGGCTCTCATTACCATACATGGTCAACGAATTATAATTTTAGGTATTCCAATGTGCAAACCGTATTTTTACACTTTATATCTTTTGGGGGTGTTATATTCTACCCCCTTAAAAAATTTGTCCTCGAATTTTGTTATTTTAGGATAGCGACAAGCTTAACATAACTTTTACCTAATAAAACTCACCAGTCTCAAAATGAGGTTACTTCTTACACATATACTCCTCAAGCTCCCAAGTAACCTCACGCTCAGACTGGTTAGTTCTAATACATTAACATGGTCAACGAATTATAATTTTAGGTATTCCAACGTGCAAACCGCATTTTTACACTTTATATCTTTTGGGGGTGTTATACAGCAGGCCAAAGAAGAGCTACAGTAGGAGTATGAAGAGGAGGATCCCGAGGAGCGAGAGCCTAGATCCTCAGAGTCGGAGCAACAACAGGAGGAGCCCGAAGACCAGCAGATGGAGGCCACAGAAGGTGGCGTTGAGGAAGATGCCAACGCCGATGCCAGTGATCCGTTAGATGATGAGGAATCGCCCCGGACTCCCCCCACCTCCGTCACCACCTCAGCTAGCTCCAGGAACAGCCCGGTGGATTGTCTACGACTTCGTCCGAGATGGGGGCGACAACTTCTACCACCGCAGGCTTCTCAGAGTGCTTCATAACCACTATGTCTTTGGCAATGTCGGAGTCGAGTACCGCAGTGGGTGGTGGATGCATCTCTTCTACCGCAACTTCTGGAGGACCTCGGTGCATGTGAGGGTGACCGATCAGTGGGAGAGGGCAGCTCGCGAGATATCGGTTCACTTTCCATTACTGACCGGGATTCTCAAGAGGCAGGGATCGCTGATGCTGCTCGCCAAGCCTACTACGTCTACCACCAGAAGTTCTTCACAGAGATCGAGGATGAGCCAGAGAGGTGGTACCCATGCCGGAGGAGTGGTGCAAGAACTTGCACCATCGCATCTACTGCTGACGTCCAGGACCCCCAGCTAGCTTCTACAGTGGCACTCGTAGCTACCCTCAACACAGAACTGGATGTTGTGTGAGATGAAAACCTCATGCGAAGGAGGAAGCTCTCCGCCATGTAAGAGAAGAATGAATCATTGCAGCATCTCATGGGAGGGCCCTCGCCACGTAGTTCAGAGTCGCCACCATGCAGAAGGATCGATACAGCACCCTGGCTTGCCGCACCACCATCGACCCCTAGAGCCTTGCGACATCTCTGTTGTTAAACTTTAAAATTTCACTAAAAACAAGGATCAAAATAAGGTTAAAGCAAAAGAGTGGAAATAAACATAAATGGGGTTTCAAAAATTCAAAGTTTAAAATTCAAAAAGGCTGATTTGACACCCAGCTGAGATCTCAAAAAATTTCTTCTAAACTTAAAATTCTCCAAAACTAAAAGTTGTTTGTCATTCCAAATAAGGCCTAGTTACTGTTTGGAATATTTGAAATTTTGTAGTTAAGCTCCTCAAAAACCCTAAAAACCCTGCAAAACACCTTTTTCAAACATGGCTTGTTTGAGCTTGAAAAATGCATAATTTCAAGTTCAGCCCAAAAAGAAAGTCCCGTCCCATCTTTCAAAATCCAACTTTTGTTTTTGCACATTTGAATATTCAGTTCAAATTTTTGGAGAAAAAGGGGCCCAGAGCAGGGAGCTCCATGGGCGTCCCGACCGCATCTCGGGCATGTTCTGCCCCAGGCCGCCCGCGGCCGCCATGTGGCCAGCGAGCTGTGGCGACCCCGTCTGGCCGGCCAAACCCCCTGCAGCTGCGTCCCACCTCCCCATGCACACGCCAGCCCCCTTGTCCTGTCAAGTCGCGCGCTTCCCGTGCCCTGCCAACCCTCTCGCCGCTCGGCGCGACATCATGGCGGGCAGAGCTCCGGGACTGGCCGCTCGCGCCGCGCTAGCCCAAAGCCACGCGACCCGCCCATTCGGCCAACCCCCGTGCCATGCCAACCGTGCTAGCAGCAGCTGTCGGAGTATCCCTCATCGCGCACGCGAGGATCTTCAGCCCCCAACCCCCTCCGCTCGCTCTGCCCGAGCTATCAGAGCCATCAATGGCGACTCCGACGGCCCGAGCACGCGTACGTGTGTCCCAAGCAGCCCCAGCCGGCTCTAGCTCGCTCCAAGGCTCTGCCAAGTGACCTTGCCTCCTTGCTCAACCAGCGACACCGCCATTCCCCTTCCCCGCACTCCCACACATCTTCTTCCACCTCCGGCCGCGAAGAGCAGAGCTCGAGCACTTGCAGCCGCACGCCAAATCGACAGCCTTCCCCTCCATGGATTTTCAATCCACTACACCCAAAGCTCACTCACTCGTCTAGCTAACCCCTCGAGCCATCACCAACTGAAGCCAAGCACCGCTTGCCGGGAATCAAGGATTTCCAGTGCCGACAACCTCCATTGCCACCCGAGCTCCACCTCAATGTCGAGCTCCATCCTCCAGCCATCCTCGTCGCCGCCAAGACCCACAGCGAGCTCCGCCTTGTCCTTGTGAAGCTCTCAAGCTACCCCGCTCCTGGCCTTGACCCCAGTAGCCCGCTGCCGACCTCACCGGAGAAACCGCTCCACCGCGCAACATCGACAGGCCGCGCTGCTCCACCTCCATCCACGAGACTGTTCCCAATCGATGTGCGGTGAGCTACTCATCACTCCCCGGCCAATTTTCCGGCTTCCCCCGCCGTTCCCTCACCGGAATCCGGACGCCAACAAGCTTGGACCCCGTCGCGTTCCCCTTTTAGTTCTAGGGTCCTCCGTTTAAGATTCAAGGGCTGGTTTGCGAGAGTTTAAAAGATCTAGGGTTCCCTGCGTAGAAAGATTCTTTAGATCTAGTTCAAATTTCTGAGATCTTCTAAAATCCGTTAAAAGTCGTAGAAAAATCAGAAAAATGCACCCAAATACTTCCTGGACTTGTGAGATTGTAAACTCCAATCTCATGTTTGCATGTATATGCGTTTGGTGAATGGTGTTTGAATTAAAATTCAAACTCAGTTTTTAGAGTTTTGTGCACCACTTCAAATCCTGAACTCCTCTGCAGCTGAACTTTTGATATATTATTTGTGTGTCCTGTAGTAGCACTGTGTCTAAAGGGGACCTAAAAATATGTTATGTAGCTTCTGTTATGAATTGTTTAGTGATTTCTATTCTAGCTCAGTTCTAGATTTATTAAAAACATTTCTTGGAGTAAAAAATCACCAACTTCCACCAGAGGTCTAGAAAGTTGTTAGCCTAGAAAAATGCTAAACTTAACTGTTGACCCTGTTTAGGCTATCGAATAAACAGATGTATATGTTTGGTTTGGTATTTGTTTAGGACAGTCCAAGTGGTATTTTTAGCTACCACTTGGCCAAAGCTTTTCTTTTGTTCGTGCCTAGCTCTAGTAACAATTTCTTCTGTTTTGGAAGTATTTTTGATTTTATATGATTTAATCTTGAATCTTTGAGCAGTGACTTATACTATTTTTAATAAATTATGTACAACTCGGTTATAGCTGAATTTTGGGGTGAGCTTAGCTCTGTACTCCTGTAGCTGTCATAAAGTTTGTAGGTAAAAATGATGAACAGAAACAGAGAAACAAAAATGAGAAGGAACTAGAGTAAAATTTTGAATTAATTAAAGGATGTAGATCACTTGTGGTTATTTAAAGCAAATGTGGGTGCATATTAATTTTAATTCCAGAACTGAATACTTGGATAGAAATGATAGCTAAAAATTGTTACATATATCTACACAATCACCATAAAATAGACTTAAGCCTAGCATCCCCTTCTCCATTCTTGTGAAGAAAAGAATTGTGCACCATAGTGTCTAGGTGAATATGGCCTTCAAGAGCCTTAGCTTTTAGACCTAAAAATTGCAGCAACACTTAAACTTGTGCATCTCATGTAGAAGGTATCCTCACTGACGGTACTTACAACCTCGTCCCCGCCAATGAAGAAGAAGCTCCCGAAGGTGGTGTCAACATCATCGTGATCGACCCGGAGACTGTCACCGGTGTAGCTCAAGAAGGCAAGCCCCCGAGCATAGCCTAACTTTTAAAGCTTATGCAACTTTGAATTATTTATGTTTGTGCATTTAGGTTTCAAGGAGTTGTTTGAATACCCTAGTTCCATAATTCTAGTACCTATGTCTTGGAGTACTAGTATGATAGGTCGATAGTGCTATGCTCTTAGGACCGTTAGAAGTCGAGTGATTTCCTGTCACTCGCGACATATAGGAGTTGTTTGTCTTTACTTTATGTTGGAATCATAAAGATGGACGGGAGGGATGGTATGTGTAGATCTCTCGTCCGTGTATGATAATTGGATTAAGGTCGAAACATGTGGTTCTGTGTGTCAAGTTTTTGAACGTACCACGTACATGCCGACCTATGGGAACCGGTAAACCCGGTACCTGATTGATGCAGCTAGGACCGATAGCCATTTCTCCTTGGAAATGTTTTTCCCTTGCAGTACACAAGTGGTTACATGCGTGACATCGGCCGGCGTGAGTCCGCGAGTATCCGATAACCTTCTATCCTAAGGGAATGGACCCGACGCCGAACTGTGGATTGAAGGGAAAGATTAGATAGTGTTTGTGCCTTTTATAGCAAGCATTATCCGTGTGTGTTGGGTTTCCGTAGCTAGGTAGTAAAATTCGGTTCGAACTGTCCGCTTCTCGCGGTTAATGAGACTGCTTGACCGCTGTGCTGCATTGAGTAACAAGTGAAACCATGAGGATGATGAACTTGTTGTATGTACTAAATTGTATTGCACCACTTGTATGCTTAGAAAGGTTGCTAATCTAGAATGGTTAACACTATTAGAATTTGATGCTAAAATCATGAAAATAAGGTTCCACTCTTAATCGCTTTCTTGCAAAACAAACCCACCAGCGAAAAGCCTCTCATATTGAGAAGTCGGTGATGTAGTTTTCAACCGATGGGTAAGCCTTGCTAAGTATTAGTATACTCAGCCTTGCTTGTGGCTATTATTTCAGGTACTACTTTGGATGAGACGGTGAATTCCGTCACTTGGCTTGCCCAGGTTCCTCCTAACTGGCACGTCCAGTAGGTTCCGTCCTCTTCCGGGGATCGGGAGGAGTAGCACCATGGACGGCTTCATCGTGGTGTTGCTATGTATTGTCGATTAGTTTATTTCCGCTGCTTTGAACGCTCAACTTTTATATAAATTTCAGATATGGATTGTAATAACTTGATGAGACTATTTATGTTAAGTTGAACTTATGGAATGTTGTAATTTCTAGGATTCACCTTCGTGTGGGCGCGCGTGTTGTTTCGATCGTGAAAGAATGTGGTTAATCAGGTATAAGCCGATGGTGCTCCAGCTTATTCCTGATTAAGTGTCTGACTACTTGATTAGTGGTCCGTGGGTACTTATCTTGGAATAATTTTGGAGTGGTCCGGCACAGCTGGCATCAGAGCCAAAACATGTGCACCAGAGAGAGCAAGAGACCCTAAACAAACATTTTTTTGAAATAAAACTTGCCAACCCTTGCTTCCGCCGCGCACTTGCGATGGAATGCTATTCTGAGGATCGCTAAGGATTATGTATAGAGTGTGAAGCCTATGTGGGTTAAGAGATCATGATATAATAGGTGGTTAATGATATATTATACTGACTCCCAGCATATTTCATTCTGTCATTTACTTTTCGCAATGGTGGGCGCTTGGTACGGCGATTGCTGTAACGTACCATGACACTATATGAAAATATAGTGGCGACACATAGTCAATACGCTGTTGGGTGGCGTATGAAACTAGAGTAGCATGGTGGGCGCAAGGTACGGCGATTGTTGTAGCGTACCATGACATCATATGCAAATATGATGGCGGCACAAAGTCAATACGCTATTTTCATGAGCGTATGAAATTGTCAATATGTTGCCTTGGTGACATATAAAGCATTGCCCGTTCAATGTTGAACGTTCGGGTGCCACCACTATAGTGGGTTCTAATGAATGGGAACGCTTCCGTGAGTGCTGGCACGGGAGGTTCATTGTAAATTGCTCTGGAATGGAACTTTTTCTCCAGGAACGCTAACCACGATTCCATATGTTGAACGGTTAGAAAAGTTCGGCTAGTTAATATAGAGAGAGACGAATATTGCCTAGCCACTGGCACTGACTTCGTAGGCCAAAAGTTTATTTGGCACGTGTGTTGGTGAGAATGAGTAGGCCGCTCATGCATCTATAATTCGCTGAAACTCCTATAAATAATGTTGCATGCTCACTAAATGATCCGTCTAAAAAATCTGAAACATATCTAGTGAAGTGCGCTGTAACTGTGTCAAACACAGTTCTGTTTGCATTGTCATTTCGAGCCTGAAAACCCAGTCGAATGAAAAAGTGTTCAATATGAAAGTTGTCATAAGTGTTGCCTAGTTTATGCTGTAGAAATTTCAACAATTTTGGTTCAGTCAATTAAGAGTTATGCTTAAAACTGTAACCCCCCTGTCTGCTGGAATTTTCTGGGAACAGCAAGTTGGAACTTGAATTTTTACACTCACGTAACAACCGTTTCTGCCCGAGACTTCAACATGAAACTTGTGTGAAATTACTTAAAAAATATTCTGGCCAAGTTTGGGAATTTTTGGGTTTGTAGATTTTGTGCTTTACCACTTTTACTACACTGTCCAGAATCTGTTTTTAATTCCTTTTGCCTTTCGGTTCTCACACTTGACCTTTTGTTCAGATGGACGCCAACGCTGACCTCGCTAGCTACCCCAATGACTTCTCCATCTCGGACTGCCTTGGCTGGGTGGGATTCCCCAACATCTTTTGGTCCGTGTTGCAGGCTCTTGGCTACTCCAATCCGCCTCAATATGAGAGAACAATCATCCGCGACCATGGTGTGACTCGGTGTAGGGTGCGTTTGGTTGTGTACCACCACCCACCGCGCCCAAGCTCTCCAACATGGGGCATTGAAGTCCATGGGTACCATCTTGAAGCAACTTGTGAGTTGGTATCAGTTCGTTTTGCGCCCGGAATACTGAACTTGTGGAGGACCAGCTCCTTGGACTCTTTCCACCAGTCCAAGCTGACGATGCTCACTAGATGAGACGCTATCTCAGCTCACCTCTGAGGGTGGCAGAGAACCCCAATGCAGTAGCCTGCCTCTTGATGAGGTGGATCAGGGTCTATCATAGGCTGCAGTCACTCTTGGGACGGTCTCAAAATGTAGCGCTCAATCTTGCAATTGATCTATCTATTCGTGCTCGTGACCTTGGGGTTGAGAGAACCTCTCTGTCTGTAGAAGTATCCACCAGAGATACTATGATTGCAAACTTGGAGAGACAGTTAGCCGACCTCCAATTGGCGCACAATAACAGCACCAATGAGCTAGCCCAAGTGCGAAATGAGCTCGAAGACACACAATTTTACTTGGAGCATGTCAATGCTATTTTGGCTGTCCACATGCTCAGCACCTTCAGGCTGAAGGTGGACAAAATGCGGACACAAATGCGCCTGAATCAGATAGGGACACAAAGGATCATATGCCACCTCTTGAAGCTCCACCGTCTCCCATGGGCAGCCAAGCTACAGCTAACAACCTAGACGACCTCTAGGAGTGTTCGGTAGCAAGTTACTCCTCCACGTAGCCTAAATTTTGGTTTCATGATGTAATAGGATAGTTGGAGTTGAGTATTCCTTTAAGCTTATGAACATGTAATCCATTTGGCATGGGAAGTGGGATCCCAAAAAACTTGAGAATGGATGTAACGGTTGTGCTGAAAACTTTCTGCAGCAGCCCTTGTTTTATTTATTAAGGTGTTTTGCCTTCACTTCTGGGTTCTGACATGAACTACAAAGTTGTCTGAAATTTGTCAAACAAAGCGCTCACCAAAATTCAACCTCATTAGTTAAGTGAAGCTAAAATGGCAACCAAAACACTACAGCTCGGGCTCCTGAGAAACAGCAGAGACAGCAAACCATAACTCGAATTTTTCGGCCTAGTTCCAGTTCGATTTTGGTTCTGAGTCGAACACAAAAGTTGTAGGGTACGAAATTTCCAAGCTACTGACCGAATTGGAGCTTCTAACTCGTCTCTTGCTAGGAGATTTGATTTTTCTTCCAAAACTGCTTGCTGATATATTGTCCTTTACGGAGTAAACTTCATTACTTTGCCACGTTCTATCTTGTCATTGATTTATGCAAGGTTATGAATTGTGGCTAATACAAGTACCTACTGCAGATGGCTATCACTCGCAGCGGTCATGATGCTAGCAGTTCCAACGCCAACCAGCACGGGCAGGAAGGGCAACAGGCACCACCACCGCCACCGCCACAACCCCCAACGTGGCAGCAGCTGTACGCCGCCCAAACGGAGATACTCCGTAATTTGCAGCAGCAACAGCAGATGATGCAGTAGCAAATGCAGCAGCAGCAGGGTGGTCATCATGCTCCGCCACCCCAAGTGGCCCGATACGAGGATTTCTTGGCTACTCACCCTCTGGTGTTTTCAATAGCCGAGGAACCCTTGGAAGCTGATGCGTGGATTTGGGCCATCAAAACCAAATTCTCCATCCTGGCAATACTTTGTACTCCAAACCGCAAGGTGGTATTTGTAGCGCAGCAGCTCCGAGGCACAGCTCTCCTGTGGTGGGAGAACTATCAGGCTCTGCAACAGGAAAATCATGTCATTGAATGGGATGAGTTCAAGACTGCCTTTAAAGCACACCACATTCCTACTGGTCTTGTTGAAAGGAAGCTGAATGAGTTCCTGGCCCTGACTCAAGGAACCCGCACCGTACTCCAGTACTCTCAGGCTTTCGATGGTATGTGTCCTTATGCGGGCCATCATGCTGATTCAAATGACAAGAAGATGGAAAGGTTCCGTCGTGGCCTTAATTCCAAGCTCAAGGCGCAATTGACCACTACACAAGTTGCCACTTATGGTGAGTTTGTGAACATTGCAATTGCACAGGAAGACGCCAACATAGCTCATAAGGCCGAGAAGAAAAGAAAGGCTCCTGCCGCCCCTTCAAGTGGGCAAACTCAGAGCTTCCGCTTAGTTCCACCGGCTGCACTGCAGGGACAGCAGAGGACACATCAGGGTGGGCGTTGGGTTGTCAGGCCACCACAGCAGGGTGCACCTCGTTTCCCTCTACCGCCGCAGCAATAGCAGGCGCCTAGGCAAAATGTGCAGCAGCCGCTTCGTCCTGGAGGTGGCTACTCATGCTTCAAGTGTGGCACTAGCAGCCATTTCATCAAGGACTGCCCACAAAACAAGCCTCAGAATCAACGCTCTAGGAACCAGCAAAACAAGGGCAAGCAACAGCGAGTCCAAGTCAGGCAGGGAAGGCTCAACTACACCACCCGGGCCGATCTACCTGAGGGAGCACTGGACATGACTGGTATCTTTCCTATCCACAACCAACCTGCTGTCGTATTGTTTGATTCGGGGGCAACACATAGTTTTATAAGCACAGGATTTAATACAAAATGTGGATTAAAATCATATCACACCAAATCAGCATATGTGATATCAACAGCGAGAGGTAAAATAGCATCCAACCAAGTCACTAAAAAGTACCAATCAAGTTGGGTAGTAAAGTTTTTCCTACAGACCTGATTCTACTAGGGTTGAAAGAAATTGATATTGTTTTGCGGGCAAATTGGATGACACAACATAAGGTTGTGCTAGATGTTGCCGAAAGGGTTGTGGAAATAAATGCGCCAACACATTGGCCTAGTACACTTTATTTGCCACATCGGAAATGCGCCAATGCTTGTGCCTATACCACGGTAGAAACACAACTAAAAGACACTCCGGTGGTATGTGAGTATACCGATGTTTTTCCAGATGACTTACCTGGGATGCCGCCGGATAGGGACATTGAGTTTGTTATTGAACTTCAACCTGGCACAACACCTATATTATAGAGACCCTATAGAATGTCACCCAATGAGTTGGCTGAATTAAAAAATCAACTTCAAGAATTGTTAGACAAGGGTTTCATCTGTCCTAGTGTGTCACCATGGGGTTGTCCGGCTATTTTTGTGAAGAAGAAGGACCACTCCTTGAGGTTGTGTATTGACTACCGGCCTCTTAATGCAGCGACCATCAAAAACAAGTATCCACTTCCCCACATTGATGTCCTTTTTTATCAACTAGCTGGCGCTAGAGTGTTTTCTAAGATTGATCTTCACTCTGGCTATCACCAAATAAAAATTCGTCCTTGTGACACTCCCAAGACTGCCTTTTCTACCCGCTATAGACTTTATGAATACTTGGTCATGTCATTTGGGCTCACAAATGCCCAGCCTACTTCATGTATCTCATGAATTCGGTTTTCATGTCCGAGCTTGACAAGTTTGTGGTGGTCTTTATTGATGACATTCTCATATACTCAAAGAACAAGGAGGAACATGCTGAACATCTTCGCATTGTTCTTCAACGGCTGAGAGATCATCAACTCTACGCCAAGTTCTCCAAATGTGAATTTTGGCTAGAGAGTGTGAAATTCTTGGGTCATACGATTTCCAAGGATGGTATATCCGTGGATCCAACCAAGGTACAAGAGGTGATGGATTGGAAGCCTCCTACCTCTGTCCATGAGATTCGGAGTTTTCTGCATCTAGCCAGTTATTATCGCCGTTTCATTCCAGATTTCTCTCGGATTGCTAAACCCATGACCGAACTCTTAAAGAAGTGAGTCAAATTTGAGTGGAGTGACAAATGTGAAGAAGCTTTCCACACTTTGAGAAAACATTTAACTACTGCCCCAGTCTTAGCTCAACCCGACAGCACCAAGCCCTATGATGTCTATTGTGATGCTTCAGGCACCGGACTTGGTTGTGTTCTTATGCAAGAAAATCGGGTCATTGCTTATGCTTCTCGAGCACTCCGACCGCATGAGAAAAATTACCCTACTCATGATCTTGAGTTGACAGCGGTTATTCATGCTCTCAAGATTTGGAGGCACTACCTAATGGGTGTTCCATGCAATATTCACCGATCACAAAAGCCTCAAATATATCTTCACTCAAGCACATTTGAACATGAGGCAACGAAGGTGGTTAGAGTTGACTAAGGACTATGATCTTGATGTGCATTATCACCCCGGGAAGGCCAATGTGGTTGCGGATGCTTTAAGCCGTCAGGCTCATTGTCACTGCCTTTCCGTGGAGTCCTATGCTAAATTGTTCACCATGGCTACTTCAATCATATCCCTATCGAACCCACCTTGCACGACCAGATAGTCATGGCCCAACTAGATGATGCAAGCATTAAAATCCTAAAGAGGAAGCTGATAAAAGCAAAGGCTAAATATAAGTGTTTTCGTCAAGATCAACAGGGAGTAATGTGGTTTGGCCATCGGATAGTGGTGCCCAATAACGCCGAACTCTGAAGGAAAATTATGGATGAAGCTCATCTTTCCAAATTTTCTATCTATCCTGGTAGCACTAAAATATACCAAGATCTTAAACAAAACTTTTGGTGGACTAGGATGAAGAGGGAAATTGCCAAATATGTGTCAGAATGTGACATATTTGCGGGTAAAGGCTAGCCACTTGAAGGTAGCAGGTACTCTTCAACCTCTACCTATACCCCCATGGAAGTGGGAGGATATAAGCATGGATTTCATTGTTGGACTTCCCAGAATCCCTCAGGGGCATGATTCCATTTGGGTTATTGTGGACCGACTCACCAAGACCGCGCATTTTATTCCGGTCAAGACAGCCTATACCGCCATGAAGTATGCTGAAATCTATATGGAACGGATCGTTTGTATACATGGGGTACCCAAAACAATAATTTCAGATCGTGGTACACAATTCGTGGCATGATTTTGGGAACAATTGCAACTGTCCCTGGGCACCAAACTGATCCGAAGCTCAGCTTACCACCCTCAAACCGATGGACAGACGAAAAGGGCAAATCAAATCTTTGAGGATATGCTTCAAGCTTGTGTTATCCATTATAGGAAGAATTGGAAGAAATGTTTATCTCTGGCTGAATTCTCTTATAACAACAGCTACCAAGCAAGTTTAAAAATGGCACCTTTCGAAGCCTTTATGGTAGAAGGTGTCGGACACCGTTGTGTTGGTCTCAGGCGGGTGAGCGCTACACATACAGCCCTGACCTTGTAAGGGAAGCGGAGGAAAATGTTAGAATCATCCGTGAAAACCTAAAGACCGCACAGTCCCGACAGAAGAGTTACTTTGATCAAAGATGGAAACCCATTCAGTTTGAAGTCAGTGATCATGTGTATCTCAAGGTCTCCCCAACCAAAGGTGTACAAAGGTTTGGGCTAAAAGGAAAGCTTGTGTCCTGCTACATTGGTCCCTCTGAAATCACTCAACAATGTGCACCGGTTGCGTATCGTGTGCAACTTCCCATCAAGCTCTCAGCCATGCATGATATTTTCCATGTCTCTCAACTTAAGAAGTGTATTCGTGTTCCAACCGAGGTTGTTGAGCAAGAAGAACTATCGGATGAACCGGATCTTTCCCATGATGAGCATCCTATCAAGATTCTCGATGAGAAAGAAAGAAAAACCCGAAGAAAAGAAGTTAAAATGTACAAAATTCAGTGGAGTTATCATACTGAAAAGAAGCAACATGGGAAACCGAAGTGAATCTCAGGACGAGATTCTTTTTAAGGGGGGTAGGTTGTGACATCTATGATGTTAAACTTTAAGAGTTCACTAAAAACAAGGATCAAAATAAGGTTAAAGCAAAAGAGTGGAAATAAACTTAAATGGGGTTTCAAAAATTCAAAAAGGCTGATTTCACACCCAGCTGAGATCTCGAAAAATTTCTTCAAACTTGAAAATCTCCAAAAATAAAAGTTGTTTGTCATTCCAAATAAGGCCTAGTTACTGTTCGGAACTTTTGCAATTTTGCAGTTAAGCCCCTCAAAAACCCTAAAAACCATGCAGAACACCTTTTCAAACATGGCTTGTTTGAGCTTGAAAAATGCGTAATTTCAAGTTCACCCCAAAAAGAAAGTCTTGTCCCATCTTTCAAACTCCAACTTTTGTTTTTGCACATTTGAATGTTTAGTTCAAATTTTTGGAGAAAAGGGACCAAGAGAAGGGAGCTCCACGGGCGTCCCGACCACAGCTCGGGCATGCTCTGCCCCAGGCCGCCAGCGGCCGCCACATGGCCGGCGAGCGGCACCCCCCCCCTGTCTGGCCGGCCAAACCCCCTGCAGTCGCGTCCCACCTCCGCATGCACATGCCAGCCGCCTTGTCCGGTCCAGTCGCGCGCTTCCTGTGCCCTGCCAACCCTCTCGGCGCAACGTCATGGCGGGCAGAGCTCCGGGACTGGCCGCTCGCGCCGCACTAGCCCAAAGCCGCGCAACCCGCCTGTTCGCCCAACCGCGCGCTAGCAGCAGCTGTCGGAGCATCCCTCATTGCGCACATGAGGATCTTCAGCCCCCAACCCCCTCCGCTCGCTCTACCCGAGCCTTCCGAGCCATCAATGGCGACTCCGACGGCCCGAGCACGTGTACGGGCGTCCCAAGCAGCCCAAGCCGGCTCTAGCACGCTCCAAGGCTCCGCCAAGTGACCTTGCCTCCTTGCTCAGCCAGCGACACCACCATTCCCCTTCCCCCGTGCTCCCACACATCTTCTTCCACCTCCGGCCGCGAAGAGCAGAGCTCGAGCACTTGCAGCCGCACGCCAAATCGACAGCCTTCCCCTCCATGGATTTCCAATCCGCTGCACCCGAAGCTCACTCACCCAAGCACCACTCGCCGGGAATCGAGGATTTCCAGCGCCGCCAACCCCCATTGCCACCCGAGCTCCACCTCAACATCAAACTCCATCCTCCGGCCATCCTCGTCGCCGCCAAGACCCATAGCGAGCTCTGCCTTGTTCCGGTGAAGCTCTCAAGCCGCCCCGCTCCTCGCGTCGACCCCAGCAGCCCGCTGCCGACCTCACCGGAGCAAGCCACTTTGCCGCACAACGTCGACAAGCCGCGCCACTCCACCTCCGTCCACGAGACCGCTCCCAATCGACGTGCAATGAGCTACTCATCACTCCCCGCCCAATTCCCCGGCTTCCCCCGCCGTTCCCTCGCAGGAATCCGGCCGCCGATGAGCTTGGACCCCGTCGCGTTCCCCCTTTTAGTTCTATGGTCCTCCGTGTAAGATTCAAGGGCTGGCTTGTGAGAGTTTAAAAGATCTAGGGTTCCCAGCGTAAAAAGATTCTTTAGATCTAGTTCAAATTTTTGAGATCTTCTAAAATCCGTTAAAACTCGTAGAAAAATCTGAAAAAGCACAAAAAGACTCCCTGGACTCGAGAGATTGTAAACTCCAATCTCATGTTTGCATGTATACGCTTTTGATGAATGGTTTTTGAATTAAAATTCAAACTCAGTTTTTAGAGTTTTGTGCACCATTTCAAATCCTGAACTCCTCCGTAGCTGAACTTTTGATATATTGTTTGTGTGGCCTGTAGTAGCACTGTATCTAAAGGGGACCTAAAAATATGTTGTGTAGCTTCTGTTATGAATTGTTTAGTGATTTCTGTTCTAGCTCAGTTCTAGGTTTTTAAAAACATTTCTTGAAGTAAAAAATCACCAACTTCCACCAGAGGTCTAGACACTTGCTAGCGCATGCTAGAACAATGCTAAACTTAATCTTTGACCCTATTTAGGCTATCAAATAAGTAGATGTATGTGTTTGGTTTGGTTTTTGTTTAGGACAGTCCAAGTGGTATTTTTAGGTACCACTTGGCCAAAGCTTTTCTTTTGTTCGTGCCTAGCTCTGGTAATAGTTTCTTCTGTTTTGGAAGTATTTTCGAGTTTATATGATTTAATCTTGAATCTTTCAGCAGTGACTTGTACTATTTTTAATAAATTCTGTACAACTCGGTTTTAGCTAGAGTTTGGGGTGAGCTTAGCTCTTATACTTCTATAGCTGTCATAAAGTTTGTTGGTAAAAATGATGAACAGAAACAGAGAAACAAAAATGAGAAGGAACTAGAGTAAAATTTTGAATTAATAAAAGGATGTAGATCACTTGTGGTTATTTAAAGCAAATGTGGGTGCATATTAGTTTTAATTCCAGAACTGAATACTTGCATAGAAATGATATCTAAAAATTGTTTCATATATGTACACAATCACCATCAAATAGACTTAAGCCTAGCATCCCCTTCTCCATTCTTGTGAAGAAAAGAATTGTACACTATAGTGTCTAGGTGAATATGGCCTTCAAGAGCCTTAGCTTTTAGACCTAAAAATTGCAGCAACACTTAAACTTGTGCATCTCATGTAGAAGGCGTCCTCACTGACGGTACTTACAACCTCATCCCCGCCAATGAAGAAGAAGCTCCCGAAGGTGGTGTCAACATCATCGTGATCGACCCGGAGACTGTCACCAGTGTAGCTCAAGAAGGCAAGCCCCGGAGCATAACCTAACTTTTAAAGTTTATGCAACTTTGAATTATTTATGTTTGTGCATTTACGTTTCAAGGAGTTGTTTAAATACCCTAGTTGCATAATTCTAGTACCTATGTCTTGGAGTACTAGTATGATAGGTCGATAGTGCTATGCTCTTAGGACCATTACAAGTCGAGTGATTTCCTGTCACTCGCGACATATAGGAGTTGTTTGTCTTTACTTTATGTTGGAATCATAAGGATGGACGGGAGGGATGCTATGTGTAGATCTCTCGTCCGTGTATGATAATTGGATTAAGGTCGAAACATGTGGTTCTGTGTGTCAAGTTTTTGAACGTACAACGCACATGCCGACCTATGGGAACCGGTAAGCCCGGTACCTGATTGATGCAGCTAGGACCGATAGCTATTTCTCCTTGGAAATGTTTTTCCCTTGCAGTACACGAGTGGTTACATGCGTGAGATCGGCCGGCGTGAGTCCGCGAGTATCCGATAACCTTGTATCCTAAGGGAATGGACCCGGCGCCGAACTGTGGATTGAAGGGAAAGGTTGGATAGTGTTTGTGCCTTTTATAGCAAGCATTATCCGTGTGTGTTGGGTTTCCCTGGCCAGGTAGTGAAATTCGGTTCGAACTGTCCGCTTCTCGCGGTTAATGAGACTGCTTGACCGCTGTGCTGCATTGAGTAACAAGTGAAACTATGAGGATGATGAACTTGTTGTATGTACTAAATTGTATTGCACCACTTGTATGCTTAGAAAGGTTGCTAATCTAGAATGGTTAACACTATTAGAATTTGATGCTAAAATCATGAAAAAAAGGTTCCACTCTTAGTCGCTTTCTTGCAAAAGAAACCCACCAGCCAAAAGCCTCTCATATCGAGAAGTCGGTGATGTAGTTTTCAACCGACGGGTAAGCCTTGCTAAGTATTAGTATACTCAACCTTGCTTGTGGCTATTATTTCAGGTACTACTTTGGATGAGACGGTGAATTCCGTCACTTGGCCTGCCCAGGCTCCTCCTGGCTGGCACGTCCAGTAGGTTCCATCCTCTTCCGGGGATCGGGAGGAGTAGCACCATGGACGGCTTCATCGTGGTGTTGCTATGTATTGTCGATTAGTTTATTTCCACTGCTTTGAACGCTCAACTTTTATTTAAATTTCAGATATGGTTTGTAATAACTTGATGAGACTATTTATGTTAAGTTGAACTTATGGAATGTTGTAATTTCTAGGACTCACCTTCGTGTGGGCGCGCGTGTTGTTTCGATCGTGAAAGAATGTGGTTAATCGGGTATAATCCGACGGTGCTCCAGCTTATTCCTGATTAAGTGTCTGACTACTTGATTAGTGGTCCGTGGGTACTTATCTTGGAATAATTTTGGAGTGGTCCGCCATAAGCCTCCCATAAATTTGTTATTAAGATCGAGTAGCAGACGTTTTTGATTCAATACTGGTCTAATAGTATTGAGTCTTATGTGAACCATGTCTTTAAATGCTTGAATGAAGTGTCATTATGCTTGTGAGTGATTTGGATTTTTGTAATGATTGTGATTAGTGTGGATGAAAGTTTGCAATCATCTAGTATTGGATTAAGGTATAAAGATTTTATTGAGAAAATAGTTGGGTTCCTTATCTCCTGTGCACACCCTCTACCATTTTCTCTGTTATCTGGGTTCCTTATCTTGTCAGTTCATTGAATCTGTTTTAGTTCTTTGGGACTAGCTTTGAGTATTGTTGGAAGTTATGTCAGGGACAATAAGGCGTGTAGAATTTATAGCACACCCGATAGTCTTGAGATTCCAATCGAAGACTCCAGCAGTATCTGTTGTATTCTGGCTGAAGGAAGTATCATTCCTGGGCCATGCGTTGTCAAATGGATGAGTAGTAGTTGTTCCAAAGAAGGTCAGAGATGTTCTCAACTGGATTCCACCACAGAATATCAGTGAGATCAGGAGTTTCCTCGGAATGGCAAGTTATTATCAGTGTTTTGTTTTATTGAGGGATTCTCCAAGATTTCCAAGCCCCTGACATCATTATTGGAGAAGGATGCCAAGTTTGTTTGGACAGAGGAGTGCCAAACTTGTTTTGAGGAGTTGAAGAAAAGATTGACCACAACACAAGTATTGGCATTGCCCGATGTCACCAAGAATTTCTCGGTCTATTGCGATACGTATGTGCAAGGTTCAGTGGAATCATCATTCAGAGGACGAAGCAACTTGGGAAGGCGAGGATGATCTCAAGGCAGAGTATCCACATCTTTTCCAATCCACGTCTGAATCTCGAGGACGAGATTCATCTTAAGGGGGGTAGATTTGTAACACCCTAAAAATGCCTCTTTTGAAATTAGTAAAAAAATTGCTTTTTACATTCCAGTGCTCATAATTAATATAGGGAAAATAAAACTTTTGAGAAATTAAAAACAAATATAAGGTTTAGAAACATTGTTATGCATTCATGCTGGTGCATTTATTTCGATTGTGGCATTCACAATTTGGTTTGAATTCAAATGAGTGTTTGAAAGAAAGGAATAAAAGACTCAGGCCTATTTCTTTCTCCCGCTCTCGCTGACATGTGGGCCCTGCTCATCAGCTCCTTCCTCCAGCCCTTCTGCTGAGCCAGACTCAGGTCGAGTCCGAGCTCCTGGCCGCCGTTGTCGTCTTGGCATGCGTGCCACGCCAGGACCCCGACCCTGCGCCTATAAAACTGCGACCCCCGAACCCTACTCCCCTTGCTTGTCCTTCGTCGCCATGCCCCTGCATCGTCTCTGGTTGAACCGCGCCGGCACCATGTGGACTCGTCGGAGCAGCTACAAGCGCGCTCCTCCAGTTTGATTCGCTGCTGTGGTACCCTGCCAAACCCCGCCAACGCCGCATGGACCTCCGAGACGCCGAGCCGCACCGATTCCACTCATCCCCATCGCGAATCAACTGCCGAAGCGCTGCCGTCCCTTGGAGCCCTGTGCGCCGGCCGCCGCTCGCCGCCTTCTCCGATTCCGGCCACCACTGCTCTTCGTCGCCATTGGTGAGCACCCCTTGAGATCTCCTCTTCCTCCTCCCCCTATTCCCCCACCCAGACGAGCCAATCACTCGGCGAATCGCCGGTGGGGCCGCTACCTAGAGCCGCAAGACACCATGAACAGAGGAGTTGAGTTTTTACACATAGACCCCCGATCTAATCTATAATAGCCCATATAATCTTTGTGTCTTGGAGAAAACGCAGAAAACTCTCTAGATTTAATAGATCCTTTCACCTTAACCTGAGTCATGGAATTTTCTAAATCTAGCCCCAACCTTTGACCTTTTCACGAGAACTATTCAATGTGTCATGTGAATCTTCCCTGCGGGTCCCTGTCAGATCAGTTTCCTTGAGAATAGATCCCTGTAACCTTGATTAACCCCTAGATTCAACGTTTAAACTTCGTTTAACCTCGATTTTGTTGTGTTAATCTTCTAAAAGCATAGAGTTTAGTGCACCAGTGTTGTTTACCATGTTTTATGTTTTGAAATAAATAAATATTAATTTGCCTCATTCTAATTTAACTAGTTTTTTTCAATTAAAAGCAAATTAGAGCTCCACCTTCATGTTTTGTAATGAAAGTTGATTTGATTAACCATTATTAAACTAGCTTTTTACAATTAAAACATGCTTAGAGTTATATCCTATCTTTTCATAAACAAAGATGTTAATTGGGTTAATGTTTATTTCGTATGCTTTCCAAATAAAATATAATTATCTTATATAGTGGTTTTATAAACTAATAATTAACTTGATCAATACTTGTTGAATCTAGTTTTCTAAATAAAACATGACTAGGATTATACATCGTATTTTGTGAATAAATATGAACTTAATTAATATTTAAGTAGTCTTTCCAATTGAAAGCTATATATGGATATACTTCGGTTTTCATAAATTATATTCAGTTTGGTTAATGATTCTTCAACTTGAGTTATGAATAAAAGTTACCTAGGTTCTATCTCGAGTTTTCTTAATTATATGGTAAACTTGACTAATATGAATATAAATGTATTTGTGAATTATAATTGACTAGTCGAACACCCATATAAAAGTTATTCGATTATATTCTATTATAAAGTTAAGTGTTTAATTTGTGTAACATATACATAACTATTTACAAATAAAATTTACTAAGCTTTACCCATCTTTTCATGTGAAAGTGTAATTTGAATTAATTAAAATATTGAATGCCTTTTCTTAAGTTAAAATAAAAGAAGCATATAGTCTTCTATTTTTATAGCATAAATCTTCCGATAGTTATACCTTTCCAACCATAGCTTTGTTTTCAGCTATTCTTGCTTTCTCGCGATCATCCCATCGTCTAGTGCGTTCTTTTAAAGTTTTTCTTTGGATTGGTGTATTGTTCTTAGTTGTATCTATTTCTTTGTTTGCATGTATGTGTGGATGCTTGTGTGGTGATCGATGTGTGTAGTTGATGAGCCGTTCGAGTTCGGTAACGATCAAGGTTTCGAGGAGCAGCAGCCGTAGCAGTTCATTGAGGAAGGCAAGTATAACACGGACAATCCTTGTTACCTATACACCATTTAATCATATGTTCATATGCATGTGTCTAATATTGCTATACATTAAGGTTGTTCCTAGTCTTTACCTTATCCCTTGTTTACCCGGGTTATATGCATTATGGTTAGTTTTTGCAACGCGCTGCGAACAACATTTATTTAATTGTTAATATTGAATTAAAGGCTCACTTCAATGATGATTAAAAGATGCTTTTTAGCAACATGGTTCGGGGAGCTAGAACATGTGCTTCGTGCTTTGTTCTAGCGTCTCTATAAGGTTTGGTCTAGGGAGTTAGAGCATGTGCTTCTTGCTTTGTTCTAATGTCTCTCCGTAAGATCCGGTTCTTAAAGCGGCAACCCAGGAACTTGTTCGTCGCCTTGGAACTATAATGGCTCTGGTCTTGGATAATTAGTTTGTACGTCTCTTGCTCGTCAGTGGTTACTGAAAGGTGTATGTTGGGAATATGGGTGAGAGTATAGTTTGATCCATCGAGCACGGAGTTATCCGTTGGCTATGTCTCGTTAGGCAAAGTCCCGTGATGTAAGCACCTGATGTATGGCAGCTTCACACGTGCGATGATTGTGCTCTTGCTCTGGACGCCATTGATCTCTTCACGTTGCGCCCTGAGTGTACGTCAATCTCAAAGCCTTGGGTTATGCCGCCTATGTTGAACCAAAACGACTACTGTGCTTGTTAGGGTGTTTTGTGAAAGTTCTCATAGCTTAAGTTCTTTTGGATTTGTGTGACCAGTGGGTAAAGGGCGAAACCTCTGTAGAGTGTTAAATCTATCATGATAGCCATGCTCACGGATACGAGCAACCTGGATCCTTTTTTATTAGAAGATGATGTTATAGGTTGATGTTGGTATATTCTATAATTACTTATATATTACTATTGGGTTGATAATCGGGTTTCCACTCATATGTTGTAATTTGGATGATAATAAAATAAAACAACTGAAAGTGTTAATGTAGTTTAACCGTGTCAAGCCTTTTTTTCTTGCATAACCCGTGTTATACTTGTTAAGTAAGATGGTTTACTTACACTAGCCACTATTGAACAAAATCCTAGATGAGTAACAGATGGAGGAGTGAATGATAAGTCGCTTGCTGAGTTTCCGGAGGATCTACCGTACTTCTAGCTGTGTTCAACCAGTCGGTGTCCCTGTGAAATTGAGGCTCCTCTTAGTTGAGAAACATTTAATAATATTAAGACTTCCACTGTGTTATTTGTTTAAGACTATGTCTTGTGTTAAACTCTGATGTAAACTATTTTATTTCGAGTATTGTGTTCTCTGTGATCCATATTTGTAATCTATATGTGTTCTATGGACATCCTAGGCACACATATGGAAGCATTCGGGTTTCTTGGAAATCTGGGAGTTACAGGAGCGCATCTTCACCACATGAACAAGACCCGGAGGTGCAATCAAGTATACTAGCATTCTTAAAAAATGTGCCATTGGAGCCGCCTTTCGAGAGGACCTTGGGAACAACCTGAGCACTAGGCAATGTTGGTGTCCTGGCAGCAACAGCTTCTGACCGCAGAGCTTCCATTGACTTCTAAAAGTACCAAAGGACCAAATTTGGGGTTACGGTAAAAAAAAAAGGGTTGTATCAAACAAATTTCTAGGACAAGCATGTGCAGGGACTTGCAAGTGCCTCTCTAGCCGCGTCACTAATAACATTATTCATGTTGGTATGGCAGGCCCTGAAGGCTTCGACGGCATCAAGCTCGTCGGTACTAGCTTGTTCCTGGCCATCAGCGTCCTCAGGCTCAGCCTGGGGCCTGTCCTGCAACTGGGATACCAAAAACGGTGGTCAAACACACAACAAAACCAATAATTGATATTACAAAATAGTTTTGAATATTGGGAAACAATATAGTTTCTCAACCATCACAGTCAACAACATAGAACAACTAATATTGGCATATACTGAACAAGTGCAGGAACAAAATTTGAAGAATTGCACATGCTATGAGAGACTGACTCTCAAGCATCACAATCAAGTAGACAAAATAACTTATTCTGTCATATATTGAACAACTGCGGGAACCAAATTTGAAGAATGACAGATGCTACGAGAGACTAACTCTCAACCATCACAATCAAACAGATATAACAACTAATGCTGTCATAAATCGAACAAGTGCAGGGACCAAATTTGAAGAATAACAATTGGTATGAGAGATTAACTCTGAACCATGCAGATAGAATAACTAATGCTGTCATATATTGAACAAGTGCAATAACCAAATTTGAAGAAAGGCACTTGCTACGACACAGACTCTCAACCATCGCAATCAAGCAGATGGAGTAACTAATACTTCCACATATTTGAACAAGTGCGGAAACCAAATTTGAAGATTGCACTTGCTACGAGAGCTGTCTCGGCTGCAAGGGTGTGTGTAGTCATGTTTATGTGTAGTCATTCAAACAGAAAGCACAAAAGAATAAAAGTGTTACATTACAAGCATGTTGACACTTACTTATGTACGCAATTGTACAACATAAGAGCGAGATCATGTCTTTGTTTAGCTTTTTCTATTTAGAGATTGTCTACAAGAGATGTACTTGTGTTATTTAGTCTCCATAACTATTACCTATTGGATAGCACAACAAGAGATGTCTTTGTTTGACAACATCACAACTGTAAAGTGGGAAATGTGAAGCGATAGAGAATACCTTGTTCTTTGAAGCTAACCACTTCTCAACAAGCTCATACCACTGTGCATCAGTCATGGTGTCAACAGGAGAGGTTGTCAGGACCTGATCGGCAGGGATGCCAACAAAGTATTTCTTCTTCAATTCATATCACCTCTGCGGCACATGTTTCTTGAGAAAACTAAGACATGCAGCGGATGTTACCACGTTCGCCTGTCAATTCCTATCCTACCCTATTGATTAGAGTTGCAAATAATGTTATGCAAGGGCAATATAAAAAAAAAGTAGCACATGGAGTGTACACAGGCACTCACAGATAGCTTGATCATGAAGCCTCGAATGTGTTCTTCTTTGTTCTTGTACTCTTTCCACCTGGGAAGGATATGAACTTCAGACCTAACAGCAATACCTTCCTCTGATGTGAACTTCTGTGACATCCCTGATGTTTAAGACTTTGAAAATACACTAAAAACAAAGGAAGACACAGCAATGGTACAAACACACTTAAGTTGGATTTTAAATTCAAAGTTTAATTTCAATAAGGCTAAATTGATACCCAGCTGAGATCTCAAAAATTCCTTACTAAACTTGAAAATCTCCAAAAAAAAAAAGTTGTTTGTAATCAGAAATAAAGCCTAGTCACTGCTGGGAACTTTTCCAAATTTTGCAGTTAAGCCCCTCAAAAACCCTAAAAACCATGCAGAACACCTTTTCAAATATGGCTTGTTTGAGCTTGAAAAATTCGTAATTTCATGTTCACCCCAAAAAGAAAGTTGTGTCCCACATTTCAAACTCCAACTTTTGTGTTTGTACTTTTTGAAGTGTGGTTCAAATTTTTGGAGATATACGCGTTTGAACTAGGGAGCTCCACGGGCGCTCCGACCTCAGCCCGGGCGTGCTCTGCCCGAGGCCGGCAGCGGCCGCCACGTGGCCGGCGAGCGGCGGCGACCCGGTCAGGCCGGCCAAAGCCGCGGCAGCCGTGCCTCTCTTCCCCACGAGCACGGCAGCACCTCCGTTGTGTCGCTTCGTGCGCTACAGCGCCAGGGGCGAGCCTCGCCGCGCGGGCTCGCCATCATGGCGAGCCAAGCTCCGCCATTGGCCGTGGCCACGCACGCCGAGCAGCTGCCTCCCGCGGCCAAATTCCCGCCTGCTACGCACCAAGCACCTCTGCGGCTTATCTCCCCTTGCCCATGCCACGATCCTTCACGCCCAACCGCACGCCAGCGCCCTGCCCGAGCTCGCAGGCCATCAATGGCGTGGCCCCGTCGCCCAACCACCCCGCGCGCGTTCCCAAGGCCGCTCAGCCCTCTCTAGCTTGCCCCAACACTCCATCGAGCGACCTCACACCCTTTCCCAGCCAGCGCCCTGCCATTCCCCTCTCCTCCGTGCTCCCGCACACTTTCTTCCACCTCCGGCCGCAAAGACCCGAGCTCGAGCTTTCGCCGCCGCAAACCAAATCCCCCGCACCCAAAGCTCCCTCATCCACCTAGCTAGCCCCTCGACCCTTTCCCAGCTCAAAGCGAGCAGCCACCGACTGGAATCAAAGCTTTCCCCCGCCGCTCGGCCATTCCCGCCGCGAGCTCCACCTCCACGTCGAGCTCTACCCTCCGGTCATCCCCGTCGCCGCCAAGCCCCTCAACAAGCCCCACCTCCTCCCGGTGAAGCTCTCAAGCCAAGCCGCACACCACCTCGACCACCGCAGCCGGCTACCGACGTCGCCGGAGAAAGCCGCTCCACCGCTCACCATCGACGAGCCGTGCCGTTTCACCTCCGTCCACGAGACCTACCCAACCGACTCGCAGTGAGCCCCTCGTCATTACCCCCGCACTGGTTCGCCATCTCCTCGCTGGAGTCCGGTTGCCGGCGAGCCGAAGACTTAGATGTGTTCCCCTTTTTAATTCTAGGGTCCTCCGTGTAAGTTTCAGGGACTTGTTTGCAAGGTTTTAAAAGGTCTAGGGTTCTGGCATAAAAAGATTCTTTAAACCTAGATCTATTTTCTGAGATATTGTAAAATCTGCTAAAAATCGTAGACAAATTAGAAAAATGCACAAAAATACTCCCTGCACTCGTTAGATTTTAAGCTCCAATCTCATGTTGGCATGTATAAACTTTTGGTTAATGGTTTTTGAATTAAAATTCAACCTCAGTTTTTAGAGTTTTCTGCACCATTTCAAATCCCGAGATCCTTTGTAGCTGAACATTGGATATGTTGCTTGTGAGGTCTGTAGAAACTTCGTGTCCAAAGGAGACCTAAAACTATGGCCTGTGACTTCACTTATGATTTATTTAATGATTTCTGTTGTAGCTCAGTTCTGCATTTATTAAAAATATTCCATGCAGTCAAAAATCACCAACTTTCACCAAAGGCCTAGAAACCTGTTGGCATATGTTGGAAAAATGCTAAACTTAATTTTAGACCCTGTTTAGACTAGCAAATAAATAGGTGTTGGTTTTCGGGTAGAAAATTATTGAGGGTTGTCCAAGTGTTATCTTTAGCCACCACTTGGTCAGAGCCTTTCCTTTACTCATGTCTAGCTCTGGTAGAGAAATCTTCTGTTTTGGAAGAAGTTTTGATTTTATATGAATTAATCTTGTTTCGTTGAGCAGCAACTTGCACTATTTTCAATAATTTCCGTGTAGCTCAGTTTTAGCTAAATTTTGGAGTGAGCCTAGCTCTTATACTCCAGTAGCTATCATAAAGTTTGTGGATAAAAAGAATAAACAGAAATAGAGAAAAAAAATAAGAAGGAACTAGAGTTGAAATTCCAGAACTACGCACTTGCATAAAAATAATGGTTTGAATTGTTTTATATGTCACCGTCATAAAGGCATAAAACTTACACCACACACCTTCTCTAATTTGTGAAGAAAAGAATAGCTCACTAGTATGTCTAGGTGAATATGGCCTTCAAGGCCCTGCCTATAGATCACATTGGGCAGCCACATTGAAGTTGTGCATCTCATGTAGAAGGCGCTCTCGCTGACGGCACGTACAATCTCGTCCCCGCCAACGAAGAAGAAGCTCCTGAAGGTGGTGCCGACGTCATCGTGATTGACCCGGAGTCTGACACCGGCCTAGCTCAAGAAGGCAAGCCTCGGAGCACAACCTAGCTTTAAATTGTGCAACTATGAATTATTTATGCTTGTGCATCTATGTTTCAAGGAGTTGTTTTGAACACCCTAGTTGCATGATTCTAGTACCTATGTCTTGAAATACTAGTATGATAGGGTCGGTAGAGCAATGCCTTTAGGACCGTTACAAGTCGAGTGATTTCCGGTCACTCGCGAAATATAGGAGTTGCTTGTCTTTACTTATGTTGGGGGATGGACGGGCAGGATGGTATGTGTAGATATCCCGTCTGTGTATGATAATTGGATTAAGGTCGAAACGTGTGGTTCTGTGTGTCAAGCTTTTGAACGTACCACGCACATGCCGGCCTATGGGAATCGGTAATCCTGGTACTAGATTGAAACAGCTAGGACCGATAGCCATCTCTCCTTGGAAATATTTTGTTTCCCTTACCGTACGCATGTGGGTATATGCGTGATGCCGTGAGTGAAGCGGTAGACCTTTATCCTAAGGGAGTGGACCCGGCGCCGAATTGTGGATTGATGGGAAAGGTTGGGAAGTGCTTGTACCTTTTATAGCAAGCATTATCCGTGTGTGTTGGCTTTCCCTGGCCAGGTAGCAAAATACGGTTCGAACTGTCCGCTTCTCGCGGTTAATGAGACTGCTTGACCGCTGTGCTGCATTGAGTAACAAGTGGAACTATGAGGATGATGAACTTGTTGTATGTACTAAATTGTATTGCACCCCTTGTATGCTTAGAGAGGATGCTAATCTAGAATGGTTAACTCTATTAGAATTGGATGCTAAAATCATGAAAATAAGGATCCACTCTTAGTTGCTTTCTGGGAAAACAAACCCACCAGCCAAAAGCCTCTCATGTCTAGAAGTCGGTGATGTAGTTTTCACCTGACGGGTAAGCCTTGCTGAGTATTAGTATACTCAGCCTTGCTTGTGGCTATTTATTTCAGGTACTACTTTGGATGAGGCGGTGAATTCCGTCGCTTGGCCTGTCCAGGTTCCTCCTGGCTGGCACGTCGAGTGGGTTCCGTCCTCTTCCGAGGATCGGGAGGAGTAGCACCATGGCCGGCTTCATTATGGTGTTACTATATATCGTCGTTAGTTTGATTTCCGCTGCAATGAACTCTTGCACTTTTATTTGAAATTCAGACTTGGTTTGTAATAACTTGATGAGACTATTTATGTAAGTTGAAATTGTGGAATGTTGTAATTTCTGGGACTCACCTTCGTGTGGGCGCGCGTGTTGTTTCAATCGTGAAAGTACGTGGTTAATCGGGTATAATCCGACGACGCTCCAGCTTATTCCGGATTAAGTGCCTGACTACTTGGCTAGTGGTCGGTGGGTACTTGACTTGGAATAATTTCAGAGTGGTCTGCCACAGCTGGCATCAGAGCCGAAACATGTGCACCAGAGAGTGCAACAGACCTTAAATAAATATTTTTGAATAAAATTTGCCAACTTTTGCTTCCGCCGCGCACTTGCGATGGAATGCTTTTCATAGGACCGCTAAGGATTATGGATAGAGCGTGAAGCCTATGTGGGTTAAGGGATCACGATATGATAGGTGGCTAATTTTATATTATACTAACTCCCAGCATATTTCATACTGTCATTTACTTTTCGCAATGGTGGGCGCAAGGTACGGCGATTGCTGTAACGTACCACGGCACTATATGAAAGTATAGTGGCGGCACATAGTCAATACGCTATGATGGCGTATGAAACTAGAATAGCATGGTGGGCGCAAGGTACGGAGATTGCTGTAGCGTACCATGGCATCATATGCAAATATGATGGCGGCACAAAGTCAATACGCTATTACATGAGCGTATGAAATCGTCAATATGTTGCCTTGGTGACATATGAAGCATTGCCCGTTCAATGTTGAACGTTCGGGTGCCACCACTATAGTGGGTGGTAGTGAATGGGGACACTTCCGGGAGTGCTGGCACGGGAGGTTCATTATAATTATTCTAGAATGGAATTTTCTGCAGTTACACTAACCACGATTCCGTAAGTTGAACGGTTAGAAAAGATCGGCTAGTTAATATAGGGAGAGACGAATATTGCCTAGCCACCGGCACTGACTTCGTAGGCCAAAAGTTTATTGGCACATGTGTTGGTGAGAACGAATAGGTCACTCATGCATTCATAATTCTCTGAAATTCTATTAAACCATAATGTTTGATCATTGAACTACCCGTCACCAAAGTTTAAATAATAACCGGAAATTATGCTGAAACTCTGCTGAAAACAGTTCTGCTTGCACTTTCGTTTCGAACCTAAAAAACCCGTCAAACGAAAAAGTGTTCAACATCAAACTTGTCATAAATGTTGTCTAGTTTATGATGTAGAAATTTCAATGAATTTGGTTCAGTAAATTGAGAGTTATGCTTAAATTAGTAACCCCCTGTCTGCTGGAATTTTCTGGGAATAGTGAGTCGAAAATTGAATTTTTACACCTTCTTAACGACTGTTTCTGCTCCAAACTTCAACATAAAACTTGTTTGAAATTACTTAAACAATGTTCTGGCCAAGTTTGGGAATTTTTGGGTTTGTAGATTTTGAGTTTTACCATTTTTACTACACTATCCAGAATCTTTGGCGCTAATTGGTTCTCAGACTTGACCTTTTTGTTCAGATGGACGGCCACGCTGACCTTGCTAGCTACCCCAATGATGTCTCCTTCTCGGACTGCCTAGGTTGAGAGGGCTTCCCCAGTATCTTTTTGTCCGTGTTGCAGGCGCTTGACTACCCCAACCCGCCACAATATGAGAGAACCATCCTCCGTGACCGTGGTGTGACATGATGCAGAGTGTGTTTTGTGATGCACCGCTACCCAACGTGTCCAAGCTCTCCCACATGGAGTGTGGAAGTCCATGGGCATCATGTGGAGACAACTTGTGAGATGGTTGCTGTCAATGGGATCAGCTCCTTTTGTGCCCAGAACCAGGAGCTTGTGGAGGACAAACTCCTTGGACTTTTTCCACCTGTCCAGCCTGACGATGCTCATTGGATGAGACGCTATCTCAGCTCACCTCTGAGGGTGGCAGAGAACCCCGTTGTCGCAGCCGCACTCTTGATGAGGTGGATCAGGGCTTATCACCGGCTGCAGGCACTTCTGGGGCGGTCTCAAAATGCGTCGCTCAACCTTGCCATTGACATGTCTGTTCGTGCCCGTGACCTTGGGGTAGAGAGAACCTCTTTGTCCATAGAGGTGAGTACCAGAGATGCTATGATTGCAGACTTGGAGAGGCAGTTGACCGACCTCCACTTAGAGCACAATAATGCCAACAACGAGCTGACTCAAGTGAGGGATGAGCTAGAGAATGTGCAGGCTGACTTGGAGCATGCCAATGCTATGCTAGCTGCCCATGATGCTCAGCACCTTCTCAATGAGGGTGGATATAATGAAGGAGAAGCCCCTGATTCAGATATGGACACAGAGGATGATATGCCACCTCTTCCAGCTCCACCGTCTCCCATGGGCAGCGAGGCTACAGCTAACAACCTAGACGACTTCTAGGAGCTTCGGTAGCAAGTTACTCCTCCGCGTAGCCTAAATTTTGGTTTCATGATGTAATAGGATAGTTGGAGTTGAATTTCCCTTTAAGCTTTTGAATAATGTAATCCATTTGGCATGGGATGTGTGAGCCCCAAAAACTTGAGTATGGTTGTAACGGTTGTGCTGAAAACATTCTGCAGCTACCCTTGTTTTGTTTATTAATGTGTTTTCCCTTCACTTCTGGGCTACGACTTGAACTAAAAATTTGTCTGAAATTTGTCAAACAAAACGCTCACCAAAATTCAACCTCATTGGTTAAGCGAAATTGAAATGGCGACCAAAACACTACAGCTCGGCCTCCTGAAAAACAGCAAAAACAGAGAACTGAAACTTGAATTTTTTGGCCTAGTTCTAGCTCGATTTTGGTTCTAACCCAAACATGAAAGATGTAGAGAACAAAATTTTCAAGCTACTGACCGAATTGGAGCATCTAAATTGACTCCTGTTGGGAGATATGATTTTTCTTCAAAAACTGTTTGCTGATATGTTATCCTTACGCAGTAAACTTCATTACATTGCCACGTTCTATCTTGTCATTGATTTATGCAAGCTTATGAATTGTGGCTAATACAAGTACCTACTGCAGATGGCTATCACTCGCAGCGGTCACGATGCTAGCGGATCCAACGCTAACCAGCAGGGGCGGGGAGGGCAACAGCCACCACCACCACCGCCACCGCAACAACCCCCAACGTGGCAGCAGCTGTATGCCACCCAAACGGACATCCTCCGTAATCTGCAGAACCAGCAACAGATGATGCAGCAGCAGATGCAACAACAACAGGGTGGTCATCGTGCCCCTCTACCTCAAGTGGCCCGGTACGAGGACTCTTTGGCTACTCACCCTCCGGTGTTCTCAAGAGCCGAGGAGCCCTTGGAAGCTGATGTATGGATTCGGGCCATCGAATCCAAGTTCTCCATACTGGCTATGCCTTCTACTCCAAACCCCAAGGTGGTCTTTGTGGCACAACAGCTTCGTGGCACAGCTCTCCTGTGGTGGGAGAACTACTTGACTCTTCAGGAGGAGAATCATGTCATTGAGTGGGAGGAATTCAAGACTGCCTTCAAAGCCCACCATATTCCTGCTGGGCATGTTGAGAGGAAGCTGAACGAGTTCCTGGCTCTGACACAGGGAACCCGCACTGTGCTCTAGTACTCCCAGGCCTTCAATGGTCTGTGTCCTTATGCGGGTCATCATGCTGACTCCAATGAAAAGAAGATGGAGAGGTTCCGTCGTGGCCTCAATACCAAGCTCAAGGCCCAGCTGACCACTACATGAGTTGCCACATATGGTGAACTTGTGAACATTGCCATCGCCCAGGAGGATGCCAACATGGTTCATAAGGCCGAGAAGAGAAGGAAGGCTCCTGCTGGACCTTCAGGGGGGCAACCTCAGAGGTTCCGCTTGGTTCCACCGGCTGCACCACAGGGACAGCAGAGGGCGCCTCAGGGTGGGCGTTGGGTTGCCAGGCCACCACAGCAGGGTGCGCCTCGTTTCCCTCCACCGCCGCAGCAGCAACAGGCGCCAAGGCAAAATGTGCAGCAGCCGCTTCGTCCTGGAGGTGGCTACCAATGCTTCAAGTGTGGTAGTGGCAACCATTTCATCAAGGACTGCCCATAGAATAAGCCTCAGAACCAGCGTCCTGGGAACCAGCAGAACAAGGGCAAGCAACAGCGCGTCCAAGTCAGGCAGGGAAGGCTCAACTACACCACCCTGGCTGACCTACCTGAGGGAGCACCTGACATGACTGGTACCTTCCCTATCCACAACCAACCTGCTGTGATATTGTTTGATTCTGGGGCAACACATAGTTTTATAAGCACAAGGTTTAATGCAAAATGTGGGTTAAAATCATATCGCACCAAATCAGCATATGTGATCTCAACAGTGGGAGGTAAAATAGCATCCAACCAAGTCACTCGAAAAGTACCAATCAAGTTGGGTAGTAAATTTTTTCCTACTGATCTGATTCTGCTTGGATTGGAAGGAATTGATATTGTTTTGGGGGCAAATTGGATGACTCAACATAAGGTTGTGCTAGATGTTGCCGAAAGGGTTGTGGAAATAAACTCGCCTACACATGGCCCTAGTGCACTTTATTTGCCACACCAGAAATGCGCCAATGCTTATGCTTACACCATGGTAGAAACACAACTAAAAGACATTCCGGTGCTATGTGAGTATGCCGATGTTTTTCCGGATGACTTACCTGGGGTGCCGCCGGACAGGGACATTGAATTTGTAATTGAACTTCAACCTGGCACAGCACCTATATCAAAGAGACCCTATAGAATGCCACCCAATGAATTAGTTGAATTAAAAAATTAACTCTAAGAATTGCTAGACAAGGGTTTCATCCGTCCTAGTGTGTCACCATGGGGTTGTCTGGCTATTTTTGTGAAGAAGAAGGATCATTCTTTGAGGTTGTGTATTGACTACCGGCCTCTTAATGCGGTGACCATTAAAAACAAGTATCCACTTCCCCGCATTGATGTCATTTTTGATCAACTAGCTGGCGCCAGAGTGTTCTCTAAGATTGATTTTCGCTCTGGCTATCACCAAATAAAAATCCGTCCTTGTGACATTCCCAAGACTGCCTTCTCTATCCGCTACAGACTTTATGAATTCTTGGTCATGTCATTTGGACTCACAAATGCCCCAGCCTACTTCATGTATCTCATGAATTCGGTTTTCATTTCCGAGCTTGAAAAGTTTGTTGTGGTCTTTATTGATGACATTCTCATATATTCCAAGAATGAGTAAGAGCATGCCGAACATCTTTGCATTGTTCTTCAAAGGTTGAGAGACCATCAACTCTACGCCAAGTTCTCCAAATATGAATTCTGGCTAGAAAGTGTGAAATTCTTGGATCATACGGTTTCCAAGGATGGTATATCCGTGGATCCGACCAAGTTGCAAGAGGTAATGGATTGGCAGTCACCTACCTCTGTCCATGAGATTCAGAGTTTTCTGGGTCTAGCTGGTTACTATCGCCGCTTTATGCCGGATTTCTCTCGAATTGCTAAACCCATGACCGAACTCTTAAAGAAAGGAGTCAAATTTGAGTGGAGTGATAAATGTGAAGAAGCTTTCCACACATTGAGAAAATATTTAACTTCAGCCCCAGTTTTAGCTCAACCCGACAGCATCAAGCCCTATGATGTCTATTGTGATGCTTCAGGCACCGGACTCGGTTGTGTCCTTATGCAAGATAACCGGGTCATTGCTTATGCTTCCCGAGCACTGCGGCCACATGAGCAAAATTACCCTACACATGATCTTGAGTTGGCAGCGGTTATTCATGCTCTCAAGATTTGGAGACACTACCGGATGGGTGTTCCATGCAATATATACACCAATCACAAGAGCCTCAAATATGTCTTCACTGAGGCACATTTGAATATGAGGCAGCAAAGATGGGTGGAGTTGGCTAAGGACTATGATCTTAGTGTGCATTATCACCCCGGGAAGGCTAATGTGGTTGCGGATGCACTGAGCCGCAAGGCTCGCTGTCACTGCCTTTCTGTGGAGTCCTATGCTGAGACCTTGTGCCATGAAATGGCGAAGCTCAACTTGGAGATTGTTCCCCACGGGTATTTCAACCATATCTCTGTTGAACCAACCTTACATGATCAGATTGTTGTGGCCCAATTAAATGATGCAAGCATTAAAATCCTCGAAAGAAAATTGGCAAAGGGAAAGGCAAAATATAAATGCTTCCGGCTAGATGGGCAGGGAGTGATGTGGTTTGGACATCGGATAGTGGTGCCCAAGAACGCCGAACTCCAAAGGAAAATTATGGATGGAGCTCATCTTTCCAAATTTTCTATCCACCCCGGTAGCACCAAAATGTACCAAGACCTAAAACAAAACTTTTGGTGGACCAGGATGAAGCGGGAGATTGCCAAACATGTGTCGGAATGTGACACGTGTCAGCGGGTAAAGGCTAGCCACTTGAAGGTAGCAGACACTCTTCAGCCTCTACCTATCCCCTCATGGAAGTAGGAAGATATAAGCATGGATTTCATTGTTGGACTTCGCAGGACCCCTCAGGGGCATGACTCCATTTGGGTAATTGTGGACCGCCTCACAAACACCGCACATTTTATTCCGATCAATGCAGCCAATACCGCTATGAAGTATGCTGAAATCTATTTGGAACGGACCGTTTGTTTACATGGGGTATCCAAGACGATAATTTCAGATCATGGTACTCAATTTGTGGCACGCTTTTGGGAACATTTGCAACTATCCCTAGGCACAAAACTGATCCGTAGTTCAGCGTATCACCCTCAAACCGATGGGCAGACGGAAAGGGTAAATCAAATCCTAGAGGATATGCTTCGAGCTTGTGTTATCCATTATGGAAAAAATTGGGAGAAATGTTTATCTCTGGTTGAATTCTCTTATAACAACTGCTACCAAGCAAGTTTAAAAAGGGCACCTTTTGAAGCCTTGTATGGTAGAAGATGTCGGACACCGTTGTGTTGCTCTCAGGCAGGCGAGAGATACACATACAGCCCTGACCTTGTAAAAGAAGTAGAGGAAAAGGTTAGGATCATCCGTGAAAACTTAAAAACCACACAATCTCAGCAGAAGAGTTACTTTGATCAAAGATGGAAGCCCCTTCAGTTCAAAGTCGGCGATCATGTGTATCTCAAGGTCTCCCCGACCAAGGGTGTGCAGAGGTTTGGGTTGAAAGGAAAACTTGCACCTTGCTATATTGGTCCATATGAAATCACTCAACAATGTGGACCGGTTGCGTACCGTGTGAAGCTTCCCGAGAAGCTCTCCGCCGTGCACAACGTTATCCATGTCTCCCAGCTCAAAAAGTGTCTTCGTGTTCCAACCGAGGTTGTTGAGCAAGAACAACTCTCGGTTGAACCGGATCTTTCTTATGATGAGCATCCTGTCAAGATCCTTGATGAGAAGGAGAGAAAGATATGGAGAAGATAAGTTAAAATGTACAAAATTCAGTGGAGTCATCACTCCGAGGATGAAGCCACATGGGAAACTGAAGAGCATCTTAAAAAGAACTTCCCCGACATCCTTCCTAAGACCAAGGTATCTCTTTCCCTACCATGTCCTAAGCACAATCGAATCTCGGGGCGAGATTCCTTTTAAGGGGGGTAGGCTGTGACATCCCTGATGTTTAAGACTTTGAAAATACACTAAAAACAAAGGAAAACACAGCAATGGTACAAACACACTTAAGTTGGCTTTTAAATTCAAAGTTTAATTTCAATAAGGCTAAATTGATACCCAGCTGAGATCTCAAAAATTTCTTACTAAACATGAAAATCTCCAAAGCTAAAAGTTGTTTGTCATCACAAATAAAGCCTAGTCACTGTTGGGAACTTTTCCAAATTTTGCAGTTAAGAACCTCAAAAACCCTAAAACCATGTAGAACACCTTTCGAAAATATGGCTTGTTTGAGCTTGAAAAATTCATAATTTCAGGTTCACCCCAAAAAGAAAGTTGTGTCCCACATTTCAAATTCCAACTTTTGTGTTTGCACTTTTTGAAGTGTGGTTTAAATTTTCAGAGATATACACGTTTGAACCAGGGAGCTCCATGGGCGCTCCGACCTCAGCCGGGGCGTGCTCTGCCCGAGGCCGGCAGCGGCCGCCACGTGGCCAGTGAGCGGCGGTGACCCGGTCAGGCCGGCCAAAGCCGCAGCAGCCGTGCCTCTCTTCCCCACAAGCACGCCAGAGCCTCCGTTCTGTCGCTTCGCGCGCTACATCGCCAGGGCGAGCCTCGCCACACGGGCGCGCCATCATGGCGAGCCCAGCTCCGCCATTGGCCGTGGCAGCGCACGCCGAGCAGCTGCCTCCCGCGGTCGGATTCCTGCCCGCTACACACCAAGCACCTCTGCGGCGTATCTCCCCTCGCCCACGCCATGATCCTTCATGCCCAACCGCACGCCAGCGCCCTGCCCGAGCTCGCAGGCCATCAATGGCGCGGCCCCATCGCCCAACCACCCCGCGCGCGTTTCCCAGGCCGCTCAGCCCTCTCTAGCTTGCCCCAACACTCTACCGAGCGACCTCACACCCTTTCCCAGCCAGTGCCCTACCATTCCCCTCTCCTCCATGCTCCCGCACACTTTCTTCTACCTCTGGCCGCAAAGACCCGAGCTCGAGCTTTCGCCACCGCAAACCAAATCCACCGTGTTTCCTTCCATGGTTTCCAAATCCCCCACACCCAAAGCTCCCTCATCCACCTAGCTAGCCCCTCGAACCTTTCCCAGCTCAAAGCGAGCAGCCATCAATGGGAATCGAAGCTTTCCCCTGCCACTTGGCCATTCCCGCCGCGAGCTCCACCTCCACGTCGAGCTCTACCCTCCGGTCACCCCGTCGCTGCCAAGCCCCTCGACGAGTTCCGCCTCCTCCCGGTGAAGCTCTCAAGCCAAGCCGCGCACCGCCTCGACCACCGCAGCCGGCTACCGACGTCGCCGGAGCAAGCCGCTCCGCCGCTCACCATCGATGAGCCATGCCGTTTCACCTCCGTCCACGAGACCTACCCCAACCGACTCGCGGTGAGCCCCTCGTCATTTCCCCCACTTCCCCCGCACTAGTTCGCCGTCTCCTCGCCGGAGTCCGGTCGCCGGCGAGCCGAGGACTTAGATGGGTTCCCCCTTTTAGTTCTAGGGTCCTCCGTGTAAGTTTCAGGGACTTGTTTGCAAGGTTTTAAAAGGTCTAGGGTTCTGGCGTAAAAAGATTCTTTAAACCTAGATCTATTTTCTGAGATCTTGTAAAATCTGCTAAAAATCATAGACAAATCAAAAAAACGCACAAAAATACTCCCTAGACTCGTGAGATTGTAAACTCCAATCTCATGTTGGCATGTATACACTTTTGGTTAACGGTTTTTGAATTAAAATTCAAACTCAGTTTTTAGAGTTTTGTGCACCATTTCAAATCCCGAGCTCCTTTGTAGCTGAAGTTTCGATATGTTGCTTGTGAGGTCTGTAGAAACTTCCTGTCCAACGGCGACCAAGAAATATGGCCTGTAACTTCAGTTATGATTTATTTAGTGATTTCTGTTTTTGCTCAGTTCTACATTTATTAAAAATATTCCATGCAGTCAAAAATCACCAACTTTCACCAAAGGCTCAGAAACTTGTTGGCATATGTTGGAAAAATACTAAACTTAATTTTAGACCCTATTTAGACTAGCAAATAAATAGGTGTTTGTTTTCGGGTAGAAATTATTGAGGGCTGTCCAAGTGTTATTTTTAGCCACCACTTGGTCAGAGCCTTTCCTTTACTCATGTCTAGCTCTGGTAGAGAAATCTTCTGTTTTGGAAGTAGTTTTGATTTTATATGAATTAATCTTGTTTCTTTGAGCATCAACTTGCACTATTTTCAATAATTTCCGTGTAGCTCAGTTTTAGCTAAATTTTGGAGTGAGCCAGCTCTTATACTCCAGTAGCTGTCATAAAGTTTGTGGATAAAAAGGATGAACAGAAACCGAGAAACAAAAATGAGAAGGAACTAGAGTGATTTGAGTTTTATAAAAAGAAATAGATCACTTTTGATAATTGAATTAAATAGGGTGCAAGTGAAGTTGAAATTCCAGAACTACACACTTGCATAAAAATAATGGTTTGAATTGTTTTATATGTCACCGTCATAAAGGCATAAAACTTACACCACACACCTTCTCTAATTTTTTAAGAAAATAATAGCTCACTAGTATGTCTAGGTGAATATGGCCTTCAAGACTTGACTATAGATCACATTGGGCAGCCATTGAAGTTGTGCATCTCATGTAGAAGGCGCTCTCGTTGACGGCACGTACAATCTCGTCCCCGCCAATAAAGAAGAAGCTCCCGAAGGTGGTGCCGACATCATCGTGATGGACCCGGAGTCTGACATCGGCTTAGCTTAAGAAGGCAAGCCCCGGAGCATAACCTAGCTTTAAACTATGCAACTATGAATTTTTTATGCTTGTGCATCTACGTTTCAAGGAGTTGTTTTGAACACCCTAGTTGCATGATTCTAGTACCTATGTCTTGAAATACTAGTATGATAGGGTTGGTAGAGCAATGCCTTTAGGACCGTTACAAGTCAAGTGATTTCCGGTCACTCGCGAGATATAGGAGTTGTTTGTCTTTATTTATGATGGAATCATAAGGATGGACGGGCGGGATGGTATCTGTAGATCTCCCGTCCGTGTATGATAATTGGATTAAGGTCAAAACGTGTGGTTCTGTGTGTCAAGCTTTTGAACGTACCACGCACATGCCAACCTATGGGAATCGGTAAGCCTGGTACCAGATTGAAACAGCTAGGACCGATAGCCATCTCTCCTTGGAAATATTTTGTTTCCCTTGCCGTACACATGTGGGTATATGCGTGATGCCGTGCGTGAAGCGGTAAACCTTTATCCTAAGGGAGTGGACCCAGTGCCGAATTGTGGATTGATGGGAAAGGTTGGGAAGTGCTTGTACCTTTTATAGCAAGCATTATCCGTGTTTTGGGTTTCCCTGGCCAGGTAGCAAAATTCGGTTCGAACTGTCCGCTTCTCGCGGTTAATGAGACTGCTTGACCGCTATGCTACATTGAGTAACAAGTGGAACTATGAGGATGATGAACTTGTTGTATGTACTAAATTCTATTGCACCACTAGTATGCATAGAGAGGATGCTAATCAAGAATGGTTAACGCTATTAGAATTGGATGCTAAAATCATGAAAATAAGGATCCACTCTTAATTGTTTTCTGGCAAAACAAACCCACCAGCCAAAAGCCTCTCATGTCTAGAAGTCGGTGATGTAGTTTTCACCCGACGGGTAAGCCTTGCTGAGTATTAGTATACTCAGCCTTGCTTGTGGCTATTTATTTCAGGTACTGCTTTGGATGAGGCAGTGAATTCCGTCGCTTGGCCTATCCAGGTTCCTCCTGGCTGGCACGTCGAGTGGGTTCTGTCCTCTTCTGAAGATCGGGAGGAGTAGCACCATGGCCGGCTTCATTATGGTGTTACTATGTATCGTCGTTAGTTTGATTTCCGCTGCAATGAACTCTCGCACTTTTATTTGAAATTCAGACTTGGTTTGTAATAACTTGATGAGACTATTTATGTAAGTTGAAATTGTGGAATGTTGTAATTTCTGGGACTCGCCTTCGTGTGGGCGCGCGTGTTGTTTCGATCGTGAAAGTACGTGGTTAATCGGGTATAATCCAACGGCGCTCCAGCTTATTTCAGATTAAGTGCCTGACTACTTGGTTAGTGGTCCGTGGGTACTTAACTTGGAATAATTTCGAAGTGGTCCGCCACAACTTGGCAGCTTGCACCGGATCATGCGGCCTCGAATTCCTTGAAACAAAAATGATGGGCAGCCTTCTCCCCATAGCTTTGTTCATCTTGTCAAGCAAAGATCCTGTGGATGCTTGCCTCTTACCTGGCCGGTCACCTCTTCATCTACGGCCTGCAATTACATTCAAGTTTCCGTTAGTCATATGTTATGGAACCAGTACGGGTGGACTCGTCTGTAGGTGCTTGAAATTCATCATCATCCATCCTTGCTTCTTCCACTTCCTTCAATCTCTTAGAGAATCTGGTGACGCGGGCAAGCATGGCACCAATTCTTTTAGTTTTCTTTCTACAACCCTTCGTACATTCAGTGAGAACAGAGAACACAGCATGCTTAAATCAAAAGCACTCATAAAGCATTGGAAATAGCTGGTCCTACAAATGGATGAACCTTATTACTTCGGCTGTCGCCTCCTCTTCTAGGTCCGCGTCAACACCTCCATCAGCTTCTGGGCTATAATCTCCATCGGCTTCTGGGGTCACCTTGCTGACTAAACTTTTCCTCTTTGAAGTGCCCCTTTTTCCACCACATCAAATTCTGCTGCTGTAGCTAGAATACCATGTTCTTTCAACACCTTCATATTCGCCTTGACCGTTTCATCCCATCGTTTTTTTCTGACATGTTTAAACAAATTGTAAGTATTAGGCTCAACTCCAAAGAGTGCAACATGAAGGAAACTAAGTTCACCGAATGGAACTCCCTATTCGGATTACAAACTAAACACTATTCTTTCCAACTTTTTACTATTCAACTATTCGTCCCTCCACACATAACATGCTTCCCAGCACTTAGCTACATTGTTTTTCTGCAGCTACAAAGTTTTTTACCCCAATCTTTACACAGATTTTGCACTAACCAGTTTAGTTTCTAGAAAACTTCCCTAGAAATTCACTATTCATTGGAAATTCACTATTCCTCCACCTCATAGAACATACTTTCCAAAAAAGTTACTACAGTGTATTTCCACACTTCTCCCCCATCTAAACTACTTAAATAGAACCACATAATGTAGATTGATTTGCATACCTGTTCCTCCGGTCCCTCGGCGTGTAATGACCATGGCGGTAGCCGAAAACAGGGAAGCACAACCTCGGTGGCGGAGTCGTGGAGGAGGAAGTAGCTTCGTGGCGGTGGTGACTGGGATCAGGTGCAGTTCTGGTGCGGTGGTGGTGGACGGGGAAGTAGCTGCGCTGCGTTCAGCGTCGTCGGCGATGTCGAAGCTCTATTTGGGTGGCGTACGGACTATGTGGAGGGGAGTGGGAGGTGAATGAGGAATTGGGGAGAGGTGGAGGCGGGAAACAAAAGGAAGAAGGGAAAAGAAAGATGGAAACAAGGGGCGACATGTCGACACTGCCCTTGGTGGTATGCAGAAAAGTGCGACACGCGCGGGATGAGAAGTCCAGAATTCCATGAGGGTACAATAGGCTTTTTGGATGAAATGGTTCCGGGTTGGGCGGGGCACTTGCTACGTGAAATTTGGATTCAATGTTTGAAGCTAAATTTGGTTCAAAATGTTTTTGGCTTGGGCGGGGCGGCGAAAGTGTTGCCGCGCGTGGCCGGTCGGGTGACTAGGCAAGCGAGGCCAGGGGATATGGCGATGCATATAAATCTCAAAAAGAAAATAAAACTAGATTCACTAAATCAGAGTTCAATGACAAAAAAGATTAATCAAAAGAAAAGGTTTGATGAATAGTGTTTTTTGGAGCAAATTAAAAAGGAAGGGAATTACTAACACATCCCCGACTCTTTCCCCTTCCCCCACCTCTCGCTCTCGCCCCTCGCAAGAAAACCCCCGCCGATGACAAAGCTCATCATCTAAATAGATTCCGGCTGCGAGTATGGCTACTACATGTCCGACTCCAGCATGAGCATCTCCGACTCCGGCATGAACAACTCCGACTCCGACTTGCCATCCCGGCTGACCACTGCGGCGGAGGCAAGGGACCCAACCTGGGCACTTTCGCTTCCAACACTGGCGGCCAAGCGCCACTGCAGTCTCCTCCCAGTGAAGTTGCCGTCGACGACCTCCGCAGCCTTGACACCGGCAAAGTGACCACGCGGATAACCGCCCAAGGCTAGGCCTCCCTCGACGACCTCGCCGCCGGTAAAGCTATCGTGCAGACGGCCGCCCAAGGCCATGGCTCCCTCGACAAGCTCGGCACCGGCCAAGCGACCACGCAGACGGCCGCCCAAGGCCATGGGTCCCTTGACGACCTCGCTGAAGGTGAAGAATCCCCGTGGCCACCTCTCGGACACCCCGGTCTCAACCTACTCCGCCGACTACAGCGACCACGGCTCTGACGATGAAGAAACCTAAAGCAAGACATGAACTTCGCCTTCATTCACACGAAGAACCTTCATGACAGGCTGAGTGAAGCCGAAGCCCAGATTACTACACTTAAATGTTACCTTGGGAAGTCACAGAGAAGGATCAGGCAACTTGAAGCTATACGAAAGAAGGAGTGATGTGGCTAATATGTTCTGTTGTGTATTGTTCTGAATGCTGCTGATCTTTTTTATAGTCTGGGAGTAGTTGGTGTAGTCATGGTAGTCTACTGATGATCTTATGTGTGGTCTGCTAATCAGTAGTTGTTGTAGTTATGGTGAACAATATTAATGTTGAATCTGCTTGAACCAGAATCACTTTTGTCGAACTCCTTGGCGAATGGCTAGTTATTCCTGTTTCTTTCAATTAGTGAAGAAATGATAATCAGTTCAAAGTTCTTTTATAAATGTTTCCAGTGTTTCGTAGTGATTCCAGCGATTCTCGCCTATCACAAGTAGATTTTTATTCTTCCTCCCCTCACCATTCCAAGGCGGCTTCGCTCCTTCCTCCAATCCATGGCTGCATGTGGTCCTTCATCCCCACCTCCGTCCAGATTCCGGGGCACGCAGGCAGGGGCGGTGGTGGAACTTGGCTGTAGGTGGAAGAAGGTCCGTGGTTGTTCCCCACCCCCGTCCAGATTCCATGGCAGGCAGGCAGTGGCGAAGGTGGAACTTGGCTGGAGGTGGAAGAAGGTCATGTGCAATAGGCATAGAAAACATCTACAAGACTCTTTCTCGTTTTTCTCCGTCGTATGAACTCTGATTTTGACGAATTTTTTCAGGTGTTTTCCCAAAATAACACTCTTCCATGTAACTGGTTGTCTGCAAGTGGGATACTATTCCATATATTTCTTACATATATCATAATAGTTTCTTACGCATATATAAGAATATTGCATTGCCATTACTAATATAACTAGATATTATATCTAAAACAAAACTAACCATGAGGTTGTGTACAAAACTATAATGATGTTTGCATACTTGAAATTAAGTATAACTTAAGCTATAGATAGGGATCAACAATATGATCCGCAGGAGAGATGCATGTTCTTTTGTGAACAATGTGTATATATAGCCCCACTTTGCTAAAACCATATGATCTTTTAATAACAATATAAAGCACCAAAAATACCCACTCTGTTCATTTATTGTTGTTTGTTTTCAAGTTAGATACTACGAATGTCATAGATCTTGTTCATGTTGCTTAGTTTGACTATTTATTAATTACATGCACCTAGCTAGCTATATATGTATATATATGTATATAGAATTATTCTTACTAACATGACTTAAAACAAGGTTGTGTGCAAAGGTAGCTATATAATATATATAGAATATTGGTTTGCACACTTGGCTCCATTATTCATACCCAAAGAACCCTTCCAAATTATAGTCATTCCAATAATATTGTTGGAGAGTCAAACAACTATTTTTACATTTGACCAAAGACATAGATAGATGATCACGTAGACTTATATATCACACCATGTACTATGAAAATATATGTAATTAATGAATTGAAGAAACTAATTGTAATATAGTTGGTACTCCCTCATTTTGGATCATGAATGTCAATACTTCATTGTATAAGTTGGGTCAAACTTAAGATAATTTGTCTCTCCGAGAATGTTGGAATGACTTACAATTTGAAATGGAGGGAGTATTTTTTTATCTACCTCTCTAGGCTTTGGCTACAGCAATGGTATGTCGTATGGGCCTCAACTGCTTTTAAACTCTTATTGGAGGCACAAGTAAGTCAACTTAAAAATACTTTTGATAAGTACATAGAAATTAATTTTAATCGTGCATTGAAATATATTGTTTAAAACGACAAATTAATCGTGCATTTTAATCAGCAAATTAATCGACACAGAGGATGGAGGCTGCCGGCGGTGGACAGGCCGGCCGGGGGTCGGCCGCGGAGCACTCCGTACAGGAAAGGAGGGGGACAGATGGCTAGCTAGGGAACACACTAGAGCTCCTTTCTTAATCCTGTCCCATCGCTCAACGCTCCCCACCCACCTGCTCGCAAGAAAAATGCTGCTGACTGCTGAGATGACTAATGAAGATGAATGTTCACTGTACATAGTACTATCATGATGATGTTTGCGAAGACAGACAGCTCAAGCATTGTGCACGGTGACCAAGGACGGCCCGAAGGATTCCCAATTGCCATTTAATCATAGCTAGCTTTGTTATAATTGCACCGCCAGCTGTTAAGTTTCCAAAAACTTCACTAGACCCTGCTCCAAACACCACTATTACCGCGCAAACATCACGTGCCCTTCCTTTCACCGTGCATGCCGTGCACACATCGCGATTTTCGTATTCTGTTGTGTTGTTAATTACACTCACCAAATTTATTTAATTGTTTGGAACTATAAAAGGATAAATTGTTAGGCACTAAACAATACCTTGGCACTGATGTTTCCTATTTAGATAATGTTTCCTATTTACAAACGCATTTTTCTACCAGAAATAACATCCAAAGAAACATTGGCACTGATGGTGAATCCTACACTCCTCGCTGCAAAACACGGAATGGTAGGAATCAGCGATGTTCTTGCCGCAGTTGTCGCCGGCGCACTGAAATCCGCCATGCACGACAGACTTTGCCACTCTTACATTGTCTGGCCGAACCGCCTACGCCAGATGATGAGCGTCCGAAAGACACTGCCGCAACCTAGGGTTCTTCCACGGCGTCGGTGTTCCTTCTCCGCCACTGGCAGCCATCGCCTCCCTTGCATCGCCCTCCTCCCCCTCGACCTAGCGTATAAGCCGCATCGCGTTGTCGTCGTCACCGGCACCATTGTTCCTCCTGTAGAGCTAGAGGGCGTGCATGTAGACCGCCAGTTCATGCCCCGCATCAGCGGCGGTCTCGATCATCTCAAGACACGGATTGAGAGATGCGCGGTTAGCCCCAACAAAGACGTCACGCAACCTGGCGCGGAAGTAGGCCTCCGGGTTGCCGCCCTTGGCAAGGTTGTCGATGAGGGTGTGGGAGAAAATGGTGAAGTCGTCGATGTCGTCGTGGTGCCACCCTCCATGAGACAGCTCCAAGCTTAGCGGGAAGCACTGCCCGACCTCCTTGGCGGCGCAAGCATCAGGCATGGCTATGCATGTACTCCTCAAGTAGCAGAGGTCTTTCATGGGGCTCCTTGACATAGCAGTGACACGGACGGCGATATTGACGGCCAGATGGTCCGGGAGTTGCTGCAGTGGTGGTGATGATGACGATGCCGGGGCAGCGGATCTCGTTCTTCTTGCGGGCGGTGATGACGACATCGCAGACGTGTCTCGGAAGCAAGGGATGTAGCGGGGGAGGTGCTAATGAGTTGTTAACGGGGAGGGAGGCAGAGTGGGCGGCGGTGTAGAGACTGGCGATGGCGAGAGGACGCAGGCGAGGTGCCCTTTGTTGCTACTTCCCCCTCCGTGTGAAACGGCGGCAGTTCCTCGACACACCGATTGGAAAGGGAACAACTTTCTCTGTTTTTATAAAAAAGAAAAAATATTAAGTCAAAGGTCAAGGTGACCCCTCATCCTCCTTCAGGCATGTAGAGAAGATCCTTTCTAAAAGATCGCCTCGGGTACGGTGCGGGTCGCAACTCGCATGGACTAGTATTTACTGCACACTTTTGATAAGGCACGATTATCAGTGTGCAAAGTTGGTGAGAAATTGGTGAACTAAACAAGGTGATATATCAAATCACTCATTTTAGGGTGTGTCTGATTGGTTGACTCATTTCAGTGTCATACATTTGTTGATGGAGGCAGCCCGCTGCCCGGTCTGCATAGGAGCCTAGATCATCACCTTTGCTGTCATACCCTTGTTGGCAGTCCTTAGCCTAATAGATAAATCCACAAGCGTACGGATACCGATGTAGCTTTCACCTAGGAGTATTCCAAGGTATCGAATCCATGAGGAACGCGTAGTATACTAGCAGCGGCTCTGATTTATCCAGGAGACGACGGGAGTGAAGAAGAACAGATAAGATGGGTAGAGGAATCTAATGTCCTCTTGCTAAACTCCTATCAGGAATACTTGATGGCTCTAGTTGTTTCGACAGCTAGAGCAGGAGGAACTCAGAATGGGGTGAGAAGGGGATCCTCCAGGCTCAGCAACTACTATTATGAAAACACCCGAACGTGGTGGACTACAAAGGACGGACAAGGCTGTCACCACTTGCCGTCTATCACTGTGGTTCTGTGGGGTGGAACACAACCCAAGGTAGCTATCAAGCACATCCACCACGCCTAAGCCTTCAGCCACTGACCTCCGCCTTACGCGAAAGGCTTATGAGGAAAACCCAAATGAGCGTGTGGCACTCACGCAGACAAGGGATCCCACAACTATAGAGAGCAAGCATTCAATTACTATTAAAGTAAAGGAGAGAAATCCGTGAAGACAAAAGAAGAGGAAATTACTCGAACTGAAGCTTCATTCCTCGGAGGCACAAAGTTGGAGAGGGGCCGACACTCTGGCTCCTCTCCGGACTCTCACCTCACCACTCTCCCTATTTTCTAAGTAGCGCTATGCTACTTGTGGACTTCTCCAATCACCGAGGTACGCCTTGAGAGGGGGGTGGAGTCCTTCTTTTATAGTCTTCAAGGTCGGTGGAAGGTGGCTTGCCGGCTTAATCTCCACAGGAATCCAATGCTCAGCATGCACGAGAAAGATAGGCACCAGAGGCGGTGAAGGAGGCCGATTGTCCTCCCCTAGGCCGATCGATGTGGGGGTTGTGCCATCTAGCACCGCCTTCCTCGTGTGCGGTCTTGATCATGTCTTAAGGTCGGTTTTGCATGCATCCTTGTGAATTGCCCCAAAAGTCGTGTTGGTGGGCCCTTCAATCCAAGTGAAGCCTTTCGGGGTCCTTGGATCAAACCTACTTGAAATTCACGGCTAGGATCACTTGAACTTGTGTTTCTTGTCTCCTGGATCAAGGACGTGCCAATTGGGCCCAGTTGGAGGCCGATCGGCCTACCACTGTGGCCAAATGTCCTGATTTTTCTCCTGTCCACTCCTGTACTCACAAATCCATCAAAACTGTGGAACCCATTAGTATAAAACATTTTATCATCGAAAGTCACACATGAGATATCAAATGCATGGAATGTTGGTGGTAAACATGTGACACAACACACCCCCACGCTTAGATCTTTTCTCGCCCTGAGAAAAGGGTAGGATTTCAAACACCGGGCCGAGCAATAACTAAGGTAGGTTTGATGCACAGCTTCTCAAGGTAATAGCTAGTATAAACATTATTCCAAAACATTTCTCATACCTGTGGGGTTTGAAGTGCCTACGATGCATGCCTTGAGCGATTGAAAAGTCGAACAACTCGAATGAAGATATGACTTCCCTCTTCATCAACCATACTTGGAGATTTTGATATATTTTCATAGATAAATATCTTAGCTCATAAGATCCTCAAATTATTCTCTTGAGTCTCTCATGTGGTATTTTCTTTCATGACTGAGGCCAATAGCCAGCCTCTCCCTACAATCTACAGGCTTATGTGGAGCTTGGGTAGGGGAAATGTAGGCTCACCTATGTTATGTATATTGTTGAGTCAAAAATTGGTCCTAGTGGAAGTCATGACACTTCATATTTCGATCATTGATAAATGGATAATCAAGGATGAGGAAGAAAATGGACATGACACAAGCACAATGGAATGTGATGAACAAACCATATCTTGTGTTTTTAGAAGAATACGACCTTGAGCGGTACTCCTTATTATGCATGGATCTTCCTTTTTAGACTTTGGAGCTCTATATTTTTTTCTTCTTTGCCCGTGACTTGGAAAGTTTTTTTTTACTCGAAGGTTCCATGCTTTCTTTCAAACATGGGGAAGATGCGTGGGAAATGACTAGAGTCTTTATTTTGAAAGGTCATATTTGTGGATAGGATATAGTCAAGGGTATATGAGAAAGCTAGCAGAATCTATTTCGGAACCAGCATAACCAAACATGAGAAGGCTAGCAATGAAGGATAAATGCAAAGGAAGAAATGATTGGTATCGAAATGTCATTATTCCATAAGGGCGCAACGTTCGACAAAACTCAACACAACTATATAGGTGGCATATGTGTAGGTTTGATCGTGTGAAACATTTGGCTCTGGTAGGAATTTTCAACCACTGATAAATTTTGAGCCTAAGAATAAGGAGGTGAATCTTTCCTTAATCTGCAATTGGTTCGCCTTGATCCTGAAGTAAATCATCTTGTGCTGTCCTTTGGGCCTTCTTGTACGTGTGCACGAGCTTCAAGTTCTTGGGCTTTCTAGGCTTGATTCCTTTGGGCTCATAGTTGTTTTTGGGCTTTGCTCCAAATTGGGTCGTTTTCCTGCAAAACATGACATGCTCCAAACCACAACACATATGTGGAAACGGAATTATTTCAAGTGCCAAGTGGCGGGTTAGTATAAGAATTAGTCCAAAATATCCACCTAAATGGCACTAAAATGTGTCGCTAAGGAGCGCCAATAAGCTTTGGCCAAACATCAAGAGCCTCTCCTCCCTTGCACAAGCACCAGCGGCCACTCCACAAACTCGGTTGGAGGGTCTCGCAAGACTACAAGCCCTGGATTTTCAACACTTGGTGCATGCAAGCACCGGTAAGCAAAGAGGTATGCAAACCTCACTAAACTCTAGGCTAAACACCTAAGAGATGCGTTAATAGGCCTAAACTAGCACTAAACACTTTTGCTAAATGCCTTGATCATCTAATTAGCACTTTGGTGGAATGAGCACTTAAGAATGTGTAGTACACTTGCCAATACCTTCTCCTAGCTCAAGCACTCTTTAAATGGCCAGGGAACCTCTTATTTATAGCCCCAACCAAAGAAACTAGCCGTTGCTATCCGTTGCCACTTTCCTACGTACCGTCGACTGATTCGATGGGTGCAGAAGAGGGACCGTCGAAATAGTCATCACCCCTTTCTCTTTGAATCTTTCAACTCCAACGGCTACTTTGCACCATTGACTGATTCGATGGTGAACCCATCGAAATAGTCATCGCCCACCAGAGATGAATGCATGATGGTCTTCAACCACCATCGACTGATTCGATGGATGGTCGACTGATTCGACTGGCGCTCTGTTGAACTAGTCGTCGCGTTCCAAAGACGTGCGCACCTTCGGCCTTCTGACACCATCTACTGATTCGATGGGTCGTCGACTGGTTTGACAGACAAAATGAGGAGATCAATCTATATTATGTATGGAGATAGCTTATATAAAATAAGATGCATGATATCAATGAAGGACAAAGATACCAATGGACGGTTATATCACTTGAAGATTAAGCCTTGCATATCTCTGGCGATTGTTCCAATGTGAGACTACACACATGATAAGCTTGTAAAATAGGTTAGTCTCAAAATCACAAACCATAATCACTACAAGGGAAAACGGCTACCGCAGCGGCGCGAAAACGTTGCGATAAGGGTATTTTCGTTGCAATAGTGAGGAAGTGCAACGCAGGCATGGCGTTGGTAGGCGTTGAGTTTGCGACAGTTGCAATAGCATATCGCAACACTTTTATTCAACGTTGCTATACATATGTGATTGTCGCAACTATATTTAGTGTAGCAATACGATGAAGTAACAACGATCATTGGCGTTGCACTAGTCACTGGCGTTGTTGCAATAGTTGGTATTGCAAAAATCGAGCCTCGTTACCAACGATGACTATTACAACACACCATTGTCATAGCAATACCAGATATTGCAACACTATATTTTAGTAGCAAAAACACCAACGGTGTTGCAATAGCCTTAGTGTCTATCGCAACGATGTTGGAGGTTGTTGCTATACGCTTGGATGGTATCGTAACGATGTTGGAGGTCGTTGCTATACGCTTGGAGGGTATCACAACGACATTGGAGGTAGTTGCTATATGCTTGGAGGGCATTGCAACAACATTAGAGGTCGTTGGAGGGTATCGCAACAATGTTGGAGGTCATCGCTATACGTTTGGAGAGTATCGCAACGATGTTGGAGGTCGTCGCTATAGGCTTGGAGGGTATCACGACGACATATAAATCGATATTGCAACCAAAAGGTTTCACAAACGAAAATGTTGCAAAATGTATATATATTGTATATTTCAATAATAAATTAATCCATCATTCTCTTGTAGCCCTTTCAAATATCCAGACCGATATTAACAACACAAACGTAACTACAATCTCCTTTACATAACACAAATCAACAAAATAAAATTTCCAAGTAGAATTGTTGCTTGAGCTTCTCTTCCAAAAGACGCCACTTCTATTTCCTTGGCCCCTCTAGCCTGCATAAGAAAAGGTATGCCATAAAGTCAGATGAGATAATAACATCTTGTATGATTTTTCTGCAAGCACATTTAATTTTGTACCTGCTGTTCAATAACTTTCAGTACCACATCAAATATAAAGTCTCAGCTTTCCATCTAACTACATAATATATGTACATCCAGTGTGCCATCACGCTAGCAATCCAATATTATCAGAAACAGCAAAAGCTAAGTTCACGCTAAAAGGTTAGGTCCTAACAAAGCTAGTAAATCAGCATGTCTGATTACAGAAATCTTTAGCTTGCCACTTGTACAAGATAGCGATTATCAGTATTAGCACTTATATTGATAGACAGGTCCAGGTCCCTACAAGGAGTAAATAAATCCATCGTGAATGGTTCCACATCTGGAAACCCAGCATTGCAACCTGAATTATTAAGGTCAGAAGTTAAATTAACAATCAAAATAACATTTGTTTTCCCAAACACGCAGAAGATTTGGGCGTCTTTGCATTAAAAGGAAATATATCAAAATGTTTGTTTTGTAATCTTCCTGAAAGACATCAACCAAGGTGTCGCGCTGGTCAAACTGAAGTGGCTTCAGACACAGAATGGCATACACCTCAAGAAGTAAATGATTGAAGCAGGGTTGGGTTGACTGAGATTGCTACCAACTTCTCCAGCTCCAGACATGCATCGTGCCTTTGCAACACTGTAACACTGCACAGGAGAAGAAAAGAAACACTGAGCAGAAAAAAAAAATCCAAAATTCAAAGCACGGGATATGATAATTTATTACTGCTATCGGGACCAGTAGTCCAGTACTCCAGTAGATACCAAACACTTGGACATTGTTCTGTAACTTAGGAAAAGGATACTGCTAGTTGGACATTGTTTTGTGACCAGATCATTCAGAGGTGTCTCCGAAATGCAGTTTGATTAAACACAACAGCCTGACTCTGGCAGGTCAATGCAAGAGTGAAAGTTATGTCTGTTAAAACCACCTAGGAGAAACTAGTTAAGTTGTTAATATATATGTATGCAGACACAAAAATGTGTAGGGGACAGACCTAGCAAGTTGTGATAAGATTATTAGCACAAGCTCATCACCAAAAATACCCTTAGGATCCACTTGAGCTTCTCATAACTCCCTCCTGGACTGCACACAAAGCAAGAACATTACGTCAGGTGGATGCAAATGCAAAGATACGATAGGTGGATGCAAATGCAAGTATATGACATCACTGTTCCTAACAAAACCCCTTCTTTAATCCCAGTTAGTTTATATGAAATCAGAAATTTTATAATAGCATGTTGGATAGGGATGTCAAGACTTTTAGCGCAAACATGAACAGAGCAAGAAATTAAGTTGTTTTCCATTACGGGAACACAGAATATATAGATAACTAGAAACCCAAAGTATTATCCTGCAATGCCACATTGAAAAAGAGATTGGGGAAATGGAACTGAAAATACCGCCTGCAATGCCACTGCTTCCTTCTGCCATCTGAACGTGACCCAGATGCATTTGAGATCACATTTCAGATCAACAGCATTTGAGATGCCGTCAACTCTGAATATTTCTATGTTTCCTACAACCCAACTAATCAAATATTATGTTGCATTCCACAGCAACTACCCCTCAGCGAAGCATTCAAATCCGATCAAGAGGTTAAACGGAGGGGTCGGAAGGGATCGGAGGGACCTTCAGGTTGCTAATGTTCCGATTCATGCGGATCTCCATACCCACACTGCAGCGAAACCGGGATGCACCTTTCGTGCACATCCTTGTGCCTGATGGAGAAGCATTGCCTCCATCCCATGACCCCTGACCTCAAGTGGTGGCCGCTGGGGATGAGGTCGGAGGTTGGGCAGCACGCTCGCAGAGGAGCGGCGTCGGCGGCGGCCTGGGGAAGGATTGAAGGCGGCTTTGTGGGAGGCCGTGAACGGGAGAAGGCCACTAGGGGTAGGGAAACGAGACGGGAGGAGGGGGCTGTGGCGGTTTAAGAGAAGGGAGGAGCCGCTGGTTCGAGGGAGGAGGAGGAGGAGACTCGCGGTTAGGGTTTTAGTTGGGTCATTTTTATACATTTAGGAATCGATCTCTATCGTTGGATAAGGGATAGACGGTCACAGAAAGTTGGGCCTTAACAGAAAACGACACAGTCTAGGTTTCTCAGCTACTTGGCCCATTTAATGTTTTTTCTTTATTATTTTACTTTACTATTTTGAAGTAACATATGAAAATAATTATCCTAGATATAGAAAGATATTTTTCATACTTAATAAAATACATAGAAAGTGTCATGTAATAGAGTAAAAAAAATAAACTTTATATTTTCTATATAGTTATAAACTGAATTTCAAATTTAATTGCATGTGCATCCCAAAAGATACAAGAAAAATTGCTCTTGTAAGGCTATTCATAAAATTTCAAATAATTCTAATAAAGTAAGTTCAAATAAATTAAACTATTATGGCCAATAGAATTCCCAAACTTTAACTACTTACAAAAATTTGAAACAATACAAAAATTAATGAAGTAATATTGTAACTATTCCAAATGCATACATATCTCACATAGTCTCTAGTCTCTACCACTCAAGGTCTAACTATTGGTTTTACATACTCTGGAATAGTATCAAATCTGTATGCACCTCAAAGTTTGAATATTATTAATTGAAGTTTTTTATCCTAAATTTGACTACTCATATTATTCAAATAGTTGTGTAAGCATAGTCAAATTTAACTATTTAAGTCATCTATGAAGAATTTTTATTAATAAAGCAAGCCATAAAAATATGATATATGATATAATTCTCAGCCCGTTTAGTTTTACCAAACCATTGTGAAGTAGAAAACATGTAAATGAATACATGAACATGTCAAACGCGTGCATACACGGTCACATACACTTCATAGATGTATTCTGTCACTATGAGAAATAACATGGACGGTTTTATGCATGTAACCCTTACCTTTCTTTTCTTCTCACAATTTTTGTTTCTTTTGATAGGGGCTAAAATGTTTTAGTAAAGGAAGACCATACATTGTTCACAAAAAGATACTTCTCTCATATCGTTTTTATAACTCAACTCAAACTTTAAGATTTGAATATCACATAATATTTTTTGAACTCATATGCCCCTCAAATTTGGACATGGCCTTCTATTTGCCTCAATGTTAGAAAACATAAAGATACAATAGCGGTTATTATTGAAAACATGTACTTTTCTGTTTTTTACTTGATCGAAGAAAATAAACTATATGAAAAATATATATAATAAATAGAAATTAGCATGCACACAAACTTGTAGCCGGTATTTCTCCCTCATAAGAACTCTAAATTTGATATTTGTTGTCAAAAAAACTCTAAATTTGATATTTTCTCTCTCTCTATATATATTTTGAAATCATTTCGTTCTATATCATATAATCATATTTATTAGAAGGCTGATGGTTTGGGCACCACATCACTGAGCGAGGTCGAATTAAAAAGCTAGTTAGTCAGCTACTGCGTGCTTGTCTGTCGTGGACAATGGCATGTGATGGGCTCAAAATCACGGCCAAGCCCACTATATAGAACATGTTCATGGTGCACCTTGCTGCTTTTTTTTCTTTATTATTTATTTTCTTTGCTGAGAATTATTTAATGTCGAGCAGGAATACCTTGTTCAAAAATTTATGTTGAGAAATACAATAAAAATAACTTAATTTTTAGGTGCCATGAAATTCTTGATAAAATGAAAGAAAATATTTGTAATCCTTATATACTCTTGTAAAAGAAAAGCCTATCCAACACATGCTTTAGTATCACCTTGCCCATTTAGGGAGCAGGGCTGCACCGATGACCAATATAAATTGTACCGAGGGGCCTGAGGAAAGGCTCAAGAAAATGCCTCCACCGAATTCGCTTCCGATCCTGCCTATTTTGTCTTACCTGCGCTCCTGATTTCACCCAACGCGCTGATTTCACCTAAATCGCGGTTGCGCGCGCATTGGTTTCTCTCCCATTCATCTTTGTGCGCGCTCCTACCGCCGTCCACATCCTCCAAAATGTTGCGTGACCCATCAGCCAGCCACCCCTCCACTCACTGCATCCCGCGCCGCCCCTACACCAGCCACTCCTCCACCCGCAAGATCCAGCCACCGCTCCACCAGCAGGCCTCCATCCGCAAGCTAGCGCCGCCTGGACGTGGAATCACGCATCGCCTGGTTCTGCAGGCGCGTTGAAGCCGTTCGCCGGCCGGAGCTGCAGGTGCGTGCCGCCCCGATCTGCAGGCCACAGTGGCACAGTGCCTTACTTGGATGTCAAGATTTTAATGTACTAGTGTCCTGTTTGGATCTTTCTCTACTAAGATACATGTTTGGACCAGTGAATTCGTGATATCATTTGACAAATGCCTGCGTCCAGTTCAGTCTATTACTTGAGTGTCATGAGTGTCTAATGTTGTTATGATTTGGGTGTCATGAGTGAACCTTTTTCATCCTATTTTTTCTTGGTGAAAAATAAAGTGTATCAGGATCAGTACTTTGCTTACTGTGAAAGTCTGTAATTGTCATTATTTTTAACTCGGCGTTCATCTAGTTTCTAATACATGTTGCAAGCAATGGTGCTGAATTCAATAGTTCTGTTTTAGGATTTAGAACCACCAAACGAATGTAGTTATTTTCTTCCTTCTGCATACATAATAAAATGGGTGCATTGAGATTTAGAAATGTAAGTTGCCACTATTGATTTTCCTTTGTAGCTTTACTTTTGCAACTCCAAATGCTAATCAGTTCAATATTTTCATAATTGTACAACCAGGAAAAATTGATGGCACAACATGAATTATGTGTGGCTTAGGATGCAATACCCACAGCTATACTTTAATTTTGGGCCCATACTATGATTGCTCCTTGTCCTTGAGCTTCTGTTATACTACTATTTTGGATGCAGAATCTATTTATTCTCACTTGTTATACTTACAGCCCTTTGTTATAGCATTTTTGAATGACAAAAGGAACCGTGATGGTGGTAAACACCTGGGATTACTTGTTTTCAGTCATGGATGAGAACTTCGATATTGCAACAAGGACATCATAAAAGGAGCTCAAGGACTGCAGTTAGATGTAATATACCCTGTATTCATTACCGCACGTGAATGCTTTCATAGCTTCCCATTATGAAAATAATATAACTATATGGTGCACTTTCTGCTATGAAATGGAAGGATTTCATTGCACTGTGATATACCCTGTATTCAGGACCTTAACCTGTTAGTGAGCCAGTGATATGGTAGTCTCTTTTTTTTTCATCAGGAAAAGCTTGTTCTTGTGATGGTTGGTTAAAATAAATTTCATATCTTTTTTGCTGTTAATTCAAAAGGAAATGGAATCAATATTCAGTACTTACTCCATGTAGGAAAATGAAGTTGTCTAGAATATTGGCACTGTCTTCAAAATATAATTTTAACACATACTATTTACTATAAATATTTATAAATATATTTAAAAAATATTTTATGAGACTATATTTCAATACAAATCTACTTATATCATTTTCGTATTTATACACTTAACACATAAATTTCATATCTTTTTTGCTGTTAAAATGTTTTTCTTTCCTACGCGGAGGGAGTGTAGCTGCCATAGCTGTTTGTGCATTAGTTGTGTGTGTATGTTTGTTTCGATATATATTAGTTGGGCGTGCTGGCAAGTGCATTAGACAGCATTAGAGGCGTTGCAGTAGTGCTGACATCTCGGTGCACGACCGCAATGTGGCCATGTGGGCTTGCTGCGGGGCGAAAACAAGCACGACCTAGGAAGCAGGGCAGAAACGACCTAGGCACAAGAGATGTTGATAGGACCACCTGTTTTTTTAAATTATTTTCAGGATAGCCAGCTATAGTTAGTTTTGGGCACCATTTTTTTTTCTAAAGTACTTGTTACAGGGAGGAAGCAGGCTGGCCAAAGAAAGGCCTGCCGTATGTGTGGGCCAAATGATTATACGAGCTGTGTATGTGTGGGTCAACTTACATATCTTACTTAATATGGGCTAGTTTAATACAAATTTTATTTTAACCCATAGTGGCACCCACAAAATCATCTAATCATTCTTTTATATTACAACTATGAGATATTTTTGCAATAGGACCTTTTGTTAGCAATGATTTTGGTATTCACTGCTATATCTAAGTCAGTTTAGGATAGTGTTGCAATATCTAATACTTGGAATGGCCCCATAGCTATGCCTTGTTGCAGCTATTCCGGTAGGGATGAAAATGGACGGAAAAACCCGTTTTCGTCCGTCTATTTTTCCACATTTATCCCGTATTTGTGACTATACGGAATGAACGGGAAACACCAGAAACAGGAAACAGGAGGAAGATTAACTTATTGTTGTTGTCTTTGTTGATTTTTTGACGGGATCCAAGATTAGTTCTCAAGAAATTAGCAAAGCTGAAAGCATGAGTGCAACCATGCCAGTCAAGTATCTACTACGGTCTAGGCATAATGCTAACCTAGATGTTTAGTGGCATTAGCATGTTTTTACGTGCACTGTATTATACTCATGCATTGAAGGGTGGCATCCCGATGTTAGACCCGGTTTCTGCCTGTTTCCGTTGTATTCCGTCCATATTTTTTCGTTTCCGTATGCCCATTTATCTTGATTCCCGTCCCACTCCCTGCTATCCTGCTCCCGCTTTCGTTTCCTGTAAAAATATACGAGAATGGAGATGGGTAAGGGAGTTTCCTGTCCGTTTCTATCCGTTTTCATCCCTATATTCCGGTTTAGTTGCTATACCTATGACAATGTTGCAACGATGTCGTTGTGCGTTGCTATATCAATGTCTCGTTGCAATGCTTCGCTTTTAGGTTGCAATAGCAAACACTCATTGGCAACACTCTCCTTTTGTGTTGCCTTATCCAAGAAACCTGTTGCAAGTCTTTAGTTTTGTGTTGCCATAGCATAGACTCTATCGCAACACTTGATACTAAGTATAACAATGCTACATTTCAGTTGCGATATTGTCCACTATTGCAACAATTGTACAAAAGAGTTGTAACAACGTCACTCTAATTACAACGCACACATTGACGTTGTGATATAGTTGAGTTATTTCAACACACACTATTGACATTGCAACGGTACACCATTTGGTTGCAATACGCCACCCTATAGCAACCAAAATCGGCTAGTGTTGCAATAAACCCTATGTGTTGCGACGTTTTATCTTGGTGTTGCACTGGAAACTGTAGCATTAGCCCGGCTCCCTTGTAGTGAATGTAGCTCCCCCTAAATGTCTGCATACAAGCAATTGAATTACTTGTGAGATACATGCACTGGTCAATAACAACATTGGGAAGTATCATATAGCTTGTAAATTTGGCACACATTAGATATATGAATAAACTCTAGGTGTCATTTTCCTACAACTAATAACCCATGAAAGTTGCTCATGGGTTAGAGAGAAACACAAGCAAACTTGCCATATGAAAAGAAAGCTAGGCAATGTAATGGAATTGAAATATGATCATGCAATCCTAGACATGAGAAGGAGCTAGATGCTAACTGAAATTGTATGAATTTAAATCTAGTTACCTATGTTATCTTTGGGAAGATTTGGGTATATGATGTACCATGATTTCCACCAAAACTTGATGAGCTTGGCTCTTGGCTTGAATTGCTTTTCTCTTGTGGCCAAGCCTCTAAATCCTCCCACGTCCCGCGGACTCTATGTCTCCTTTGCAACCCAAACCTTCTTGGAGCCCTTCATAGTAGCAATGATCTCCTTGGGTACCCAAATATATTGGTTCCACCTCTTTCTTTGCTTGTTAAGCAAGTGAGCCACCACCTTGTCATCTTTCTTTTTGAGTAGGTACGGTGTGCTCTTCACCTTGTCAACCTTCCAATAGGGTTTGGTGTTGGGAGTGATCTTCTTCTTCTCTTTCTTCTTCTTCTTGCACTCATAGGACTTATGGCCTTCTTCATGACATGAGTAGCAAGTCACGGTTGCACCCTACTCAAGCTTCTTCACCATCTTGAGACGGTTATCTTGAGAAGGTTGTCCCTTGCTCTCACATGCCACTTCCTTGTTCTTGAGCCTGGCCAAATCCTTCTTGAGCTTTCCTATTTCTTTCTTAAGCTCTTCATTTTCTTCCACAATGAGCTCATTAATTAGTTCTACAACCACATTCTCAATACAAGTCTCATTGCAAGATGGTGAGCAAGATTCATCCACTATAGGTTTTTCAATGATAGGTGAAGTGAATGCATTGTTGGATGATGCTTGTTCAAGGACCTTAATTTTCTTTGCTAGCTCATCATTGTGATTTACCACAATTTCAAACTTTTGAACCAATTCTTCATAATTGGATGATGAGCTAGCCAATTTTTCCTTAAGATCCTTGTTTTGGATTAGGAGCTTTTTAATTGCATCATCTTGAGAGCGAATGGTATTAACAAGCTCTTAAATGGAGAGAGAGAAGTCATCATCACTCACATTGCTATCATTGTCGCTATTACTAGCAACATTACCATTCATCATGAGGCATATGTGTGATGAGCTTGATTGGCTTTTCTTGATGAGGGCTTTCTTAGCATCTCATCCAAATCACTCCACTTGCCAATGCTAGTGAGTGCTTGCTTCTTCCCCTTCTCCTCTTTCTTCTTCCTTTTGAGCTTGCGGGCTTTCTTCAACTCCTTTGCAAGAATATGACATGAATCACGGAAGTGCCCCTTCTCACCACAATGATAGCAACCATATTTTTTTTTGCTTTCTTCTATCATTGGTGAAGACCACGTCTTGTATGGTGATGGGAACACCCTTGGAATTGAGCCTCTTCAACATCCTCTCCATCTTCTTGATGAGCTCTTTGGATTCATCATCAAGAGAGGTGTCGCTCTCATCATCTTCATCCTCTTCCTCTTCATCATCACTTTCCTCTTCTTCATTTGAGCTTGAGCTTGATACATGCATATGAGCTTGTTGACGCAAAAATCAGAAAAGACCTTCGCGTACTAGCACACGAAATTGGTTGTGATTGTGGATGCAGGGCGTGCCAGTCAATTTGACCTGTTAATTGATAAGAGATGAAACCGTAAAATACTAGAGCGTATCGGCTAGAATTCCGATTGGCTCTACATGCAGAATCGGCAGAAGATGTCTGATCTGATAAATAATGAATCGGCTTGGACAACCGATTCAGAGCAAAGCTATGTGAGATCACTAAAATGCAACCTAACAAGCTATGCAAAGCAACACTTGGAATAGATCTAATCGGCTGTGATAACAGATGTAGAGTAATAACACAGGTAATAGCTGATCGAAGTGTATACCAAGCTGGATAAAGGTTGAATAAAATCTAAACGAAGCAACAGCGATACGCCAGTTACTAAAGCTTAGCTATTTATCCGATAACTGTTGAATAAATCTAAACGAAGCAACAGTGATACGTCGGTGGCTAAAGCTTACAAAATACTCGATAAAAGACGGAACCTACAGACAAGCCCTGAGATTTGATCACCCTTGATGTGCCCGAAGAACTCGTGAAAAGAAAATAGCGAAGTCGCCGACTTGAAAGGTAGATGCAATAAAAGTAAAGGTAACGAAGAAGTAGAGTTTGTTTATTTGATCGTGGATCAAAAACCTTACAATAACCGTGCACCCTTTATATTTATAGGGCTACTGGACTAGGACCTTCACACATAAAGATCGATCTCTTGGCTAAACCAATTACAACTCGACTACTTTAGTTAATATCTAAACGAAAGGAATACTAAAATACATGGACTCTAACTTTATGTAGTATCCTAAAAATGCCCTTATTAAAAATTAGTAAATAAATAGCTTTTTATATTCAAGTGCTCATAATTAATGTGGGCAAATAAAACTTTTAAAGAAAATAAAAGCAAATATAGGGAATAGAGACATTATTGTTGCATTCATGCTGGTGCATTTCTTTTTAATTGTTGAATTCAAATTTTGATTTGAATTCAAATGAGTGTTTTAAGTTTGAAAAAGGAAGGAACAGAGAAAAAACAAAAACCCTTTTCTCTCTCTCCCTCCTCTCTTCCGGCTCGGCCCATTCCTCCTCCCCGTTTCCCCTTTGCGCGCGGCCTAGCAACCGGCCCACTCCAGCCCAGCGCAGCCAGCCGCTCTCCCACTCCTCCAGCGACCAACAGGCGGGGCCCACCCATCAGTGCCGTCTCCCACCTCGCGCTGCTGACAGACCGAGCCCGACCCGAGGTCGAGCTCGAGTCTGATCCGCGCACGACGCCATGCCGCCTCCTGCTCTCTTGGCCTGCATGCCAAGGCGCACCCACCCGGCCTATAAAGCCGCCGCCACAGCCCTCGAACCCTTCCCTCGCCCAAACCCTAGCTCCGCTGCAAGCTCTTAGCCGCCGCTGCCAACCCGCGTCTCCGCTGCTCCATTGTCGACGAGAACCAGCTGCGGAGCTTCGAGGTAAGAAGAAGAACACGCCGAGCCGATAACTCCTCTCTCTCTCTCTCTCTCTCGCTCTACAGCGCTTGCGCGACCTCGTCGGAGTGACCCAGCCGCCGCCGCTCGTCGCCAGGCTCCGCCGTGGTGCAATCCTCAACCGCAACCCCCAAAAAGAACTCCCCGTTGTCTCTTCCCTCTCCCAAGCCAACTGCGGCAAGAATTGGAGCCCCGTAGCGCCGGGATTGCTCCACGTCAGCGAGATTCCGCCGTGGCCGTGGGCGGCGCCGCCGCACTCCGGCGACCTAAAATCCCCAACCAACCAGAGCCATCCGATCCCGATCCAACGACTGTGATTAGATCTAGACCCAGTCAGCTTAGGTCAATACCGGTCAGCCTGTCATTTTTAGAAAAGAACCCCTCTGTTTTTCGGAAATCGACCCTCAGTCCAAGCTAGTTCAAAAATAATTACGGTTTAATCCTTTTTCTTTCGGTTTAGCCCCTAGGCTTTTGAAAAATAGGAGCTGCTGTCCTAGACGCCGGTTTTACCTGTAGGCACTCGGGTTTTTATACGAAATTATGTTTTAGGTCCATGGTTTCTTTCAAAAACACCCCTGGAAGCCTAAAACTCTCACCAGCAAGCCCCTAAACTCGTTTTAAGCGTAGTTTCTTCGTTTTAACTCTGATTTGAGTGATTTTCACGCTCATGTGTTCGTAGTAATGCGTAAGTAATTCTAAAGCCTTATTTTCATCATTTTTATGTTTGGTGTACTGTTTTAATTAAATATCTTTTTGCATGTATGTGTGGATGCTTGTGTGGTGATCGATGTGAGTAGTTGACGAGCCGTTCGAGTTCGCCGAGGATCCCGTTCCCGAGGAGCAGGTGCAGCAACAGTTCGTTAAGGAAGGCAAGTATAACACTGACAATCCTTGTTACCTATACACCATTTAATCATATGTTCAGATGCATGTGTCTAATATTGCTATACATTAAGGTTGTTCCTAGTCTTTATCTTATTACTTGTTTACCCGGGTTATAAGCATTATGATTTGTACTTGCTACGCGCTGCGAACAATATTTATTTAATTGTTAATATTGAGATAATGGTTCACTTCAATGATGGTTAAAAGATGCTTTTTAGCAACATGGTTTGGGGAGCTAGAACATGTGCTTCGTGCTTTGTTCTAGTGTCTCTATAAGGTTTGTTCTAGGAAATTAGAGCATGTGCTTCGTGCTTTGTTCTAATGTTTCTCCGTAAGGTCCGGTTCTTAAAGCGGCAACCTAGGAACTTGTTCGCCGCCGTTGGAACTATAATGACTCTGGTCTTGGATAATTAGCTTGTACGTCTCTAGCTCGCCAGTGGTTACCAAAACGCGTATGTGGGGAACATTCGTGAGAGTATTGTTTGATCCATCAAGGACGGATTTTTCCGTTGGCTATGTCTCGTTAGGAAAAGTCCCGTGATGTAAGCACCTGATGTACGGCAGCTTCACACGTTGCGATGATTGCGCTCTCGCTCTGGACGCCATTGACCCCCCTCATGTTGCGCCCTGAGCGTACGTCAATCTCGATGCCTTGGGTTATGATGCCTATGTTGAACCAAAACGACTACTTTGCTTGTTAGGGTGTTTTGTAAGAGTCCTCGTAGCATAAATACTTTTGGATTTATGTGACCAGCGGGTAAAGGGTGAAACCTCTGCAGAGTATTGATCTATCATGATAGCCGTGCTCACGGTTACGAGCGGCCTGGATCCTTTTTTATTAGAAGATGATGTTAGAGGTTGATGTTGGAATATTCTATGATTACTTATATCTTATTAATGGGTTAATAATTGGGTTCTACTCATTTGTAGTAATTTGGATGATAATAAAATAAAACAACTAAAAGTGCTAATGCAGTTTAACCGTGTCAAGCCTTTTGTTCTTGCATAACCCGTGTTATACTTGTTAAATAAGATGGTTTACTTACACTTGCAACGATTCAACAAAATCCCGGATGGGTAACAGATGGAGCATTGAATGATCAGTCGCTTGCCGAGTTTCCGGAGGATCTGCTGTACTTCTAGCTGTGTTCAACCAGTCGGTGTCTCTATAGACTTGAGGCTCTACTTAGTTGAGAAACGTTTAATAATATTATGACTTCTGTTGTGTTATTTGTTTAAAACTATGTCTTGGGTTAAAGTCTGATGTAAACTATTTTATTCGAGTATTGTGTTCTCTGTGATCCTTATTTTTAACCCATATATGTTCTGTGGACATCCTGGGCACATATATAGAAGCATTCGGGTTTCTTGGAAACCTGGGTGTTACAGTTTCCCTCTCTATAAGAGTCCTTGCTAACGAAACTCTCTATCGACGCATGTACCCAACGTAATCAACTTGGACTCTCTCATGCGGCGGCCTCAATTTCTTTATTCTTAATAAACCGGCAATGTACATGATGTCCCTGACCTTCTCGTATATCTTTATTCCATAAACTCCTTGGCTTCCACGTCTTCCATCAATAATAATAATATAATCCGGCCACGATACTAAACAATGACTTCACTTGGTCTCATGGCTGCATGCAAGTCTTACTAGCTTTCTTGTTTTCTACTAGAAAAAGGTCGCGGCGTTGCCGCGTGTTCCAGTAGATATACCTTAGTATTTTTCAAAAATGGATTGTCAAAGCACGTTGGAATTAAAAGTTCGCTCATGGAAATGTTTTATAGATTATGAAATGTTGTGTACATTTTCTTTTTCAAGTACATCTATTGAAATGTGAAAATTCACGCAAAAGAATCAGAAATGAGCTTTGAATTCTAAAATTTTCTATGTATAACTGTTATAAGACGCTGCATTGCCGTGCCATTTTGATCTAGCCAGTGGTTATTTATGTGAGGTCTACGAACGTGGTCATTATACATTTGATTATATTTATATTACTATAAATATAAACTTGCTTCATAGAACAAAACTTATAGTCAGAGGTGCCAAGTTGTCTTATATTAAATATAATGCTATATAAGATACGTTTGGTCATCATACTGGTGCCGTGCTGGTTCTTTATCCCTCTTGAAGGACTTTCCATGGACCATGGCTACAGGAGAGAGCATGGCCTAACGAATGGCATTTTGCAGGAACATTGCAGTATTCAAGAGCATAGAGAACATGTGAATTATTTGGTTGTTTTAGATTCAGAAATAGTTGAACATTGTGTAAATTTACATGGCATCTATTGTAGTAAAATATTTTGCTACAATATAACTGAGATATAATTTGTACGAAGGATTGAATGTCTAGCCAAGGACCGATGGAAAATTGGAATCCCAAGAAAGTGAGTGAAAAAAATGTGAGGTGGATGCCTTTAGCTATTTCATCTAGCAACCTATATGCATGAACATTCATCAGACATGGCGTTGCAGTTATATGATGTCTTAGAGCCAACAGAGTTCTTTTTCTGTTTGATGACGATTTCTATTTTGGCAATTACTCATCGTTGTCAAGTAGTTTACTTGCATGATGGGACTAATATAGTCATATACCTCTCCGCTTTTTAGACATCATTGACGAGTTGCTGAATAGGAAACAAAAATAGATTCTACATATCTCGGCACAGAAAGGTTGCTGACGCGAGTGATGGCCAAAGAAAACACATGCCGACGGGCTTATGCGCCATATCGTGAACCAATAAATTTCTATAGCGCTGAGTATATTTTTTGAAGCCTTTTCATATGTAGTTTGATTATAGCGTACAGTGTTTCCTTCCCTCATTCTAAAGACCAAAGAACTGGTACTATCAGCACAGACAATTGGTGCAAAAAAGAGTGCTGATATAACCAGCAATATTAGAGGCATTGAATAGCATCAATCAAGACTTCAAGAGTGAACCAGCTAGTGCTACATGGCACCAGAGTAATTAAACGGGGAGACATAATGTGAAACCTTTTGCTGTGGAGGCAGCAGAACAGCCAAGCACACCATGCTTACTAGCCTCAATCAGAAAAGCAAGCAAAATGGCCGTAACTTAAGTAGCTTAACTAAAACCCGGGAATCCCAGAGTCACGTTCAGCTGAAGCACGGTTGTTAGGCAGCCTCTATATTTTTGCGAGAGAACTCGTTAACCTAGGCAAAATGAAAAAAAAATTGTCAATACTGGTTTCAGTTCAAACAGATCAGATAACTAATCCCAACAAATACTAAGAAACATAACGTGATAAGTCAGTACACATAACATCTTCTAATAAATAAGATGATACAGGGTCTCCCAAAAAAAGAAAGAGGGGAGGGCTGATCATACAGATCAAGTTCCTCCAATACGTGGACAAATGGCAGGATTCAACTGATTATGGTTTTCTGCATTGTGACAATGTCATTGTTAACATATATACTCTTGAAATTGAAAATCTACAATATGTAGGGATGCCACAGTGATAAAAAGGATGACGAAAAGGAGACGCCAGATAAACAATGTATACAGAAAGCAGAGTTACTGCCATGTAGACTCATCACGAGACATGCTAGAATATTTTAGGCCCATAATGTAACAAGCATTTGGAACTGATTTGCTTTTCTAGTAACACAACTGCGGGGTTCAAACATGTCAATCTTTTAAATAAACAAAAAGCTAAAACTAAAAAAACTCAAAAATATTGTAAACAGGTTAGATATTCTGACCTTCTCATCAATCCACATCAGAGAGCACAGTTGATTATTCAGTATCCGCACAAAACTTCAAATAGTGTCTAACTATCAGCAGCCTCAATCACTCTAAATTAGACAAGGGAGTATGAGATTGATCGAGACTGAATAGCTCGAGATCGAATTGCATGTCCATTAGTACATCCTAACTAACCTGAGTAGCATTCATAGTCTGAATGATGGATTTTACTTGTTCTGTCATACGTTGCAGCTCATGGTCCACAACTTATGCTTGCTCATACGTTAGTATTGCAAAGAAGTATCGTTGGAGACGCATAATGCCATTAGTCACAGATTTGATGGAGGCGGTGATGAGGAGGGCAGTGTCATAGGCGAAGGGAAATGGGGCAGGCAGAGCACAACTTCTTCTTGAGCTCCGGTGTTGATGGCTGAGCAAGAAAGAGCGACGGCACCGTGCGGGGTCTGGACCTTCGAATCGGGAGCAAGATGAGGATGTGCAAGGGATATGTGGAGGCATGAGACAGGATGCAGAGTCCGCGGGTGACGGCAACTGCGGCGGCTGTAGCATCACGAAATCAGACTATCAGAGTGTGTATCTGCATCACGAACTCAGGGTGTGCGCTAGAGGGCAGTGACAGTGAGGCGGGAGAGCAGAGCGGAGCAGCCAACGATAGGAGGCGAGGTGTGCATACCGGGGAGAGCGGTGGCCGGCGGCACGGGGAAGACAACCGCGTTGGATCTGGCGGCCATGGCGTGGGTTAGGGCAGGTGCAGCGCCGGAACCGCCGCCGAAGGAGCGGATTAGGGCCGACTCGAGCGCCAGCGGCGCCATCTGGACCGCGGGTTGATTCTGGTAAAGTACAAGGGCCTTTTTGAAAATTACCAGGTACTTGAAAGATCCGAACCGTTTATGCCACGATCTTACGCTCGAGAAAATTCAGATGACGTGGCCATATCGGCTGCCCGCGGTTTGGGTCCAGGATTCGTGTTTAGAGATGCTTGCGTGTGTACGCTAATCACACCATTATCCGGCCAGATTACACCAAAGCACCATAGCCTTGCCTTGCACGTGCACAGGTTTTATGTCCTTTTCACTGTATTTAATCGGCCAGATATTTCTCTTTCTATTTCCTGTACTACTCCTTGCCGATTAGTACTGCTGCGGATTCCGATTCCAAGTCTGCTGTGTGCCATTGCTTTCTCTGCCGATTGCTGCTGCATCATGCCGATCACTTCTCCAGCTACCGATTTTGTCACAACTAGTCATCAGAAACTTGCCGATCCTCGATTATACACCAGCTGTCGATTACTCGATATCCTTTTAATTTTGGATTTGGTCAAAAATTCGGTGTCAACACAGACTCCTTTAGTTTCGGAGTATGAAGGATTCATGCTTTGAAACTTTGTAAATCCAAGACTTTAATGGCACTGCTCATTCTTCAAACTTCTTTGTCACAATATTTTAGCCACTATGAAAAATCAAGACAGCCTTATTCTTCCTGCTGAATAACTTGGTTTTTTTAAAGGTTTTTAAATTAAAACACAACTTTGCTTCTCTAAAGATTCTCTCAGATCGCTCAATTATGTATTATTCCTCACGAAAGCACAAGACCGTCTCTCTTCTCCCTACTTCCAATAAGGCTTTTTGTGGAGCTCAGGGTAGGAGATGATAAAGAAAGTATACTTGCATTGTATATTTTGCTAAGTCAAAAACCGGATCCAATGGAGAAAATAGATCATACAATGAGATAAAAAATGTGCACATGTGTGGAATTCTTTTTGGATGGAACTCCAAATTCTTTTGCATGACTCTTCTCTTTTATTTTTGTTTTAGGATATGGGCTATCTATTTCTCCTTTTTTTCTTTTTTCTTTTTATGCCCACTTTAAGCATAGACATTTTTTATCTTCCTTTTGCATAGCCCATATCCTTTTGCATAATGAATATATAGAGTCATGTCAAAAGGATGAAGTATTTTTATATGGATGGAAGGCATGTTTTGCGTAGCATGAATATATATGGAGTGCACGTGATCTTAATCTTAAGAGTATGAAACGAATCTCACAAGGGTCGCAAACAATTTGACAAAGCTCAATACAAAACAAGTAGCATATGTGTAAGGTTTTCAAAAATATGTGAACATATGGCTCTCGTAGGAATTAATGTCATTGAGGAGCAAAGCTAATTTTATTTTTGTAAGATAAAATTCCCAAGTATTTTTGCAGAAAGAAGTAAGGTTTCTTTAATCTTACCAACATTGGCAATAGTATTCAGCTATGTCGGCAATATCACGGTCTTCTCACCATCAATCTTTGCTCTTCGCTCTTAGCCATCGGCTGTCCTTGGACACGTGTCTTCTCGAATAATAACCCCATCGATTTTGATTATGAATAATTATAATGACCGTTCGGCTGAGTGACATGTGCTAATTCAGCAGGTAATCTTATTGGCCAAAGCAAGCAACTAGCTATAACGACTTCTATCTTGTAGCTGTGTCAATGAATCATTTTCGCAGTCAATATAATAAGAGTGCTTTCTTCACGCTACCTTGTCTTCATGACAACCATCATCTTAACGACCAGTCATCGTCGTAATCACTATGATAATCCAGCCGATTTAAGGTGTCGAGCCAAGGGAATCACACCGTAAAGCGTCGGCTTTCAGCTTATACATACCCTGTTGATTGTATATCTACCAGCTGGCCTTCCATAATCCCAAAGGATAAGTCTCTCTTTGTATATCTATTGGTCGGGCCTGCCGATCCTCGTCTTTTCATCGGCCAATTGAACTTCAGGACCCTTGGCGAGTAATCTCTAGTTTCTTCTTCATTATTCACCAGGTTAATTATTTTTTGAGATACCGGCTGTAACCTCATTGTACATGAACTCTTTAATTCCCTACTGTTCAAAGTGACATTAATCCGCCTCTGGTGCTTCAACGATGATATAAATTAACATCTGGACGACCGAGCACAAATGAAACCCCTAATCGGCAATATACAAGCATAACCTCCTGTTGTCGATATTCTCCAAGCCAATATTCTTCTGAATATCTTTATGTATATTGAGTATATCTCTTTCATCAGTTTCTTTGTTCCCCTCGTAGCCCCATTAATCGATAATCACTCTGTGCTATCTTCTTTTGCCTCCACTGGTCTTATCGGTAGTAATGTGCCCAATGAGTTCACCGTTACCTTCCTTATGCCCATACACTAACACTCTAGATCTGTCGATGCTAGTGATGCACAATCAGCTGCCGATGCGCTTTGGTGGTTACTGTCGGTATCCATCTTACTGTCGGGAGATTCTGCGCACATCCTTGATCCTAGGCGTTAATTGATATCAGCCTTGTATACGCCGACAAGGATGTTGGGAAGACGCCCCTTGAAGTTGAGAAACACACCTTTATCTTCGCAGGGAAAACCGACGAGATTACCGAGCACGAAGACAGGAGATCCGAAGAAGCCAATACGAAGAGGATAAATGGGCGACATTGAGCCTCAGGCCACGAAGTAGATGGCGAAACGGGCAAGGTCGACTCGCACGAGGTCAAAGCTCGAAGAAGAGGAGGACGAATCCATTTCCTACTATGAAGCTAGACTGGAGCTTGGCGGGAAGCAACGGTCGTCTGGAATCAAACTAGTTTATAGAATTTTGGCGGGAAGAAACGGTCATGTAAATGTACGAGGTAGCCCCCTATAAATAGTGGGTCAACAGTAATTGTACGGGGCATGTAATAAAAGAATAGCTAAACTCATCACACTGTTTGTGATACGAAATTCCGTGTTACAACAGTTGGCGCCGACCGCGTGTTGGAATCGAAATCAAAACTCACGATACCACCAAAGAAAAAGCAACGGGCCGACGACCCGCAGACCTCAAAATCTCACGAAAACGAAAAAGAGAACGATGAACCCCAAGTTTCAGTCGAGCTAGCATCTCCGATGCCCCTCAAAATCAAGAAGAAGCTAGCCTCGAGCAACTGTTACAGGAAATCGAGAGACTCAAACAAGAAAAAGAAAATCTGCTAAAGGAAGCGGAGATCCAAAGAAAAGAAACTGAGAAACAGAGAAAAATTGCAGAGGCTAAGAATGAGCTCCTGAGACTCCAAAAAGAGCTCAACGCGAGTAAAGAAAACATTCAAGAGCCCGAAAAAGAGTTTCCCCTCGAAACAACAAATCACAACGCGAGTTTCAGAAGCTACGATGCAAATTCGCCATTATCCCCGGGCCTTCAGAATGCGATAAGGCGTAGTTGGCCGATCTTCCGTCAGGTAAGGTTAACTTTCGTTTGGGCGGAGTGAAACACACCGATCCGGCTTCAAGTCAGCAACTCGAACCCTGCAATCTTAGCACCACGACTCCTCTGGTTATCAACCGTGTCACAACCCGGTTGACCTCGCCAAGAAGGCTAATCCCTGCAAGCGAAACGAAGAACACACGCAAGAACTTGAAAGAACGCAGCTCTCAATATTGGTGACAATCTGCGGATGAATGATTAAGCACACAAGTTGGGGTTCTACAAACCGAAGACGGCGACTGTTCAAAGACAGATTAATCTAAAGCAAAACCCAAACCCTAAGGAAGGCGACGGCTACTGAATTATAGAGGTTAGGGTCGTGGATGACCCCTGGACACGCTCCCTAATGGGCTCGACGACGATACAAGGCCCAAAGGCCAAAAGACGGTGACGCAGCACAGGGACAGATTCTGGACGCCATCTTGTTTGGATGATTCCCGACGACTCCAGATGAATTTGGACCTCAAACCAAAGCCATTGGAAGCTCTATAAAAGTTTCTTTCCAACCATATGTGGATCGTCGAATTTGGACTCCGTATGTGGCCTGGGCGTCCGTTTTACCGAAGGCAGCTCCTGGACTCCGAGATGGACTCGAACTCTAGTTGTAATGGGCCTCCACGTAGCTTGGCCGACCCTCGCTGGTCCTCCACGCCTCCAAGCCATCCTCCATGTGTTTGTTGATCTTTTTCTTGGTTCATAATCACATTATAAACAATAGGTAGTAACTCATTCTCAAAACCATTAACAGGAACATTTAGGAGCGAGCTCACCTCTAAATTTAATTGTCGCGCTCGAGCTCTTGTAATTGGACCTTCAATGGTTTGGATGTCCAGCGGTGAAGCCTCGTGTATATCCGTAGAAGTGATGTCCTCATCAGAATGCACCCTGGCCAATCTCGTACAAACCCATCACACTGCCCAAATACAACGGCACTTGCGATCCAAGGCAGTTCTTGGTGAGCTACGAAGTCGCCGTGGCTTCAGCAGGAGGAAACGAGCTAGTTCTCGCAAAGTCATTCATCATAGCTTGTGAAGGACCAGCCCTCACATGGTTCACGAGACTAAGCCCAGGATCAATATTCAGCTGGGAACAGCTCAAGGCAAAAGTACTTTAGAATTTCCAGGGGTTCAACAAGCAACTATTAACCTCGTGAGATCTATTTGCATGTAAGCAAGAGGAAAAAGAGCCATTGGCCCAATACTTCAAACGCTTCATCCAATTGAAGGCTCAAACAGATGACATTCCAGACTTGATAGCAATTGATGCATGCATCCACGGATTGGGACCAGGGCTATGCACGTCTGAATTCGTCAAAAATAAACCAAGAAACCTCCACAAACTATTTCACGAAATGGAGAAGTTCTGCAGATCAGATGATGACCATAGAAGAAGAGTCAGCGAGAGAGCTATGCTCAGGAAAGCAAATGGAAATTACAAGCAACCCACGTATGAAAAGCAAAACTACAACCGACCAGCTCAAGTCTTTAACATAGAAAACGAGAGCGGGCAACACAGTAATGATTCGAACGCAACGAAGCAGGAATTCAACTCCTCAACCATACGAGGAAGGGGCGGACGACGCAGAGGCCGCGGAAGGGGGCGAGGCCAACAGGAAAATCAGCCTCCATCTTGGTTCTGCCAATTTCATGGTGAAAACCTAGACCACAACACAGGAAGATGTCCCATAGCCATCAGAGTAAAGCAGGAAATGAATCAAAGCAACAATCAAGGCCGCACAGTTCAAACAAACTCCTGGCAGTGCACGCCCCCCAAAATACACCAAATCCGCAACAACAACTTCCGACGAATTTGGAATCCTACTCAACATACCACCAGCCTCGACTAGCATGGCACCAAGCTCAGTCAGAGTCAAACCAACAAGCACACAGTTCAGTCCAATCTACCGCTGCAAGAAAAGACGAAACCATGATGCAATCCGCCCCGACACCAAGTTCAGCACCTTCCAAGGGCCCTATCCCCTCTCGTGGAATGATTCTGCCCATAGCAGGAGCATCTTCAGTTGACTTCGAAAGCAAAAGGCAAAGAAAAGAGTACTTCAGAAGAGTACACGCAATATTACCCGAGGGCCCAGTAATAAGAACCCACTGGTCTCATATTCCAATAACTTTCACCGAGAAAGACCTCAAACTACAATGTTACCCCCACACTGATGCCATGGTCATCGAAACAAACGTAGCAGGCTGGGAGCTGACCAAAATATTGATAGATGATGGTAGTTCAGCCGACATTATCTTCGCAACTGCCTTCGATCAAATGAACATCAGCAGAAGTTTGCTACAACCATCAGAAACACTGGGAGACATGAGCAATCCTAGAACGGAGCGAGTCACCTTTCACATAGTCGATATGTATTACCCTTACAATGCAATCTTCGGAAGGGGTTTCCTTAACACATTCGAAGCCATTGTCCGACAGGCATATCTCTGCATGAAACTTCCAGCATCAAATGGAGTAATTACAGTATTCGGAAACCAGCAAGTCGCACGAGACATCGAACAAGAAATCACTCCGGGCGAAAAAAACGTCAACCTCCTGCAGACAAAAACGAAACAACCAAGCAACAAGGTTCAAGCAGAACCATTCAAAAAGAGTCCACCACAACTCAAAGCAGAAAAAGGAAAAGAAACTATTCAAGCACAAGACACAAAGCGAGTTTCACTCGAACCAGGAGTCGAGGGCAGAGAAGTCACGATCGCGGCAGATCTCTCCCCTGAAGAAGAGGAAAATCTTGTACCATTCCTAAGAAAAAACAAAGATGTCTTCGCATGGACAGCCGCAGATCTAAAGGGTGTAAGCAGAACTCTAATCGAGCACAGCTTCAACATAACCCCAGAAACGAAGCCAAGGAAGCAAAGACTGAGGAAAATGTCGGACGAAAAAGTAGAAGGAATAAAATCTGAAGTCGAAAGGCTACTGAAAGCAAAGGTCACCAGAGAAGTACAATACCCAGAATGGTTGGCAAACACTGTCCCAGTGAAAAAGAAAAACTGAAAGTAGAGGATGTGCATCGATTTCACCACCCTAAACAAGCATTGCCCAAAAGATGATTTCCCCTTACCCAGAATTGACAGCGTCGTCGACGACGCAGCCAACAGCGAGATTCTACCACTACTAGAGTGCTTTTCGGGCTACCACCAAATTTGGATGAAGCAAGAGGACGAGGAGAAAACAAGCTTTATAACCCCTTTCGGAACTTTTTGTTTTGTCAGAATGCCAGAGGGGCTAAGAAATGCAGGATCCACCTTCTCAAGGATGACCAAAAAAGTTTTCAAATCGCAAATCGACAGAAACATGTTAGCCTACGTAGACAACCTCGTTGTAAAGAGCATCAAAAGATCAGACCACATCAAAGACCTCAAAGAGACTTTCAACAACCTAAGGCTGTCAAACCTCAGCTTAAACCTAGAAAAATGCGTCTTTGGAGTAACCAAAGGAGAAGTCCTAGGATGCCTAGTAACCTCGAAGGGAATCGAGGCCAATCCAGACAAGGTGCAAGCCCTAGCATCCACGGAAGAACCAAAGACAGTCAAGGAAGTGCAACAACTGACAGGCAGGATCGCAGCTCTAAACAGATTCGTACCAAGAGCAGCCGAGCGAAGTCTGCCCTTCTTCAAAACCCTTCGACATGCACAAAAATTCAATTGGGACGGAGAACAATCGAAACCATTCAAAGAGTTAAAGGAATATCTCGAAGCAATGATCAAACTATCACCACCAGCTCAAGGAAAAGACCTGCTTCTTTACCTCACAGCCTCCGAATCAGCAGTAAGCGCCGCAATTGTGTAGGAAATCAAAATTGAAGGCACTTTGAAGCAGCTGCCAGCTTACTTCGTCTCCGAAGCTTTATCCGGAGCCAAAAAGTCATACTCCGAGCTCGAAAAAATCGCATACGCGTTAGTCATGGCGTTAAGAAAGCTCAGACATTACTTCGAAGCCTACAAAGTAATAGCGGTCACCGACAAACCACTAGCCGAGGTATTCACAAATAAAGAAGCTTCAAACAGGATCAGCAAATGGTCCGCAGAGCTTTCTGGATTCAATATTGAAATCAAGCGATGAAATGCAATCAAGTCTCAAGTATTAGCTGACTTCGTAGCAGACTGGACTTCTCCAGAGCACGAAATTCTAAACGAAGACAAGAAACAATGGACAGTCTACTGTGATGGAGCATATTGCAACAAAGGAGCAGCAATCTCCGCAATCCTAGTTTCACCAAGTGGAATCAAAACAAGATTTGATAGAGTTCAACGACCAACAAATTCAAATCACAAACAACGTGGCAGAATACGAAGCACTCCTGCTTGGGTTACGAAAAATGAAATCATTAGGGAAACAAAACTTCATTGTGAAAACGGACTCGAAAATAGCAGGGGATCACATCGAAAAGGATAGTGAAGCCAGAAAGCCAGAGCTAATCAGTTATCTCAAAGAGGTCAGGGAAATGGAAAAGTACTTCAAGGGATTCACTGTGGAGCACATCCACAGAAACGATAACAACGAGGCTGATGACCTAAACAAGAAAGCAGCAAAGAATGAGGAACTCCCCAAAGACGTAATCTACGAAGTCATAACTATTCCTTCAATCAAAAAACAATATCTCACCCACATCTGCTGGGAAGACTGGAGAGCACCAATTATGTCATATCTACAAGACAATTTCACCCCCTGCTCAGCAAGCGAAGCCAAAAGAATACCTGCAAGAGCAAAAGGGTATCAGATAATTCAAAGCGAGTTATACAAGAAAGGGATATCAGCCCCATGGCTAAAATGCATCGCAAAAGAACAGGGAACGGAAATAATAAAAAGCATCCATGAAGGGATATGCGGAGCACATATCGGCCCAAGAGCCCTCGCAGCAAAAGCAGTTAGGCAAGGAATATTCTGGCTGACAATGATAAAGGACGCAAACGAAGTAGCAAAGAAATGCGAGTCATGTCAAAAGAATGCAAGCCACCAGAGGATCCCATCTTCATTACTACAGCTCATAACACCATCTTGGACACTACAAAGATGGGGAATAGACCTAGTAGGGCCTCTCCCAACAGCTCAAGGAAATTACAGATTCACAGTAGTTGCGGTGGAATATTCCACAAAATGGATCGAAGCAAAAGCTTTGGCATCGATAACCTCGCATACAGTCCAAAAATTCTTTTGGCACAACATCATCTGCAGATTCGGGGTACCAAAAGAGATAACAGTTGACAACGGAAAGCAATTCGACAATGAATCATTTAGAGATTTTTGCATGACAATGGGCACTAAAGTAAAGTATGCATCCGTATATCACCCACAGTCAAATGGCGCAGTAGAAAGAGCCAATGGCATCATCTTTTCGGCCATAAGGAAGATGCTCTTCGATCACAAAAAGGGATAATGGATCGACGAACTACCAATCGCAGTATGGTCACACAACACTACAGAGTCCAGAGCTACAAAGTTCACTCCACTCAGATTGCTATAAGGAACCGAGGTTGTAGTACCTGAAGAGATCAAGGACAAAACTCTAAGAGTTACCCTAAGCCAAGAAGAAGGTGAAAATGAAATGGTGGAAAAAAACTTAATTGAAGTCGACCGACTCGTAGCCTCCCATAACCTCGAGTCATATCAAAGGCAGACACGAAAGTGGCGCGACCCAAAGGCAAAGATAAGAGAGATCAGAGTCAGGGATCTGGTGATCAAAAGGAAGCACAACGCAGAAAATCTATCCAAATTCGAAGAAAAATGGGAAGGACCCTACATCGTCACAAGAAGCTCGAGGCCAGGGTCCTATCACCTCTCAACCAAAAATGGAGAAGTGTTACCACTTTCATGGGACATGGAACATCTCCGCAAATATTACAACTAGAACAACGCAAGCAAAGATGTACAGTCTCTTTCAAGTTTTAGCTTTTTGTAAAGGTCAACCTCCTAAATGTGCGAAACTATAAGCACAAATACGAAGTACCATTTTATTTTTTCTCTCTCATCGCAAAAGGGTCGTACTCTTTTCCTCACATACGGGGCTCCAAGAAACTAGAGGTGAGGTTTTTAATGAGGCGAACCTATGTAAATTTCTCCAAAAATCAATAAAGGAGATTCCCCCTGAAAACACTGGACCAACAACTGCACCGAGGTTAAGGAAGTAACCTCGCAAAAGACCTCGAGCAAAATAACCCAAGGCCGAGGTTAGAAAGATAACCTCGCAAAAAGACCTCGAGCAAAACAGCCCGAGGCCACTTGTTTTGAAAAATAACCTCGCCAAAAGACCTCGAGCAAAATAGCCCGAGGTCGAGGTTAGGAAGGTAACCTCGTAGAAGACCTCGAGCAAAATAGCCCGAGGCCGAGGTTAGGAAAGTAACCTCGCCAAAAGACCTTGAGCAAAATAGCCCGAGGCCGAGATTAGGAAAGTAACCTCGCGAAAGACCTCGAGCAAAATAGCCCGAGGCCGAGGTTAGGAAAGTAACCTCGCAGAAGACCTCGAGCAAAATAGCCCAAGGCCGAGGTTAGAAAAGTAACCTCGCAAAAGACCTCGGGCAAAATAGCCCGAGGCCGAGGACAACAAAACAACTTCGCGAAAAACCTCAAGCAAGATAGCCCGAGGCCTAGATTAAACAAGGAGAACGAAAAAAGCAACAAAAAGTTGCTCTATTTCGAAAGCAAAACAAGAGAACGTATTCTTTCAGAAAAGGGGCTGTCGAGGGAGGGGACGCCTTTTTCAAAGGCCAAAAAGAGAAGCCCCCTTTTGCACTTATTCAAAGACAACCGGGCCAAAGCAATAACTCACCAAAACAAACCACCTAACTGTACTTTCAAAAGGACGCCATGTTAGGTGAAACCATAACTTCGTCAAGCGTCAACAGACCACTATAAAAGAGAAGGGAACCCGAGTTCCAGCAAGAGCGAAAATGAAGCAAAATAAAAAGAAAGCTTTCCTTAGGAACGAGAGGCAACAAGAACCACAAGAATGCTCGACGGCATGACCTTTCCAGGATAAGGACCATCAATAGAACAAGGCCCATGGATACTTCATACAATGGTACTCTCTCTAGTAGTGGAATCCTGGAGAAGAGTACATTTGCTTCAAGGCAGTCTCGCAACATCAAGGGCATCGACAAGCATAAAAGTCCAGGAAGAAGCCAGAGAATACTTAAGCGTGTTCTCTAGTAGAAATGAATCTAAGGGCCATGGTCTTGTAGAAAGAAAACAAAGGACAAGCATTTTTCAGGGCAGAGCATGTCTACGAGTCTGACGCATACACTATTACATGAAATAAAGATCAAGGTTAATCGCAAGGCTGATATAAGCAAAATGTTGAGCAACACAATAGTCGAAGTACAACAATTAGACAAGTTACCCGAACTCTGGTTAATATAAAAACCAAAACGCCTTAGTTCGAGCAAAATAAGCCAAAGTTGCTTTCGCATCTGTAACACCACTTAAAACAGTTTTTACATAAACTAGTCTCTTTCCTCACAACTAGATCTCTCCCTCCTCTTGGGAAGATTTCGCTTCATCTTCAGCATGCAGTGGGTCAGGGGCATCATCTTCTTCCTCTTCGATTTCTTCTTCACCATCTTCTTCAGCATCTGCGCCTTTGTCTTCATCCTGACAGAAAGGAAAAAGCAAAATAAATCTTTATTTCCAAAAACAAAGGAAAAAAGAAAAAGTTACTCAAAAACAAATCTTACCTTCAAAGAGGAATCTCTAGCCATGTCGCGCCCGTAAATGTTCCAGAAGTCCCGCAAGAAACGACGCTTCATAGTGTCAACCTCCTTGGAGCTAGACGACGACAAGTCTCCGAAATCAGAAAAACGAAATCCAGGGCCGGCAACCCGAAGGAGCAAGTCTTTACTTTCTTTCTTAAGAAATCTGCCGAAACCATCAGAGCACGTAAGCGCAAAGTTGACTCCCGCAATAAAAAAAACGTCCCCGAGGCCAGCGAATTCTTCTTCAATCCAAGATAAGAAATTATCCAAGCTTAACTCTTCCGACAAAGCATAAGGAGTAGCTCCAAATTGTTTAAGCGAGGTCGAGTACGAATCGAAAATTCGGGTCACTCTCTTAACATCAAGAAACTTTGGAAGAGGCCAAAGATTCCTCAGCTTCTTTCAACTTAGCCTCAAGAGAGGTCATCTGAGTCTTGGCCTATTTAACAGCGTCGGACACACGAACTACGGCTTCTCGAAGATTATCAATCACCACTTGGTTCTTGTCATAATCTTCTGAAGGGCTTTAAGTTTCCTGTCAGCAGTGTCCCACAGGTCTTCAACTCTAGTCAAGTCTTTCCGAAGCTTGTCGTTGACATCCCGAAGCCTCTCATTCTCTCTTTCCAAGAAAGAAAGCCTTTCAGCCGTAGTCTTCGACTTCGAGGCACAAGCCGCATTGATCAATTTAACCTAAGAAATAAGAACGAATACAAGCAAGTAAGCAAAATAAAAAAAACAAACAAACAAAAAAGATGACAACAAAGCAGCCGAAATCAAAAGAAAAACAACCTTGTGGGCTGTGGCGATACTCAATCGAGATAACTCATTGAGGTCAAGGTTTTCCAGTGACGCTTTAAAACCTGCACAATAAAATAAACGAAGACAAATATAAGAATCGAAGACGAAGCTAAACAGGAAATGGTAACAAAATATATTTTACCTTGCATCTCAACGCTACCTTCATCAAGTTGAACAAAAGAAGAGGCCAAATCTTGAGGACGACTGGCAACTACCTCCTCAGGGATCTGTTTTCCCTTGGCATCACAAACTTCAACCTGAAAATCGAAAACAAAATAAGCAACAACAAAATAAATTAAGTGTGAAAATACAATATAACCAAAGTATCTAACCTCGTGTTCGACATTGGCTGCTTTATTTTCCACTATGTTAACTTCCAACCACACTTGATATTGAGCCAGCGAGGTTCATTCTAGCACCAGGGCATTTCATATAAGGAACAAACAAACCTTCTCCTGAAGCAGCAGAAGTGCCTGCCAACTCCTTCATAAATCCTGTTGTGCCGAGGTCGGCGCCTGTAACACTAGCAATCTCTAGAAGTTCACACGCTGCATCAATAGTTTTTTCCTCATTCATAGCCTCGGCCACGGGACTGTCCAGCAGTGATGGATCTATCTTACGAGTCAAGCGCGGTTTCTTGTTAGCACCAGAAGTAGACTGTTGCACGTCGACAGATTTTCTTTTCTGAGCTTCAAGCTGTCTTGTTTTCATTTTAGGAGCATCTTGACTCGAAGATATCAACAATTTTGATGAAGTTTTCTTGTATCTCCGAGTCACTCCAACTTGCTCAGATCCAACATTCCCGACAGCTTTCATACGCTTTTGGGGTTTTGAAGGTTTCACCCTATCCCCATACTTGACTCCCATTTCCATCCATGGCCGATTCAAACGACTTGTTTTCTCGAAGAAATCAATCATTGATTTCTTCTCCTTTTCTGTGAAAGGACCGACCAAAGATTTCGCGGCCCACTCAACATTCGAAACAAGATCATCATCATCAACACCTACAGGTTTCGTGAGACCAAAAACAGCGAAAGTAGTATGGCAAATCGAAACCAGGAATTTGCCTCTCCTCAACCTTAAAAGGTTTCCAATCGGTTCCCAAGGGCCAGATCTCGGCAGCCAAAAATTCCTCAACTACATCACGGCCTGTAAGTCGTCGGGTAGCATGATTAAAGCAGGGACTGTTCTTCTTAAAAGAATCAGATTTCTTGTCAAAATCAATCATAGTCGATAGTTCTATATCACCAAGGGGACCAGCAAAAGGATAGAGGATATCACTAGAGTCCATAGAAGCGAAACCAACCTTGACATAAAACCAAGACTTTGGCCAGTTCACATCCCAACGGTTTCGTTGAGCGTAGGTAAAGTCAACCTTGGTAATCTTCAAGGCTGCGCTTCGGTGACGCGAAGTAAAAGTAGCAACACCAAATTGCCCAATGTGCTCTTCGCCGCCCTCTTCCAAAAAGACTGATCTCTTATGAAGATGAAGCTCGTTGTATCGACCAAAAGTATCGAGATCAATTTCGCCTCCAAATGTCTTGACTCCCCAGAAAAATTTTGACAGTTGCACAAAAGAGGTCGGCGTCAACTGATGCAGTTTGACGTTAAAACGGTCAAGAATCTGAGGCAGCATAGGGTCACAAGGAAATCGAAGACCTACAGTAAAGAAGTCCGAAAAAACGACGGCCTCTCCAAACTGAGGATCAGGAGTAGTTTCGCGTCCGGGAGCCCAACCAATGCCAGCAGGAAAAAAACCACTTTGTTCAGAGGACGAAATCGAACTGGCAGTAACAGAAGATCGACAAAAATGAAGAGTCTTGGGAGCTGATTCGCCAACAAGTTCATCAACATTAGCCTCGACCCCCTCCAGATCTTCACTTCCTGGATTAGAAGCCGGCGGACTATCTTCTCTTTCCGCGTCCGAGGTCAAAATCGCCGTAGACTTGACACAAGCCATCTCGAAACTAAAGACAAAAAGCAAACAAAACTCAAAAGCGTTGTTCCAAAGTTCGAAACGAAGGTAATTAGGGGGTAACCTCTCCTATTTATAGGCGTGGTAAGTTTTCAAAATACGCGCCGGTTGGAAGGTGAAAGGAGGCCAAAGTAACCGCCAATTTTCACTTCAAGGGGACGCCTTTTTGGGTTTTATTTTCGTCCCAGGAGTTCGAGAGTCAAAAAGGAAAAGCTCAGATCCAAGGAAGAAGGGGCTACTGTTGGGAAGACACCCCTTGAAGTTGAGAAACACACTTTTGTCTTCGCAGGGAAAACCGACGAGATTACCGAGCACGAAGACAGGAGATCCGAAGAAGCCAATACGAAGAGGATAAATGGGCGACACTGAGCCTCAGGTCACAAAGTAGATGGCGAAACGGGCAAGGTCAACTCGCACGAGGTCAAAGCTCGAAGAAGAGGAGGACGAATCCATTTCCTGCGACGAAGCTATACTGGAGCTTGGCGGGAAGCAACGGTCGTCTGTGATCAAAATAGTTTATAGAATTTTGGCGGGAAGAAACGGTCATGTAAATATACGAGGTAGCCCCCTATAAATAGTGGGTCAACAGTAATTGTACGGGGCATGTAATTAAAGAATAACTGAACTCATCACACTGTTTGTGATACGAAATTCCGTGTTACAACAAAGGATATGCAAATGTTCACGGAGTCGGCATACGAAGTGTTGTTGTGCTCATGGCCAAATCAACCGATGAATCTTTCGCCTTGGTCAAATAAAATATATCGAATAACTGATTTACTTTATCGGTTAATGTCAACCAACCATTAGCTGTTATTTTTCTCACAACGGCTATCATCAACAAACCCATCGGCCCATATAATAAACTAATCACCCTAAACTGATTTCTTCGTTTTCCGTTGATCCCGATTCTTATCACCGATTCCGATTCTCCTTGCCGACTTTCCGAAATATGGCACACGGCACCTGGTATACAGTAACCTCCACCGTCGATACAGTAGCATCCACTATCGATTTTTACTTTTGCTAGCCGATTGACCATCGACCGATTTTGGCAATTAATAAATCAAAAATCATTTCGCTCATGTGTACACTTGATTAATCACTAGCCGATAGTTAAACAAATCGGCAACACAACCATCTGACTACTATTAGCTGACCACATTTCCACATACCGATTCTGATACTGCAGCAGCCGAAGTCCACAGCTAACACTGAATTCTTGTTCACATATTGCTGACTCGTACAATTCTTGGATTGATGGACTGCAGCAGCCGAAGTCCACAGCTAACACGTACAATTCTTGGATTGATGGACTTATGAAACATATATCAGTCAATAATTGTCGACAATAAATAGCACATGACCATCGGCTCCAGAACAACAATAGACTTCCGTAGCAAATAATAATTATCGGCTCGATAAATAATCAATTAAATTACCAGCTTTCCATTATAGGCTAACACCAGAATGTGGATTTGAACATGGACTGACTCTAGATCGGCTGATCCCAAATCGACTGATCTAAAATCGGTCTAACTCCCTGTTTCTATGGGCTGATTTCTCCATCACAGCATTCATCGGCATATATAAGACCCATAAATAGTCGTCAGCCTTAAAGTGCATGTTGCCGATTGGATTAAACCATCAACATGCAATCCCATGATATTTAGCTAAGCATCAAATCCATCTGAACAATAAACATCCGATCCACTGGTTTGGCCATAACAGGGATTATCAGTTCCTTAAATTTCTACAGACCGATGCCCCTGCTGTAGCGGCCATGAGAAACTCTGAAAAACAATTAGCCGATGAACCATATATGTTCCCGATCATTGGACTACTATGAGATCCATCATTGGCAAATTCGAAGTCGGCAAACTCCATTATCGGCAGATTCCAAATCGGCAGACTCCCCCAAGGTCCTTCGGTAAATTCCAAATCGGCAAACTCCACCATCGGCATATTCCAAATCGGCAGCACTGTCTTGGTCATCGCATACATTAGCAAATTATCGTTGGCTGATGATGGGCTGTACACCATTGGTTGAGTCATAATATATAATATAAGATCATTGGATGACTACCGATCTACCTCTTTCTGGCCTGGGAGATTTGGCCGATTTTTTATTCTACCGATTTGAGACTTAGTTCTATTCGTATTCTTTGTATGATCAACCGACCACCATTAGCTAACACACTTCCGAATTTGTGAATATAATAACTGCGTATCTGATAGTAATATCCGCCTACACAATAGGTATCGGCTCCACTTAGGACATATCCATCAGCCGAGCATATAACCAGGTATAAGCAGAAAAACAGTTGTCCGATGCAATTGGCCGAATAATTCCTTAAATAGCCATCAACTCACCATGACCGTGCTCTTATTGGCTTTTGAGTTGCCGATTTTGACTCAAACAGGCCTTTCCAATCGGCAAGTCATTGTGTTGATCCTCCTCTTGTGTTTCCGATGAGTAACACGTGCTCGCCGATGAGCAAACTAACGCTGGCTCTCTGACCAATCAGCTAATAATGAAAACCAATCTTTATCCAATATCATCTGTTTTTCTGGCTGATCAAATCTCTGATGACCTCCTATTAGTATATAAGCTTCTTCCAGCCTCTGAAGAACATATACTCTACAATCGAATACCAAATATGCATCCTTTTTTTTTATATTGAACTATTCCTTGCCAAATCATCCTGAATGAAATCAAGAATGTTTTCTGGAAATCATTGATCACTTAACTTGCTTGTTGAGTACCTATACTAAAGTGCCAAGAATTGGTGAAACGCCAGGGCCTAAGTCACTGTAGTATATATATCCGTAAGAATGACAGATGGGTCCACATGTGAGTTGTGGAGCGCTGCTGCGATTTTTCACGGGACTTTACGAGTTGGAACGGGAACCTTCGAGCAAATTCGTATGCTACTTCGTAGGTCAGTGGCGAAGGCCACTCCATTCCCGGCAATGGCCCAACAAAGAGACGTGCACCGACCGAACCACGACGGGTCTATGCGGCGCCGCAGGCGCAGCCTGCTCCGGCTGCGACGAGAGCCCGGTGCCGCCCGCGTCGTCCTGCTCCGTCGGCTGCGCAGCTCCATCGACTGCACCGGCCTCACGCTCCCGCTCCATCCTGCTGGTCCTACGGCGCGCTCTGCTCCTCCGCTCGAGGCCGCATCGCGTCACGCGCTGAACCTCTCTATCCCTGGCCGCAGCGCCCCTCTCAGCCGCTCGGCCACAGGCCCGCGCAGTGTCGCCTGCTCTCGAGCACACACGGCGGCGGGAAGCTTTGTGTCTCCTGCCACGGACGGATGGCGGCACTGCTCCTGGTCCAGCGAGGATGCCACCGGCCGAACGCGCTGGCTGCTCTGCCGTGCTTCCCCCTCGCATCGAGTTGCTGCGATCCGCACGGCCGCGGCAGGCCAGCAGCACTGCCTGCCACCCGAGGGTTCCAGAGGGAACCTAAGGCCACACAAAGCCTAACCTTACCAATTTGACGAACTTGATCGAGCTCCTATAAAACGAACTTTGTTTTTTTACTTCGACTCTTCACGAACAAGACTGCATGAGCGGCGCGGCGTAGCGCGCCTACCCATCTAGTTCCTCTTATTATTACCATCGGCTGAGATCATCGGTTATATTAAAGAAATATCCATCGGCCTCATTAGTCAATAGTCATCGGATAAATAGATAATGATAACCAATTAGCCGATGCATCATGAGACATACTGCCAAGTCGTAGCAAATCTCCTAGCTGTTTCATCATTGATTAACTGACAAATATATAGTTGACAGAATTGATTCAAACCAATAAAATTCCAGCAGTCGATATATTCCTCATCGGATTTCCTTGGCATCATCGGCACATGATCATTTCCTTATTTCTCCAGTGACTTATGCTGCCCTTCTGTGTGTTGTAACACGGTTTTTCTGGTATTACAAGCAGTGAATAGATTACAATTGTCTTTTCTTGGTTTCTCCTCCAAAAAATCCTCCTCTATAGTTACTGTTGACCCGCTATTTATAGGGGTCAACCTCGCATGTTTACAAGACCGTTACTTCCCGCCAGAAATCCCATAACTATCCTAACTTTCAGATGACCGTTGCTTCCCGCCAATCTCCATCTTAACCTCGTAACAGGAGACGGACTCGTCTTGGCAACTCCTTGTCTCGTGACCAACCTCGTACTATTGTCTTTTCTGCCTTGACTTCTTCGGTCCTGCTTGAAACTTTAACCTCTTCAAACTAGCTTCACGCTCGTCATCTTCGTCTTGACCTCTCCAGTCTCGCCTGCGACTTTGACCTCTTCGAATTAGCTTCACGCTTGTCTTCTTCGTTTTGACTTCTTCAGTCTCGCCTGCAAAAATAGAAAATATGATTCCAAGGGGCGTCTCCCCAACAGTAGCCCCTTCGTCCTTGGATTCGAGTTCATTGCTTTTCAACCCTCGAACTCCTAGGACGAAACCCAAAAGGCGTCCCCTTGGAAAAATTTGGCGGTTACTTTGGCGCCCTTTCACCTTCCACATAGCGCAGTCTTCGAAACTTACCGTGCCTATAAATAGTAGAGGTTACCCCCCCTAAAAATTACCTTCGCTTTCATCTCTGACTTCGTGCTACTGTCTTCGCTTTGCTCTTATTGTTGCTGCATGTCGAGATTTTTGAAGTGCTTCATGATTAAGAAGAGGTTAGTTTTGAAAAATCTTTGACCTCGTTTCTTGTTTTGTTATGTTTTTAATTGTTTTTTGTTATTAGTTTCGGAAATGGCTCAAGTCAAATCTGCTGCTATTCCGACCTCTGATGCGGAAAGAGAGAACAGTCCTCTGGCCTCTAACCCGGGAAGCGAGGATTTGGAGGGGGTCGAGGCCAATGTCAATGAGCTCGTTGGAGAATCAGCTCCTAAAACTCTTCATTTCGGTCAATCCTCTGTTACTGCTAGCATGATTTCATCTTATGAACAGAATGGACTTTTCCCTGCTGGTGTTGGTCGTGCTCCGGGACACGAGACTACCCCTGATCCTCAGATTGGAGAGGCTGTCGTTTTTGCTGATTTCTTTACTGCTGGTCTTTGATTTCCTTGTGATCCTATGCTACCTCAGATTTTTGACCGATTCAACGTCAAACTTCATCAACTGACACCGAATTCGTTTGTTCAACTATCAAAATTTTTCTGGGGAGTGAAGACATTTGGTGGTGAGATTGACGTTGATACCTTCGGTCGTTATAATGAGCTTCATCTTCAGAAAAGGTCGATCTTTTTGGAAGAAGGCGGCGAAGAGCATATTGGACAGTTTGGTGTTGCTAATTTTACTTCGCGTCGTCGAAGTGCAGCCCTGAAGATTGCCAAGGTTGACTTCTCCTATGCTCAACGAAACCGTTGGGATGTGAACTGGCCGAAATCCTAGTTCTATGTTAAGGCTGGTTTCACTGCACCGAATTCTAGTGAAGTGCATTATCCTTTCGCTGGCCCCCTTGGCAACATAGAAATATCTACTGTGATTGATTTCGATAAGAAATCTGAGTCGTTTAAGAAAAACAGTCCCTGCTTTCATCATGCTACCCGACGACTCACGGGCCGTGATGTTGTTGAAGAATTTTTGGCTGCCGGAATTTGGCCCTTGGGAACCGACTGGAAACCTTTTAGAATTGAGCAGAGACAGATTCCTGGTTTCGATTTGCCTACCACCTTTGCTGTTTTTGGACTTACGAAACCTGAAGGTGTTAGTGATGATGACCTTGTTTCGAGTATTGAGTGGGCCGCGAGGTCTTTGGTTGGTCCTTTTACTGAAAAGGAGAAGAAATCAATGATCGACTTCTTCGAGAAAACAAGTCGCTTGAATCGCCCGTGGATGGAAATGGGCGTCCGGACAGGGTGAAACCTTCTAAGCCCCAAAAACGTATGAAGCCTGCTGGTAATGTTGGATCCGAACAAGCTGGAGTGACTCGAAGGTATAAAAGAACTTCATCGAAAATTTTGATATCTTCGAGTCAAGATGCTCCTCAAGCGAAAACAAAACAGCTTGAAGCTTATAAGAGAAAGACTGTTGATGTGCAACAGTCTGGTTCTGCGTCGAACAAGAAACCTCGCTTGTCTCGCAAAATGGATCCTTCGCTGTTGGACAGCCCTATGGCCGAGGCTGAGAAGGAGGAAGAGGTTATCGAGGCGGCAAGTGGGCTTTTAGGGATTGCTGGCGTTGCAGGCGATGACCTCGGCTCAGCGGGATTCATGAAGGATTTGGCAGGCACTTCTGCTGCTTCAGGAGAAGGTTTGTTTGTTCCTTACATGAAATGCCCTGGTGCTAGAATGAGCCTCACAGGCTCGATATCAAGTGTTGTTTCGAAATCTCCAAGAGAATCCGATCCGAACTTTCTTGAGCTCTTAGAGCATAACTTCGGCTTGTATTCTATAGAGCCAGCTGTCGAGGAAAAGAATGTTGAGGAGGATAAAGCAGCCAAAGCCGAAAACGAGGTCAGTAATTTTAGTTGTATTGTATTTGATCGCTAAATTTCTTTTATTGTTTACTTATTTTGCTTGCTATTTTTAGGTCGAGGTTGTTGATGCGAAGGGAAAAAAGATCCCTGAAGAAACAATTGTTAATCGTCCTCAAAACTTGGCTTCTTCTTCTTTTGCTGAACTTGGTGAGGATACTGATCAGATGCTAGGTGAGAAAGAAAAAACTCTGGCACCACTTCATGTTTAGTTTCGTCTTTCATTCTTATATTTTGTCTTCGTTGTTATAGATTTTAAAGCATCATTAGAGGACCTTGATGTTGAAGAACTATCTCGTTTGAGCGTCTCCACAGCCCACAAGGTTCACGCTTATTTCTACCGCTTTAACTCTGTTCTTTTCTTTCTTTATATTTATCTCATATTTTCGTCTTCGACGTATTTTCTTAGGTTAAGCTAATCAACGTGGTATGTGCTTCAAAGTCTAAAACTGCGGCTGACCGGCTTCGTTTCTTGGAGAAAGAGAATGAGAGGCTTCGGGAAGTCAACGATAAACTTCGCAAAGACTTGACTAAGATCGAGGACGCATGGGATAGCACCGATAGAAAATATAAAGCCTTGCAAAAAGACTTTGACCAGAACCTAGTTGTGATCGATAATCTTCGAGAAGCTGTGGTTCGCGAGTCCGATGCTACTAAAGAGGCCAAAACTCAAGTAACGTCCCTCGAGCTTAGGTTAAAAGAAGCTGAAGATTCTCTAGCCTCTTCCAAGATTCTTGATGCTGAGAGGGTGAATCAAATCTTTGATTCGTACTCGAACTCGCTCAAGCAATTTGGGGCCACTCCTTATGCTCTTCCAGTGGACTTGACCGTTGAAAATTTCTTGTCTTGGATTGAAGAGGAGTTCTCCGGTCTTGGGGACATTTTTTCAATTGCTGGCGACAACTTCGCTCTTACCTGTACCGATGGCCTCGGCAGATTTCTCGAAAAAGAGGATAAGGAACTGCTCCTTCGGGTTTCCGGTCCCGGATTTCGTTTTACTGACTTCGGAAATCTGTCCTGATCTTGCTCTAAAGAAGTCGAAACTATGAAACGTCGTTTCTTGCGAGACTTCTGGAACGTCTACGGGCGAGTTATGACTAAGGACTCCTCTTCGAAGGTAAGAAACTTTTCTGTATGACTTTGCTTCTTCTTTTTTTTATTGTTGTCAAAAATCCTAAGTCTTTTGCTTCCTTTATTCACCAGGAAGAAACTGAGAGCGCAAATGTTGAAGAAGAAAAAGAGGAAGAAGGCGAAGAGGAAGAAGGTGATGCGCTGGATTCACCTCCTGATGATGACGAAGCTAAATCTTCCCAAGAAGAAGGAGAAATCTAGTTGTGATCTTGCGAGTAGAAATCAATTTATGTAAAAAACTTATTCCAAGTAATGTTTGTGGATTCGAGAACGACTCGAACACTGAAATTGCTCAAGATCTTGTCTATATTAGCCTCGTAATTATCTTCGATCTTTATTTTGTTTCGAAGTGCATGCGTTGGACTCGTAAAAATTCTTTTCTCTTGAAATTGTTTGTACATTATTTTCTTTCTATAAGATTATGACCTTTAGTTTCGTTTTCGCTATGGAAAACGCTTAAATATTCTTTGGCTTCTAATTCCCTTGTTAACTCGAGAAAGCCTTGAAGCGGATGCGCTCTTCTCCATGATTGCACTACTTGAGAAGACGTTGCTGTACGAAGTATCTATGGGCCCTGTGCTATTGTTGGTCTTTATCCGGGACAGATCATGCCGTCGAGCGTTCCTGTGATTCCTGCTGCCTCTCATTTCTAGGGAAAGTTTTCTTTTTCATTTGCTTTGCTTTTTCTCTTGCTGAGGCTTGACTCCCCCTTCTCTTTTATAGTGGTCTTTCGACCCTTGGGGAGATTATGATTTCACCTAACTTCGCGTCCTTTTAAAAGTACAAGTTAGGTGATTCGTTTTAATGTGTTCGTTGCTTGGTAAAAACTTGTTTTTGAATAAATGCAAATGGGGGCTTCTCTTTTTTGCCTTTGAAAAAGGCATCCCCTCCCTCGATAGCCCCTTTGCGTTTATTCATTGCTTCTTATTTCGAGCAACGGATCTGAAAGATTACGTTCTCTTGTTTTACTTTCGAAATAGGGCAACTCTGTTGCTTTTTTCGTTCCCCTTATTTGATCTAGACTGCAGGTTTTTTTGCGAGGTTGTGTTTCTAACCTCTACCTTAGGCAATTTTGTTTGAGATCTTTTGGACCTCGACTTGGGCTATTTTACTCATGGCCTCTTTTTGCGAGGTTATATTTCCAACCTCGGCCTCGAGCTATTTTGCTCGAGGGTTTTTTTTTTGCGAGGTTATACTTCCAACCTCGGCCTCGAGCTGTTTTGCTCGAGGTCTTCTTTTTGCGAGGTTATATTTCAACCTCGGCCTCGAGCTATTTTGCTCGAGGTCTTATTTTTGCGAGGTGCTCGAGGTCTTATTTTTGCGAGGTTATACTTCCAACCTCGGCCTCGAGCTGTTTTGCTCGAGGTCTTCTTTTTGCGAGGTTGTATTTCAACCTCGGCCTCGAGCTATTTTGCTCGAGGTCTTATTTTTGCGAGGTTATATTTCCAACCTCGGCCTCGAGCTATTTTGCTCGAGGTCTTCTTTTTGCGAGGTTATATTTCCAACCTCGGCCTCGAGCTATCTTGCTCGAGGTCTTCTTTTTGCGAGGTTATATTTCAACCTCGATATGTTTTTTGCTCAAGTGCTTTTTAGGGGAATCTCCTTTCTTGAGTTTTTGGAGAAATTTACATAGGTTCGCCTCATTAAAAACCTCACCTCCAGTTTCCTGGAGCCCCTTTTGTGAGGAAAAGAGTACGACCTTTTGTGATGAAAGAAAAAGATAATATAGGTGCTTCGTATTTGTGCTTATAGCTCCGCACATTTACGAAGCTGACCTTTACAAAAAGAACTAAAACTTGGAGAAAACTGTACAGCTTTATTTGTTCCGATTCTAATTATAGTATTTGCGAAGTTGTTCTACTTTCCATGAGTGAGGTAACTCTTCTCCGTTTTCGGTGGACAGATGATAAGACCCTGGCCTCGAGCTTTTGGTGACAATGTATGGTCCTTCCCATTTTTCCTCGAATTTGGATAAGTTTTCTGCATTATGCTTTCTTTTGATTACCAGGTCCCCAACCCTGATCTCTCTTATCTTCGCCTTTGGGTCGCGCCACTTTCGTGTTTGCCTTTGGTATGACTCGAGGTTATGTGAGGCAACGAGCCGATCAACTTTGATTAAGTCTTTTTCCACCATTTCTTTTTCACCTTCCTCACTACTAAGTGTTACCCTTAGAGTTTTGACCTTGATTTCTTCTGGGACCACCGCTTCGGTTCCGTATAGCAGTCTGAAAGGGGTGAACTTGGTAGCTCTGGATTCTGTAGTGTTGTGTGACCATACTGCGATTGGTAATTCGTCAATCCATTTTCCCTTTTTGTGGTCGAAGAGCATCTTCCTTATAGTCGAAAAAATGATGCCGTTGGCTCTTTCGACTGCGCCGTTTGACTGCGGATGATATACGGATGCGTACTTTACTTTGGTTCCCATTGTTATGCAAAAATCTCTGAATGACTCGCTGTCGAATTGCTTTCCGTTGTCTACTGTTATTTCTTTTGGTACCCCAAATCTGCAGATGATGTTATGCCAGAAGAACTTTTGTACTGTGTGCGAAGTTATCGATGCTAGGGCTTTTGCTTCGATCCACTTTGTGAAATATTCCACGGCAACTACTGCGAATCTGCAGTTTCCTTGAGCTGTTGGGAGAGGCCCTACCAAGTCTATTCCCCATCTTTGCAATGGCCAAGAAGGTGTAATGAGCTGCAACAGTGAACATGGAATCTTTTGGTTGCTTGCGTTCTTTTGGCATGCTTCGCATTTCTTTGCTACTTCGCCTGCATCTTTTATCATTGTCAGCCAGAACATTCCCTGCCTGACTGCTTTTGCTGCGAGGGCTCTTGGGCCAATGTGTGTTCCGCATATCCCTTCGTGTATGCTTCTTAGTATTTCTGTTCCTTGTTCTTTTGCAATGCATTTTAGCCATGGTGCTGATATCCCCTTCTTGTATAGCTCTCCTTGTATTATCTGATATCCTTTTGCTCTTGCTGGTATTCTTTTGGCCTCGCTTGCGGAACAGGGTGTGAAGTTGTCTTGTAGGTATGCCATGATTGGTGCTCTCCAATCTTCCCAGCGAATGTGCGCAAGATACTGCTTTCTGATTGAGGGGATGATCATGACCTCGTAAATTACGTCTTCGGGTAACTCTTCCTTCTTTGCTGCTTTTTTGGCTAAATCATCAGCTTCGTTGTTGTCGTTTCTGTGGATGTGCTCTACGGTGAATCCTTTGAAGTGTTTCTCCATTTCTCTGACCTCTTCGAGGTAATTGATTAGCTCTGGCTTTCTAGCTTCGCTATCCTTTTCAATATGGTCCCTTGCTATTTTCGAGTCTGTCTTCACAATGAAACTTTGTTTTCCTAGCGATTTCATTTTTCGTAGCCCAAGTAGGAGTGCTTCGTATTCTGCTACATTATTTGTGATTTGAATCTCTTGGTTGTTGAACTCCAATCGTGCTGCGAATCTGGTTTTGATTCCACCTGGTGAAACTAGTATTGCAGAGATTGCTGCTCCTTTGCTACAATATGCTCCATCACAATAGACTGTCCATTGTTTTTCGTCTTCGCCTGGACTTTCGTGTTTTGGAGAAGTCCAATCTGCTACGAAGTCAGCTAATACTTGGGACTTGATTGCATTTCGTCTCATGAATTCAATGTTGAATTCGGAAAGTTCTGCGGACCATTTGCTGATCCTATTCGAAGCTTCTTTGTTTGTGAATAGCTCGGCTAGAGGTTTGTCGGTGACGACTGTCACTTTGTAAGCTTCGAAATAGTGCCTGAGTTTTCTTGATGCCATAAGTAATGCGTATGCAATTTTTTCGAGCTCAGAGTATGACTTCTTGGCTCCAGATAATGCTTCGGAAACAAAGTAAGCTGGCAACTGCTTCAAAATGCCTTCGATTTCGGTTTCTTGTACTATTGCAGCGCTTACTGCTGACTCGGATACTGCGAGGTAAAGGAGAAGGTCTTTTCCTTGGGCTGGTGGTGATAATTTGATCATTGCCGCAAGGTATTGCTTTAATTCTTTGAATGCTTTTGATTGTTCTTCGCCCCAGTTGAATTTCTGTGCATGTCTGAGAGTTTTGAAGAAAGGTAGGCTTCGCTCGGCCGCTCTTGGTACGAATCTGTTTAGAGCTGCGATCCTGCCTGTCAATTGTTGCACTTCCTTAACCGTCTTAGGCTCCTCCATGGATGCCAAAGCCTGTACCTTATCTGGGTTGGCCTCAATTCCCTTTGAAGTTACAAGGCTCCCCAAGATTTTTCCTTTGGTTACTCCAAAGACGCATTTTTCTGGATTTAAGCTCAAGTTTGACATTCTTAGGTTATTGAAAGTTTCTTCGAGATCTTTGATGTGATTCGCTCTTTTGATGCTCTTTACGACGAGGTCATCCACATAAGCTAGCATGTTTCTATCAATTGGTGAGTTGAAGACTTTTTTGGTCATTCTTGAGAAAGTTGATCCTGCGTTTCTCAGCCCCTCTGGCATTCTGACGAAGCAAAAAGTTCCGAAAGGTGTTATGAAGCTCGTCTTTTCCTCATCCTCTTGCTTCATCCAAACTTGGTGATACCCTGAAAAGCAATCCAGTAGAGATAGAATCTCGCTGTTGGCTACGTCGTCAATGACGCTATCAATTCTTGGTAAAGGGAAATCGTCTTTTGGGCAATGCTTGTTTAGGGTTGTGAAGTCGATGCACATCCTCCACTTTCCGTTTTTCTTTTTCACCGGGACAGTGTTTGCCAACCATTCTGGGTATTGTACTTCTCTAATGACTTTTGCTTTCAGTAGCCTTTCAACTTCGGATTTTATTCCCTCTATCTTCTCATCCGACATTTTTCTCAATTTTTGCTTCCTTGGCTTTGTCTTCGGGTTTATGTTGAGGCTATGCTCGATTAGAGTTCTACTAACACCCTTTAGATCTGTAGCTGTCCATGCAAAGACATCTCTATTTTTTCTTAGGAAAGCTATCAAATCTTCCTCTTCTCGAGGGGGAAGGTCTGCTCTAATCGTGACCTCTCTACCCTCGGTTTCTGGATCGAGAGAGACTCGCTTGGTGTCTTGAGCTTGAATGGCTTCTTTTGCTTTTTCCTCTTTGGATTGCGGTGGCTTCTTTTTGGTCGATTCTGTTTGAACTTCATCGTTTGTTTGTTTCGTTTCTGTCTGCAAAAGGTTGACGTTTTTCTCGCCTGGGGTGATTCCTTGTTCGATGTCCCTTGCGACTTGCTGATTTCCGAATACTGTGATTACTCCGTTTGATGCTGGTAGTTTCATGCAGAGATACGCCTGTCGTACAATGGCTTCGAATGTGTTGAGGAAGCCTCTTCCAAAGATTGCATTGTAAGGGTAATACATGTCGACTATGTCAAAAGTGATTCATTCCGTTCTGGGATTGCTCAAGTCCCCCAAGGTTACCGGTAGTTCGATTTTTCCTAAGGCTCGGATTCTTTTTCCTCCGAAACCAATGAGTGGAGTTTCTGATGGTTGTAATAAGCTTCTGCTGATGTTCATTTGATCGAAGGCACTTGCGAAGATAATGTCAGCTGAATTACCATCGTCTATCAGTATCTTTGTTAGCTCCGAGCCTGCCACATTTGTTTCGATGACCATGGCATCAGTGTGAGGATAACATTGGAGCTTAAGATCCTGCTCAGTAAAGGTTATTGGGATATGCGACCAATGGGTTTTTACTACTGGGCCATCGGGTAGTATTGCGTGCACTCTTCTGAAGTAGTCTTTTCTTTGTCTTTTGCTTTCGAAGTCAACTGAAGATCCTCCTGCTATAGGTAGAATCATTCCGCGGGATGGGATAGGACCCTTGGTAGGTGTTGAATTCGATGTTGAAGCTGTTTGCATCATAGTTTCGTCTTTTCTTGCCGCGGTGGATTGGATTGAGCTGTGCGCTTATTGATTTGGCTCGGACTGGGTTTGATGCCATGCCAGTCGAGGCTGGTGGTAAGTTGAATAGGATTCTGAATTCGTCGGGAGTTGCAGCTGCGGATTCGGCATGTTATGGGAGGTGCACTGCCAGGAATTTGTGTGAACTGTGCGACCTTGATTGTTACTTTGGTTCATTTCTTGCTTCACTCTGTGTGATCTGGGTTTTCGCCATGGAATTGGCAAAACCAAGACCGAGACTGGCTTTCTTGTTGGCCTCGTCCTCTTCCACGGCCTCTGCCTCGTCCGCCTCTTCCTCGTGTGGATGAGGAGTTGAAATCTTGCTTCATTGCATTTGATTCATTATTATGTTGGCCGCTCTCGTTTTCTATGTGAAAAACTTGAGTTGGTCGGTTATAGTTTTGCTTTTCGTATGTGGGCTGCTTGTAGTTTCCATTTGCTTTTCTGAGCATGGCTCTTTCGTTGATTCTTCTCCTGTGATCATCGTCTGATCTGCAGAACTTTTCCATCTCGTGGAAGAGTTCATGGAGGTTTCTTGGTTTGTTTTTGACGAATTCTGAAGCGCATGGCCCTGGTCCCAACCCGTGGATGCATGCATCAATTGCTATTGAGTCTGGGATATCATCTGTTTGGGCCTTCAATTGGATGAAGCGTTTGAAGTACTGAGCTAATGGCTCCTTTTCCTCTTGTCTACATGCGAAGAGATCTCCCGAAGTTAACAGTTGCCTGTTAAATCCTTGGAAGTTCTGAAGTACTTTTGCCTTGAGTTGTTCCCAGCTGAATATTGATCCTGGGCTTAGTCTTGTGAACCATGTGAGAGCCGGTCCTTCACAGGCTATGATGAATGACTTTGCGAGAACTAGTTCGTTTCCTCCTGCGGAAGCCACAGCAACTTCGTAGCTCATCAGGAACTGCCTTGGATCACAAGTGCCATTGTATTTGGGCAAAGTGATGGGCTTGTACGAGGTTGGCCATGGTGCATTTTGAAGGCCTAGAGATAACGGTGAATTCGAGTCATAACTTCTGAAACCCGCGTTGTAATTTGTTGTTTCGGTGTGGTATTCTCTCTCGGGCTCTTGAATGGTTTCTTTGCTCGCATTGAGCTCGTTTTGGAGTCTCTTGAGCTCATTCTTAGCCTCTGCAATTTTTCGCTCTTTCTCGGTTTCTTTTCTTTGGTTCTCTGCTTCCTTCAATAGAGCTTCTTTTTCTTGCTTAAGCCTCTCAATTTCTTGTAGCAGTTGTTCGAGGCTAGCTTCTTCTCGATTTTGGTTATCATTGGTAACGGCTGGCTCCTGTGAAACTTCTGGTTCATCGTTTTCTCTTTCGTTTTCGTGAGCTTTGGAGGTCCGTGGATCATCGGACCGTTGCTTTTTCTTTGGTGGCATCGTGAGTTTTGATTTCGATCCTAACACGCGGACGGCGCCGACTGTTGTAACACGGTTTTTCTGGTATTACAAGCAGTGAATAGATTACAATTGTCTTTTCTTGGTTTCTCCTCCAAAAAATCCTCCTCTATAGTTACTGTTGACCCGCTATTTATAGGGGTCAACCTCGCATGTTTACAAGACCGTTACTTCCCGCCAGAAATCCCATAACTATCCTAGCTTTCAGATGACCGTTGCTTCCCGCCAATCTCCATCTTAACCTCGTAACAGGAGACGGACTCGTCTTGGCAACTCTTTGTCTCGTGACCAGCCTCGTACTATTGTCTTTTCTGCCTTGACTTCTTCGGTCCTGCTTGAAACTTTAACCTCTTCAAACTAGCTTCACGCTCGTCATCTTCGTCTTGACCTCTCCAGTCTCGCCTGCGACTTTGACCTCTTCGAATTAGCTTCACGCTTGTCTTCTTCGTTTTGACTTCTTCAGTCTCGCCTGCAAAAATAGAAAATATGATTCCAAGGGGCGTCTCCCCAACACTGTGAATCATTAACAGATTAAACTTTTGGACTCTTTTATTGACCAGAATATTTAAATTCGGCCATAGCAGCTACATATGATTCTAGCAAGCCTATGTACTGCATCTCCTTGTTTGCGTTCCAGTTACGAAAATATTGTTCCCTTGCAAAACAGAGAAACTCTGTCGTGCACCTATCAACCAGCACTTGGATTATTAAGGAGACGATGAAATTGTACATCGGCTATCTTTGTTGGAGTATTATATCAGTTAACTCCAACAACCCAGTGAATAACCCTTTGGCTAATGCACCTGAAATACCCATCGGAGACGCTTGCTCATCGAAATATAAACTGTGATCCTTCTATCTCCTGACTCAGCAAAGAAATATTTGCAGGATTGTTTCCTCATATCTATCTCTCGTATGACCCAACTTGCTGAAAATAATAAAAGCCAAAACTTGATCCAGTTTGGAACAGGCGAGACAGTGATTTCTCCACCTGGTTCCTGGTGAAAATAATTACCAAGCAGTGAATGCTACTGAGCAATACTTCCAAATCATCTACATGACTGAACCATTGGCTGAGAAGCCGATCCAAACCATCGGCTGTATTAGTTGATCATCCAAGCAAACCAACAAGAGCTATTAACTTAAACCACTAGATCGATAATTATGTTAGCTAGAATCTCGACCATCCTCTATGCTTTTCTGAAACAATTGGCTCCATTGATTACCTCGTCAAGCTTTTAACGACAACACCAGCACAAGTTAACCGATAATATCAGATTAAATGAATCAATCCTTAGCCGATTGAAACATCCCATCAGCTTACAATATTTCAACTTGCTTGACGGGATTGGTTTGACAACCAACTCATCGCTACTGTAATCTGACTTAATCCCTTTTATGAAGTCAAAGACAACCAGCCGATTAGGCCGAATTGCAGTATTCTGATAAGTGTAAATAGCTTATCGGCTATCCAAGCCGAAGATGAAATAAGGTATGACGGTACCAACTAAAGAGCCGATATATAACAAAGTATTGTTGGGCTCTTGTTCCATTATGACTAAGATCATAATCCATTCAAATTTAAACTAATATTACTACCAGCCTTTCCTAGGTGAAACGACAGCGATACGCCCAGAAGTCGCAATCTAGAAACACTGGTAGTAAGAGATTAATCTTAACTTCACAAGCTAATAATTTTATCCACAATAAGACTTGATTCCAACAATACAAGAGATAACCAAAATTAAGATGCAACAGGCCATTAAATAATCTATTGTCCATTCAACTGAGATAAAAGCTAATTACCGCGACGATAGATTAAAGAAATATTGGCCATCAAGGCAAAATACTGTTGATTACCGTAAATTGAGACGAAATGCAAAACGTCCTCCGTAAGGTGGTAATATAATTTCTTGAAGGATAAACAATACCACCTGAGATGTCCACGCTTCAGATAAGAAAAATTCTACTCCTAGAAGCTAATAATTAGTTTCCATCTGTCCAGATTGGCTAACTCTCTCATCATCATGTGCTAACTTCCTCAGTAATTGAAATATTTCATGGGCCTATGCACTTGGTAATCATCATCGTCTCACACTTCCATCAGCCAATATGCCTTGTACCATCGTTGGCCAATTGCCCAATACGTCTTGTACCTAGCACCATTGGTCCAATCGGCCAATATAATGCCTGTGCACATGCTCTTCCGTCAGCTGATATAATACCTGTGTATAGGTCATACTTGTACTTATATTCCGCTGGTAACTCAGGAAAGCAAGAATTCTTTATGATGAGAAAATTGAAAGAAACCCAGCAAATCGAATGATCTTTCTTCATCGGTTTCTCTCCTGAGACTGGCCTTTCTCCAGTGTCTCAGTGACGGCAAGTCGGCAATCACGAGTATGAACACGAGTAAAACAACATAGCGTAGTGCCGATCATGACACACTAACCGAGGCGACATATGTTGGGCGAGATCAACCATATCACTAGGTATTCCATTGTATAAATCAAGAGAACAATAAGCCGATGTTACAATAGATAAACTCCTTTTAATTAATCGGCCTGGCCAACTCAATATAAAACAACAATGGGCCGATTAATTAAACTGTATGCATACTCATGGTTCTGTCCACCTGGATCCCACAATTTTACGGAAAACCCATGATCGAGCTTAATAAATATAGTGGCCAATATTCTTGTAATGATCGTCATATTGGCCTTTCCTTCTGAAGTATATTGATTTAAATTATCTCCAACAAGCCGATAAATATTTCCATATTGATCATATCGGCCCCCTTTTTTCCAGGGTCCATTCATGCTGAAGATAACCAATTTGCTCACCAACAGATGAGTGCACCCTGTCCTCAATGACCACATATTCTTGAGATTGGTCAATGAATCAGGATGAATTTCCTCATTTTCATCATCACTAGTTTCAGCCATGCCCACTAAAAAGGAGTCCTTAGTAATATCATTAGTATTGCACAGGATTTTATCTTGAAGATCATCACCCTCTGATTCCTTATCCATTTCAGAAACCAATTCTTCATATTGCTCCTTAATTGTGAATTCTTTTGGCTTCGGAAAATCATAGATTTGGATTACATCTCCCTTCTCAATAACTCTAAAGTTTTAAGACAGGCCAATCTATATTCGTCAACAGCTTTCTCAATGGCTTCTTTTTTATCTTGCCCAAAGCCATATTCCATATCATTGAGATCATCAACCCTTGCTTCTTCAACCGCTTCAGAAGGTAACATAAATTTTCTGTCCTGGCTGTTCATAATATCTTGCTGATAAATTATTGGCTCGGATTGTTGCATAACCTGTTGGCAATTGCCTTCTTGAAACTGTTGTACAATTGGATTTTGTTCAACTGGAGAACCTACAATCGGCCGTTGTGTATTTAACTGTTGTGGCTGATAGTCCATGTGACAGACCGACGCCTGTGGCAAATAATAATATGATTGTTGTGGGACAGCCATTGACGGTTGATAAGGCATCATCTGTGGTTGCTGAATTGCAGGCTGTGGCTGTTGAATCACTGACCATGATTGTTGATAAGTGTAAAAAACCGCCCAATTTACATTTGGTTTATATGAAATCATCGATCAGTCCCTTAAGATGAGAGCTAGCACGCATCCGTCTCTTGACTTGCCACGTAGTAACCCACATCTAGAGGCTCATGATAAATGCAATTTCACATAAAACAATACAAATCCGGTAGTCCCGGTATGTGTTCCACAACATGCCCAAGATCAAACATACACATACCGTTCATACAAATACACACATCACCAAATTAACCATAGAGAGCAATTTTAGTCATTACATGAGAGTTCAACATTGAAAATATTACAAGTCCAACATAGAGATTCAAATTTAAACAAGAGCTCCAAATACAAGTCTTGAGCTCACAAAATAAAACATGAGTATCATGAATTTAAGGTTCAAGTTTCCTATGACGATCCCACAACGATAAAAGATAAATCGCAGCGGTACGACAAAAGCAAAGGTGCCTATCACGAGCACACCAATGGCACAAACATCACATGCCCGGCCTACTCCTCACCCGTACGAGGATCAACGGGTAGAAGAGACCAAGCACGGCATCCGGTTCGCCTGCAACCTGATGAAATATAGCAACTTGAGTACAAAAGGTACTCGCAAGACTTACGCAAAAATAATATAACCAAGAAATATGCATATTTGGTTGTAGCAAGGAATGGGGCTTTAAGGTTAAATAAATTGCATAAACACCTATCTCATCCTAACCCTAGCTTTTATATAACATGAGCAAATGATAATTATCCTATAGACCTAGTCAAATTTTATTTGTTTTTCCCATCCCACCTCAAATTTTAGTGAACAATAACATAACATAATCATGAGAACATAGAGCATAATCATGTGATCATCATTCTCGTCCAAGCGGTAACTCTATGATGAATTCATAGGACTTTGAGAGGGTGCCATAACCAAGAGCATGGCAATTCGAATTGATTTTAAACCTTGCAAGGGTGTACATCTTTACCCACACGACTTGAGGACCTTACGGCTCATACACTTGGCCAAAAGTGCATAAGGGGGTACTCATGTCAACCTTTGCCGAAAAGCCTTAGACGTCCGGAAGTTCACGCCTAGCTTATGCGGAGGGTTGTCTAGGCCCACTATGAACACTCTACGGCCCTCACCATACACACATATCTAGGGCCGTGCCCGGATTACCAATTCAATTTTGGTAATTAGTCCCATTCATGATATGTGGTAGTACGGAAAAATGCTCAAGCCTAGGTCAACAACGGACGGTCCTTAATCAACTCAAGCGGATCTATGCCCGAGACTCTATTCTCAAGGCCCTACACCATATCTGCTCAAGTCTCGAAATTCAATTCCATCAACAAGTTCCATTAACCATTTTTAACCAAGGACCATGACACCGCCGTTGTCGATTAACCTATCCATCCCATTCCCAAAAGGCCTACCACTCTACCATTAAGCATGGCTAAGCATTAAGCAAATTAAATCAAGTTAACCCATACTACTCAACTGACAAGGCATAAGGTAGAAACATCAAGTAATGGTAAATGCATCAAATAGGGTCTACAAAATAACCACAAAAATACAACCCAATGCAACCCGTAGCATATATCGATATATAAGTATTTGCAGAAATAGGAATTTCAACATGCTTAGCTACTTGCCTTGGTTCTCCTCGGTGTCAGCTACGTTCTCCTCCGGTTCTCCTTCGGCCTCGGGCTCAACGGTCTCGCACTCCGGCGTCTCGCTCACTAAAAGAGTGAATGCATGCATGCATTAGAGATGATGACATGATGTGAATGAACATGAAATGCATGAGCATGATTGCTAATAAAAAGCACCTCAACAAACTATCTAAAACACCCACAAAACTAGGAGGCGGATAAAGGTTTACTGAAAAGATAGAACTACTAGCAAGCAAAGGAATAACACATATAAATTGTAAATCATTGAATTAAGGCCTAGATAAAACATATCATGTGCTCACTGTCCAAACATGATTAAAAGAGTAGGTTATGTATTAAAATATTCTCTGGATAATTAACTATAAAATAAACAATTTATACTTAATGAAAAGGATTAAATCCTAAAAGTCATGTTTAGCAACAGAACAAATATGAAAGGCATATACAGTGAAACAAGACTAACAAAATTGGTTTTACCATTTTTATCATTTTTGAGCTATTTACTATGTCATTATTCATTTTCAGCCAGCTAGCATACTTTTTAATAAAAACAGTGGTAAAAAGCATATAAAACTGGGCGAAAAGTTATAGATCTAGCATTCATATGATACAAGAGGTCTAACAAAACTGTATTTGGCATTTTCAGAGCAATATAACTTTTAATATGAATTAATCAAGTTTTGAGAAATATAAATTCTAAATAAATATATACAGCTGTACAACATGCAAATATAGGTTTTTATGAAACTTCATGCTTCTAGGAATCCAACAAAACAAGTTTCACCATTTTAGGAGCAGTATACAAATTTCTACGCATTTTACAAGTTTTCAGCCAATTCAAAACAAAACCCAAAACGCTTTTGCATCCAAGACCCTGGAAAACCATAGATCTACACGCGCGACCACCCCACAAAGCAGCAGCTGACGCGCGGAGCCCGCAGGTCAGTGACCTAGCCGGAGCCAGCCATGGCCACGGCCGAAATCCGGCGAAATCCCTCGCCTACGGCGAGATTCCGGTGAGATTCCGGCGAGGGGAAGGGCATGGAGAGCAAGAGGGCGACGAGAGCAATCTATTCCCCACCTTTGATTGAAGGATTGGTGGTCGGAATAGGGTCGACGGCGAGCTGCAGCGGTCTGCAACAATGGACGGCGGTGGTGGCGGCTCTGCAACGACGAGGGGCGGCGCTGGGCAGCTGGGGAGGTCGGCGAGGTGGAGGGGAAGGTTCCTGCGGGGTTCCATCGATTCGGCGTGGACTGCAATGGCGAGGTGAGCTCGGGCCGAGCTCCAATGGCAACAATGGTGGTGGCGGCTGCAATGAGGGAATGAGGCTAGGGTTTGGAGGCCGGTTGCTCGGGGTTTAAGTAGAGGGGGAAGAGCGGGGGCAAGTGAGGCATTTCGCGTGGTCGGGGAGGCCAAGAACCGGTGGTCGACGGCAACTTGGCAGTGCCGCCCTCGCTGCCTAACCAGCGAGCAGGGAGGTAACGGGAGGAAGAAGAAGCCGCTGACAGGTGGGACCCACGCGTAAGAGAGACAATTTTGAAAATGAGTTCAAATGTTTTTGCTTTAAAAGAAATAGTTCCCAAAGTCCAAAAATGACAAATAAACACATTTTGGAAAGCTTAGAACACAAGGAAGGTTCTGCAAGTTGAAAAAGTTGAAAAACATGTTTGGTTTGGTTGCAGTTTTGAATTCAAAAGATACGAATTTGGATTTTCCACTATTTTTTACCTCTGCAAATGAACTCCAAAAATCTTGCACAAATACTCTAAATTCTACATTTGAAATCTAGTATTTTATAAAATTTTAAACCAGTACAGTTGCAGCAAAAAATTTGGACTTCCTTAACAAAGTGACATTTAATTTAATTCAAACAATTCAATAATGCACACAATGTTTATGTCATGATACTAGTTTTGTGCACTAATGATGCTCATGATGCTAGATTCGGGTCGTTACAATAAGTCATCGGATGTTGAGCCGACACATGGGGATGATAGCCACCTATTTGCTGCTAAAAGTAAACTGCCGGCTGTGGAGCCGATGCTTGTGATTGGTAACTATATAGCTGTTGTGGTTGATGTACGATCGGCTGCTGTACTATTGGCTGACAACCTGCAGCCACTGGTTGCATGATTGGTTTCACAAACGATGGTTGCACTTGGGTCAGTACTATTGTACATCGGCTATCTTTGTTGGAGTATTATATCAGTTAACTCCAACAACCCAGTGAATAACCCTTTGGCTAATGCACCTGAAATACCCATCGGAGACGCTTGCTCATCGAAATATAAACTGTGATCCTTCTATCTCCTGACTCAGCAAAGAAATATTTGCAGGATTGTTTCCTCATATCTATCTCTCGTATGACCCAACTTGCTGAAAATAATAAAAGCCAAAACTTGATCCAGTTTGGAACAGGCGAGACAGTGATTTCTCCACCTGGTTCCTGGTGAAAATAATTACCAAGCAGTGAATGCTACTGAGCAATACTTCCAAATCATCTACATGACTGAACCATTGGCTGAGAAGCCGATCCAAACCATCGGCTGTATTAGTTGATCATCCAAGCAAACCAACAAGAGCTATTAACTTAAACCACTAGATCGATAATTATGTTAGCTAGAATCTCGACCATCCTCTATGCTTTTCTGAAACAATTGGCTCCATTGATTACCTCGTCAAGCTTTTAACGACAACACCAGCACAAGTTAACCGATAATATCAGATTAAATGAATCAATCCTTAGCCGATTGAAACATCCCATCAGCTTACAATATTTCAACTTGCTTGACGGGATTGGTTTGACAACCAACTCATCGCTACTGTAATCTGACTTAATCCCTTTTATGAAGTCAAAGACAACCAGCCGATTAGGCCGAATTGCAGTATTCTGATAAGTGTAAATAGCTTATCGGCTATCCAAGCCGAAGATGAAATAAGGTATGACGGTACCAACTAAAGAGCCGATATATAACAAAGTATTGTTGGGCTCTTGTTCCATTATGACTAAGATCATAATCCATTCAAATTTAAACTAATATTACTACCAGCCTTTCCTAGGTGAAACGACAGCGATACGCCCAGAAGTCGCAATCTAGAAACACTGGTAGTAAGAGATTAATCTTAACTTCACAAGCTAATAATTTTATCCACAATAAGACTTGATTCCAACAATACAAGAGATAACCAAAATTAAGATGCAACAGGCCATTAAATAATCTATTGTCCATTCAACTGAGATAAAAGCTAATTACCGCGACGATAGATTAAAGAAATATTGGCCATCAAGGCAAAATACTGTTGATTACCGTAAATTGAGACGAAATGCAAAACGTCCTCCGTAAGGTGGTAATATAATTTCTTGAAGGATAAACAATACCACCTGAGATGTCCACGCTTCAGATAAGAAAAATTCTACTCCTAGAAGCTAATAATTAGTTTCCATCTGTCCAGATTGGCTAACTCTCTCATCATCATGTGCTAACTTCCTCAGTAATTGAAATATTTCATGGGCCTATGCACTTGGTAATCATCATCGTCTCACACTTCCATCAGCCAATATGCCTTGTACCATCGTTGGCCAATTGCCCAATACGTCTTGTACCTAGCACCATTGGTCCAATCGGCCAATATAATGCCTGTGCACATGCTCTTCCGTCAGCTGATATAATACCTGTGTATAGGTCATACTTGTACTTATATTCCGCTGGTAACTCAGGAAAGCAAGAATTCTTTATGATGAGAAAATTGAAAGAAACCCAGCAAATCGAATGATCTTTCTTCATCGGTTTCTCTCCTGAGACTGGCCTTTCTCCAGTGTCTCAGTGACGGCAAGTCGGCAATCACGAGTATGAACACGAGTAAAACAACATAGCGTAGTGCCGATCATGACACACTAACCGAGGCGACATATGTTGGGCGAGATCAACCATATCACTAGGTATTCCATTGTATAAATCAAGAGAACAATAAGCCGATGTTACAATAGATAAACTCCTTTTAATTAATCGGCCTGGCCAACTCAATATAAAACAACAATGGGCCGATTAATTAAACTGTATGCATACTCATGGTTCTGTCCACCTGGATCCCACAATTTTACGGAAAACCCATGATCGAGCTTAATAAATATAGTGGCCAATATTCTTGTAATGATCGTCATATTGGCCTTTCCTTCTGAAGTATATTGATTTAAATTATCTCCAACAAGCCGATAAATATTTCCATATTGATCATATCGGCCCCCTTTTTTCCAGGGTCCATTCATGCTGAAGATAACCAATTTGCTCACCAACAGATGAGTGCACCCTGTCCTCAATGACCACATATTCTTGAGATTGGTCAACGAATCAGGATGAATTTCCTCATTTTCATCATCACTAGTTTCAGCCATGCCCACTAAAAAGGAGTCCTTAGTAATATCATTAGTATTGCACAGGATTTTATCTTGAAGATCATCACCCTCTGATTCCTTATCCATTTCAGAAACCAATTCTTCATATTGCTCCTTAATTGTGAATTCTTTTGGCTTCGGAAAATCATAGATTTGGATTACATCTCCCTTCTCAATAACTCTAAAGTTTTAAGACAGGCCAATCTATATTCGTCAACAGCTTTCTCAATGGCTTCTTTTTTATCTTGCCCAAAGCCATATTCCATATCATTGAGATCATCAACCCTTGCTTCTTCAACCGCTTCAGAAGGTAACATAAATTTTCTGTCCTGGCTGTTCATAATATCTTGCTGATAAATTATTGGCTCGGATTGTTGCATAACCGGTTGGCAATTGCCTTCTTGAAACTGTTGTACAATTGGATTTTGTTCAACTGGAGAACCTACAATCGGCCGTTGTGTATTTAACTGTTGTGGCTGATAGTCCATGTGACAGACCGACGCCTGTGGCAAATAATAATATGATTGTTGTGGGACAGCCATTGACGGTTGATAAGGCATCATCTGTGGTTGCTGAATTGCAGGCTGTGGCTGTTGAATCACTGACCATGATTGTTGATAAGTGTAAAAAACCGCCCAATTTACATTTGGTTTATATGAAATCATCGATCAGTCCCTTAAGATGAGAGCTAGCACGCATCCGTCTCTTGACTTGCCACGTAGTAACCCACATCTAGAGGCTCATGATAAATGCAATTTCACATAAAACAATACAAATCCGGTAGTCCCGGTATGTGTTCCACAACATGCCCAAGATCAAACATACACATACCGTTCATACAAATACACACATCACCAAATTAACCATAGAGAGCAATTTTAGTCATTACATGAGAGTTCAACATTGAAAATATTACAAGTCCAACATAGAGATTCAAATTTAAACAAGAGCTCCAAATACAAGTCTTGAGCTCACAAAATAAAACATGAGTATCATGAATTTAAGGTTCAAGTTTCCTATGACGATCTCACAACGATAAAAGATAAATCGCAGCGGTACGACAAAAGCAAAGGTGCCTATCACGAGCACACCAATGGCACAAACATCACATGCCCGGCCTACTCCTCACCCGTACGAGGATCAACGGGGTAGAAGAGACCAAGCACGGCATCCGGTTCGTCTGCAACTTGATGAAATATAGCAACTTGAGTACAAAAGGTACTCGCAAGACTTACGTAAAAATAATATAACCAAGGAATATGCATATTTGGTTGTAGCAAGGAATGGGGCTTTAAGGTTAAATAAATTGCATAAACACCTATCTCATCCTAACCCTAGCTTTTATATAACATGAGCAAATGATAATTATCCTATAGACCTAGTCAAATTTTATTTGTTTTTCCCATCCCACCTCAAATTTTAGTGAACAATAACATAACATAATCATGAGAACATAGAGCATAATCATGTGATCATCATTCTCGTCCAAGCGGTAACTCTATGATGAATTCATAGGACTTTGAGAGGGTGCCATAACCAAGAGCATGGCAATTCGAATTGATTTTAAACCTTGCAAGGGTGTACATCTTTACCCACACGACTTGACCTTACGGCTCATACACTTGGCCAAAAGTGCATAAGGGGGTACTCATGTCAACCTTTCCCGAAAAGCCTTAGACGTCCGGAAGTTCACGCCTAGCTTATGCGGAGGGTTGTCTAGGCCCACTATGAACACTCTACGGCCCTCACCATACACACATATCTAGGGCCGTGCCCGGATTACCAATTCAATTTTGGTAATTAGTCCCATTCATGATATGTGGTAGTACGGAAAAATGCTCAAGCCTAGGTCAACAACGGACGGTCCTTAATCAACTCAAGCGGATCTATGCCCGAGACTCCATTCTCATCATCATGTGCTAACTTCCTCAGTAATTGAAATATTTCATGGGCCTATGCACTTGGTAATCATCATCGTCTCACACTTCCATCAGCCAATATGCCTTGTACCATCGTTGGCCAATTGCCCAATACGTCTTGTACCTAGCACCATTGGTCCAATCGGCCAATATAATGCCTGTGCACATGCTCTTCCGTCAGCTGATATAATACCTGTGTATAGGTCATACTTGTACTTATATTCCGCTGGTAACTCAGGAAAGCAAGAATTCTTTATGATGAGAAAATTGAAAGAAACCCAGCAAATCGAATGATCTTTCTTCATCGGTTTCTCTCCTGAGACTGGCCTTTCTCCAGTGTCTCAGTGACGGCAAGTCGGCAATCACGAGTATGAACACGAGTAAAACAACATAGCGTAGTGCCGATCATGACACACTAACCGAGGCGACATATGTTGGGCGAGATCAACCATATCACTAGGTATTCCATTGTATAAATCAAGAGAACAATAAGCCGATGTTACAATAGATAAACTCCTTTTAATTAATCGGCCTGGCCAACTCAATATAAAACAACAATGGGCCGATTAATTAAACTGTATGCATACTCATGGTTCTGTCCACCTGGATCCCACAATTTTACGGAAAACCCATGATCGAGCTTAATAAATATAGTGGCCAATATTCTTGTAATGATCGTCATATTGGCCTTTCCTTCTGAAGTATATTGATTTAAATTATCTCCAACAAGCCGATAAATATTTCCATATTGATCATATCGGCCCCCTTTTTTCCAGGGTCCATTCATGCTGAAGATAACCAATTTGCTCACCAACAGATGAGTGCACCCTGTCCTCAATGACCACATATTCTTGAGATTGGTCAACGAATCAGGATGAATTTCCTCATTTTCATCATCACTAGTTTCAGCCATGCCCACTAAAAAGGAGTCCTTAGTAATATCATTAGTATTGCACAGGATTTTATCTTGAAGATCATCACCCTCTGATTCCTTATCCATTTCAGAAACCAATTCTTCATATTGCTCCTTAATTGTGAATTCTTTTGGCTTCGGAAAATCATAGATTTGGATTACATCTCCCTTCTCAATAACTCTAAAGTTTTAAGACAGGCCAATCTATATTCGTCAACAGCTTTCTCAATGGCTTCTTTTTTATCTTGCCCAAAGCCATATTCCATATCATTGAGATCATCAACCCTTGCTTCTTCAACCGCTTCAGAAGGTAACATAAATTTTCTGTCCTGGCTGTTCATAATATCTTGCTGATAAATTATTGGCTCGGATTGTTGCATAACCGGTTGGCAATTGCCTTCTTGAAACTGTTGTACAATTGGATTTTGTTCAACTGGAGAACCTACAATCGGCCGTTGTGTATTTAACTGTTGTGGCTGATAGTCCATGTGACAGACCGACGCCTGTGGCAAATAATAATATGATTGTTGTGGGACAGCCATTGACGGTTGATAAGGCATCATCTGTGGTTGCTGAATTGCAGGCTGTGGCTGTTGAATCACTGACCATGATTGTTGATAAGTGTAAAAAACCGCCCAATTTACATTTGGTTTATATGAAATCATCGATCAGTCCCTTAAGATGAGAGCTAGCACGCATCCGTCTCTTGACTTGCCACGTAGTAACCCACATCTAGAGGCTCATGATAAATGCAATTTCACATAAAACAATACAAATCCGGTAGTCCCGGTATGTGTTCCACAACATGCCCAAGATCAAACATACACATACCGTTCATACAAATACACACATCACCAAATTAACCATAGAGAGCAATTTTAGTCATTACATGAGAGTTCAACATTGAAAATATTACAAGTCCAACATAGAGATTCAAATTTAAACAAGAGCTCCAAATACAAGTCTTGAGCTCACAAAATAAAACATGAGTATCATGAATTTAAGGTTCAAGTTTCCTATGACGATCTCACAACGATAAAAGATAAATCGCAGCGGTACGACAAAAGCAAAGGTGCCTATCACGAGCACACCAATGGCACAAACATCACATGCCCGGCCTACTCCTCACCCGTACGAGGATCAACGGGGTAGAAGAGACCAAGCACGGCATCCGGTTCGCCTGCAACCTGATGAAATATAGCAACTTGAGTACAAAAGGTACTCGCAAGACTTACGCAAAAATAATATAACCAAGAAATATGCATATTTGGTTGTAGCAAGGAATGGGGCTTTAAGGTTAAATAAATTGCATAAACACCTATCTCATCCTAACCCTAGCTTTTATATAACATGAGCAAATGATAATTATCCTATAGACCTAGTCAAATTTTATTTGTTTTTCCCATCCCACCTCAAATTTTAGTGAACAATAACATAACATAATCATGAGAACATAGAGCATAATCATGTGATCATCATTCTCGTCCAAGCGGTAACTCTATGATGAATTCATAGGACTTTGAGAGGGTGCCATAACCAAGAGCATGGCAATTCGAATTGATTTTAAACCTTGCAAGGGTGTACATCTTTACCCACACGACTTGACCTTACGGCTCATACACTTGGCCAAAAGTGCATAAGGGGGTACTCATGTCAACCTTTCCCGAAAAGCCTTAGACGTCCGGAAGTTCACGCCTAGCTTATGCGGAGGGTTGTCTAGGCCCACTATGAACACTCTACGGCCCTCACCATACACACATATCTAGGGCCGTGCCCGGATTACCAATTCAATTTTGGTAATTAGTCCCATTCATGATATGTGGTAGTACAGAAAAATGCTCAAGCCTAGGTCAACAACGAACGGTCCTTAATCAACTCAAGCGGATCTATGCCCGAGACTCCATTCTCAAGGCCCTACACCATATCTGCTCAAGTCTCGAAATTCAATTCCATCAACAAGTTCCATTAACCATTTTTAACCAAGGACCATGACACCGCCGTTGTCGATTAACCTATCCATCCCATTCCCAAAAGGCCTACCACTCTACCATTAAGCATGGCTAAGCATTAAGCAAATTAAATCAAGTTAACCCATACTACTCAACTGACAAGGCATAAGGTAGAAACATCAAGTAATGGTAAATGCATCAAATAGGGTCTACAAAATAACCACAAAAATACAACCCAATGCAACCCGTAGCATATATCGATATATAAGTATTTGCAGAAATAGTAATTTCAACATGCTTAGCTACTTGCCTTGGTTCTCCTCGGTGTCAGCTACGTTCTCCTCCGGTTCTCCTTCGGCCTCGGGCTCAACGGTCTCGCACTCCGGCGTCTCGCTCACTAAAAGAGTGAATGCATGCATGCATTAGAGATGATGACATGATGTGAATGAACATGAAATGCATGAGCATGATTGCTAATAAAAAGCACCTCAACAAACTATCTAAAACACCCACAAAACTAGGAGGCGGATAAAGGTTTACTGAAAAGATAGAACTACTAGCAAGCAAAGGAATAACACATATAAATTGTAAATCATTGAATTAAGGCCTAGATAAAACATATCATGTGCTCACTGTCCAAACATGATTAAAAGAGTAGGTTATGTATTAAAATATTCACTGCATAATTAACTATAAAATAAACAATTTATACTTAATGAAAAGGATTAAATCCTAAAAGTCATGTTTAGCAACAGAACAAATATGAAAGGCATATACAGTGAAACAAGACTAACAAAATTGGTTTTACCATTTTTATCATTTTTGAGCTATTTACTATGTCATTATTCATTTTCAGCCAGCTAGCATACTTTTTAATAAAAACAGTGGTAAAAAGCATATAAACATGGGCGAAAAGTTATAGATCTAGCATTCATATGATACAAGAGGTCTAACAAAACTGTATTTGGCATTTTCAGAGCAATATAACTTTTAATATGAATTAATCAAGTTTTGAGAAATATAAATTCTAAATAAATATATACAGCTGTACAACATGCAAATATAGGTTTTTATGAAACTTCATCCTTCTAGGAATCCAACAAAACAAGTTTCACCATTTTAGGAGCAGTATACAAATTTCTACGCATTTTACAAGTTTTCAGCCAATTCAAAACAAAACCCAAAACGCTTTTGCATCCAAGACCCTGGAAAACCATAGATCTACACGCGCGACCACCCCACAAAGCAGCAGCTGACGCGCGGAGCCCGCAGGTCAGTGACCTAGCCGGAGCCAGCCATGGCCACGGCCGAAATCCGGCGAAATCCCTCGCCTACGGCGAGATTCCGGTGAGATTCCGGCGAGGGGAAGGGCATGGAGAGCAAGAGGGCGACGAGAGCAATCTATTCCCCACCTTTGATTGAAGGATTGGTGGTCGGAATAGGGTCGACGGCGAGCTGCAGCGGTCTGCAACAATGGACGGCGGTGGTGGCGGCTCTGCAACGACGAGGGGCGGCGCTGGGCAGCTGGGGAGGTCGGCGAGGTGGAGGGGAAGGTTCCTGCGGGGTTCCATCGATTCGGCGTGGACTGCAATGGCGAGGTGAGCTCGGGCCGAGCTCCAATGGCAACAATGGTGGTGGCGGCTGCAATGAGGGAATGAGGCTAGGGTTTGGAGGCCGGTTGCTCGGGGTTTAAGTAGAGGGGGAAGAGCGGGGGCAAGTGAGGCATTTCGCGTGGTCGGGGAGGCCAAGAACCGGTGGTCGACGGCAACTTGGCAGTGCCGCCCTCGCTGCCTAACCAGCGAGCAGGGAGGTAACGGGAGGAAGAAGAAGCCGCTGACAGGTGGGACCCACGCGTAAGAGAGACAATTTTGAAAATGAGTTCAAATGTTTTTGCTTTAAAAGAAATAGTTCCCAAAGTCCAAAAATGACAAATAAACACATTTTGGAAAGCTTAGAACACAAGGAAGGTTCTGCAAGTTGAAAAAGTTGAAAAACATGTTTGGTTTGGTTGCAGTTTTGAATTCAAAAGATACGAATTTGGATTTTCCACTATTTTTTACCTCTGCAAATGAACTCCAAAAATCTTGCACAAATACTCTAAATTCTACATTTGAAATCTAGTATTTTATAAAATTTTAAACCAGTACAGTTGCAGCAAAAAATTTGGACTTCCTTAACAAAGTGACATTTAATTTAATTCAAACAATTCAATAATGCACACAATGTTTATGTCATGATACTAGTTTTGTGCACTAATGATGCTCATGATGCTAGATTCGGGTCGTTACAATAAGTCATCGGATGTTGAGCCGACACATGGGGATGATAGCCACCTATTTGCTGCTAAAAGTAAACTGCCGGCTGTGGAGCCGATGCTTGTGATTGGTAACTATATAGCTGTTGTGGTTGATGTACGATCGGCTGCTGTACTATTGGCTGACAACCTGCAGCCACTGGTTGCATGATTGGTTTCACAAACGATGGTTGCACTTGGGTCAGTACTATTGTACATCGGCTATCTTTGTTGGAGTATTATATCAGTTAACTCCAACAACCCAGTGAATAACCCTTTGGCTAATGCACCTGAAATACCCATCGGAGACGCTTGCTCATCGAAATATAAACTGTGATCCTTCTATCTCCTGACTCAGCAAAGAAATATTTGCAGGATTGTTTCCTCATATCTATCTCTCGTATGACCCAACTTGCTGAAAATAATAAAAGCCAAAACTTGATCCAGTTTGGAACAGGCGAGACAGTGATTTCTCCACCTGGTTCCTGGTGAAAATAATTACCAAGCAGTGAATGCTACTGAGCAATACTTCCAAATCATCTACAGGACTGAACCATTGGCTGAGAAGCCGATCCAAACCATCGGCTGTATTAGTTGATCATCCAAGCAAACCAACAAGAGCTATTAACTTAAACCACTAGATCGATAATTATGTTAGCTAGAATCTCGACCATCCTCTATGCTTTTCTGAAACAATTGGCTCCATTGATTACCTCGTCAAGCTTTTAACGACAACACCAGCACAAGTTAACCGATAATATCAGATTAAATGAATCAATCCTTAGCCGATTGAAACATCCCATCAGCTTACAATATTTCAACTTGCTTGACGGGATTGGTTTGACAACCAACTCATCGCTACTGTAATCTGACTTAATCCCTTTTATGAAGTCAAAGACAACCAGCCGATTAGGCCGAATTGCAGTATTCTGATAAGTGTAAATAGCTTATCGGCTATCCAAGCCGAAGATGAAATAAGGTATGACGGTACCAACTAAAGAGCCGATATATAACAAAGTATTGTTGGGCTCTTGTTCCATTATGACTAAGATCATAATCCATTCAAATTTAAACTAATATTACTACCAGCCTTTCCTAGGTGAAACGACAGCGATACGCCCAGAAGTCGCAATCTAGAAACACTGGTAGTAAGAGATTAATCTTAACTTCACAAGCTAATAATTTTATCCACAATAAGACTTGATTCCAACAATACAAGAGATAACCAAAATTAAGATGCAACAGGCCATTAAATAATCTATTGTCCATTCAACTGAGATAAAAGCTAATTACCGCGACGATAGATTAAAGAAATATTGGCCATCAAGGCAAAATACTGTTGATTACCGTAAATTGAGACGAAATGCAAAACGTCCTCCGTAAGGTGGTAATATAATTTCTTGAAGGATAAACAATACCACCTGAGATGTCCACGCTTCAGATAAGAAAAATTCTACTCCTAGAAGCTAATAATTAGTTTCCATCTGTCCAGATTGGCTAACTCTCTCATCATCATGTGCTAACTTCCTCAGTAATTGAAATATTTCATGGGCCTATGCACTTGGTAATCATCATCGTCTCACACTTCCATCAGCCAATATGCCTTGTACCATCGTTGGCCAATTGCCCAATACGTCTTGTACCTAGCACCATTGGTCCAATCGGCCAATATAATGCCTGTGCACATGCTCTTCCGTCAGCTGATATAATACCTGTGTATAGGTCATACTTGTACTTATATTCCGCTGGTAACTCAGGAAAGCAAGAATTCTTTATGATGAGAAAATTGAAAGAAACCCAGCAAATCGAATGATCTTTCTTCATCGGTTTCTCTCCTGAGACTGGCCTTTCTCCAGTGTCTCAGTGACGGCAAGTCGGCAATCACGAGTATGAACACGAGTAAAACAACATAGCGTAGTGCCGATCATGACACACTAACCGAGGCGACATATGTTGGGCGAGATCAACCATATCACTAGGTATTCCATTGTATAAATCAAGAGAACAATAAGCCGATGTTACAATAGATAAACTCCTTTTAATTAATCGGCCTGGCCAACTCAATATAAAACAACAATGGGCCGATTAATTAAACTGTATGCATACTCATGGTTCTGTCCACCTGGATCCCACAATTTTACGGAAAACCCATGATCGAGCTTAATAAATATAGTGGCCAATATTCTTGTAATGATCGTCATATTGGCCTTTCCTTCTGAAGTATATTGATTTAAATTATCTCCAACAAGCCGATAAATATTTCCATATTGATCATATCGGCCCCCTTTTTTCCAGGGTCCATTCATGCTGAAGATAACCAAATTGCTCACCAACAGATGAGTGCACCCTGTCCTCAATGACCACATATTCTTGAGATTGGTCAACGAATCAGGATGAATTTCCTCATTTTCATCATCACTAGTTTCAGCCATGCCCACTAAAAAGGAGTCCTTAGTAATATCATTAGTATTGCACAGGATTTTATCTTGAAGATCATCACCCTCTGATTCCTTATCCATTTCAGAAACCAATTCTTCATATTGCTCCTTAATTGTGAATTCTTTTGGCTTCGGAAAATCATAGATTTGGATTACATCTCCCTTCTCAATAACTCTAAAGTTTTAAGACAGGCCAATCTATATTCGTCAACAGCTTTCTCAATGGCTTCTTTTTTATCTTGCCCAAAGCCATATTCCATATCATTGAGATCATCAACCCTTGCTTCTTCAACCGCTTCAGAAGGTAACATAAATTTTCTGTCCTGGCTGTTCATAATATCTTGCTGATAAATTATTGGCTCGGATTGTTGCATAACCGGTTGGCAATTGCCTTCTTGAAACTGTTGTACAATTGGATTTTGTTCAACTGGAGAACCTACAATCGGCCGTTGTGTATTTAACTGTTGTGGCTGATAGTCCATGTGACAGACCGACGCCTGTGGCAAATAATAATATGATTGTTGTGGGACAGCCATTGACGGTTGATAAGGCATCATCTGTGGTTGCTGAATTGCAGGCTGTGGCTGTTGAATCACTGACCATGATTGTTGATAAGTGTAAAAAACCGCCCAATTTACATTTGGTTTATATGAAATCATCGATCAGTCCCTTAAGATGAGAGCTAGCACGCATCCGTCTCTTGACTTGCCACGTAGTAACCCACATCTAGAGGCTCATGATAAATGCAATTTCACATAAAACAATACAAATCCGGTAGTCCCGGTATGTGTTCCACAACATGCCCAAGATCAAACATACACATACCGTTCATACAAATACACACATCACCAAATTAACCATAGAGAGCAATTTTAGTCATTACATGAGAGTTCAACATTGAAAATATTACAAGTCCAACATAGAGATTCAAATTTAAACAAGAGCTCCAAATACAAGTCTTGAGCTCACAAAATAAAACATGAGTATCATGAATTTAAGGTTCAAGTTTCCTATGACGATCCCACAACGATAAAAGATAAATCGCAGCGGTACGACAAAAGCAAAGGTGCCTATCACGAGCACACCAATGGCACAAACATCACATGCCCGGCCTACTCCTCACCCGTACGAGGATCAACGGGGTAGAAGATACCAAGCACGGCATCCGGTTCGCCTGCAACTTGATGAAATATAGCAACTTGAGTACAAAAGGTACTCGCAAGACTTACGCAAAAATAATATAACCAAGGAATATGCATATTTGGTTGTAGCAAGGAATGGGGCTTTAAGGTTAAATAAATTGCATAAACACCTATCTCATCCTAACCCTAGCTTTTATATAACATGAGCAAATGATAATTATCCTATAGACCTAGTCAAATTTTATTTGTTTTTCCCATCCCACCTCAAATTTTAGTGAACAATAACATAACATAATCATGAGAACATAGAGCATAATCATGTGATCATCATTCTCGTCCAAGCGGTAACTCTATGATGAATTCATAGGACTTTGAGAGGGTGCCATAACCAAGAGCATGGCAATTCGAATTGATTTTAAACCTTGCAAGGGTGTACATCTTTACCCACACGACTTGACCTTACGGCTCATACACTTGGCCAAAAGTGCATAAGGGGGTACTCATGTCAACCTTTCCCGAAAAGCCTTAGACGTCCGGAAGTTCACGCCTAGCTTATGCGGAGGGTTGTCTAGGCCCACTATGAACACTCTACGGCCCTCACCATACACACATATCTAGGGCCGTGCCCGGATTACCAATTCAATTTTGGTAATTAGTCCCATTCATGATATGTGGTAGTACGGAAAAATGCTCAAGCCTAGGTCAACAACGGACGGTCCTTAATCAACTCAAGCGGATCTATGCCCGAGACTCCATTCTCAAGGCCCTACACCATATCTGCTCAAGTCTCGAAATTCAATTCCATCAACAAGTTCCATTAACCATTTTTAACCAAGGACCATGACACCGCCGTTGTCGATTAACCTATCCATCCCATTCCCAAAAGGCCTACCACTCTACCATTAAGCATGGCTAAGCATTAAGCAAATTAAATCAAGTTAACCCATACTACTCAACTGACAAGGCATAAGGTAGAAACATCAAGTAATGGTAAATGCATCAAATAGGGTCTACAAAATAACCACAAAAATACAACCCAATGCAACCCGTAGCATATATCGATATATAAGTATTTGCAGAAATAGGAATTTCAACATGCTTAGCTACTTGCCTTGGTTCTCCTCGGTGTCAGCTACGTTCTCCTCCGGTTCTCCTTCGGCCTCGGGCTCAACGGTCTCGCACTCCGGCGTCTCGCTCACTAAAAGAGTGAATGCATGCATGCATTAGAGATGATGACATGATGTGAATGAACATGAAATGCATGAGCATGATTGCTAATAAAAAGCACCTCAACAAACTATCTAAAACACCCACAAAACTAGGAGGCGGATAAAGGTTTACTGAAAAGATAGAACTACTAGCAAGCAAAGGAATAACACATATAAATTGTAAATCATTGAATTAAGGCCTAGATAAAACATATCATGTGCTCACTGTCCAAACATGATTAAAAGAGTAGGTTATGTATTAAAATATTCTCTGCATAATTAACTATAAAATAAACAATTTATACTTAATGAAAAGGATTAAATCCTAAAAGTCATGTTTAGCAACAGAACAAATATGAAAGGCATATACAGTGAAACAAGACTAACAAAATTGGTTTTACCATTTTTATCATTTTTGAGCTATTTACTATGTCATTATTCATTTTCAGCGAGCTAGCATACTTTTTAATAAAAACAGTGGTAAAAAGCATATAAACATGGGCGAAAAGTTATAGATCTAGCATTCATATGATACAAGAGGTCTAACAAAACTGTATTTGGCATTTTCAGAGCAATATAACTTTTAATATGAATTAATCAAGTTTTGAGAAATATAAATTCTAAATAAATATATACAGCTGTACAACATGCAAATATAGGTTTTTATGAAACTTCATCCTTCTAGGAATCCAACAAAACAAGTTTCACCATTTTAGGAGCAGTATACAAATTTCTACGCATTTTACAAGTTTTCAGCCAATTCAAAACAAAACCCAAAACGCTTTTGCATCCAAGACCCTGGAAAACCATAGATCTACACGCGCGACCACCCCACAAAGCAGCAGCTGACGCGCGGAGCCCGCAGGTCAGTGACCTAGCCGGAGCCAGCCATGGCCACGGCCGAAATCCGGCGAAATCCCTCGCCTACGGCGAGATTCCGGTGAGATTCCGGCGAGGGGAAGGGCATGGAGAGCAAGAGGGCGACGAGAGCAATCTATTCCCCACCTTTGATTGAAGGATTGGTGGTCGGAATAGGGTCGACGGCGAGCTGCAGCGGTCTGCAACAATGGACGGCGGTGGTGGCGGCTCTGCAACGACGAGGGGCGGCGCTGGGCAGCTGGGGAGGTCGGCGAGGTGGAGGGGAAGGTTCCTGCGGGGTTCCATCGATTCGGCGTGGACTGCAATGGCGAGGTGAGCTCGGGCCGAGCTCCAATGGCAACAATGGTGGTGGCGGCTGCAATGAGGGAATGAGGCTAGGGTTTGGAGGCCGGTTGCTCGGGGTTTAAGTAGAGGGGGAAGAGCGGGGGCAAGTGAGGCATTTCGCGTGGTCGGGGAGGCCAAGAACCGGTGGTCGATGGCAACTTGGCAGTGCCGCCCTCGCTGCCTAACCAGCGAGCAGGGAGGTAACGGGAGGAAGAAGAAGCCGCTGACAGGTGGGACCCACGCGTAAGAGAGACAATTTTGAAAATGAGTTCAAATGTTTTTGCTTTAAAAGAAATAGTTCCCAAAGTCCAAAAATGACAAATAAACACATTTTGGAAAGCTTAGAACACAAGGAAGGTTCTGCAAGTTGAAAAAGTTGAAAAACATGTTTGGTTTGGTTGCAGTTTTGAATTCAAAAGATACGAATTTGGATTTTCCACTATTTTTTACCTCTGCAAATGAACTCCAAAAATCTTGCACAAATACTCTAAATTCTACATTTGAAATCTAGTATTTTATAAAATTTTAAACCAGTACAGTTGCAGCAAAAAATTTGGACTTCCTTAACAAAGTGACATTTAATTTAATTCAAACAATTCAATAATGCACACAATGTTTATGTCATGATACTAGTTTTGTGCACTAATGATGCTCATGATGCTAGATTCGGGTCGTTACAATAAGTCATCGGATGTTGAGCCGACACATGGGGATGATAGCCACCTATTTGCTGCTAAAAGTAAACTGCCGGCTGTGGAGCCGATGCTTGTGATTGGTAACTATATAGCTGTTGTGGTTGATGTACGATCGGCTGCTGTACTATTGGCTGACAACCTGCAGCCACTGGTTGCATGATTGGTTTCACAAACGATGGTTGCAGTTGGGTCAGCACTTGCTGAACTATCGACTGGGAAGCCGATGTTAACTGATGATTAATAGTTGGTAATATATAAGGATGCTTGTGGCCGCCACCTGCCTTTGTAATGTGGCCGATACCCATTGGCGAAAGGGCCGATGATTGGAGCTGATAGTTAGCTGACTGCGGTAGCTGAGCCGGTGGCTGAATTGATGAAACTAACGATTGTGATGCCCAAGTAGCAGATTGCAGGCTCTGAGTCGTGACGATGCGCCAGTTCCTGTCCCAATAGTTGTACCGCCAATCCTCGTTGTTGTAGCAGTTGACCACCCTGGTTGTTGATAATAACCTGGTCCATCGAGACCTTGTTGCTGAATTGGACATATTAGTGCATCTCTGACCGCATCATGCACACAGTTCATCAAGCTACTAGATTGATCGGCCATTGCTCGTTGTATAGCTTGATCGAACATCTTCTGTAATTCAGCTACATCCGTCGGGAAATTCACGATAGTAATTTAGACTGTCGGGTCCCACCGGATATGCCAAAAGTGTGTTGACGTAAAAGTCGGGAAAGACCTTCGCCTACTGGCACACGAAATTGCTTGTGACCATGGATGCAGGACGTGCCAGTCAATTTGACATGTTAATTGACAAGGGATGAAACCGTAAAATACTAGAGCGTATCGGCTAGAATTCCGATTGGCTCTACAGGCCGAATCGGCAGAAGATGTCCGATCTGAAAAAAATAATGAATCGGCTTGGACAACCGATTCAGAGCAAAGCTATGCGAGATCACTAAAACGCAACCTAATAAGCTATGCAAAGCAACACTTGGAACAGATCTAATCGGCCGTGATAACAGATGCAGAGTAATAACACATGTAATAGCCGATCGAAGTGTATACCAAGCTGGATAAAGGTTGAACAAAATCTAAACGAAGCAACAGCGATATGCCAGTTGCTAAAGCTTAGAAAATACTCGATAAAAGACGGAACTTACAGACAAGCCCTGAGATCTGATCACCCTTGACGTGCCCGAAGAACTCGTGAAAAGAAAATAGCGAAGTCGCCGACTTGAACGATAGATACGATAAAAGTAAAGGTACTGAAGAAGTAGAGTTTGTTTATTTGATCGTGGATAAAAAAAACTTACAATAACCGTGCACCCTTTATATTTATAGGGCTACTGGACTAGGACCTTCACGCATAGAGATCGATCTCTTGGCTAAGCCAATTAGAACTCGACTACCTTAGTTAATTTCTAAACGAAAGGAAATACTAAAAGACTAATTTTCCCTCTCTGTAGAGATGAAACTCCCTATCGACGCATGTACCCAACGTAATCAACTTGGACTCTCTCATGCGGCAGCCTCAATTTCCTTATTCTTAATAAACCGGCAATGTACATGATGTCCCCTGACCTTCTCGTATATCTTTATTCCATGAACTTCTTGGCTTCCACGTCATCCATCAATAATAATAATATAATCTGGCCACCATACTAAACAATGACTTCACTTGGTCTCACGGCTGCTGTGGCGGACCACTCCGAAATTATTCCAAATTAAGTACCCGTGGACCACTAATCAAGCAGTCAGGCACTTAATCCGGAATAAGCTGGAGCGTCGTCGGATTATACCCGATTAACCACGTACTTTCACGACCGAAACAACACGCGTGCCCACACGAAGGTGAGTCCAGGAATTACAACATTCCACAAATTCAACATACATAAATAATATCATCAAGTTATTACAAACCAAGTTCGAATTTCAAATCGAAGTACGAGAGTTCATTGCAGCGGAAATTAAACTAACGACGATACATAGCAACACCATGATGAAGCCGGCCATGGTGCTACTCCTCTCGATCCTCGGTAGAGGACGGAACCCACTCGACATGCCAGCCTGGAGGAACCTGGGTAGGCCAAGTGATGGAATCGACTGCCACATCCATAACAGTACCTAAAATAAATAGCCACAAGTAAGGCTGAGTAGACTAATACTCAGCAAGCCTTACCCGTCACCGACTTCTAGACATGAGAGGCTTTTGGTTGGTGGGTTTGTTTGCCAGAAAGCAACTAAGAGTGGATCCTTACTTTCATGATTTTAGCATCAAATTCTAGTAGAGTTAACCATTCTAGATTAGCATCCTCTCTAAGCATGCAAGTGGTGCAATACAATTTAGTACATACAACAAGTTCATCATACTCATAGTTCCACTTGTTACTCAATGCAGCACAGCGGTCAAGCAGTCTCATTAACCGCGAGAAGCAGACAGTTCGAACCGAATTTTGCTACCTGGCCAGGGGAAACCCAACACACACGGACAATGCTTGCTATAAAAGGCACAAGCACTTTCCAACCTTTCCCATCAATCCACAATTCAGCGCCGGGTCCATTCCCTTAGGATAAAGGTTTACCGCTTCACTCACGGCATCACGCATATATCCACATGTGTACAGCAAGGGAAACAAAATGTTTCCAAGGAGAGATGGCTATCGGTCCTAGCTGCTTCAATCTGGTACCGGGCTTACCGATTCCCATAGGTCGGCATGCATGTGGTACGTTCAAAAACTTGACACACAGAACCACACGTTTCGACCTTAATCCAATTAACATATACGGACGGGAGATCTACACATACCATCCCGCCCGTCCATCCTTATGATTCCAACATAAGTAAAGACAAGCAACTCTTATATCTCGCGAGTGACAGGAAATCACTCGACTTGTAACGGTCCTAAAGGCATTGCTCTACCGATCCTATCATGCTAGTATTTCAAGTCATAGATACTAGAATCATGCAACTTGGGTATCCATACAACACCTAGAACATAAATGCACAAGCATAATAAATTCATAGTTGCATGAATTAAAAGTTAGGTTATGCTCTGGGGCTTGCCTTCTTGAGCTAATCCACTGTCAGGCTCCGGGTCGATCACAACGATGTCGGCACCACCCTCGGGGACTTCTTCTTCGTTGACGGGGACGATGTTGTAGGTGCCGCCAGCGAGAGTGCCTTCTACATGAGATGCACAACTTTAAGGTGGTTGCCTAAGTGATCTAAATGCAAGGCCTTGAAGGCCATATTCACCTAGACATAATAGTGACCTATTTTCTCCTTCACAAAATTAGAGGAGGTGTGTGGAATTTTTTTTTTTGCTTTCATGATGGTGATTGTATACACATATACAACAATTCAAACTGTTATTTTTAAGCAAGGGTGCAGTTCTGGAATTTAGATTTCACATGCTCCACATTTAATTAATTATCAAAAGTGTTTTATTTCTTTTTATAAACTTGATTCTACTCTAGTTTCTTCTCATTTTTGTTTCTCTGTTTCTGTGCATCCTTTTTATCCACAAACTTTATGACAGCTACTGGAGTATAAGAGTTAGGCTCACTCCAAAATTTAGCTAAAACTGAGCTACACAGAATTTATTAAAAAATGGAAGAAGTTGCTGTCCTAGCAAACAAGATTAATTCATATAAAATCAAAACTACTTCCAAAACAGGAGATTTCTGTACCAGATTTATACATGACTGAAAGAAAGGCTCTGGCCAAGTGGTGGCTAAAAATAACACTTGGACAGCCCTCAATAATTTTCTATCCGAAAACCAACATCTATTTATTTGGGAGCCTAAACAGGGTCAAAAATTAAGTTTAGCATTTTTACCACATGTGCCAACAAGTTCCTAGACCTCTGTTTAAAGATGGTGATTTTGGCTGCATGGCTTATTTTTAATAATTGCAGAACTAAACTAGAACAGGAATCACAAAATAAATCATAACTGAAGCTACAATCCATATTTTTTAGGTCTCCTTTGGACACGAAGCGTCTAAAGCCATCACAAACAACATATCTAAAGTTCAGCTCCAGAAGAGCTCAGGATTTGAAATGGTGCACAAGATTCTAAAAATTGAGTTTGAATTTTAATTCAAAAACTATTCACCAAAAGTGTATACATGCTAACATGAGATTGGAGTTTACAATCTCACCAGTCCAGGGAGTATTTTTGTGCATTTTTCCTATTTTTCTATGATGTTTAGTGGATTTTACAAGATCTTAGAAAAATGGATCTAGGTTTAAGAATCTCTTTTACACCGGGGACCCTAAACCTTTTAAACTCTTGCGAACAAGTCCCTGAATTTTACACAGAGGACCCTAGAACTAAAAAGGGGAACGCATCTCGGTCCTTGGCTCGCCGGCGTTGTTACGCCGGCGAGGAGACGGTGAACTAGCGCGGGGAAAGTTGGGGGAAAAGATGAGGGGCTCACCGCGCGTCGTTTGGGGTAGGTCTCGAGGCCGGTGGTGCAGTGGCGAGGCTCGTCGACGGTGAGCAGCGGAGCGGCTTGCTCCGGCGACGTCGATAGCCGGCTACGGGGGTCGAGACGAGACGCGGTGTGGCTTGAAAGCTTCACCGGAGTGAGGCGGAGCTCGTCGAGGTACTTGGCGGCGACGGGGATGACCGGAAGATGGGGCTCGGCGTGGAGGTGGAGCTCGGGGGCGGAAATAGAGCAACGGCGAGAAATCTCTTCGATTTTCCGGCGAGTAGTGCTCGGTTTTGGTTGGGAATGGTTCGAGAGGCTAGCTAAGAGAGTGAGTCAGCTATGGGTGCAGTGCATTTGGTTTCCGTGGAGGGAGCGTGGGGGATTTTGGCCTGCAGCGGCACGAGCTCGAGCTCGGTTCACGGCGGCCGGAGGTGGAAGAAGGGGTGAGGAAGTGCGAGAAGGAGGAGAAAGGCAGAGCGCTGGGCGAGGATGGAAATGAGAGTCACTTCACAGCGGTTTGGGGCAGCTAGCAAGGGCTGGGCAGCTAGGGGATGGCGTGCACGCGAGCTCGGGCCGTCGGAGCCGCCATTGATGGCTCTGACAGCTCGGGCAGAGCGCGGCCGCGGGTTGGGGGAGGAAGATCGCGGCGTGGGCGAGTGAAGATCCTCTGGCGTTGCTGTTTGGCACGAAGCGGGCTCGAATCCGCCGCTGGGAGGCTCGGCTCGGCGTGCTGCGTCGCGGCCAATGGTGAGCTCGGCCGCCATGATGGCGTGCCACGCGACGACGTCGATAGAACACGGGAAAAGACCGGGCGTGGGCACTGGCGTGTGCGCGGGGAAGTGGGACGCTGCTGCTGCGGCTCTGGCCGGCTCGACGAGGTCGCCGCCGCTCGCCGGCCTCGTGGCGGCCACTAACGGCCGCGACAGGGCGCTTGTCGTGACGCCCGTGGAGCATCCCCGGTGCAGCAGTTTAAACTCCGAAAATTTGAACTACACTTCAAAAAGTGCAAACACAAAGGTTGGAGATTGAAATGTGGGACACAACTTTCTTTTTGGGGTGAACCTGAAATTTCAAATTTTTCAAGCTCACACAGGCCATTTTCGAACAGGCGTTCAGCACGGTTTTTCGAGTTTTTGAGGGGCTTAACTGCAAAATTTGAAAAAGTTTCCAACAGTGACTAGGCCTTATTTGTGACGAGTCGAATGGTGGCGGTTGGGAGGCCGGAGGAGGCTCGGAGGTCGCCAGTGATGGAGCAATGGCGGCGCGGCCGCCGCGGCTTCAACTCCTACGAGGTCAGTGGCTTTCACCGGGGTTGGAGAGGCTCGTCAGCATCAGTGGGACATGGCGAAAATGTTGGGATGCTCGGTTGGCGTCGGGGATGGCTCGAAGGGGTAGCTCGACGTGGAGGTGCTCCGGCAGCCGGAAATGGGGATTTTGGGGGAAATCCCGATTCCTCGCCGGAGAGTTGAGGGGAGCTCGAGAGAAGTGGGGGAAAAGGAAGCTAAGGAAGTGGACTAGCTCTGCGCACGGTGAATTTGGAAATGGTGGAGGGATGGAGGCGAATTTTGCTCCGGCGCTCGAGCTCGGCTCTTGTGGCCAGAGGTTGAAGACGAAGCTCGGGAGCCCGAGGGAAGGAGCTGGCTGCGCTGCTGGCTGAGGAGAGGAGTTAGGGTCCCTTGGCAAGCGTTTGGAGTGAGCTAGAGGCTGCTGGGCTCGCTCAGGGCGTGTGTGCGTGTGCTCGAGCCGTTGGGGTCGCCATGAGTGCGCCTGTGAGCTCGGGCAGCGCGCGCGAAGCGGTTGGGCGTCGCGGATCATGGCGTGAGCGAGGGGAGATACGCCGCAGAGGGGGCCTGGCGTGTAGCGGGAGGGAATCGACCGTGGGCAGCTCAGCGCAGCGCGCGCGGCCGCGGCCGGTGGCCGAGCTCTGCTCGCCATCATGGCGTTCCGCGCGGCGCGAGGCAGCAAGGGCGTCGCAGCACACGATGTGACCGTACGAGTAGCCCGACACCCGCGCGAGGACAAGAGCAACGCGCCGCCGCGGCTTGGCCAGCCAGGCGAGGCCGCCGCCGCTCGCCGGCCACTTGGCGGCCACTGCCGGCCTGCGCAGAGCACGCCAGGGCGAGCTGGCAGGCGCCCGTGGAGCTCCTCTTTTCTCTGTGGATTTTCTCCAAAAATTTGAACTGAACATTCAAATGTGCAAAGATAAAAGTTGGAGTTTGAGATGTGGGACACAACTTTCTTTTTGGGGTGAACCTGAAATTTCAAATTTTTCAAGCTCAAACAGGCCATTTTCAAACAGGCGTTCAGCACGGTGTTTCAAGTTTTTGAGGGGCTTAACTGCAAAATTTGAAAAAGTTCCCAACAGTGACTAGGCCTTATTTGTGATGACAACCAACTTTTATTTTTGGAGATTTTCAGTTTTAGTACAAAATTCTTGAGATTTCAGTTGGGTGTCAAAAAGGCCTTATTGAAATTCAAATTTCGAATTTTAAATTCAAATCAAGTGTGCTACAACCAATGCTACCCTTTGATCCTGTTTTTAGTGTGTTTTTAAGGTGCTAACTTCAGGGATGTCACAGTCTACCCCCCTTAAAAGGAATCTCGCCCCGAGATTCGATTGTGCTTAGGGACAAGGTAGGAAAAGGTACCTTGGTCTTAGGAAGGATGTCGGGGAAGTTCTTTTTCAGATAGTCCTCGGTTTCCCATGTTGCTTCATCCTTGGAGTGATGACTCCACTGAATTTTATACATTTTAACTTCTCTTCTTCGTGTTTGTCTCTCCTTCTCATCGAGGATCTTGATGGGATGCTCATCATAAGGAAGATCCGGTTCAACCGAGAGTTCTTCTTGCTCAACAACCTCGGTGGGGACACGAAGACATTTCTTAAGTTGAGAGAACTTGGCGCAGAGTTGATGGTCTCTCAATCTTTGAAGAACAATGCGAAGGTGCTCGGCATGCTCTTCCTCGTTCTTGGAATATATGAGGATGTCATCAATGAAAACCACCACGAACTTGTCAAGTTCGGACATGAATACTGAATTCATGAGATACATGAAGTAGGCTGGGGAATTTGTGAGCCTAAATGACATGACCAGGAATTCATAAAGTCCGTAGCGGGTGGAAAAGGCAATCTTCGGAATGTCACAAGGTCGAATCTTTATTTGGTGATAGCCAGAGCGAAGATCAATCTTCGAGAACACTCTGGCGCCAGCTAGTTGGTCAATGCGGGGAAGTGGATACTTGTTTTTGATGGTCACCGCATTGAGAGGCCGGTAATCAATACACAACCTTAAGGAATGATCCTTCTTCTTTACAAAGATAGCTGGACAACCCCACGGTGACACGCTAGGGCGGATGAAACCCTTGTCTAGCAGTTCTTGGAGTTGAATTTTTAATTCAGCCAATTCATTAGGTGGCATCCTATAGGGTCTCTTTGATATAGGTGCTGTGCCAGGTTGGAGTTCAATCACAAATCCAATGTCCCTATCTGGCGGCATTCCAGGTAAGTCATCCGGAAAAACATCAGCATACTCACATACCACCGGAATGTCTTTTAGTTGTGTTTCTACCATGGTGTAAGCACAAGCATTGGTATAATTCCGGTGTGGCAGATATAGTGCACTAGGGCCATGTGCAGGCGAGTTTATTTCCACAACTCTTTCAGCAACATCTAGCACAACCTTATGTTGAGTTATCCAATTTGCCCCCAAAACAATATCAATCCCTTCCATCCCAAGCAGAATTAAATCAGTAGGAAACACTTTACTACCTAGCCTGATGGGTACTTTTCGAGTGACTTGGTTGGATGCTATTTTACCTCCCACTGTTGATATCACATATGCTGATTTGGTGTGATAAGATTTTAACCCACATTTTGCATGAAATCTTGTGCTTATAAAACTATGTGTTGCCCCGGAATCAAACAATATCACAGCAGGTTGGTTGTGGATAGGGAAGGTACCAGTCATATTCGGTGCTCCCTCAGGTAGGTCAGCCAAGGTGGTGTAGTTAAGCCTTCCTTGCCTGACTTGCACACGCTGCTGCTTGCCCTTGTTTTGCTGATTTCAAGGGCGCTGGTTCTGTGGCTTGTTTTGTGGACAGTCTTTGATGAAGTGACTGCTGCTGCCACACTTGAAGCACTGGTAGCCATCTCCAGGATGGGACGGTTGCTGCACGTTCTGCCTCGACGCCTGTTGCTGCTGCGGCGGTGGAGGGAAACGGGGCGCACCCTGCTGTGGTGGCCTAGCAACCCAACGTCCTTCCTGAGGCGCCCTTGGCTGCCCCTGTGGTGCAGTCGGGGGAACCAGGCGGAACCTCTGTGGCTGTCCACCCGAAGGTCCAGCGGGAGCCTTCCTCTTCTTCTCAGCCCTATGCACCATGTTAGCATCTTCCTGGGCAATAGCGATGTTCACAAGTTCACCATATGTGGCAACTCGGGTGGTGGTCAGCTAGGCTTTGAGCTTGGTGTTGAGGCCACGTCGGAACCTCTCCATCTTCTTCACTTCAGAGTCGGCATGATGACCCGCATATGGGCACAGACCATTGAAGGTCTAGGAGTACTGGAGCACAGTGCGGGTACCCTGAGTCAGTGCCAGAAACTCAGTCAACTTCCGCTCAACCAAGCCAGCAGGAATGTGGTGGGCTTTGAAGGCAGTTTTGAACTCCTCCCACTCTATCACGTGGTTCTCCTGCTGTAGGGCCAGGTAATTCTCCCACCACAGGAGAGTTGTGCCGCGGAGCTGCTGCGCCGCGAAGACCACCTTGTGGTTGGGAGTACAAGGCGTGGTCAGAATGGAGAACTTGGATTCGATGGCTCGAATCCACGCATCAGCCACCAAGGGCTCCTCGGCTCTGGAGAACACCGGTGGGTATGTAGCGAAGAAGTCCTCATACCGAGCCACTTGAGGTTGAGGGGCCCGTTGACCTCCTTGTTGCTGCATCTGCTGCTGCATCATTTGTTGCTGTTGCTGCAGATTACTGAGAATCTCCGTCTGAGTGGCATACAGTTGTTGCCACGTCGGAGGTTGTTGCGGTGGCGGAGGTGGTGGTGGCTGTTGCTGCCCTTCTGGCCCCTGCTGGTTAGCGTTGGAGCCGCTAGCATCGTGACCGTTGCGAGCGATAGCCATCTGCAGTAGGTACTTGTATTAGCCACATTTCATAAGCTTGCATAAATCAATGACGTGGCAATATAATGAAATTTACTGGGTAAGGACAACATATCAGCAGGCAGTTTTGGAAGAAAAATCATATCTCCCAGTAGGAGTCAAATTAGATGCTCCAATTTGGTCAGTAGCTCGCAAAGTTTATACTCTACAACTTTCATGTTTGGCTCAGAACCAAATTCGGTCCGGAACTAGGCCGAAAAATTCGAGTTTTAGCTCTCTGTATTTGCTGTTTTTCAGTAGGCCGAGCTGTAGTGTTTTGGTTGCCATTTTTATTTCGCTTAACCAATGGGGTTCAAATTTGCTGAGCCTTTCGTTTGACAAATTCCAATAAACTTTGTAGTTCACATCACAGCCCAGAAGTGAGTGGAAAACACATTAATCATTAAAACAAGGATAGCTGCAGAATGTTTTCAGCACAACCATTATATCCTTCATCAAGTTTTGGGGCTTACACATCCACACCATTTGAGTTACATTGTTTCAAAAGATTAAAAGGGCAAAGTCAAACTCCATATAGCCTATTACATCATGGAGCCAAAATCCAGTGGGAGGGAATCGACCGCAGGCAGCTCAGCGCGGCGCGCGCGGCCACGGCCGGTGGCCGAGCTCTGCTCGCCATCATGGCGTTCCGCGTGGCTCGAGGCAGCAAGGGCGTTCAAATTTTTCAAGCTCAAACAGGCCATTTTCAAACATGCGTTCAGCATAGTTTTTTGAGTTTTTGAGGGGCTTAACTGCAAAATTTGAAAAAGTTCCCAACAGTGACTAGGCCTTATATGTGATGACAAACAACTTTTATTTTTGGAGATTTTCAAGTTTAGAACAAAATTCTTGAGATTTCAGTTGGGTGTCAAAAAGGCCTTATTGAAATTCAAATTTTGAATTTTAAATTTAAATCGAGTGTGCTACAACCAATGCTACCCTTTGATCCTGTTTTTAGTGTGTTTTTAAGGTGCTAACTTCAGGGATGTCACATTCCGCCTTTGATCAAAGTAACTTCTCTTCCTCTTGATTGCTTGGTAAAGCCATTGGTTGGCTTGAGGTAGGAGGCTCTTTGGTAATCTTGTTGGCTAGCTCATAAGCCTTGATCTTGCCCAAAATCATGCTTAAGTCGGCATCCTTGAACTTCTCTTTCACGAAGAGGTAAGTGACAATGTCTCATATTTCTCTCTTGGAAGGGCTTGGATGATTTTTCTTGAAATGTCTTCATTTGTCAACTTGTGCAAACCTCAAACACTTAGCTCATTAACAATAACATTTAGTCGTGAATACATGTCATTGTTAATTCATTAGGCAACATCTCAAACGAATCAAATTTACGCTTAATCAAGTCATAGTTTTGATTGATCACATCACTAGTGTCATCATGAAGTTCCTCAAGCTTTTTCCAAATTTTATTGGCACATTTCTCATCATAGACTTTATTAAACACATTCATGCTCAAAGATTCAATAATTGAATTGCGAGCAATAGCATTGAGTTACAATTTCTTCTCATTGGCCTTGGTGGGTTTTTCGGATCGATTGAGGGGTTGCATTCCATTCTTTGTCACTCTTCAAACACCTAAAGGGGTAGTTCATGTCGTCAAAGTGTGGAGGCCTACCGATATCACTTCCTATCTCCATAGATGTCATTTTGCTCGTCTAGCGGTGAAGCTAGAGGTCCAAAAATGAGTCCTGACTCTGATACCACTTGAAGGGATCGTGACAACATAAGAGGGGGGTGAATTAGGTGTCCTAAAAACTAAGGCTCCAAAAGTACATATGAAAACCTATTTCAATTTCTATCTAAATGTGCTCTAGGTTTTATATGTGTTGCTATCTCTATGGCTACAAGGTTTTGCACCCTAAGTCCAATCCTATACTAGCATGACAAGTCTAGAAAAGCTAAATACGGAAAGTAGTGCAAATATGAAATACGAAAGCTAAAGAGGTACAGAAGAGGAAACTCCCGGCACGACGATTTTTACCAAGGTATTGGAAGCTCACAAGCTTTCCACTAGTCCTCGTTGTTGGAGCCCCTCTCAAAGGGAATGCCCGCGCAAGGGCATAAACTATCCGGTCGAGTAACTCCGTGAGTGACCATGGCACTTCCACACGCGCAAGTAGGTCTCCGCTCGTCCCTCCTCGGATCCTCCTTGCCGCCTTCACTTGGCAGAGCTCCGGTCAAACACCAATGGCTTCTCCTTCCTTGCACAACCACCGGCGGCCTCTCAACAAACTCGGTTGGAGGGTCTCGCATGACTACACGCCCCGGATTTAGAACACTTGGTGCGTGCAAGCACCGGTAGGCAAAGAGTTATGCAAACCTCGCTAAACTCTAGGCTAAACACCTAAGAGATGCGCTAATAGGCCTAAACTAGCACTAAACACTTTTGCTAATTGCCTTGATCTTTTAATTAGCACTTTGGTAGATTGAGCACTTAAGAATATGTACAACACTTGCCAATAGCTTCTCCTAGCTCAAGCATGCTTCAAATGGTTGGGGAACCTCTTATTTATAGCCCCAACCAAAGAAACTAGCCATTGCTAGCCGTTGCCACTTTCCTGCGTACCGTCGACTGATTCGACGGGTACAAAAGAGGAATCGTCGAAATAGTCGTCACCCCCTTTCTCTTTGAATCTTTCAACTCCAACGGCTACTTTGCACCGTCGACTGATTCGACGGTGAACCCGTCGAAATAGTCATCGCCCATCAGAGACGAACGCACGTCGGTCTTCAACCACCATCGACTGATTCGAGGGACCATCGACTGATTCGACGGACGCCCCATCGTACTAGTCGTCGCGTTCCAGAGACGTGCGCACCTTCGGCCTTTTGACACCATCGACTGATTTGATGGGCCGTCTAATTAGTCGTTGCCTCTGCGTCTTGCAATTTTCTATTGCTTCTTCGCGTGTCTTTTCTTCTATCTTCATTGTCAACTTTTCCACTAATTTTGGATGGCTTCAATTTGGATAACCTTTTTTTAGATATTGATTATACAAGCATTTGAATGGCTTCCAAAGTATCCTTGGAACCTAAGATCATCTAGACAAATTGTTAGTCCCATTGGTTATGTTGTCATCAATCACCAAAATCACAAACTATGGCCTAGGGCCATTATCCTTACATACAACCAAAATTGGCACTTATTGGTTTTTGTTGCTGGTCTGGACAAACCGGTACCTCCGATTTTAGTAAATCGGTACTTTCGGTTTTACTAATGTTCCCAAAATGCTAATTGGACTTCACCAATGCATAGCCATTGTCGAGACGATTGAAATGCATAGATAGAACGTTCTATTTGGAGTCCGCACTAGAGAGTTATGACCTCGGCAGGAACTGCAGCATAGAAAACAGGGCGTATCAGTTTTGTAAAACCAGAAGTACCGGTTTCTGGAAGTTGTATTTTGACACGAGATTTGTATAAACCTTCTACTCCTACTGGGTCTAGACCTTCCCACCCTTTAAATATAAGGGGCCACAGCCGATTGAGGTAATCCCAATCGAATCAAACATTATGCATCTACTTTCTACCTCTAAACCCTAAACTTTTCCAACCTCTTGCTATCCATCATGATCTCCACAACCATTGATGGCGTTCTAGGCTCGCTGGTCGACCTAGGGCACGTCCGGCGACGTCCACGTCCTAACGGGGTCCCTCCTGGGTGTGAGCATTAGCGGCCTTTGCTAGTTTGCTTGTAAACTAGTCGTTATTCACCATGAAAGAGAGTTTCTTATCTCTTTATAGGTTTGCTCATAAACCTAGCCGTCCTCCATCATGTAAGTGTGGTAATTATCCTCTTGAATGAGCGATTCCAGTGAAACCCGACAAAATCGGGCCTACCGGTTTGGCACAGGAGTTCACCGCGAGTTGATTCCGATGACTGCGCGATCTAGCGCTTGCCGTCTGTTGACCATACTTTACGTCAACAACAAGCACTCAGAAACACTCTATATGTGAAACAGTTATCAGACCAAACCATACGCCTTCAAACTCCATCTTAATTAAGAGGTCATGTTTTGCCATGTGCTATGTAATGAAATTTGGCATCCGTTCTCCATCAGACCAAATGATTGATGATTATACAGAAGTCATACCCTGTTCCGCGATTGCACCAATTTCAATTTTTATAGTGATTGCCATTGCCTATTATCGGCTACTTCGCTGTCCACATACCAGCGCGCTTCTTTACTGCCGGCGTGGCGAAGTGCGCCCATCTTCCTAGTAGATATTCAATACCCGACCCCCACCCCACGTACACCTAGGCGCCGAGCGCCCCTCCCTCGCCTACAGTCCCAGGACCGGTTTTCTTCCTCTCCTGTTTTCCTTTATCAAGATTTTTTTTGTGGTGACTGCCGAGAACCACGAGCCCACGACGTAGCAACCATTCGACAAGGTAAGCTAGTTCTTCTAGTTTCAGCTATATATGTGATGTGTGAGTAGCTATGAGATTTCATATTGTTCATGTGATAGCTATGATGTTGATAACCATTATTTAGATAACCATTATTTGGATATTTGTTATATAAGAATTTGGATGGCTTCCAAAGTATCCTTGCGATCTAAAAATATCTACAAGTATCATCTAGACAAATTGTTAGTCTCAATGATTATGTTGTCAATCAATCGTCAAAATCACAAACAACAGCCTAAGGCAATTTTCCTTATAGTACCTTTATATGCCAGATTGAAAATAATTGAAGTTTTAGCAGTCATTCGACAGAGTATTTGATATAGGTGAGTTTGGCTACACGCATGCTTCACTAATTTGTGCTTAGGCTGCCTCAAAAAAAATCTGTTTAGGATAATGTAGTTGCAAAAATAAAAGGGAGCATTTTTTTTTTGTTTTGCTTCCTTTATTTTAGATGATAGAATGATTTTGGCATGTATAGATATGTCTTTATTTGCAAGGATAAACCTAACACAACTAGTTTACATATAATTGAAGTTTTTCCTAGCAGAAACATGAGTATTTCTTAGCAGCTAGTTTGGTTTAAAAGATTTAAGGTTTTTATGGCTCATTATTTAGGTGTACACATTCAACATTTTGTTTTCCTCAAAATTTCCGTCTACAAAAGCCATCGTATACAAGGTCAGAAGGAAGCTGAAAGTACGACTAGAAGGGGCAAGATGGGATTACATTTACATGATCAGAATGAAGCTGAAACAATGGCTACAACAGGTTGCAGGGAAACAGGTAGACTACACTAGCAAAAACAATTTTCATCTACCGTGTAAGCCCAGGAAACTTGTGAGTAGGAGATCATAGATCGTTACCACTAGATGCACGGATGCATCGGAACCGTTTCACTGTAGGAGAGCGCAGCGATGTGGCCAGCAGTGCAGTTGCTAACGTCCGTCTGGCCCGGCTCGTCCTTGTGCTCCAAACGCAGCACCTCCGAGGTATGCACACGTACGCGGAGGATGTGTCATAGTCCGGACTGCTAGGTCCGCGAGAGCAACGGGAGGCGTGGGCGTGGAGGGCGGGGGCGGTGGCGGCCAAAGGTGGTGGCGCCCCTAGCCCCTCCCATGCATATATAGGGGTACTAATGGGCTTCTATCTATAGGCCCAATAGAAACCCTAATCCCTTATGGGTCAAATGGTTTTAGGACATATATCCAACAGGGGCAAGACGGGCTTACATTTATTGTTCACTTAGTATTTCTTGACGCACATGGCTGCTCATTTGATTGCTCTTGCCTTTGCAACATACACGTATGATGTGATTGAAATATTGTGGCAGCACCGCTGCATGGATTGGGAATGAAAATACTTCATTTATTGCACACCACAAGGGATAAACAATTTAGAAAAATACACTTCAATTAGCAAAAGAAAACCATCATGCGAACTATAGCACACAGGTAATAAAAAGATTTGCTCTGTATCATTTTTCTTTCTTCCAAATGTAGCATGTGCTTTCCTTTTGACCATCGAAGTTTCCTGTCTAAACGTGAATTTCATAGCTCCTCCACCAACGACCAATACAAGTTGGAGAAAAAACAAAGAAAACAACAAAACGACTTCCTCGTGAAACTGCATCTCCGTAGACGCAGAAAAAAAACAGAACCGAAGAAAAGGAGAGATTGGTGAACGACAACTTGCCACGCAACAAAAAAAAAATCAAAAACCCAGAGGTTGCGGCGCATGGTAGAAACGCCACGCAACCAAAAAAAAGGGGGGGGGGGGGGGGCAAGCGGAACTCAGAAGTTGAACCGGGTGGGAAGGTGGCCCAGGGCGTGCGGACCGGGCGGCGGAGGGGGGGCTCGGTAACTGGATAACTATTGGTGAGTCCATTCTCCCCCTCTTCTTGAAAACTAAAAATTTCAAAGGAAAAAGTTCATATTAATCTCCTCAACTATAAGCAAAGTCTACATAACCCCCTAAACTATCTTTTGGTTCATTTTATCCCCTAAACTATGTTACCTGGTGTATTCTACCCCCTAATACAATTTGTCTTTTTTATTTCTCCATGCACAAGTTGAATTTTAATTTCAAAATTTGTATGATTGTAGTGAACATCACAATGTATGTCAAAAAAATATATTATGAATTTTTCATTATTACTTTTTGCGTGATATCGTATCCTAAGGATTAATCAAATATTAAATATCTTACCTCCATAAAAATAATGTTAAAATATCATTTTATATTTTTCTATCATCCATTATGATGTCGACTATCATCTCCCAAAATTTGAACGTAATATGACACTTGTACATGTAAAAATAAAAAAGACAAATTGCATTAGGGGGTAAAATAGACCAAATGACATAGTTTAGGGGGTAAAATAAACCAAAAAATAGTTTAGGGGGTTATGTGAACTTTGCTTATAGTTGAGGGGAGTAATTTTAACTTTTTCCAATTTCAAATAACAGAATTTGGTGAGTACCAACTCTTGTGAACCATTCTTCAGCTTGGCAACAATAGTAACCAAAGTATGCTACCTCTATCCCTTCCTATAAGCTTCATATATTAGCCTTAGAATAGGAAGAAAGATTTACACGCTATGGTGAGGCATATACACCTTGAGTGACTCGAGAATACTTAGGGAACACTTCACCATTTATGTGAAAACTCAGTTGTCTCTGAGATGGAACCTGAATAGCTGCAGTAAAATCTGTGACGATTGTTCAGACTTTTAACTGCCCAAGACGAGGAGGACTTGCAATTAAGCCCTGCAGGTAATCCAAGGTATGAGGTTATACTCAGTGTTGGCTTATTCGATCTGCCTATGGGAGTAGTGGGTTGTGCACAACGCAATTGCAAGGTGTAGACATTGATGCAACTCCTAATCCATCAAGCCTAATTCTTTAGCTTTGCTCGAGGACGAGCAAAAGTCTAAGCTTGGGGTTGTGTTGATGGTCCTTTGAAAGTTAAATCTTCAACAACTAGGGAATAAATGAAGAATTACACCATGTTCCATAAATGAATTTGCTTAGTTCTAACAAATTCCACAAGTTTTGGATGTGTTGAAAATCTGGCAAAAACGGGAGAAACGCCCGACCGGCCGTCTTGTGCCTGGCCGGCCGACCACGGCCAGACCGCCCGGCCACCCCCTGGAGCCTACGCACGTCTTCGCTCCAAGGCTCCACAAACACAATCTAGGCCACTAGATACGTGCATTTGGTGTCGGATTGATCCAAGGACCCGAAAGGCTTCACCTTGGATTGAAGGGCCCACTTGCGTGGCGACTTCAGACAGAGTTAACCGAACACGACCAACACCGGCTTGAGGATGACATGCAGACTGTGCCTGAGAAAGGCAGTGCATGCCACGCCGGTTGGCCTAGGCCAGGCTGCTCGGCCACCTACTGCGGCTTCACGCTACCAGCTTCACGTGGGAGCTGATGCTTCACTAGGACAAGGGGAGTGACCATCCGGTGCGTGGCTTGAGGGTGATATTCCCATGGTGGAGTACGTGGTGCTGCTTAGGCTTGCGATGGGCCGTGGATTCAGCATGGCACAGCGCTGGTGACAACGACACAGCTCGAGGTTGCTTCTTTCGGCTCCTCTACCGGTTTGTGGTTGTGTGGTGTTATGTTGTGTGAGTTGTTTGCATGTGTTGTGGTGATGTTCGCTTCGGCACGTTATGTACGAATGCTTCAGACTTGCCTCTGGTGTGTGTGATGGGCGCGGCTGTCCAGGCCCCTGAAGGTCCTCGCCGGCGCGAATGGTACTTGCAGCCTACAGATCCGGCGTCGCCCTGGCCGGATCTGGCGACGACGCGTCAGGGCATGTGAAGGTGTGTGGGTGGGGGGCTATGTTGCTGCGGTGGTGACGGGTGGTGGCGCGGATGTGGGGCGCAGGGCTGTCGGCCATGTTGGTCGGCCGCTGCTTGCCTGCGAGGTGGTTGGCAGCTAGTGGTTGTGGCGGGCCTTGGCTGGCCGGTGGACAGCTGTGGCTGGCAGGGCCCAACGCACGGGCGACAAGATCTGACGTCAGGTTGTTGGGTGCTCGTCGACGACGATGCTGGTCTGACACCGCCTTGGTGGTGGGGTTGGGGGCTACCTGGTGCATGCAGGTGGCGCGGTGGTAGTGTTCCAGGCTGTGCCGGGCTTCTTCCGGTGGAGGCGATGGAGAGGGGAGGAGTGGGCTACCGGCCTGACTAAGAACGTGCGGTAGGCATGGTTCTGAGTCAGGCAAAAGCCTTCACTAACAATCTGAGTGGCTATGTTAGCGGTGCCCCTGGGCATCGATTCTCCATGTTGGGGGCACCATTACGAGGCACCACGAGGGTGAGAACCCTGTCCACTCTGGACGTGCGACGGCGATGCCACTGGCGTTGTACCCTCCTTAGAGGCGCCACATCTGAGAACACCTTGGTTAGCCACTGGTGGTGGTTAGTTGGTCGTGTTGCCCTTGCGCTATTCAGAGGAGGTGTGTTGGTTCGTGTTGGCAAGGTGGTGCAGAGGACCCATGGGTGCTAGAGGTCTTGAGTTGGTGTTGTGGTGGCCCTGGTGGCGGTTGGGCGGAGGTGTCACTCTCATAGCAGCTTCAGATATCTTAGGAGTGTGAGGCGGTGGGAGAGGCGAGGCCCCCATGCAGAGTGGCCATGACCAATGTTTTTTTCAGTTCTGCGGAGTGTTATGCTGATGCTTCACTAGGACAAGGAGAGCGACGATTCGGTGCGTAGCTTGAGGGTGATATTCCCATGGAGTACGTGGTGCTACTTAGGCTTGCGGTGGGCCGTTGACTCGGCATGGCACAATGTTGGTGACAACGACGTAGCTCGAGGTGGCTTCTTTCGGCTCCTCTTATGGTTTGTGGTGGTGTCGTGTTATATTGGGTGAGTTGTTTGCATGTGTTGTTTATGTTGTGGTGATGTTCGCCTCGACGCATTATGATGTGGCAATGCTCATGCCTCTTATTGACGCATTATGATGTGGCAATGCTCATGCCTCTTATTTAAAAAAACAAAAACTCACCCATCATTACTAATGGTACCTACCTTTGTTGCTCGTGCTCGATGTCAGACGGGACCACCTTTGTTGCTCCTGCTCGATGTCGACGGGACCATGAGCTTGATTGGTTGGGTGCCAACTCGATGTCGACGGGACCATGAGCTTGATTGGTTGGGTGCCAAATTCTTAGCATGCCAACAATTTGGTTTGGCAAAAGTTGCTAAATTTTTTTACATCATTTGGTTTGCTGGCAAGAGTTGCCAATATCTCACATTTAGCTTACCCAACTAGTAGCAACTTTTTTTGCCAAAACTTTGCTTGCCAATATTTAGGTAGGAAACCAATCAACCCCCACGTCCCCCCACCCCCACCGTCGTTCCATATCGTGCACAGAGACCTGATGCCCCTGAACGCTTCAGCTAGAGGTCTTCCACCGGGCCTTATGAAGAGAGATTCATCATAACTACTTATTAGGAGTAAATTATGGCATATGTCATTAGGACATAAAATTCACAGATTTTCACACAGGCACTCACAGCACACACTGAGTGGTCCAACTATTCAGCTAGGCAAACTAGCAAGTAACTGATACAACTACAACAAAGGGCAGCAGGTTAATGCTACATAGTTAGGAAAGAGCACCTGCACCTGGCTCTCTCCATTAGTGGATATACGGTACCTGGAACTGAACTGGGTAGCCATTACCATAATAAGGTGTATGGGCAGGTTGCATCGTGTAAGGTGCCGAAGTTATCATTGGATGATGATGGGCCTCAGCACCATACACAAACTGCCTCTCGTAAGGGTACGAGGGATGCCTCTCCGGAGTTGAAGGATAAAAGTTCTTGTCCACAAAGCCAGTAGCACGGGGTGCAAAGGCTGACCCATTGGCACGAGGCCTCTTGGACTGTGGCTTCGCTGCTTCAACAGCCCTCCTCTTGTCTGCCTTTGCTTTCTCTAGCTGCAAAACCCTTTTCTGAAGTGGATCCACAGGGTACTGCTCCTCAAGTTTGTGCTCATCAATGCACTTAATGACAGCTTTCAGTGCAGATAACTCCCGTTCATTCATCTCATTCTGAAAAGATGAGCAATTATTAGCAATTTATACCACATACTAACATGTATGTCACACATGCACAGACACAAAAGATAATAGAAAATAAAGCAATTGCTTTCAAACTAATTGTAGTACTGGTGTAGGACAAAAATCAAAAGCAGCTGGCAACGACTAATCTATTGCAAGCAAGCTAAGGTAGCATTGAGCAATTTAGTATATTACTTCTCCAAAACCTAACAGAAGTTCTTTGAATTCCACAAGTATGGCAAGCAAGCTAAGCTAACAGTAGGAAATCTACTACTCCAAAACCTAACAAAAGTTCCTTTAATACAGAACTATTGCAAGCAAGCTAAGCTACCACTGGGAAATCTAGTATATTACTTCTTCACAACCTAACAGAAGCTCCTTCAACACAGAAAAAGGGAAGTCGGTATCTTTCCACCTCTAATGACATCCAGCTCACCAAACCACTTCAAAATTATTTAATCAATAACAAACATAGAATTGGAGTAACCAGTAGAACAATCAAATGAGTGGATCAGAAATTCAGAATAATAAACTGTAGAGAAATAGAATTGGGAGAAACGTTAGGCTTTCATATATAGGGTGTATTTGGTTCATGGCCACAGTTTGCCACGCCAAACGTTAGGCTTGCCGCATGCTCTCGCCACAACTTTTGCCTTCAGACCTGTGGCGAGATTTTCCTATTAGCTTCATGTCACGTCCGTCTACAGCATTAATTTTTTATTCAATGCTCAGACTGTTGACAGAGACTGCTACCACAAAAGTATTCATTCATGCAGTAATTATGCAATTAATTAGTTTTAATCCTCGAGGACGTGATTGCTAGATTCTATATAATCAACTGTCCATGAAAAATATGGTTAAACTCTTTTTTATCATGCAGCAACAAGTAATAAAGTAGTTTATTTTTATCAAACACACAAGGCAAATATCCACACAGCAGCCACAAAAAAATTGCCTCACCTTAGTTATCAACCACACAATCTAATTTTGCCACAAAATATGGCTTGCACGTCTGTGTCAAACACCTACCCTTAGGCGTGGTAAAGTGTGGACAGCAACCAAACGTGCCCATATAGCCAATGTGGCTTGGGGTACAAGACTTACACATATATACTATGTATACTCTAATACCAGCCGCTGCCCGCAGCCGTAGGGGGGGCCTGACAGACACCTATGGTCCTAAAATCAGTAAATAACTGTGCATAAAGCCCTTAGTCGTAATATCCGCATACAGGATACATGAAGGACTTGAACCTAACATAAGAACACCTTCTCACGAACAAAGTGAATGTCGATCTCAATATGCTATACGCGGTGGTGATGGTGGACAAGATTAGCATGCATGTATATGGCGTTAGCATTGTCACAGTAAACCACGCTGCTGAAGCAAGAGGAATGTGGAGCTCCTGTAATAGCTGACGAAGCAACAACACTCTTCCAGCAACTGCCATGTACTCTTAGCACTAGAAAACTAGAACAAGAGACTATGGTCTGCCGCATGGAGGACCAAGAAACAAGGTTATCACCAAAACTGTTGCAAAGGCGGTGTGAGCCTGGGTGGGGTGGGGGCGAGGGGGGGGGGACAAGCTTACGAGGGTGCGTTAGGTCTCCAGGATGGGGCATAGCCCTGACCGCCGGGGGTGAGGTCCAGGACTGACCGAGGTGAAACGCAGACCCAGGGTGAAACGCAGGGCCAGGGGGCTATGGCTTTGCAGTTCGGTGTAGTAGAGCTTCTTGCCATCCTTCTGGTTCTTGCCGCTGCTGCTGGCCGCCATGGTCTGACAACGAGGAACAACAGCCAGACGAGCCACAAGAGGGTGAGCGACCAGGGCTGAGGGCGTGAACTGGCTAGCCAACGTCGTACAAAGCGTCAGCAGTGGTCTTGATGCATAGAAAGTAGTTGTTGATGGAGGAATCCCACTGAGTCATCAAATGGAATTTGAGACTCAGGAAGATAGCACGTGGAGCCTTTTTCTCCTGGAAGAGGTTGTCGATGGCGACCCAAAGATGTCAGATTGTCCGATCAGGCACGCACGAGAGAAGGTAGAGGACACCATCAAAGACAAACCCATTGATCCAACTACGGACGCAGTAGTAAGCCATCTCCCAAGCCAAGTCGATCGGTCGATCGGCTAAGGGGGAGGAGTCCTGTAGATGTGCGGCAGAAGCCTGAATTTGCAACACAAAGACCAGAAAAAGGAAGACCACTTGGTGTGGCTGGAGTTCATCTCAAGAACCATGGGGACATAGGTCTTAACAGCCATGGTGGCATAGGGTGTGATGAAGACGGCGCCAGAGGTGTTGCTGGAGAGGCCAGGGGCGGATGGAGACCCGCCTGGGAAGGTGGCCGACGATGTCAAGGATGCAGTTGACATCTCGACGCAAAGAGAGGACACCGATCACTTAGCAAATGCAATCAGTGAGAAGAGGCACTGCCGAGCAGGGCTCGGCGACGCAGGAGAAGATTGCGAACCTAAGAGGGGTCACGATGGGAGGGACGAGACGTGCAGCCAGAGGAGGCAGCAAAGGTGGTGGGTGTCGCGCAGCCAGAGATGACAGCACGAGGGTTTAGATCGCGGGGCCCGCGGGGAGCAGTGGAAGGCTGGACAGATTGAGGATACCATGTAGAGGGATAGAATTGGTATAAACACTACACACCCTTGATGGGGGGTGACCTTTCATATTGTACAAAACTCACACATATAAACCATATATACTCTAACTCTAATCTCTACTACTAAAAAAACACAAAGGGAGAGTCGCGTCCACCCCCTTCGTGAAGCCGCCCGCCCCCACCCCCGACGTCCCCGTTCACTAGAAATTTTGCACCCGCGTTTCTCGGATCACCTCTTTGGCTTCCATCCCACCAGCCCTCCCATCTCGCCCACTTCACCGTTTGAAAACATCTTTGTCCGTTAATCACGCATACTCCCAGCAATTGGCGAACAGCCCTTGGCCCTTCCGTTCATCCGCACGGCGACCAAGCGTCCTTGCCCTGCAAATGGCGGCTCCCAGGGACGGCGACTAAAAGTCCTCCCGGCGAGCAGCAGCCGGCCGGCAATTCTGTCCGCGATTGTGGCTGCCGGCGAAGCCGCGTCCCTCACGTAGAGTCGTCCGGTCGCCACGGTCACTGCGGCGCTCGGTGATCCATGCCTTTGCTCTCTCATCACTGGTCCGCACGGCGTATGAACAACCACCGGCCGTCTTGCGGTTCCTGGCAAATGTTAAGGAACCGTCGCCCTGCTGCCAGAGAATCCGCTGCCCTCCCATCAATTCGTCCGCCCGCTGCCGCGAGCCCGCGACTGCCGCGCTTGGCGATCCCTCCAGTCCAGTCGACACCCGCACCGCTCATCTCCTCCTGTGTTAGCGTGCCCTACTGTGGCAACAGCAGCTGGACACGCTCAAGTACACCATCTAACTCTTCCTTTTGAACGAACATCTAATTCTTCCTGCATTCTCCTTCAATTGCTGATCCATGGGCGTTTATACAACCGCACAAATTTTCCGGCCAGAGGAAGGCAAACTCCCAATTCGTGCATACCAGAAAAATGCTATCATTTGCTACACCTACTGCTATCTTGGGAACTACATCTACTGCAAATCTTTCTGTGCTATCTTGGGAAAATATGAATTATCATGAAATAAAATGTTGAGAATCATGTATGTGTATGTGTAGATGTACAATTGAACATTGCGCCAGATTACACAACTGTTGGAAGATACATACTGAACTTTTTAATATATGATTTAATGCACAAATTGGTGTTCATCCAGTGGGCAAAAACTGGCGCTTCTGATGTTTTAGTTATGACTGTGCAGAGTAGCAAAAATATTCCTAATTACTGATTATATGGGTATCCAACATGTAAATCGGTTGAGCTTCTCTATATTTGGTTACTTTTTGAGATTTTAGTTTCAAACACATACACAAATTGGAGGGTTGACTTTGTCAAGCCCTCTTCGTTTGTTGTGCATTTTCCAGGTTCTTATCTGTGTGCATAGTGAAGCATACTTTGCATGAGTTTTATGGTTTATTATACTTTCTTTGCTAAGTTTTTATGGTTGTCTTACAGCACTGAGATAATCATGTAACTGGGTCAACAGATATTCTAAATCTAGCCACTTTGATTATCTTTCAGCATCTTTTATGGTTTATTATACTTTCTTTGCCATTTTTTTTTTGCCTTCAGACACTGAGATAACCAAATATAATTGGATCAAGTAGACCTTTTAAATGCAGCCACTATGATTATCTTTAGCACTATAAGCAGTAAGAGAAAGTAAGTAAGAAGGCTGGACAGCTACAAAGAAATTATCTTTAGCACTACAACGAACGGCGTCTATGATTATCTTTAGCACTACAACGAACGGCGTCTTCCTGGGGACAGTAAGTTGGTCAGCACTCAGCTACACTAGATTCATGTCATAAGTTGCTGAACACATGAAGAACTTTTCCTCATAATTTTTTTAGAACAACTATTCCTCATGATTAAACTCTCTGAATTTCTACACTTCTGTAGAAGCTGCAGTATTTGAGTCATACTAGAAATTCATTGTGTCCATAGAAGCTGCAGTATTTGAGTCGTGATAAAAATCAATTGTCACAGCAACAACTTTTTTCCAGAACACAATATGTCAATTGATTATTGCTATGGAAATCGATAAATTATAAATGATATTGGAGTATCCCTGTTTGCTCTTTTTCTCAGGGTAGCATAAATGGGCCGAAAACCATTAAGAGAGCCGTCAGATACGACAAATGGAGGTACCAAATTTTTACACGTATATGACAACACTTTATGCTTATACATATAATACAATTTGCTCAAAAAATTTCGAGTATAAGGAGGTTCTACCGCCATAAACGAGGTAATATACATATCGGTTGTGCATAGACCTTTTCTCTTAACTGAACTTTCTAAATATAGATATTAATTATGAAATATCTTCATGACTAGGTTTTGAGGTGTGCCATAAAATCGGTGATGGCAACAAAGATTCATCATCCTCTTATGTTTTGCTCAGTGATAGTTGCATAGAGAATCACCATTATCCATGCACCTATTGTGCTCATGCTTGTGTACATAATTTTTTTTTAATACAAATGTATGTCCCATGCTTCTTACCATTGTGCTGGATATTGTTTTGTTTTACAATAATATAAATATATTATTGAACTGTTGCCTTTGTGATGGTCTATGTTCTTCGTTATAAAATTTTGCATCACTCGTAGCAATGCACGGGCACTACACTAGTACAAACGTAGAATTGGAGTAACCAGTAGAATGATCAAATGAGTGGACAAAACAATCACACAGACTTCTTAGGCAGGCCAAACTATACAAAGGACTTGTATTCAGGAGTGACATTAAGTTTTCGCCTTAATATCAAAGCACTCCGGTGAGGGTGCCATGACTGGTCACTATGTCAAAAGAGGGACGTCCAATGAGACACAAATCAAGATTAGGAACATTCTTCTATCACTATAGGAAGATTTCAATGATGCCCAAAATGTGTAACTAGCTTCCAACTTAAAACATAAAATAGAAGAAATAAACATCAGTCCATCGATAAATTAGTGAAATGCAACCCAGAAGAAAAGAAACAGATATTATAGCATAATTCCTCTTGACAAAATTATTTACCTTAGTATGAGAAAGAACTAAAAAAGTTTGAACTGACAAATAATTTTAGTATGTTTGCACATTACAACAGTAGTAAGCAAAATGGTTTATTAGACTTCCGAGATAGGAAGAAGCCTCCTAACCAAAAATTTTCACAAGTTTTGAGGACTTGTTATTTGGTTATGTACAGGGCAGTTTAAATTATACTGCAAACAACCCTAAAAAAGGGGCGTACCCAGTGCCGTAGGCTCCCGCACTGCGCGGGGTCTGGGGAAGGGATGTATGCGCACAGCCTTACCTGCACAAAGTGCAGAGGCTGGGGCTCGAACCCTGGACCTTCCGGTTACAGACGGTAAGGCACTACCGCTGCACCAGGGCCGCCCTTCAAACAACCCTAAAAGGTTTAATTGAAATGACAAAAATTTACCTGTGCCCCAAGAGACATTTTGACATTCTTGGCATGTGACACTTTCTTAACATCCCTCAAATATGCTTTAAGCAGTTGCACTGGTTCAAACTGTTTAGTAAGCTCAAATGCATAGGCCAAATTAATTGCATCGATAGGTCTTCCACTTTCCACCAAAACTCCAATCACACCTGATTTCAAGAAACTGTTAGTAATCACTGATTGTTTAAAAGACTGGACTTCTAACATGTGAAAAATAATTAACAAACCGTAAAGTCAAAAGATAAAAAGGAAAAATTAAAAAAAAATGCAGCAAAGCAGGGAAAAAAGCCTAACGACATGACAACATTAATGAATACGCTGTTAGGTTTGAAAGATGTTTGAAGCCCTATGACATAAGACAATATTCAACATGTTTGAATACTTTTAAGAACAAGTAAACATAGTAAATTTAAAAATGTAGCCCTATGACAGATAAGAGAATATTTCGACAGGCAACATGCATGTTATAAAATGAAAGGGAACAGCTAAAGTAATATTGGAAATAATATTGGAAGTAATATATTAGAAGTATTATTGGAAATTCTGATGTTGTAATGTACCTCTGTTTTTGGTACAATGGACCATTCTTCACATAATTCACTAACTAGTAAGCTAGAACAGTAAAATGTACACAGAAATTGGCAGCCAAAGTAATATAAGTAATATAAGAAAACAAAATCTTTAACAATGTTCAATGTTATTAGAGGTAGGCAAATCATTAGTAATCCCACAATAACTAACCTGGCATTTTCTGTGACAACCCAAGCAATCGACAAAGTTCAGGTGTCTGACGACGACGACTAACATATGGAAGCAGCTTGCACAGGTCATCTTCATTATATTCAGCAGAAATGCCAAATGTTGCGAGGAGTTGAAGAAATGCATGAGCTTCTAGACAGTTCCCATTACTAGCATCAACGTCAAGACAATCCAACTTGGACTTCCACTCAAATGCAGTTTTTTTTGCTCGCTTTTTTATATCGGCTGTAAGCATGTGCCCATCCAAAGAGAAACAAGTTGTATCATCAGTTTGCAGCTGTCCAAGTGACTCCATCAACATCAGGCACGTCCTTCTAACACCCAGAAGATCTCCATCTTTTTTGCCATCTAATACAACATTATCTCCTGCATAAAAGTCTTCCAGGGAATCCAACACCAGGCCATAAGGATGAGACGCTTTCTTTAGTGCACTAGGAATTTCCTCACGGATGGTTGCCAAGTTTTTCCTGTTGTCTGATATGAACTTATGAAGTCCCTTCACATTCATTTCCTCACAGAGGGAGACAAGCTCAGAACGAGGCTTCACTGCAGCACTGCTAACTTGGAGGCGCACAGTCCCTTCAGAAGCCAGTTTAGGCCACTTGACACCAAGATTATCAAGTGCCTTATCCATGGGGCTGATGGCAGGAACAGGTAAGGACAGCTTGGACTTGCTAAAGATCATAGCTAATGCAGCGTCCCTTTTCTCCTGCAACCTCTCCAAAGAAATCAGTTCCTTGGCCACAACAACTGCCTCTTGCTGCTCCAGCAACTGCTCTGATTTCGCGAGAGTCTCCTGGAACTCCTTTTCTTGCTCTTTCAGCTCATCAAATTTTTGCTTGAGTGAGTGCTCAAGGCCACGAAAGTGGTCCTCAAGCTGCTTCCACTTGAGGTTCATGGAGACAGCACTCTGCCTCTCAAGTTCAGCAAAAGCCTGCTGAAGCTGCTGTATCTTAGAGCTTGTTGACTCCATAAGGGCAGCCACAGACTCCAAGTCAGACATGGTGAAAACTCCTGAAAGGAAAAAAAACGTATGTCTCATCCCGTCATCCGAAATGCTGTATAAAATCCATCCAAACAGAAAAACACCTAAAACCTTGAAAAATCATATTAATTTCTCGAACTAAGTATTGCATCTGAACGCCCTTACTTAAATAGCTTCTTTAACTGCAAGAACAAGACACCAAAGGCAGGCATCTACAGGGTGCTCCTAGTTTTGCACAGAAATATGTACAGACACGGATGGTAATGGCGCTCAGGCAGTGTGGCTATTTGATGGGCTGGATACATGCCAAGCAATTTATCATGTTTAATATATTTGACAAAGACGTCAAGGGTAGCCTGGAAAACATCCCCTAACTAACATCCTCTAGCTAAAATCCTCCTAGTTAATGCCTAATGCTTCACCCAAAACGTTCAGATCTGAGAGCCCAAAAAGAGATAGAAGTTACCTCGACTTGGGGAAATAGTACTGCGTCGTGGGGGCAGAATCCGGATGGCAGCAGACGGTTCGACGTCGCGGATGGCGCACGTCCAGCAGGAGGACGCAGTCCGGCGTCGGTTTTCGTCGAGCAGGGTGTGGGAGGTGGCAGGCCAGCTCCGTGTGGGCAAACGTCCTGCTGATGGGGGAGACGGCAAAATTCGAGAGCTACCAGAGGCTCACGGAGGTGATCGGGGGAGACCGACGGTGAGCAGAGCCTAACCCTAGTCGCCGCGCTTCCGCCCTTGCGTTGCGACCGTCGGTGGGCGGACGAATGGGGGGTTAGGGGTGAACAGGAGGACGAGGGATTCGGTCTTTTACTGGATGGCACAGAACGGGAGCCGGATGGCCCGATGGCCAGAGTAAGGGTGTGTTTGCCATTTAATGAATTTTTTTTGAAATAATATTATTTTAATAGAAAATTGCAGAAATAGTATGCTAATTGGGGAAGTTGCAGTTCTAGCATCTAGTCGGCTGTTGAGTAGCCGATTAGCCCCATATCGGTCATTCAGAGACCGACAGGAGCCTATCGGCTGTTGGGTAGCCGACTATCCTTGCCACGTAGGCTGTCGGTCGGGTGTCGGTGTCAATCGGCTCTCGAGTGGCCGATAATCTGCCACGTCGGTCTAGTCGGCCATCCAATAGCCGATAGGACATATCGGCCACTGAACAGCCGATTTCTTTGCCTAGTCGCCTATTGGATAGCCGATAGGACCTATCGGCCGTTCAACAGCCGATTTCTTCTTCTACCCCCCATCCGCTTCCTCTTTTCCTCTTCTACCGCGCCTCTTTTCCTCTTCTACCGCCGCATCGAGTGGCAGCAGGCGGCGGCAGGCGGCGTGGCTCGGGCTGGCGGGAGGCGGCGGTGGCGGCTCAGCAGGCGGCGCGGCTCGGGCTGGCGGGAGGCGGCGGTAGCTGCTCGGGCTGGCGGGAGGCGGCGGTGGCTGCTCGGGCAGCAGGCGGCGGTGGTGGTCTGCGGTGGCAGGAGGCGGGCGTCGTCGGCCCAGCGGCCGCCGATAGGAGGGCGGCGGGGGCGTGGTCGGCCAGCGGCCGGCCGACGGGAGGTAGGTTTTTTTTATTTGGAAACTGTAATGTAGCTTTTTTTTACTTTTGTAAATTGTAGTATAATAGATTTATTTGTTTTACTGATTAAACTAGGTAGAGTATACTTTCTTTCATTGAATTAAAGTAGCTAGATTTAGTGTTTTAAACTAGATTGATAAATTAGATAACGTGATGTTGAATCAGGTATGAATCCGGAAGTTGTGAATATCAGAGTCCATCATGGTGATGGTTACATCACATTTTGTGACTCTGGTGTAGATTTGAGCAACTACTCGTTCATCGACACATCTTTGATCAAGCCGATAGAGATGAGACGAGAAGAAGTGTTAGGGTGGCTGCACAATCTTTTGCAATTGAGTCCGCAGCACCACAGGCTGAAAGTTAGCGGTGTCATTCCTAGACAGGGTGAACATGGGTGGAAGTGGGACTTGTATGACTTGAGGAATTCGAAGTGCTGGCGGGCATTTGTGCATATGGCTATGTACGGCTAACAAAAGTTTCCGATTATGTTACTTGTTGAATCTGTAATGGCCAATGTCACAGAGAGTGAGAGTAGTAGGACTGAGACGGTTGAAGAAAATATGTGTCCAAATGAAGCTGTTGCTGTGCGTGATGCAGTTGGGCATCCCATGGTAGAAGAGGAAGTTCCGACACAAGCTGGAGGTCCTGACGACGAAGACGATCAAGAAAATGCTGCGACAATGGGCATTGACCAGGGCGAGGAGGATGAGGCAATTGTTGATGAGATGGAGTTGGATGACGAGGAGTATCGAAACTTTGTTAATGGGAGGGATGGAAGTAGGTTTGATGACGAAACAAATGTCCCAGACCAATGGTGCAATTTTGATATGGACGACCTTATAGTCAATGATGGACACCACTCTAACTGGGACTATGGCCAAATTGAGGTGACCAAAGGGCAAATGTTTCACGACAAGGCTCACTTACAGCACGTGGTAAAGAAGTGGGCTTTTGCCGATAAGAAACCGTTTAGGGTGGTAATATCAAACCCTACCTTGTATGATGTGAAGTGCTTATCCCCTGGATGTCCATGGCAGGTACATGGCTATAAGCCTAAGTGTGAGAGCAACTTTATAGTCTCAATAGTTGTTGCTCACACATGCAAGTTGCAGGGAACTCTGTGTAAGCATCGGAACATGTCCGCAGACTTTGTGGCCAAAGTCATGTATGCTGAGATCGTGAAGAAGGCATCTATTTCTCCATTCCAGATTATGATTGCAATAGAGAATAGGTATGCATATGAGATAACATATGACTTTGCGTGGAGAGCCAAGCAAAAAGCATTGGAGTGGAGATTTGGTACATATAAAGACTCTTATCACCATTTGCCATATCTCTTAGAATTATTGCAAAGTAGAAATGCAGAGACTGTTATTGATACTGATTGGTACATAAATGAATGTGGTGATAGGATCCTTAGACGTGCATTCTGGTCATTTGGTTCCATGATTGAAGCTTTCAGGCATTGTCGTCCTGTCCTTTCCGTGGACGGTACTTTCTTGACCGGAAAGTACAGAGGCCAGCTTCTGACATGTATAGGGTCAGACGGGGACGGAAGAGTCGTGCCTATTGCCTTTGCATTCGTGGAATCAGAGAACACAGAAAGCTGGTTGTGGTTTCTTAGCCTGCTGAAGAGGGGTGTTGTCCGTGAAAGGCCAAATGTTTGTGTCCTGCATGATCGTCACAAGGGTATATTGGCCGCAGTGAAAAGGTTGCAGGAGAATATGAATGTGGATGTCCCTTGGCTAGATCTCCAAAGTCGGTGGTGCATGAGGCATTTAGGTGCAAATTTTTATAGTCAATTTAAAAGCAAGCGGCTGATGAATTTATTCAAGACGTTATGCAAACAAAATCGCAAAGATAAGTTTGATGAGATATGGGCTGAGCTGGACAAAATCACTACAAGCCACATGGTAGATGTCCGTAAGAAACCAATTGTTGCCCATGAGGAGGAGCCCCGAGGACTAGAGCCCATACCGGATGAGCCCCCTGAAGTAACGAGGAGAAGAAAAGGTGGGAGGTCTTTAAAATCCTTCTCTGATTGGATAAAAAATGAGCCACTTGAAAAGTGGGCATTGATTGCTGCACACATGGGGCTCGATATGGCATGATGACGACAAATCTTGCTGAGGTTTTGTTGACGACCAAAAATGGCTCAAAGCCAATCAGGCTGGGACAGCCGGTCTAGACCGCCTGTACAAGCGGTTAGACCGGCTGGCCCTGTAGCCGGTCTGGCAATTGTGCCAGGCGGTCTGACCGCTTGTCACAGGCGGTCTGACCGCCTGTCCCCGAGTCCGAGTAGAATTAGGTTTTTTACACGTTTTAGACTTGTACAAGGACTCTCTTGCGGGGCAAGACCTCCCCACCCTATAAATATAAAGGGCCGTGGCCGATTGAGGGAGCGAACCAATCGAACAAACTATTACTTTACTTTTTATCTCTAAACCCCAGCTTTTCCAACCCTTTGCTTTCCTTCTTCGTCTCCGCGACGGTTTAGGACGTTCTAAGTGGCCTTGCCGACCTTAGAACAACCCTAGGTTCGCAGCCTCCGACGGGGTCCCTCCCGAGGTTGTGATCGTAGGTTTTCGCAGCGCATCTGCTACAGGCGGTCTGACCGGCCGTTGCAGGCGGTCTGACCGGCTGCTCTCAGGAGCTCTGACGAGGAGAACTCGACGACTGCGCGATCTAGCGCTTTTCGTGTGTTGACCCAAAAGCGCGTCAACATATTTTGGCGACTCCGCTGGGGAAAGAAATCTGGTTTTTAAAGACCGATTTACTATCTCTAGCACTATGGGCTTCGACGTTGGAGAAGACAACATTGTGACGGCCTCGCTTGAAGATCTTTCTCCCGAAGATCATGAGAGGTACATAGCACTTCAGAAGCACATTGAAGCGGAGTTCTTGAAGACGTTTCGGAAGGGTCGTGAAGAACGATCAGCGAAAAGTGTTCGAGACTTCGTGATGCCTTCTTTCAAGATGAGTAAGGGTCAAATTGAGGTAATCAACAATGTAAGCACTTCCATACCTCAAACCCCTGCATCTACTACTTCGGCTTCAACTCTTCCGGATCGTGATCTATTAGTTATGCAATTATTGGAACGAATGGAAAAGTTGGAGGGTAAATCTATAGATACTCGCGAATTGCCAGATCAGAATATTTTCTATGGTATGCCATCGAATTACTTTGCTGGACAGACCTCATCACCACCCAATATGTCCAGACCGAACACGGTTAATGCAATTGGGTCGGCAGTGGTTGGATCTGCAGCCGGTCAGACCGCCGGCACAGCCGGTCAGACCGCTACAGGCGGTCAGACCGCAGCTACAGGCGGTCAGACCGCATGTTCTGGTGGTCAGCCAAATTTGACTAATGCTATGGTGTTCGTGCCGGAGCAACCTTTGCCATTGTTTGCTGTTCCAAACTCGGCCTCTGCTGGCCGTGCTGGTTCAGTAACTGCTGTGGGACCTACTTATTCCACGACTATGCATACTGCGAATTCGGGTGGTATTCCCGATGATGTTTTTAATGCACATAGAGACATGCAAAATAGGCAATCACCTCACTTGAATTCTATGAATGCTATGCAACCTTCGGCTCAACAAAACCCCCAATGGGCCGAATTTACTAGATTCAAGGATGAATTGTCTGATATGATGAGAAATAAGCTAGGTGTTGATTTTGGTCATACTAGAATATATCAAAAACCTTATCATTCTAGCTTTGATACTGTTGCTTTTCCCAATGGGTGGCGCTCACCTGATTTTGTAAAGTTTAGTGGAGAAGATGAGCGCACCACTTGGGAACATATTAGTCAATACATAGCTCAACTAGGGGAGATTGGAAACTATGAAGCATTTAGAGTACGTTTGTTTTCATTGTCACTTACTGGTACTGCTTTTGCTTGGTTTTCTTCATTAGCCCCTAGTTCTATTATGAGTTGGAATCAACTAGAGCGCAAATTTCATGATCATTTTTATAATGGAAATCATGAGATGAAATTGGCAGATTTAGCATCGGTTAGACAGGGTCGAGATGAAACTGTCTCTCAATTTATGAGAAGATTTAAAGGCATTAAAAACCGTTGCTTTAATTTGTCTATTTCTGAGGTTGATCTTGCTGGCTTATGCTTTAGGGGTTTAAAGTCCTCTATTAGAGAAAAGATTGACAATTGTGATTATTATTCGGTTGCACAAGTGCATATTAGAGCTGAAGTAGCTGAAAACCGAATGAATAAAGAAAAAGAAAGTTTTAAGACACGTCGGTCTAATGTTCATATAGTTGATTATGAATCCGATGGTTCGACCGACGATGATAATGATGTTTATTTAGCAGAATTTGTGTGGCCTGCTAATAAGAAAACTGTATCATGCTCATCCCTTAAGCCGATTCATAAGAATCGGCAAGAAGACATAAAATTTACTTTTGATGTATCCAAATGTGATCGCATATTTGATGAATTGCATAAATTTGGGTATATTAAGATTTCTCATGTCATGCCACCTACGGAAGAATTGAGGAAGCGTGCTTATTGTAAGTTTCATAATTCTTTTTCGCATGCTATTAATGATTGCAATGTCTTCCGTCGGCAGGTTCAATCGGCTATTAATGAGGGCCGTTTGAAGTTTCATGAGATGCAGATTGATGAGACTCCTTTTCCAGTAAACACCATGGATCTGCAGCAGCCCAAAGTCTTGGTTCGGCCGCATCAAGCCGAATCTACTAAAGGGAAGAACGTGGTGATTGGAGAGGAAAGACCGTCTTCAAAAGAGTCGGTTAGAGAAGTAACTTTTGAGAAGACTGCTGATGGGAAAGAGTCGTTCAAGATTACTGTCAGATCTTCTGGACAAGGGGGGCAAGGATCGATCACTCCTCTTGGACCGCAGACGCCCGGAGCTGGACTGCTACAGGCGGTCAGACCGGCTGTGCTAGGCGGTCAGACCGCCTGTCCCCATGGACGCCCAAAGATGTTGATTCCGAAGCGTCCAGAGGTTGGTACTTGGAAGATGAACGTGGCGAAGGAGCAGGGTGTTCAGAAGACCAAAGTCACGTTTGACATGCTTTATGACAAGTACACCAAACAAAAGGCCGTTCCGAGCGATCGGCCGTTTAAAAAAAGAATGAGATCACAGATTCATCATGAGAGGATTCCTTCACTCCCTCGCATGAATTTGGATCCGGTGTGGGATGACAATGGAGTGATGTGGGTGCCATATCATTCAACAATGCAATCTTCATTCCATCCTGGATGGGAAGGACCAAGAAGACATGTGCAGGACAGGATCGTTCATCCAAGGAAAGACCAATTGGCTTTACGTCAATTTGGTCAAAGACCGACACAGGCGGTCAGACCGCCTATAACAAGCGGTCAGACCGCCCGTCAGGGTCAATTGCCAAGAGTTCCTCCTAAACAGGTTTATCGACCTAAGAAGAAGGAGGAGGTGCAAAGCATGGATGTTGACTCAGAGAGGACTACTGAGTTTGATATTATTCGAGTTGGGACTATGGGTGTTCCCATTGAGAAGAGTCTGGCTATAAATCCGACTTCTGATGAAAAGAAGATGGGAGATCAGGGAGCTAGTACTAGTAGAACACAGCAGTACTTTCTTCCAAGATGGTGTCCTGAAGGTTTGACTCGCACTCAGAAGAGGAAGCTTCAGAGGCTTCGTTTTCGAGAGAAACAAGAGCAAGAGTTGGAGAACAGAGAGATGAAGTCTTCAACCAAGTCAAGCCTATGATTCCACAGAAGAAGGAGTGGAAGCCGAAGGAAGACCGACAGGCGGTCCAACCGGCTGTACAGGCGGTCCAGACCGCCTGCCAGGAAACCGCATCACAGACGGTCAGACCGCCCGTCCAGGCGGTCAGACCGGGTGGCGCAGAGGCACTCGGTATTTCTTCTTCTGGTTCTTCAATTGGTGATGGCAAGCCAACATCGGTTCCCACTGCAGAGGACGATGAAGAGCTTGTGGATTACAGTTCTTCTCCAGAGCGCATGAACCTTGATGTGAATGTGCTTCACATGTCCATGGATGGGGACATGCTTTCGGAGGAGGAGGTTGCCCATCTTGATTTTGGTCCTAGGGAGGCTATATTTCAGAAGCCTAAAGCTGGAGATAATCATTTGAAGGCTTTATATCTGAAGGGACACATCAATGGGAAGCCAATTGCGCGGATGTTGGTCGATGGAGGGGCGATTGTGAACTTGATGCCCTATTCTTTATTCAAGAAGCTTGGAGGTTCAGATTCAGAGCTGATCAAGACCAACATGACCATTAGCGGCATTGGAGGAGGAGAGCCTATTGGCGCCAAGGGGGTGATTTCTATGGAGCTTACCATTGGGAGTAAGACCTTGGCCACTGCTTTCTTTGTCGCTGAGACTCAAGGTAACTTCAGTTTAATCTTGGGTCGTGATTGGATTCATGCAAACCAATGCATTCCTTCTACTTTACATCAATGTTTAATTCAGTGGGTAGATGATGATGTAGAGGTTGTGCATGGTGATACTTCTGCTTGTGTTGCTTTAGCTGATAGCTCTTTGGTTGGCATTCATGATGATGTTAGATGTCTATCAGGCTTAGATCTTTCTGAGTTCGAGTTTATCAGTTGCACCAAGAATGGTTTTGTTCCTGCTGTCATAAAGCCGATTCACAATCGGTTAAATCATCTCGTATGACTTAAATGGATAATCGAGAGTGGTTGCAGCAGAGACTTGATTACTATCGGGCGCATCGGAACGATATGTGTGAAGCCATTGAAGATTTTGATAATATAAGCAAATTGGGATGTGGATTTACGTCGGCCGATCCTCTTGAGGAAGTAGATATTGGTGATGGTTCTATACCCAGACCTACGTTTGTAAATAAGAATTTAGATTCTGATTTTAAATTTGAATTGATAAAGATATTAAAGGAGTATGTTGATTGCTTTGCTTGGAATTATCATGAAATGCCTGGTTTAAGCCGAGAGCTTGTTGAGCATCGGTTGCCTATTAAGTCTGGATTTAGGCCTTATAAACAACCAACTAGGCGTTTTAATCCTGAAATTTATGACCGAGTTAAGGAGGAGATAAATCGGTTATTAGAAGCAAAATTTATTAGACCTTGTCGATATGCTGAATGGATTTCTAATATCGTGCCCGTGGAAAAGAAAGGAACGGGTAAGATTCGAGTGTGTATTGATTTTAGAAATCTTAATCGTGCTACTCCTAAAGATGAATATCCTATGCCAATAGCTGACATGCTTATCGATGCTGCTTCTGGACACAGAATGATTAGTTTTCTTGATGGTAATGCTGGTTACAATCAAATATTCATGGCCGAAGAGGATATATCCAAAACGGCTTTTGTATGTCCAGGTTTTGTTGGTTTGTTTGAGTGGGTTGTTATGACTTTTGGTTTAAAGAATGCCGGTGCTACTTATCAAAGGGCAATGAATTTGATCTTCCATGATTTGCTTGGTATTATCTTGGAAGTTTATATTGATGACATTGTTGTCAAATCGGCTGGAAGTGATTCTCATTTGGCTGATTTGAGACTTGCATTTGAAAGAATGCGTCGGTATGGTTTGAAGATGAATCCACTCAAATGTGCTTTTGGTGTGTCGGCCGGTTTGTTTTTGGGCTTTATAGTTCATGAGCATGGCATTGAAATTGATCCAAAGAAGGCCGACACTATTGGCAAGTTGCAGGCGCCTAGTTCTAAGAAGGAGTTGCAGAAATTCTTAGGCAAGGTGAATTATTTGAGAAGATTTATTTGCAATTTGTCGGGGAAGGTAGATGCTTTTACTCCTTTGCTTCGGTTAAAAGATGATGCTGAATTTACTTGGGGGGCAAAACAGCAAGAGGCATTTGAAGAGATCAAGCATTATTTATCTTCGCCTCCGGTTCTTCGGGCGCCAAGGAGAGGGGTTCCTTTTAAATTATATATTGCGGCCGAAGAAAGTGTTATTGGAGCTGTTTTGATCCAAGAGACCGAAGGGAAGGAATATATTATTTCATATGCAAGTAGGAGATTATTGGACACCGAAAAAAGGTACACTTTTATTGAAAAGTTATGCTTGTCATTATATAATGCTTGTACAAAGTTGAGGCATTATTTGTTGTCAAATACTTGCATAGTTGCTAGTCAAGCCGACATAATTAAGTACATGTTGCATAGACCTATATTAAGTGGTAGAATCGGCAAATGGGCTTATGCTTTAATTGAATATGATTTAGTCTTTGAGCCATTGAGATCTATGAAAGGACAAATCATTGCCGATTTTATTGTTGAACATAAGGTTAGTGAGCATATTGATTTAGATGTCGGCTATATTACTTTTACTCCATGGAAATTGCATTTTGATGGATCGGTTTGTAAAAGTGGTTGTGGAGTTGGTGTTATTCTTATTTCACCAAACGGTGTTGTTTTTGAAGCTCTTAACCGATTGAATCATAAGTGCACTAATAATCAAACCGAATATGAAGCTTTGTTATTCGGGTTGGAGATGTTATGTGACATGGGAGTAAAACATGTAGAAGCATATGGTGATTCTCTTTTAGTGGTTCAGCAAGTATCTAAAGTTTGTCAATGCTTAGATGGGTTTTTGAATGCTTATCTTGATAGGTGTTTAGATATTATATCTTGCTTTGATGAATTTGTCATTTATCATGTACCAAGAGAAGAGAATCCTAGAGCTAATGCGTTGGCACAGCAAGCATCAGGCTATAATGTTCAGAAAAGAAATTTTCATGAAAGGAAGCCGATGTTTCGCGAAGCCAACGTCTCTGTTCTGGAACAGGCGGTTCAACCGCATGTCACAGCCGGTCTGACCGGAGGGGCCGGTCTAACCGCCAGTACGGGCGGTCTGACCGCCTGCAGTTCTGAAAACACCGATTCGGCCGTTTATGATTCTAAATACATAGTGGCTGATGCTGGTGATTGGAGGGAACCTTTGGTGAAGTATTTACAGGATACTAGCAGGTCAGTGGATCGAAAAGTCCGACGATGGGCTTTTAAATTTACTTTAGTTGATGGTGAATTATATCGTCGGACCATGGATGGATTGCTTTTGAAATGTTTAGATCCTGATCAAGCTAGATTAGCTATGGCAGAGGTTCATGAAGGAATTTGTGGTACACATCAATCGGCTCGTATGATGAAGTGGCTTCTTAGACGGGCTTGTTTTTATTGGCCTACGATGATAGCTGATTGTTTCCGTTACTACAAAGGATGCGAAGAGTGTCAGAAGTTCGGGGATATTCGGATTGCGCCTGCTGCATTGTTGCATCCAATCGTTAAGCCATGGCCTTTTAGAGGATGGGGTTTGGATTTTGTCGGTAAGATTCATCCTCCTTCATCTAAGGGTCATTGTTTTGTGATTGTAGCTACTGATTATTTTACTAAGTGGACTGAAGCAATTCCCCTCAAGAACATGACACATAGAGAGGTGATTGAGTTTATTACTGAGCATATTATTCATAGATTTGGGATTCCTCAAACATTGACGACGGATCAAGGAACGTCGTTTATTTCTAAGGAGGTACGTGAGTTTGTTGGATACTATGGTATTAAATTGCTCAATTCATCTCCATATTATGCTCAAGCCAATGGTCAAGCCGAGTCTAGCAATAAGGTTTTGATTAAGCTTATAAAGAAGAAGATTGAAGATTATCCTAAGCGATGGCATGAAGTATTATCTGAAGCATTATGGGCACATCGTATTTCTAGGCATGGTGCTACCAAAGTTACTCCATTTGAGCTCGTCTATGGTCAAGAGGCCGTTTTGCCCGTTGAGGTAAATCTGGCTGCTTATAGATTAGCAAAGCATAATGATCTTGATGCTAGTACATATTATGCTTTAATGATGGATAATATTGATGACGTGACCGACAAGCGTTTGGAGGCTTTAGAAGAAATTGAAAAAGACAAAAGGAGAGTGGCTCGAGCATATAACAAGAAGGTAAAGTTTAAATCCTTTCAAGTTGATGATCTGGTTTGGAAGACTATTTTGCCTATAGGAACAAAGAGTAACAAGTTTGGTAAGTGGTCGCCAAGTTGGGAAGGGCCATATCGTGTTGTGAAGGTTTGCTCTGGGAATTCTTATATGGTGGAAACTTTGCAAGGATTTCAGTTGCCAAGGGCGCTTAATGGGAAGTATTTGAAGAAATATCATCCAAGTGTTTGGCAACATGCTTGAAAGGATATGGCCGATATGTGATATCGCCCTTAGAGAAAAATGGCCGACAATAGAGGGTCGCCAGTAGTCCGATTAAATGTTTTATGGTAAATAAATTTTACCAAAAAACAGGGGGGCATATGTTGACGACCAAAAATGGCTCAAAGCCAATCAGGCTGGGACAGCCGGTCTAGACCGCCTGTACAAGCGGTTAGACCGGCTGGCCCTGTAGCTGGTCTGGCAATTGTGCCAGGCGGTCTGACCGCTTGTCACAGGCGGTCTGACCGCCTGTCCCCGAGTCCGAGTAGAATTAGGTTTTTTACACGTTTTAGACTTGTACAAGGACTCTCTTGCGGGGCAAGACCTCCCCACCCTATAAATATAAAGGGCCGTGGCCGATTGAGGGAGCGAACCAATCGAACAAACTATTACTTTACTTTTTATCTCTAAACCCCAGCTTTTCCAACCCTTTGCTTTCCTTCTTCGTCTCCGCGACGGTTTAGGACGTTCTAAGTGGCCTTGCCGACCTTAGAACAACCCTAGGTTCGCAGCCTCCGACGGGGTCCCTCCCGAGATTGTGATCGTAGGTTTTCGCAGCGCATCTGCTACAGGCGGTCTGACCGGCCGTTGCAGGCGGTCTGACCGGCTGCTCTCAGGAGCTCTGACGAGGAGAACTCGACGACTGCGCGATCTAGCGCTTTTCGTGTGTTGACCCAAAAGCGCGTCAACAGGTTTACAACTGGGTACTTAAGAGTTGTCATGAACTGCCATTAGTGGCAATTGTGGAGTGTATACTTCGCGGGACTATCAAGTATTTACGTCAACGGTTCCAAGAGGCATCTGTGGCATGTCAGGACTCTCAAAGTATTTTTTGTTAGGAAATGACAAGAATTATTGAGATAATAAGTCAGAAGGGGCAACTGCACCGTGTCCATTACATCGGCAATCAAGACTTTGTATATGAGGTGACGATCCGTGAGAAGGGAGGTCATGGGATGGGAGATTCGACAGTTACAATGGAATGTCAGCTCTGGCCAGAAGCAAGCTATTGTGAGTGCACATGCAACAAACCGAAGCTTCTACATTATCCTTGCTCACATGTATATGCTGCTCGTTCAAAGGCTGGTATTACACCAACCTTTGTGTCCCCATATTATCTGAAGGAGAAAGTAAGAGCTACTTAGAGTGGCGAACTACGGGGTTGGCGTGCTATTGCTGATTTCACAAAGCCCCCACCGAATGGTCCTGATTATCTTCCTAACCCAACGAAGTTGGTTGAGAATCCCGGCCTAAGGCAAAGTCGCCGTATCAGAAATGACATGGATGCATCCGAGGCAAGAGGTCGGCAAAAATCCTGCTTAGCATGTGGTGGTGACCATAATCGAAAAGATTGAGATGCTTACCCAACACACAAAAAAGCAGACGGCACCAATGCAAGGCGAATTCCGAAACGGAACTCTAAGAAGAACAAGGATGTTGGTCCTAGTGAATAACTAATTATGTTATGTATTATTTTAGTTATGTACTAGTCAATTTATGTACTTTCGTATGAATATTTGTGTAGTTGTTGCAGCCGTACTCTTTTCCTCACTAGGGAGCCCTTCAATAACGTTTTGAAATCTAACTAATGTTCTCCCACAAACATCTGTACTCTATGCCTTTTAATTTATGGTCATATATTCGTACTAAATATGATACGTAAGACAAAAACCGGCACGTTGGCTGGCTCTCCGTTGTTGCTTATGCTCTGGAGTTTCGAGCGATTCGACATTGGACGTCCAGAGCTCAGCTCCTACGAGGACTACGAGGCTGCCATGTACCAGTTCGACGCCCATGGGAACATGGATCCGATCGACGCTCCGACCATGGGGTCTCTTTGGACTAAAAGAAACGTAAGTACAAATTTCACCTTGTCATATGTTTCATATTGATTATTGTGCTGAAAAACTAACTTTTCCGTGTAATGTTGTAGCCTCACTGGGCCACGGGCACAGGCCATCTGACGTACCCGGGGTTTGTTGCTGCTTTCGACCAGTTGATGCCGGATAGGGTTCGGTGGACTGCGTACGCACCTGCGGTCGTGGCTGAGCGTGCGTCCCGAGGTTTGTCACACCTATGCTACCGTGACTCCATTTGGTTGTACACGAAGAAGTGCATACTTTTCGATATCTTTGTGGAGCCGTATTGGCCAGACCGTGTTTGGCGGCAGTTAGGGCGACAACAGCACTTCCCTGTACCTCGACAGCAGCTCGACCCGTCTCACATGTAAGTGAACACTGCTCGTGACAACTCCTTTTATTTATTTTGTCATGGTAATTAATTGCGTATTATTGTACCTTTTTTAAATTTTCAGGATGACAAGGAAGGGCCAGGGGATAGCGTACGATGGTATTTGGGCGGCAAAGATGGAGCCTTGGGCCGTAGAGTGGGCAGGAGCAGACACAACCATACACGAGTATGTAGGCCCATACGACGAGTCCACATACGTCCCATACTTGCGTTGGTACCACGCTGCAACTCGTTGGCGCTGCTTTCCAGTGCCACCTATTCCAGAGCAACATCAAGCAACCATTCGTGACACTTTCGCCACGGAGCCTGCAACTGCATTCCGTGCCCTTGTAAGTTTAAATAATTTTTTAATTTTTTCTATCCTTATTGCATTATCATATCTAAATAGTATGTCTGCAATAACACTGTACTATGTAGACGGACATATGCCAGGATGTTGGCGACGAGTTGTGGTCATTTGCAGAACGTGTTGAGGCAAATCCTCCACGTATTGCTCGTGTGGAGTTGGCCAGTGGTCTACGACTGCTTGCAAAGCGGGCGTTCGACGGAGTCAGGCGTGCATCATGTAGAGCGATCAGAGACACGGTCATTCCTCCAGGATCAGTGACTCCACCCGGGGGTTCTGCGACACCTTCTGGAGTGCGGGCCGAGTGGTCGTGGCAGGACTTACCACAGATGACCCCTGATCAGTACTAACAGTCTTTGCCTAATTTTCTCTAAATGGTTTTTTTCTTTATTTCTATATTATATCATTGCTTCAAATAACATTGTATGTAGGCGCGGGCCCCTCACAGCCACATCTAGTTGCAGCAGCTTCAAGGAGCAGTGGCAGTTTCTACCAGGATGAATGGATGATGCCAGAAGGATATGATACTCTTGGATTTTCGCAGATGCCAGGGGCCCCTATACCGACGCAGACCACTCAGCCGGGCGCATACGAGATGCCTCCTGTCGTGCCTAGGCCCAATAGAGGACAACCTGCTGATCGCTTCACGTTTCCTTCTGACCAGTTGGGCAGGCGTGGTCGTCACTAGGGACCCTTTTGTATTATGCATCACTGAAAAGACTATGTGTAGGCCGGTGCAGGCTATGGGGACTGAATGACTCTATCTATTACTATGTCCTTGGATTCGTTTTAGGACGTTGCAGGCGATGATGACTGTCACGACTCTTTTTCGTACAACGTCCTTAGATTCGTTTTTCATGTAGGCCGGTGCACGCTATGATGATCGTGATTACTCTACTAGAACTAGCCACGGATATCACACCCTCGTCCGCCTATATATATGCAACGCTAGATCTTTACGTACTACTAACTTGAAATCAAGAGTTTCAATGTGTTGACAATGTTTGGAGGGTCGTCCAGTGGAAAGGGTAGCGGCTCGGGGAGGAGAAAGGGGGAAAAAGGTCCCTGTAATTTTATGGGAGGGTTCTATTGGTCCTGATTACTTTGGGGAACCCTTGTTTGAGTTTCCAGTTGAAAGCAAAAGTGATTTCACCAACGAGAGCCCTTTAAGAGGATACGATAACCGCAAAGAGGAGTGGCCCAAATGCATGCATGGTGAGGACTGCTTAGTGCAGATGCAGATTGGGGGGGGATGGAGGCCGGCGTTTCTTCAAATGCCCTCGAGCATGGGTAATTGCAATTAATATTAGTTACTGCAATATTTCTTTCTATTCTTTTCTAGTACTGACCATTTGAATTTGTCACAGTCTTCCGACGCTCCAGCTAACTGCAAGTTCACTAGGTGGGTCGATCCTACTCCGATTCATCCACATGATGACTACATCCAATACCTACACAATCGTATCTAAGACCTAGAAACAGAAGTTGATCACTACACCGAGAAAGAGTATGGGACAAACAAGGGTGGCGACTCCCAAGAGGACAAGGGTGCCGGTTCACAGGAGGCACTATGCACTGATCCATATTGCAACTGCCCTTGCCATAAGAAGGGAACTTTGTCCCCACCGTCGCTATGTGGAACCAGTAGTAGGATCGAAGTCACCCATATTGTTCAATGCTAGATCCGTATGATTATTCTAGTTTCCTAACGCATGCTTGTTTTAATTACCTAAGACATGTTAGGTTTAGAAAGGACCAATTTACCTATGCTTGGTACGGGTCCTCACATGCCAATTATGTAATGCACTATTTTATTATGTACTGCAGTTTTCGTTATCATTCAAATCCATTACGAGAGGTCCTCTATTTATCTATGTACAATTATATTACAGATATTCCTTTTTTACCAATTGAACTTTCATATTAATTACCTATTTCCTTAATTACTTATTTCTTATGTCAATGAAATATCAAGATAATAATATCAATGAAAGTTTTGGCAAAAAAAAAAGATCGATTCAATCGGCCGTGCAAGGGCCGATTGGCATATTGCACGCAACGATCCTCCGATAGGTGCCTGTCGGTTGTTCAATAGTCGATAGGTGCTTATCGGCGCCGACAGCTCGTCTGCCAGTCCCTGACGATGGCCACGTAAGAAGTCGGCTCTTTAATAGCCGACAAGTGGCATATCGGCTACTCAACAGCCGACTGGCTGCTACAACTGCGACTTTTCCAACTCGCCTACTATTTCTGCAATTTTCAATTAAAATAATATTATTTCAAAAAAAAATTCGCCATTTAATTCATGTATGGAATGGTACAAAATAATAATGATTCTTTTGTTTGGTTGGATGAATTGTATCAACTCATCCAGGATGGAACCATCCCACTTAATACAATATTGTACTAGTTAGAGTGAACCAAGTGGTACAAGCAATTAAGTTGAACCATCCCATCCAGGATCATCCATTCATGCATCATGCGGTGCATGCAACCAAACACACCCTAAAAGACCGAATGGACATCTTAGGCCATCTGTGAGACTCGATACGACTGGAAAGTTGACGAAAGTTAACAAATGCACTATTTACACCTCCAACTTTCTCCAACTAAACAAGGCCTTAGGCCATGTTTAATAAAATAAGGTACGTGCACAGTGAATACATAAGCCAGCTTCTTGGATGCTGCACGAGAGTAGCTTTAGTAGGGACTAAACGGAAGTTTTTTATTCAATACAAGATAGCTGTGGTGATTGGAGCCAGTGAAGAACATCGGATCATTTACTCACATGGTTGATTTCTCTTAAATGAACCAATTCACCACTCCAGATGCTCTTACCTTCTGTTAGGATATCTATCGTCCAACGCGGACGAGGGATTCGGTCTTTTACCGGATGGGGTGACTTACCTTCTGTAAGGAGGTGTTTAGTTGGTGGAGATAGATGGAGATTATGAATAGTGAGGAAAGGATGTGATGGGAGGAATAGGAAATATCTGTAATCTAAACAAGACCTAACTCACAACGTGACTGGCGGCAGGATATCTATCGTCCAACGCTAATCGAATGGATGGAAGATTTGGTTGCTTTTTTTCCCCAGCAAACACACGTGAAAAACCAGATCCATGTACGGAGCCGACGAGGCGGGCTTTCTCCCGCGCCGCACCGCACTTCCCGCGCTGCGCCTCTGGCTCCCGCGTCGCGGCCTCCCGCGCCGCGGCAACCCCAGCCGGGGCTGCCCGTGCCGCGCCGCCCTCACCCTCGTGCCCTCCCCAGCGTCGCGCCCTCCCGCAGTCGCCGCCAATCTGAAGCCGTGAAGGACAGGAAGGGGCGCTGAACGTGCCGCGTGACGGAAGAACGAAGCCCAGGAAAGGGGCAGAACGTGCCGCAAAGGAGCGTGACGGCTGCTGCCACACCACTTCGTTTATTGGGAGTCCTCCCATCTGGCATCTCTCCTGCGAACAAGGTAAATACCATCTCGTGCTGTGCTTTCTTGTTCATCCCATGCATGTGCAATTGGTTATGCTATAATTTACTTGAATGGAGGGGTCAATTGGCAGAAGATTCTCATATAAGTTATTCTTTATAACATAATTTGGTAGAGCAATTATAATTAGTGTAAAAGGCAATGGCACAATTATCTGACAACAACATGCCACAAGTTGGATTAACGTTCAAAAGTTCAGATGCTGCTTGGATGTTTTGAGTGGCATATGGGGGTCGTACATGCTTTGATGTGAGGAAAAGATACACAAATTTAAACAAGTATGATGGTAAAGTGACTTCATGCAGATTTGTTTGTTCCAATGAGGGCCATCGGAAAAAAAGGCTAATAGATTGTGTGAAAAGTGTTTCAAAGCTGAAACTAGCTTAGATTTTAGTGCCTGTATGCATGGCTATGAGGATGTGGCTGAATTTCAAGAAGCACTTGACCTTCTTAGAACTAAAGTGACAAAACAAACTTGGATGGATAGTATCTACAAGGTGAAAGAAAAATGGGTTGAATGCTATATGAGAGATGTCTACAATTTGGGAACGAGAAGTACACAACTAAGTGAAAGCTTCAACAATGCATTGAACCATTTAAAATCAGATTTTGATATAGTTCGATTTTTGAAGCATTTTGAGAGAACAGTGCAAGAAAAAAGAAGAAAAGAAGTGGAATCTGAATATGAATCAAGAAAGAACCAACCAAGAAGACAAATGTGCACACCAATGTTGATTCAAGCAAACCAAGTATACACTCTTATAATTATTGAAGCTTTCCAAAGTGAATATGAAAGATCCATGGGTGCATGTGCTAGACTTTTGGATGGAGATAACAAATATGCTATAGCTATTGCGAGTCTGCATGGTGATTTGAGTTTTGAGGAGGAGCGCATAGTAATTGGTGATCCTTTGAATAATACAGTTTCATGCAGTTGTGGAATGTTCAGTAGAACCAGAATATTATGTGCACATGGTTTGAAAGTTCTTGATTTGATGAATATAAAAATATTACCAACACATTATATCTTGAAAAGATGGACCAGAGAAGCACGCAATGGAAGTATACAAGATAGGCAAGGAATAAATGTGGTAGAAAATCCAAAACGGGAAGGTCAACATCGGCACAAATTCCTTTCTCATAAATTTCATAGCTTGGCTGATAAAGCAGCCGACTCTCTAGAATGTTGTGTGATGTTAGAAAATGTCCTTGATTGTCTTAGTGCCCAGCTGGAGGAGAAACTTAATTTATCAACCAGTGCTATGAAGGAACCATGTACAGATCAAGAAAATATTGATCTGAATGTGCAAGAAATAGATGGCTTGCTTAGTTGTGCACAATTGAAGAAAAAAGAGGTTCAGTCAAAAAATTCAAAGAGGCGTAAAAAAACTTGGCGTGATAAGTTACGCAAAGGAGGGAAGCGAAAAGCAACCAAATCTGCTATACCAACAAAAAAGGAAACAAAGGTATGCCAAATGCAATCTGAACATCTGTGTTGTTTCTATTCGTTCCTAAATTAACTAGTCTAATTTGCTGCAGAAACAAAAGAAAAGTGACAATGGTGATAGCAGCAAAGTAGGAGGGGATAATGGTTGGAGCAGCAAAGGAGGAAACGTGAAGCTTCAAGAGTACAACAATGTTGCAAGCTTTACACAGCTCTTGACAGCTCCATTATGTGTGGATCTTGACCAAGATCTGTTCTAATATCTACAAGTTGGTGGATAGTATTTTGAATATGGCTAACTATAGTATTTTGTGGGCTAACTATAGTCTCTTGTGGCCAAATTGTATGAGTGAAAATGGCCTCTATCTGCAATAGTTGTTCACTGCTAGCACTTATTGCTACAAACAATCAATGTCTAAATTCAGTACCTAAGCACACTGTTAAGTACTGATTTAAAATGCCATGTACTGGTCCAAATACAGTGTCTGATGGTTGCTCTCTATTGGTTCAAATACACTGTCTAAATTCAATGGTTGCTCTCTATTGTTTTTTTTCTCTGAATGTCTGATAGCTGTTGCAAGTCTGAATGGCCTTTTATGGTCTGAAGCTGCAATCTGCACTGGAATCATTTACAGCCCTTGGATTGAGTATGGATGGTGGATATGAGGGGGCTTGTTATGTTGTCTTACAGAAGGTAAGTCACCCCATCCGAGTCCGGCAGAACGTGGGTTAATAACTAATAAGCTCCGTGGCATTTTCGTCTCTCCAAAGCCTCTCGGCCCTCAGCATCATAACTTAACTAGAGTATAATTTTTACGAGAAACATCTGTAAATAACCAAAGCAGCACCACACCCGTTAAACATTGGCCGTCGGTGATAGAGTTGGAGTGCCCAATTGTACGAGAATAGAATTGTGTCTAATAAATGGATTGTATTGCATTGAGGTCTCGGCCAGTATATATAGGAGTACATGACTTCGGGGGTAAGGCAACCCTACCAGATACATATGGCAGTCTACGATACGTATATCTAAACTACCAAATATACTCTAACACTCCCCCACACTCACAGCGGGAGCACCGCAAACAGTGAGGCTGGAGAAGAAGCCGAAGGCGGAGCCAACAGACTGACATCCCCCGCAGACAAAGCGTCGGTGTGGTGCGGACGCTGCGATTGGAGAGAACCGGCGAGTAACTCATGTGGATGATAGCCCTTTGTGTCGATGTCGAGGTAGCCGAGCTGGAGGGAGAGGAGTCATAGTCGAGGATGCCGTACTTAGCCGTGGTCAACGTAGAGCTGTCGAGGTTGCCGAAGACGAGGTAGCCGCACATGAAGCCGTAGGCGCACGAGGAGGCACCATGGTGATGGCGTGACAGAGAAGACGCCGGAGACGAAGATGGCGACACGTCGAGGCAGTCGAAGAGGAGGGACGATGCCGAAGTCAACGAAGTCAGAGCCATCAGGTGAGACATTCATGGGTTTGCCAGGCCTAGGAATGCATCGGGGATGATGGCACGCACTGGTGTTGCCAATACCAGACGTTTGAGGGAGAGTGCACAACCAGGCGCCCTTGTCTAAGAGACCAGCAAAGAAGGCCTCCAAGGCGGTCACAGATGCAGAAGAACGGTGGGGTAGAATATGATAGAGCTGGAGTGCCCGATCTTTCGGTGAGTGGAGATAAATTCGATTTGTGGAAGTAGACCCTCACGATCCGACTACGACGAGCGAACCCGAAGCGCCAATGCAATCTCTGAACCAACTCCCTATGGTTACCGATCCTGCGGAAACAAAATCAGCCTGATCACGAAGATCAATTCCTGTACGCAATCGAAGAACGAACAAGAATGAGAGGCGAGCAATCTATAAATCACTCGAAGGTGGGGTTCCGAATCACACGAGGACAGCACGTATTTGTGCGTGTTCAAAGAGTAGCTAAAGCTAGATGTAAAACAAAACCCAAGTCTGAAAATAAAAGAGGTGTCTATCTAAATAGGGGGCGCAACCCCTGGAGGCCGGGAGGGGCGGCGCTACAGTACCCCTGCAACCCAAAGATTTTAAAATCTAACTGAGACAGCATAGTATATCGACGAGACAAAGCATCAGCAATAACATTTTCCTTCCCGTTCTTGTGTTTAATAATGTAAGGGAAAGACTCAATGAATTCTACCCAATTAGCATGACGATGATTCAGATTTGTTTGTGTACGAATATGTTTCAAAGCTCATGATCAGAATGAATAATGAACTCACGATGCCAAAGATAGTGCTGCCATGTTTGCAAAGTGCGAACCAAGGCATACAACTCCTTATCATATGTAGAATATCTCAGACTAGGACCGCTTAATTTTTCACTAAAGTAAGCAACCGGTTTGCCTTCTTGCAACAAAACAGCACCTGGTCCAATACCGCTAGCATCACATTCAAGTTCAAACACTTTATTAAAATTAGGCAGTTGCAAGAGGGGAGCATGTGTTAACTTATCTTTCAAAGTGTTGAACGCTACCTCCTGCGAGTCGCTCCAAGCAAATGGCACATCCTTCTTTGTAAGCTCATGTAGAGGTGCTGCAATGGAGCTAAAATCACGCACGAACCTGCGGTAGAAACCTGCAAGTCCAAGAAAGCTCCGAATCTGTGTAACTGTCGTCGGTGTAGGCCATTCCCGAATGGCATCGATCTTGCTGCTGTCCACCTCAATGCCCTGTGGAGTAACAACATAGCCAAGAAACGAGACCTGTTGTGTGCAAAAGATACATTTTTCCATGTTAGCAAACAATTTTGCAGCTCGCAACACATCAAAAACAGCACGCAAATGTCCTAAATGCTCTTCCATAGACTTGCTGTATATGAGAATATCATCAAAATAGACAACAACAAACAAGCCGATGAAAGGCCTCAACACTTCATTCATTAAACGCATAAAAGTGCTGGGAGCATTAGTCAATCCAAACGACATAACCAACCATTCATATAAGCCAAATTTCGTTTTAAAAGCCATTTTCCATTCATCACCTAGTTGCATTCGAATCTAGTGGTAACCACTACGCAAATCAATCTTAGTGAAAATAATGGCACCACTAAGCTCATCTAGCATATCACCAAGACGTGGTATAGGATATCGATAACGAATGGTGATGTTATTAATAGCACGACAATCTACACACATGCGCCATGAGCCATCTTTCTTTGGAACAAGTAACACAGGAACAGAGCAAGGGCTGAGAGACTCACGAATATAGCCCTTGTCAAGCAATGCCTGTACATGACGCTGAATCTCCTTTGTCTCATCCGGATTTGTACGGTATGGTGCGCGGTTCGGAAGCTGTGCGCTGGGGATGAGATCAATCTGGTGCTCAATGCCACGAAGTGGAGGGAGACCCGGTGGCAAATCCTTTGGAAAAACATCAGTGTACTCCTGCAAAAGGTTAGAAACCACGGGGGAAATATCCAAAGGCGGTGCATCATCAAGTGAAACAAGCAAACCAGCGCAAATGAGGGCTTAGCACGGTAACTGAGAAGCTTGTAGATCAGCAAAATCAGAACGTGTAGCAAGCAAAACAGGCGCATTCAACTTGATTTCAGCAGCAGTAGAAGATGATGGTGTAGATGCAGATTGTTGTGTAGTTTTAGCAACACGAGCAAGATCATCTTTTACAATTTGGTCAGGAGTCATAGGATGAATGATTATTTTCTGACCCTTAAACATGAGAGAATAATGATTGGAAAGACCATGATGCAAGCTATCAGTATCATACTGCCAAGGTCTACCAAGTAACAAAGAACATGCTTCCATGGGTATAACATCACAATCCACAAAATCAGAATAAGTGCCTATGGAAAAAGGGACACACACCGATCGTGTGATTTTGATCTTACCACCATCATTAAGCCACTGAATGTGATATGGGTTTGGATGCTTACGAGTGGGTAACGACAACTTCTCAACCAACACGGTGCTTGCCAAATTGTTGCAACTGCCACTGTCGATGATGATGCGAATGGAACGCTCCTGTACAACACCCTTTGTATGGAACAGGGTGTGGCGCTGATTCTTCTCGGATGCGGCGACCTGCGTACTAAGAACACGTTGTACAACAAGACTCTCGTACCGATCAGCGTCGCCCGGATTGACATGAACCTCCTCCGTAGCTGCATGGTCAGTGGCAAGCATAGCATGTAGAGTTTCCTCAGAATCACTAGCGGAAGAATACTCACCATCATCGCGAATGAGCAATGTGTGCTTGTTGGGGCAGTCCCGAAACACGTGGCCGAATCCCTTGCAGCGATGACACTGAATGTCCCGTGTACGGCTCGTGGTGGGTGCAGCGCCTGTGGAGGGGGGTGCGCCGGCCGGCTTGGGCGGTCGCTCACTGGGCGGTGGCATAGCCTTGGATGGTGCAGTGGAGGTGGCTGCTGATCTGGATGACGAAGTGGGGCCTGCAAAAGGGTTAGTGTATGTCCTCGAGCGTCGTCCCTGCACTTCACGTTTAGCTTTACAAGTAAATGCAAACAAGGTGGTTATATCAGCATAATCTTTATAATCAAGTATATCCTGAATGTCGCGGTTCAAGCCATCGAAAAAGCGTGCCATAACAGCGTCCTCCGTCTCAACTAACCCACAACGAATCATACCCTTTTGGAGTTCCTGATAATATGTCTCAACAGATTGATGACCTTGCTGAAAACGCTGCATTTTATTAAGCAAATCTCTAGCATAATATGAAGGCACGAATCTGTGGCGCATAGCAGTCTTTAATTGCATCCAATTGGTAGGACTGTTAGCAGGATGTTTTTGTTTATATTCACGCCATCAAATTAAAGCAAAATCAGTAAATTCACTAATAGCAGCTTTAACTTGAGAACTAGCAGGAATATCATGGCATGCAAATTTCTGATCTACCTCCAATTCCCAATCAAGATATGCACCAGGGTCATATTTGCCATCAAAGGTTGGAATTTTAAATTTAATCTTAGAGAATGAATCATTAGGACGTACCACACGGCAAGGGCGGCCGCGGCGGTTACCAGCATCTCCATCGTCCTGCTCGGTGCCACTGCCATAATCCCTCTGCATCTCTGTGATCGTAGTGTTCATAGCATCGAGTCGTGCCATGAGTGTGTCGAGCGTGTTCCTGGTTGCCGTCTGTGCAAGGTCGATCTGGTCGAATCGCTCGTTTGCCGAAGTGATCGTCAAATCAAGCCGTTCATGCATGGTCTGCATGTCCGCGGTAAGGCCATCCACTTGTGCCCGCACGTCCTGCAGCTGTACATCCGTCTTGTCGTCGTCTCCTGCCATGGTTAGCGCAAAGACTAGACAAAAACGACAATAACAGAGGGTATAACTGTGACATCCCTGATGTTAATACATTGAAAACACATTTTAAAACAGCTTAAAAGGGGAACAATGATGTTAATGCATAAAAATTTGACCAAAATTCAAATTTAATTCAACACAAAGGTGTTTTTGACACCCAACTGAAATCTCAAGAAATTTGTACTAAACTTGAAAATCTCTAAAAGTAAAAGTTGTTTGTCATCACAAATAAGGCCTAGTCACTGTTGGGAACTTTTCCAAATTTTCCAGTTTAGCCCCTCAAAAACTCAAAAAGCAGTGCTGAACGCCTGTTTGAAATTGGTTTGTTCGAGCTTGAAAAATTTTAAATTTCAGGTTCACACCAAAAAGAAAGTTGTGTCCCACATCTCAAACTCCAACTTTTATTTTTACACTTTTGAATGTTCAGTTCAAATTTTTGGAGAAAATACTAAAAAGGCAAAGGAGCTCCACGGGTGCTGCCAGCTCACCCCTTGCGCGCTCTGCTCCGGCCGGAGTCCAGCCGCCACGTGGCCGTCGTGCGGCGGAGACCGCGCCAGGCCGGCCGAGCCGCGGCGGCAGCTAGCTTTTGTCCTCGCGCGTGCGTCGGGCTTGCTGTGCCATCACGTCGTGCGCGACAGCGCGCTGGCAGCCTCGCGCCGCGCGGAGCGCCATCATGGCGAGCGGAGCTCGGCCACTGGCCGCAGCCGTGCGCGCGACGCGCAGCGCCGTCCCGCGGCCGAGATTCTCACTCGCGACGCGCCAAGGCTCCTGCTGCGTATCTCCTCTCCCCCACGCCACAATCCGCAGAGCCCAATCGAGCCGCGCGCGCTGCCCGAGCTCGCAGCGCACTCATGGCGGTCTGCTCGCGCCGAGCCGTGCACGCAAACGACCCCGGGCAGCTCAGTCCATTTTTGCGTGCTCCAACAGTCCTCCGAGCCGCCCAGCACCTTCCCCTCAGTCCACACGCTGCCATTTCTCCTCGCCGCGCTCCCGCACTTCATCTTCAACCTCCAGCCGCGTGGACCGAGCTGAGTGTCGGGGCAAAATTCGTCCTCGTCTCTCCACCATTCCCAAATTCCTCGCGCACAGAGCTAGACCACTTCCCTAGCTTCCATTTCCCCCACTTCTCTCGAGCTTTCCCCAACTCTCCGGTGAGAAATTAGATTTTCCCCCAAATCCCCATTTCCGGCCGCCGGAGCACCTCCACGTCGAGCGCCCACTTCGAGCCCTCCCCGAGGTCAACCGAGCATCCCAATAGCTTCACCGAGTCCCACTGGTGCTCATGAGCCCCTCCAACCCCGGTGACAGCCACTAGCCTCGTTGGAATCGAAGCCGCGACGGCCGCACCGCCACCGCACGTCGCCGGCGACCTCCGAGCCTCCTCCGGCCTCCCAACCGCCACCATTCGACTCGTGGTGAGCTGCTGGTTCTTTTCCCCCACTTCTCCGACCTCCTCCCGCAGTCGTTTGGCCGACACAACGCTGTCGACGAGCCGAGGACTTAACTTCATCGTCTTCCTTTTCACAGGGTTCCCAGTGAAAGAAGGCAGGGACCTGTTCGCGAAGTTTTAAAAGTTCTAGGGTCCCCGGCGCAAAAAGATTAATCCATTTTCCTGAAATCTTGTAAAATCCACCAAAAATCGTACAAAAATCGGAAAAATGCACAGAAATACTCTCTGAACTCGTGAGATTGTAAACTCCAATCTCATGTTAGCATGTATATACTTGTGATGAACCGTTTTTGAATTAAAATTCAAACTCAGTTTTTAGAAACTTGTCCACCATTTCAAATCCTGAGCTCTTCTAGAGCTGAACTTTGGATATGTTGTTTGTAGTGACATTAGACTTCTTGTGTCCAAAGGAAACCTAAAAATATAGACTGTAGCTTTAGTTATGAATTAATTTGTGATTCCTGTCTTAGTTTAGTCCTGCAATTATTAAAAATAATCCATGCAGCCAAAAATCACCATTTGTCTCCAGAGGTCTAAGAACTTGTTACCACATGTGGTAAAAATTCTAAACTTAATTTTTGACCCTGTTTAGACTAGCAAATAAATAGATGTGGGTTTTCGGATAGAAAATTATTGAGGGCTGTCCAAGTGTTATTTTTAGGCACCACTTGGTCAGAGCCTTTCTTTCACTTGTGAGTAGCTCTGGTAGAACAATTATCTGATTTGAAGGTATTTTCAATTTTATATAAATTTATCTTGTTTCTTTAAGCAGCAGTTTATACTATTTTTAATAAATTCTGTGTAGCTCAATTTTTGCTAAATTTTGGAGTGAGCCTAACTCTTATACTCCAGTAGCTGTCATAAAGTTTGAGGATAAAAAGGACGAACAGAAACAGAGAAACAAAAATGAGAAGAAACTGGAGTAGAATTGAGTTTATAAAAAGAAATAGGTCAATTTTGATAATTAACTAAAAATGGAGCATGGGAAATCTAAATTCCAGAACTGCACACTTGCTTAAGAATAACAAATTGAAATGTTGTATATGTGCACACAATCACCATCACAAGACACAAAAATTTTCACACCCCTCCTCTAATTTTGTAAAGTAGAAAGTGGTACACTAGCATGTCTAGGTGAATATGGCCTTCAAGGCCTTGGTTTTAGATCACTTAGGCAGCCACTATAAAATTATGCATCTCATGTAGAAGGCGCTCTTGCTAACGGCATCTACCACCTCGTCCCCGCCGACAAAGAAGGAGTCCCCGAGAGCGGTGCCAACATCACCGTGAATGACCAGGAGCCTGACAACATTTTAGCTCAAGAAGGCAAGCCCCGGAGCATGACCTAACGTTCAATTCGTGCAACTCTGTATTTATTTATGCTTGTGTATTTACGTTCTAGGTGTTGTTTGAATACCTTAGTTGCATGATTCTAGTACCTATGACTTGAAATACTAGTATGTTAAGAACGATAGAGCAATGCCTTTAAGACCGTTACAAGTCAAGTGATTTCCTGTCACTCGCGAGATATAGGAGTTGCTTGTCTTTACTTATGTTGGAATCATAAGGATGGACGGGCGGGATGGTATGTGTAGATCTCCCGTCCGTGTATGATAATTGGATTAAGGTCGAAACGTGTGGTTCTGTGTGTCAAGTTTTTGAACGTACCACACGCATGCCGACCTATGGGAATCGGTAAGCCCGGTACCTAATTGAAGCAGCTAGGGCCGATAGCCATCTCTCCTTGGAAACATTATGTTTCCCTTGCCGTACACATGTGGATATATGCGTGATGCCGTGAGTGAAGCGGTAAACCTTTATCCTAAGGGAATGGACCCGGTTCCGAATTGTGGATTGATGGGAAAGGTTGGGAAATGCTTGTACCTTTTATAGCAAGCATTATCCGTGTGTGTTGGGTTTCCCCTGGCTAGGTAGCTAAATTCGGTTCGAACTGTCCGCTTCTCGTGGCTAATGAGACTGCTTGACCGCTGTGCTGCATTGAGTAACAAGTGGAACTATGAGGATGATGAACTTGATGTATGTATGAAATTGTATTGCACCACTTGTATGCTTAGAGAGGATGCTAATCTAGAATGGTTAATTCTACTAGAATATGATGCTAAAACCATGAAAGTAAGGATCCACTCTTAGTTGCTTTTTGGCAAATAAACCCACCAGCCAAAAGCCTCTCATGTCTAGAAGTCGGTGATGTAGTTTTCACCCGACGGGTAAGCCTTGCTGAGTATTAGTATACTCAGCCTTGCTTGTGGCTATTATTTCAGGTACTGTGATGGATGTGGCCGTCGATGCCATCACTTGGCCTACCCAGGTTCCTCCTGGATGGCACGTCGAGTGGGTTCCGTCCTCTGCCGAGGATCGGGAGGAGTAGCACCATGGCCGGCTTCATCATGGTGTTACTATGCATCGTCGCTAGTTTAATATCCCGCTGCAATGAACTTTGACACTCTGATTTGAAATTCAAACTTGGTTTGTAATAACATTATGATACTAATTATGTATGATGAATTTGTGGAATGTTGTAATTTCTGTAACTCACCTTCGTGTGGGCGCGCTTGTTGTTTCGATCGTGAAAGTACGTGGTTAATCGGGTATAATCCGACGGCGCTCCAGCTTATTCCGGATTAAGTGCCTGACTGCTTGATTAGCGGTCCAGGGGTACTTAACTTGGAATAATTTCGGAGTGGTCCGCCACAGCTGGCATCAGAGCCGAAACTGACTCCCAGCACATTTCATTTTGTCATTTACTTTCCGCAATGGTGGGCGCAATGTACGACGATTGCTGTAACGTACCACGGCACTATATGAAAATATAGTGGCGACACATTGTCAATACGCTGTGATGGTGTATGAAACTAGAATAGCATGGTGGGCGAAAGGTACGGCGATTGCTGTAGTGTACCACGGCATCATATGCAAATATGATGGCGGCACAAAGTCAATACGCTATTTCATGAGCGTATGAAATTGTCAATATGTTGCCTTGGTGACATATGAAACATTGCCCGTTCAATGTCGAGCGTTCGGGTGCCACCTCTATAGTGGGTGGTAATGTATGGAAACGCTTTCGTGAGTGCTGGCACGAAAGGTTGATTATATATGCTCTGGAATGGAATTTTCTGCGGGTACACTAACCACGATTCCGTAAAATGAACGGTTAGAAAAGTTCGGCTAGTTAATATAGGGAGAGACGGATATTGCCTAGCCACCGGCACTAACTTCGTAGGCCAAAAGTTTATTGGCACATGTGTTGGTGAGAACGTATAGGACGCTCATGCATTGCAATTCACTGAAATTTTATTGAACCTTAATACACGACCATCGAACTACCGCCATCAAAAAAATTGAATAACAACCGGAAATTGTGCTGAAACTCTGCCGAAAACAGTCTGCTTGCACCATTAATTCGAACCTGAAAACCTCGTCAAAAGAAAAATTGTTCAACATGAAAGTTGTTGTAAATGTTATCTAATTTGTGCTGTAGAAATTTCAACGAAATTGGTTCAGTAGAACTAGAGTTATGCTTAAAATGGTAACTCCCTGTCTGCTGGAAATTTCTGGGAACAGTGAGATAAAAATTGAATTTTTACACCTTAACGACGGTTTCTGCTCAAAACTTCAACATGAAACTTGTTTGAAATTACTTAAACAATGTTCTGGCCAAATTTGGGAATTTTTGAGTTTATAGATATTGGATTTTACAATTTTTACTACACTGTCCAGAATCTGTTTTTATTTCTTTGGCGCTAACCGGTTCTCACCCTTGACCTTTTTGTTCAGAATGGCCGCTCATGCTGACCTTGCCAGCTACCCCAACAACGTCTCGTTCTCGGACTATTTAGGATGGAAGGGTTTTCCTAGTATCCTTTGGTCTGTTTTGCAGGCGCTTGATTATCCAACCCCGCCGCAATATGAGAGAACCGTCATTCGAGACCGAGGTGTGACCCGATCTCGTGTGCGTTTGGTGGTGCACCACCACCCACCGTGTCCTAGCTCTCCCACTTGGAGTGTGGAAGTTCATGGGCACCACATGGAGACCACTTGTGAGCTAGCTGACCTGAATGGGATCAGTTCCTTCTGCTCCCAGAATCAGGACCTGGTAGAGCATCAGCTGCTTGGGCTGTTTCCACCGGCCCAGCCGGACGATACTCATTGGATGAGGCGCTATCTTAGCTCACCTTTGAGGATGGCGGAGAACCCCATCGCTGCAGCTGCACTTTTGATGAGGTGGATCCGAGCTTATCACCGTTTGCAGGCACTTTTAGGACGGTCACAGAGCGAGGTGCTCAACCTTGCCATTGATATGTCGGTTCGTGCCCGCGACACTGGGATAGAGAGGACCTCTCTGTCCATAGAGGTGAGCACCAGAGACGCCATGATTCCAGATTTGGAGAGACAATTGTCTGAGCTCCACATTGCGCACAACAATGTCCACAGCGAGCTAGTCCAAACAAGGGATGAGCTTGAGAACGTCCAGGGTGTTTTGGAGCATGCCAATGCCATGTTAGCCGCCCATTATGCTCAGCACCTTCTTGAGCAGGGTGGAGAGCATGGGGAAGGAGAGGCCCCTGATTCCGACATGGACACCGAGGATGACATGCCGCCCCTTCCAGCTCCACCGTCTCCCATGGGCAGCGAGGCTACCGGTAACAACCTAGATGATTTCTAGAAGCTGCAGTAGCGAGATTACTCCTCCGCATAGCCTAAATTTTGGCTTCATAATAGGCTAGATGGCCCCTCTAATCTTTTGAGACAATGTAATTCAATTGGTGTGGGTATGTGAGCCCCAAAACTTGATGAAGGTTGTAATGGTTGCGCTGAAAACATTCTGCAGCTAACCTTGTTTTAATTATTAATGGGTTTCCCATTCATTTCTGGGCTGTGATGTGAACTACAAAGTTGTTTGGATTTTGTCAAACGAAATGCTCACCAAATTTCAACCCCATTGGTAAAGCGAAATAAAAATGGCAACCAAAACACTACAGCTCGGCCTACCGTAAAACAGCAAACACAGAGAGCTAAAAATTGAATTTTCGGCTTAGTTCCAGCCCGAATTTGGTTCCGAGCCAAACATGAAAGTTGTAGAGTACGAAATTTCCAAGCTACTGACCGAATTGGAGCATTTGACTTAATTCCTACTAGGAGATATGATTTTCTTCCAAAACTGCTTGTTGATATGTTGTCCTTACGCAGTAAACTTCATTAAATTGCCACGTTCCATCTTGTCATTGATTATGCAAGTTTATGAAATATGGCTAATACAAGTACCTACTGCAGATGGCTATCACTCGCAGCGGTCATGATGCTAGCGGCTCCAACGCTAACCAGCAGGGGCCAGAAGGGCAGCAACAGCCGCCACCACCTCCGCCACCGCAGCAACCTCCGACGTGGCAACAATTGTATGCTACTCAAACGGAAATTCTCTGGAACCTGCAGCATCAGCAACAAATGATGCAGCAGCAGATGCAGCAACAAGGAGGTCAATGGGCCCCTCAACCTCAAGTGGCTCTGTATGAGGACTTCTTGGCTACACACCCGCCGGTGTTCTCCAGAGCCGAGGAGCCCTTGGAGGCTGATGCGTGGGTTCGAGCCATCGAATCCAAGTTCTCTATTCTGGCCACGCCTTGCACTCCCAACCGCAAGGTGGTCTTCGCGGCGCAGCAGCTCCGCGGCACAGCTCTCCTATGGTGGGAGAATTACTTGGCCCTGCAGCAGGAGGGTCACGTGATTGAGTGGGAAGAGTTCAAGGCTGCTTTCGAAGCCCACCACATTCCTGCGGGCTTAGTTGAACGGAAGTTGACTGAGTTTCTGGCGCTGACCCAGGGTACCCGCACGGTGCTTCAGTACGCCCAGACCTTCAATGGTCTGTGCCCATATGCGGGTCATCACGCAGACTCTGACGTGAAGAAAATGTAGAGGTTCCGACGTGGCCTCAACACCAAGCACAACGGACCACCACCCGAGTTGCCACTTACGGTGAGCTTGTGAACATCGCCATCGCCCGGGAAGATGCCAACGTGGTACATAAGGCTGAGAAGAAGAGGAAGGCTCCCACTGGACCCTCGAGCGCACAGTCACAGAGGTTCTGCTTGGTTCCCCCGGCTGCACCGCAGGGGCAGCCAAGGGCACCTCAGGGAGGACGATGGGTTGCTAGGCCACCACAGCAGGGTGCGCCCCGTTTCCCTCCACCGCCGCAGCAGCAACAGGCGCCGAGGCAGAACGTACAGCAGCCATCCCGTCCTGGTGCTGGCTACCAGTGCTTCAAGTGTGACAGCAGCAGTCACTTCATCAAGGACTGCCCACAAAACAAGCCACAGAACCAACGCCCTGGAAATCAGCAAAATAAGGGCAAGCAGCAGCGAGTGCAAGTCAGGCAAGGAAGGCTTAACTACACCACCTTGGCTGACCTACCTGAGGGAGCACCGGATGTGACTGGTACCTTTCCTATCCACAACCAACCTGCTGTGATATTGTTTGATTCCGGGGCAACACATAGTTTTATAAGCACAAGATTTCATGCAAAATGTGGGTTAAAATCTTACCATACCAAATCAGCATATGTGATATCAACAGCGGGAGGTAAAATAGCATCCAACCAAGTCACTCGAAAAGTGCCAATCAGGCTGGGTAGTAAAATATTTCCTACTGATTTAATTCTGCTTGGGATGGAAGGGATTGATATTGTTTTGGGGGCAAATTGGATGACTCAACATAGGGTTGTGCTAGATGTTGCTGAATGAGTTGTGGAAATAAACTCGCCTACACATGGCCCTAGTGCACTGTATCTGCCACAACGAAATTGTGCCAATGCTTGTGCTTACACAATGATAGAAACGCAACTAAAAGACATTCCAGTGGTATGTGAGTATGCCGATGTTTTTCCGGATGACTTACCTAGGATGCCGCCGGATAGGGACATTGAATTTGTGATTGAACTCCAACCTGGCACGGCACCTATATCAAAGAGACCTTATAGAATGTCACCCAATGAATTGGCTGAATTAAAAATTCAACTCCAAGAACTGCTAGACAAGGGTTTCATCCGTCCTAGTGTGTCGCCTTGGGGTTGCTCAGCTATCTTTGTGAAGAAGAAGGATCATTCTTTGAGGTTGTGTATCAATTACCGGCCTCTCAATGCGGTGACCATTAAGAATAAGTATCCACTTCCCCGCATCGATGTCATTTTTGACCAACTAGCTGGCGCCAGAGTGTTCTCCAAGATTGATCTTCGCTCTGGCTATCACCAAATAAAAATCCGACCTTGTGACATTCCGAAGACTGCCTTTTCCACCCGCTACGGACTTTATGAATTCTTGGTTATGTCATTTGGGCTCACTAATGCCGCAGCCTACTTCATGTATCTCATGAATTCGGTTTTCATGTCCAAGCTTGACAAGTTCGTGGTGGTTTTCATTGATGACATTCTCATATATTCCAAGAATGAGGAAGAGCATGCCGAGCACCTTCACATTGTTCTTCAAAGATTGAGAGACCATCAACTCTACGCCAAGTTCTTTAAATGTGAATTCTGGCTAGACAGTGTGAAATTCTTAGGTCACACGATTTCCAAGGATGGTATATCTGTGGATCCAACCAAGGTGCAAGAGGTGATGGATTGGCAACCACCTACCTCTGTCCATGAGATTCGGAGTTTTCTGGGTTTGGCCGGTTACTATCGCCGCTTCATTCCGGACTTATCTCGGATTGCTAAACCCATGACCGAACTCTTAAAGAAGGGACTCAAATTTGAGTGGGGTGACAAATGTGAAGAAGCTTTCCACACTTTGAGAAAACATTTAACTTCAGCCCCAGTTTTAGCTCAACCCGACAGCACCAAGCCCTATGATGTCTATTGTGATGCTTCAGGCACCGGACTTGGCTGTGTTCTTATGCAAGAGAACTGAGTCATTGCTTATGCTTCTCGAGCACTCCGGCCTCACGAGCAAAATTACCCTACACATGATCTTGAGTTAGCAGCGGTTATTCATGCTCTCAAGATATGGAGGCACTATCTGATGGGTGTTCCATGCAACGTATACACCAACCACAAGAGCCTCAAATATGTCTTCACTCAGGCACATTTGAATATGAGGCAGCGAAGATGGTTGGAGTTAGCAAAGGACTATGACCTTAGTGTGCATTATCACCCCGGTAAGGCTAATGTGGTTGCGGATGCACTAAGCCGCAAGGCTCATTGTCATTGCCTTTCCGTGGAGTCCTACGCTGACACCTTGTGCCATGAAGTGGCAAAGCTCAACTTAGAGATTGTTCCACACGGGTACTTCAACCATATTTCTATTGAACCAACCTTGCACGATCAGATCGTTGAAGCTCAATTAAATGACGCAAAGATTAAAATCCTTAAAAGGAAATTGGCAAAGGAAAAGGTGAAGGAAAAATACAAGTGTTTCCGGTTAGATGGGCACGGAGTGATGTGGTTTGGACATCGTATAGTAGTGCCCAAGAACACTGAGCTCCGAAGGAAAATTTTGGATGAAGCTCATCTCTCTAAATTTTCTATCCATCCCGGTAGCACCAAAATGTACCAAGATTTGAAACAAAATTTTGGTGGACTAGGATGAAGCGGGAAATTGGCACGTATGTGTCGGAATGTGACACGTGTCAGAGAGTAAAGGCTAGCCACTTAAAGGTAGCAGGCACTCTTCAACCTCTACCTATTCCCTCATGGAAGTGGGAAGATATAAGCATGGACTTCATTGTTGGACTTCCCAGAACCCCTCAGGGGCATGACTCCATTTGGGTAATTGTGGACCGCCTTACCAGGACCGCACATTTCATTCCGGTCAATACCGCTTATACCGCTAAGAGGTACGCTGAGATTTATTTGGAACGGATCGTTTGTCTACATGGGGTACCCAAGACGATAATTCCAGATCGTGGTACTCAATTTGTACACGCTTTTGGGAACAATTGCAACTATCCCTTCAGCACAAAACTGATCCGTAGTTCAGCATATCACCCTCAAACCGATGGGCAAACGGAAAGGGTAAATCAAATACTTGAGGATATGCTTCGAGCTTGTGTTATCCATTATGGGAGGAATTGGGAAAGCTGCTTATCTCTTGCTGAATTCTCCTATAACAACAGCTACCAAGCAAGTCTTAAAATGGCACCTTTCGAAGCCTTGTATGGTAGAAGATGTTGGACACCGTTGTGTTGGTCCCAGGCAGGCGAGAGGTACACATATGGCCCTGACCTTGTGAAGGAAGCGGAAGAAAAGGTTAGGATCATCCGTGAAAATTGGAGAACCGCACAATCACGGCAAAAGAGTTACTTTGATCAACGGCGGAAGCCCCTTCAGTTTGAAGCCGGCGATCACGTGTATCTCAAGGTCTCCCCGACCAAGGGTGTGCAAAGGTTTGGATTAAAAAGAAAACTTGCACCTCGCTACATTGGCCCATATGAAATCACTCAACAATGTGGACCGGTAGCGTACCGTGTGAAGCTTCCCGAGAAGCTCTCCACCGTGCACGATGTATTCCATGTCTCCCAACTCAAGAAATGTCTTCGTGTTCCGACCGAGGTTGTTGAGAAAGAAGAACTCTCGGTTGAACCGGATCTCTCCTATGATGAGCATCCCATCAAGATCCTCGATGAGAAGGAGAGACAAACACGAAGAAGAGGAGTTAAAATGTACAAAATCCAGTGGAGTCATCACTCTGAAGATGAAGCCACGTGCGAAACCGAGGACTATCTTAAGAAGAACTTCCCCGACATCCTTTCTTAGACCAAGGTACCTTTTTCCCACCTTGTTCCTAAGCACAATCGAATCTCGGGGCAAGATTCCTTTTAAGGGGAGTAGGCTGTGACATCCCTGATGTTAATACATTGAAAACACATTTTAAAACAGCTTAAAAGGGGAACAATGATGTTAATGCACAAAAAATTTGACCAAAATTCAAATTTAATTCAACACAAAGGTCTTTTTGACACCCAACTGAAATCTCAAGAAATTGGTACTAAACTTGAAAATCTCCAAAAATAAAAGTTGTTTGCCATCACAAATAAGGCCTAGACACTGTTGGGAACTTTTCCAAATTTTGCAGTTTAGCCCCTCAAAAACTCAAAATATAGTGCTGAACGCCTGTTTGAAATTGGTTTGTTCGAGCTTGAAAAATTTGAAATTTCAGGTTCACAGCAAAAAGAAAGTTGTGTCCCACATCTCAAACTTTAACTTTTATTTTTACACTTTTGAATGTTCAGTTCAAATTTTTGGAGAAAATGCGAAAAAGGCAAAGGAGCTCCAAGGGTGCTGCCAGCTCACCCCTGGCGCGCTCTGCTCCAGCCGGAGTCCGGCCGCCACGTGGCCGGCGTACGGCGGAGACCGCGCCAGGTCGGCCGAGCCGTGGCGGCAGCTAGCTTTTGTCCTCGCGCGGGCGTCGGGCTTGCTGTGCCATCACGTCGCGCGCGACAGCGCGCTGGCAGCCTCGCGCCGCGCGGTGCGCCATCATGGCGAGCGGAGCTCGGCCACTGGCCGCAGCCGCGCGCGCCGCGCAGCGCCGTCCCGCGGCCGAGATTCTCGCTCGCGACGCGCCAAGGCTCCTGCTGCGTATCTCCTCTCCCCCACGCCACAATCCGCAGAGCCCAATCGAGCCGCGTGCGCTGCCCGAGCTTGCAGCGCACTCATGGCGGTCTGCTCGCGCCGAGCCGTGCACGCAAACGACCCCGGGCAGCTTAGTCCATTTTTGCGTGCTCCAACACTCCTCCGAGCCGCCCAGCACCTTCCCCTGAGTCCACACGCTGCCATTTCTCCTCCCCGCGCTCACGCACTTCATCTTCAACCTCCAGCCGCGTGGACCGAGCTGAGTGTCGGGGCAAAATTCGTCCTCGTCTCTCCACCATTCCCAAATTCCTCGCGCACAGAGCTAGACCACTTCCCTACCTTCCATTTCCCCCACTTCTCTGGAGCTTTCCCCAACTCTCCGGCGAGAAATTAGATTTTCCCCCAAATACCCATTTCCGGCCGCCGGAGCACCTCCACGTCGAGTGCCCACTTCGAGCCCTCCCCGAGGTCAACCGAGCATCCCAATAGCTTCACCGAGTCCCACTGGTGCTCACGAGCCCCTCCAACCCTGGTGACAGCCACCAGCCTCGCCGGAATCGAAGCCGCGATGGCCGCACCACCACCGCACGTCGTCGGCGACCTCCGAGCCTCCTCCAGCCTCCCAACCGCCACCATTCGACTCGTGTGAGCGGCTGGTTCTTTTCCCCCACTTCTCCGACCTCCCCCCGCCGTCGTTTGGCCGGCGCAACGCCGTCGACGAGCCGAGGACTTAACTTCATCGTCTTCCTTTTCACAGGGTTCCCAGTGAAAGAAGGCAGGGACCTGTTCGCAAAGTTTTAAAAGTTCTAGGGTCCCCGGCGCAAAAAGATTCTTAAGGTCTAATCCATTTTCCCGAAATCTTGGAAAATCCACCAAAAATCGTCCAAAAATCAGAAAAATGCACAAAAATACTCTCTGAACTCATGAGATTGTAAACTCCAATCTCATGTTAGCATGTATATACGTTTGGGGAACCGTTTTTGAATTAAAATTCAAACTAAGTTTTTAGAAACTTGTGCACCATTTCAAATCCTGAGCTCTTGTAGAGCTGAACTTTGGATATGTTGTTTGTAGTGACATTAGACTTCTTGTGTCCAAAGGAGACCTAAAAATATGGACTGTAGCTTCAGTTATGAATTAATTTGTGATTCTTGTCTTAGTTTAGTCCTGCAATTATTAAAAATAATCCATGCAGCCAAAAATTTTGGAGTGAGCCTAACTCTTATACTCCAGTAGCTGTCATAAAGTTTGTGGATAAAAAGGACGAACAGAAACAGAGAAACAAAAATGAGAAGAAACTAGAGTAGAATTGAGTTTATAAAAAGAAATAGGTCAATTTTGATAATTAACTAAAAATGGAGCATGGGAAATCTAAATTACAGAACTGCACACTTGCTTAAGAATAACAAATTGAAATGTTGTATATGTGCACACAATCACCATCACAAGACACAAAAATTTTCACACCCCTCCTCTAATTTTGTAAAGGAGAAAGTGGTACACTAGCATGTCTAGGTGAATATGGCCTTCAAGGCCTTGGTTTTAGATCCCTTAGGCAGCCACTATAAAATTATGCATCTCATGTAGAAGGCGCTCTTGCTGACGGCATCTACCACCTCGTACCTGCCGACGAAGGAGTCCCCGAGAGCGGTGCCAACATCACCGTGAACGACCAGGAGCCTGACAACGTTTTAGCTCAAGAAGGCAAGCCCCGGAGCATGACCTAACGTTCAATTCGTGCAACTCTGAATTTATTTATGCTTGTGCATTTACGTTCTAGGTGTTGTTTGAATACCTTAGTTGCATGATTCTAGTACCTATGACTTGAAATACTAGTATGTTAAGAACGATAGAGCAATGCCTTTAAGACCGTTACAAGTCGAGTGATTTCCTGTCACTCGCGAGATATAGGAGTTGCTTGTCTTTACTTATGTTGGAATCATAAGGATGGATGGGCGGGATGGTATGTGTAGATCTCCCGTCCGTGTATGATAATTGGATTAAGGTCGAAACGTGTGGTTCTGTTTGTCAAGTTTTTGAACGTACCACACGCATGCCGACCTATGGGAATCGGTAAGCCCGGTACCTAATTGAAGCAGCTAGGGACGATAGCCATCTCTCCTTGGAAACATTATGTTTCCCTTGCCGTACAAATGTGGATATATGCGTGATGCCGTGAGTGAAGCGGTAAACCTTTATCCTAAGGGAATGGACTCGGTTCCGAATTGTGGATTGATGGGAAAGGTTGGCAAATGCTTGTACCTTTCATAGCAAGCATTATCCGTGTGTGTTGGGTTCCCCTGGCCAGGTAGCTAAATTCGGTTTGAACTGTCTGCTTCTCGCGGCTAATGAGACTGCTTGACCGCTGTGCTGCATTGAGTAACAAGTGGAACTATGAGGATGATGAACTTGATGTATGTATGAAATTGTATTGCACCACTTGTATGCTTAGAGAGGATGCTAATCTAGAATGGTTAATTCTACTAGAATATGATGCTAAAACCATGAAAGTAAGGATCCACTCTTAGTTGCTTTTTGGCAAATAAACCCACCAGCCAAATCCTCTCGTGTCTAGAAGTCGGTGATGTAGATTTCACCCGACGGGTAAGCCTTGCTGAGTATTAGTATACTCAGCCTTGCTTGTGGCTATTATTTCAGGTACTGTGATGGATGTGGCAGTCGATGCCATCACTTGGCCTACCCAGGTTCCTCCTAGATGGCATGTCGAGTGGGTTCCGTCCTCTGCCGAGGATCGGGAGGAGTAGCACCATGGCCGGCTTCATCATGGTGTTACTATGCATCGTCGTTAGTTTAATATTCCGCTGCAATGAACTTTGACACTCTGATTTGAAATTCAAACTTGGTTTGTAATAACTTTATGATACTAATTATGTATGATGAATTTGTGGAATGTTGTAATTTCTTGAACTCACCTTCGTGTGGGCGCGCTTGTTGTTTCGATCGTGAAAGTACGTGGTTAATCGGGTATAATCCGACGGCGCTCTAGCTTATTCCGGATTAAGTGCCTGACTGCTTGATTAGCGGTCCAGGGGTACTTAACTTGGAATAATTTCGGAGTGGTCCGCCACAGCTGGCATCAGAGCCGAAACAGGCGTACCAGAGAGAGCAACAAACCTTAAATAAACATTTTGGAATAAAACTTACCAACTCTTACTTCTGCCGCGCACTTGCGATGGAATGCTATCCATAGGATCGCTAAGGATGTTACATAGAGCGTGAAGCCTATGTGGGTTAAGGGATCACGACATGATAGGTGGCTAATTATATATTATACTGACTCCCAGCACATTTTATTTTGTCATTTACTTTCCGCAATGGTGGGCGCAAGGTACGACGATTGCTGTAACGTACCACGGCACTATATGAAAATATAGTGGCGGCACATAGTCAATACGCTGTGATAGCGTATGAAACTAGAATAGCATGGTGGGCGCAAGGTACGGCGATTGCTGTAGCGTACCACGACATCATATGCAAATATGATGGCGGCACAAAGTCAATACGCTATTTCATGTTGCCTTGGTGACATATGAAACATTGCCCGTTCAATGTCGAACGTTCGGGTGCCACCTCTATAGTGGGTGGTAATGTATGGACGCTTTCGTGAGTGCTGGCACGAAAGGTTGATTATATATGCTCTGGAATGAAATTTTCTGCAGGTACGCTAACCACGATTCCGTAAGATGAACGGTTAGAAAAGTTCGGCTAGTTAATATAGGGAGAGACGGATATTGCCTTGCCACCGGCACTAACTTCGTAGGCCAAAAGTTTATTGGCATGTGTGTTGGTGAGAACGAATAGGCCGCTCATGCATTGCAATTCACTGAAATTTTATTGAACCTTAATACACGACCATCGAACTACCGCCATAAAAAAAAATGAATAACAACCGGAAATTGTGCTGAAACTCCGCCAAAAACAGTCTGCTTGCACCATTAATTCGAACCTGAAAACCTCGTCAAACGAAAAATTGTTCAACATGAAAGTTGTTGCGGGAGGGAGGCACACGCGATCCCAGGAAAACGCGACCGCTGTTGCGTGGAAGCTGCGAACAGCAAGCAGAGCAGGAGACTCACGCGGCCGAGACGCGGGCGCGCGATGCAGAAGGAAAAACGCGTACGCGTGATCCAGAAGGAGCGACGCGGTCCCCGTTTTCTTTGACTTTCCTTTTTTTTTTTGTTTTGCGTTTTGAGCTTTCCTCAATAATAACTGACGGGGAAATCTGGGCCGCCTGGCGATCCGGAAAAGGCGCGCATGCAGTGGCACGCGTTCCAGGAAGGGAGGCCGGCGAGTGGCTTCCTTGTTTTGCTTTTTCTTTTTTTTATACTTTCCAAAGAGATAACAGAAGGATCAAATAAAGGGAGATGCGAGCTAGCAGGCGCGATCCAGGAGATTGTGGCGACCAAGCGGGGCGCGCGAGCGGAGGACCGGCGCGAGCGGAGGATCGGCGCGATTCCAGGAAGGCGCACTTTCCGGTCTCTCTTTTTTTTTCTCTCTTTTTTTTCTTTTGATTCCTTTCCTTTTTTTCTCTCTTTTTTTTTACCGTCCACAGCAACAAAATAGGATATCGCGATCCAGAGCCTGACGCGCTCGAGATGGAGTCGTAGTCAGTGCGCGCGATGCCTGGCAACTTTCCTTTTTTCTGTTCTTTTTTTTCTGGAGTTTCTAAAACACAGAAGATAGAAGGGGACACGATCAGGGAAACGTGAGCAGAGAGGATCGTTGTATGCTGCCGAAGTGCGTGGTGAACGGCGGCGGCAGAAGAAAAGAAAAAAAAATTGGCGATAGAAACACTATGCAACCAGCAACAATAAAACGTGAATGCACACAAATTCAACAATGCAAATTATTGAAAGAAGGTGCAAGACTCAATGGTGCTGGGATAAAAGATCTAACCTATAAATTTTTGTTTTGGTTTTATGGACTATAGGAACAGAAAAAAACACTCGATAAACTCACCGATGAACCTGGAATCCTGATACCACTTGATAGAGCTGGAGTGCCCGATCTTTCGGTGAGTAGAGATAAATTCGATTTGTGGAAGTAGACCCTCACGATCCGACTACGACGAGCGAACCCGAAGCGCCAATGCAATCGCTGAACCAACTCCCTGTGGTTACCGATCCTGCGGAAACAAAATCAGCCTGATCACGAAGATCAATTCCTGTACGCAATCGAAGAACGAACAAGAATGAGAGGCGAGCAATCTATAAATCACTCAAAGGTGGGGTTCCGAATCACACGAGGACAGCACGTATTTGTGCGTGTTCGAAGAGTAGCTAAAGCTAGATGTAAAACAAAAACCCAAGTCTGAAAATAAAAGAGGAGTCTATCTAAATAGGGGGCGCAACTCCTGGAGGCCGGGAGGGGCGGCGCTATAGTACCCCGCGGGTACTGTAGCGCGTGAACAGTAATGTGCGTGAAAGTACATGCCAAACCCTAGTCGTCCACATGGGCCTCCTGCTGGGCCGTCGTGTTCTAGTCTTCTGGGCCTTCGTTCTTTAACAGCACAATGTAGTTTAATTCCCTCGCAGGAGCCTGCGTAACTGGCCAAAGTGGAAGAGATGGCGCCTGAGCTTCTGATGGCGTCTGGAACGCGTCTCGTGCTACGGCTGTAGATGTACTCGTGTCAGTGATGTCCTCATCAGAATATGCCGATGCAGCTCGCAGTTGCTGGAGTAGACGAACGGCGTAGATGAGACGGTGACGCTGGCGACAAGGTTGTGCTAGATGAAGTGAGGAGGTAAACCCGGACGATCTGGCAGAAGGCAAGATGGTCTGGATGACGCAGCGGCGGAGCTCGAAGGAGACGACAAAGAACTCAAACAGCTTGATGAAGACCATACGCGTTAGACGCGCACTGACGGAGTCGAAGACGAAGGTCGATGACGTAGTCGACGGCGGTGAAGATGCAATGGCAAAGGATTCCACGGGTGGCACCGCTGCAACCCTAAGAGGCAACGCTGCGGTAGCCCTCCATGCTCGGGAAGAGTAGTACGAAGACGGACGTCACGGGAGCCGGGTGGATCACGCATGTCGGCGGATTAGACCGAAGATGCGCTAGGTGAGGCGACGATGCACGAAGTCGATGGAGACATCTCGATCGGTGAAGGCGAAGATGAGACGGTGAGGGTCGACGAGCGGGAGAAGCGGCGAAGAGGCGGTGCACTACCCATGTAGCCATGCCACATAGTTGAAGGCGAGGAAGAAGCCGGTGAAGTCGATGCCGACGTCGAGGTAGAGGCGCAATGTCGACGGGCAGTGGGCGACGCAATCTCGATCAATGATCGAGCAAAAAGAAAAAGACACGCAGCAACAAATCTCTGTGTAGAACCTGTGGTGCACATAGCAGATGGTGCCCTTACCCTTGTCTCTTTCCTCGTTGCCCTCCACAGTCAACGACCAGAGCAAAATTGCCCACGTTCACATACCAGGCTGAGAGAAACAGAGGGGCAGGGGCATACTAGCGGTGACGAGATGGAGGGAGGAGGCGAGTCCGGCTAGGGAGTCCAGGGTGCCCAGGCAGTGGACCCCACCAGGGCAGTGGCTCCCCGCTGAGGGTGAAGGTCCGACAGATCACGTCGAGGGGTCGAATCCCAACGGGGCAGCGGCGGCGGATCCCGCACGGGCCTTCTGCTCCCAGCTCGAGCAGCGGGTCGGTGGCAGGGCGTTGGCTCCTAGCCAAGAGCGGCGGTGGCAGATCCGCCAGGAGTCGCGGTGTCGGCGAATTATGCTGACAAGGTCCTCGAGGGGGCACCCCAAGAGGAGGGTTTAGGGAGAAGTCGTCGAGATTTAAGAATCGAAGGTTAGAAGAGACGATTTAGATAGGCTCGGGCCGCAATATGCGTAATACCATACGTCCTGTTTGGTGTATCTTGTATTGATGATGTCTTTCGAGGGGGTCCCTGTCTCCCCTTATATATGCCAGAGGACAGGGTTACATAGAAACCGTATAGGAACAGGAGACTCTTACAAGAAAATATCTAATTTCCTAATACAACATATTCTAACCGACTAGGACTAATCCTTGTCTTAACCGTCAAGTCTTGTATGGGGGCCAGCCCATACGGCGGCCTGTCAGGGTTGTTTAGTCCATTAGAACTCTACACCGTCAAGCCCCCGAGCACCTTATCACCTGAAGGACAACGTTGTTGTGAATACAGAGTTCTTTGAAGCCTGTCAGGGTTCTCTGCAGCCCACAAGGTTCCTTGAAGTCCAACCAAGTAACCAGCCGGGTTCTTTAGAGATTTGCAACCATGCTGTACAAAAGGTCATGAAGTGCTCATAAATTCTTGTGAAGATCGTATTGGTGCGCACCGAATAGGTGCACCAAATTGGGCAGCCCCCGAGCCTCGTTTGGCTTTGAAGAAGAAAATTGAGGGTCTTTCGAAGTTTGAATATGAAGGGAATAGATTTCCCAAAGGAATTCTAGTTCTTTCAGAGCTTACTTGGAATTGACAATTTAATGCAAAAAATATCGGAAAAATATTTCCCGAAAATATTCCCATAGGCCCTGAGCCTAAATTTGAATAAAATCAAATATAGGATCATGGAAGGATCAAAAATGAAAAGTACTGAAGTAATTGTTCGAAAAGGCAATATAAACCATTCGTCTCCCCTAATTCTACCCATGCAACTTGCGAAACAGATCTAGGGTTAGCGACAGTTATGCTGTAAGCAATCCAAGACCCGTGTATGCACAAGTTGTCAATCCTCAATCCCTTTGTCGGCGAGTTATGTTGACTGGGTTGTGATATCCCTGATGTTTAGCACCTTAAAATACACTAAAAACAAGATTAAAGGGTATTGGTTGTAGCACACTTAATTTGAACTGAAATTCGAAATTTGAATTTCAATAAGGCCTTTTTGACACCCAACTGAAATCTCAAGAATTTTGTACTAAACTTGAAAATATCCAAAAATAAAAGTTGTTTGTCATCACAAATAAAGCCTAGTTACTGCTTGGGACTTTTTCAAATTTTGCAGTTAAGCCACTCAAAAACCCAGAAAACAGTCCAGAATACCTTTTCAAGCATGGCTTGTTTGAGCTTGAAAAATTCAAAATTTCAGGCTCATCCCAAAAGGAAAATCGTGTCCTATCTTCCAAACTCCAACTTTTGTTTTTGCACATTTGAATGTTCAGTTCAAATTTTTGGAGAAAATCCACAGAGGAAGGAGGAGCTCCACGGGGCGCCTGACAGCTCGCCCTGGTTCGCTCTGCGCAGCCCGGCAGCGGCCGCCACGTGGCCGGCGAGCGGCGGCGGCCTCGCCTGGCCGGCCAAGCCGCGGTGGCGTCTTCCTCTTGTCCTTGCGCGGGCGTCTGGCTCGCCTTTCCATCACATCGTGCGCTACAGCGCCCTAGCAGCCTCGCGCCGCGCGGAGCGCCATGATGGCGAGCAGAGCTCGGCCACTGGCCGTGGCCGCGCGCGCCGCGCTGAGCCGCCCTACGGTCGGATTCCTGCTCGCAACACGCCAAAGCCTCTATAGCGTATCCCTCCATCGCGCACGCCATGATCCTCAGCCCCAAACCCCCTCCGGTCGCGCCGCCCGAGCTGTCAAAGCCATCAATGGCGACTCCGACGGCTCGAGCACGCGCACGCACGCCCTGAGCGAACCCAGCCAGCTCTAGAGTGCTCATTTGCTTCGCCAAGTGACCTCTGACCCCGCCTTCGCTCACGCCACAGCCATTCCCTCTCCCTCACGTTCCCAAGCCTCGTCTTCAACCTCTGGCCGCAAGAGCCGAGCTCGAGCTCCGGAGCAAATTCGCCCCCATCCCTCCACCATTTCCAAATTCACCGTACTCAGAGCTCGTCCACTTCCTTAGCTTCGTTTTCCCCCACTTCTCTCAAGCTCCCATCGACTCTCCGGCGAGAAATCGGGATTTCCCCCAAATCCTCATTTTTTGGCCGCCGAGGCACCTCCATGTCGAGCCACACCTTCGAGCTATCCACGACGCCAACCGAGCATCCCAACGTCTTCGCCATGTCCCACTGATGCTCACGAGCCCCTCCAACCGCGGTGGGAGCCACTGACCTCGCCGGAGTTGAAGCCACGGCGGCCGCACCGCCACTGCTCCCGTCGCCGACCACCTCCGAGCCTCCTCCGGCCTCCCAACCACCGCCATTCAATTCGTGGTGAGCCCCTCGTCCTTTTCCCCCACCTCTCCTACCTCATCCCACCATCGTTTGGCCGGTGTAACGACGCTGACGAGCCCAAGGGCATATCTTCATCTTCTTCCTTTTAGCAGGGTTCCCAGTGAAAGAATCTAGGGGCCTGTTTGCGAGGTTTCAAAAGTTCCGAGGGTTGTGGCGTAAAAAGATTCTTAAGGTTTAGTTCATTTTTCCCGAAATCTTCTCAAATCCATTAAACATCATAGAAAAAATCAGAAAAATACAAATCAATACTCCCTGGACTCGTGAGATTGTAAACTCCAATCTCATGTTGGCACGTATACACTTTTGATGAATAGATTTTGAATTAAAATTCAAACTCAGTTTTTAGAATCCTATGCACCATTTCAAATCCTGAACTCTTTTGGAGCTGAACTTTGGATATGTTGCTTGTGATGCCTGTAGACGCTTTGTGTCCAAAGGCGACTAAAAATATGGCCTGTAACTTCAGTTATGATTTATTTTGTGATTTCTGTTCTAGTTTAGTTCTGCATTTATTTAAAATAATTCATGCACCCAAAAATCACCATCTTTCACCAGAGGTCCAGAAACTTGTTGGCACATGGGGTAAAAATGCCAAACTTAATTGTAGACCCTTTTTAGACTAGCAAATAAATAGATGTTGATTTTTGGATAGAAAATTTGTGAGGGCCGTCCACGTGTTATTTTTAGCCACCACTTGGTCAGTGCTTTTCTTTCACTCATGTCAAGCTCTGGTAGAGAAATCTTCTGTTTTGGAAGTAGTTTTGATTTTATATGAATTAATCTTGTTTCTTTGAGCAGCAACTTGTACTATTTTTAATAAATTCTGTATAGCTCAGTTTTAGCTAAATTTTGGAGTGAGCCTAACTCTTATACTCCAGTAGCTGTCATAAAGTTTATGGATAAAAAGGAGGAACAGAAACCGAGAAACAAATATGAGAAGGAACTAGAGTAGGGCTGAGTTATTTAAAAAGAAATAGGTTAAGTTGACAAATAATCAAATGTGGAGCATGTAAAGTTTAAAATTCCAGAACTGCACTTTTGCTTAAAAATAATGGTTTGAATTGTTTTATATGTGTACATAATCACCATCATAAAGGCATAAAAATTTCCACACAGCTTCTCTAATTTTGTGAAGAAAAGAATAGCTTACTAGTAGGTCTAGGTGAATATGGCCTTCAAGGCCTTGCCTTTAGATCACATTAGGCAGTCACATTGAATTTGTGCATCTCATGTACAAGGCGCTCTCGCTGACGGCATCTACAACCTCGTCCCCGTCAACGAAGAAGAAGTCCCCAAAGGTGGCGCCGACGTCATCGTGGTTGACCCAGAGCCTGACACCGGCGTTGATGAGGACATCCGCACCAACGATACAACCACGTCAGTGACGCCTCCGCTTACTATCGCTGGTCCAATTACTCGTGCTCGTGCCCGACAACTTAAACATCAAGTGAGTTCCCTTCTTTGTTCAGATAAATCATATTTAGATTATGGAGACACGTGCACTCTTCTTTTGATTAGGAATCATGGAGAAGAGCGAACGGGAAAGGGAATCGCGCACGCTGGATTTGGGCTGCAGCAGAACACCAACTTGTGACGCACGCCATGGATGCATACGGAGTCGGATTCGGACGTTCAAGTACTTCATGGAACGGTCTTGGAGTCTAGTTTCACATGGACTCGGAATCATGACGATATCTGTTCTGAGGCGTCCGCAATCGTCAAATATTTGACTGCATGTCAATCTGCCCAGGGTGCTGCGCCACCTCATTTGGCCCAATGGGCTGTGTATCAAGTGGGGCCCATTAGGGCCGCGTCCTAGGGTTGGAGCATGACCCCAGCCCCCTGTGGTCGACCTCCCCCTGTCATATACGTCCTAGCCGCCGCCAAGAACACTCGGGTTTTGTTTAGATCAAGTTTAGCCTTCGCTACTTGCCTTCAAGCGCGTGTGCTGATCCAGCCATCCGTCTTGTTGTATTCGGAACCCCATCTTCAGATTGATATCGTGATTGTGTCTGAAACTTTTTCATTCAGATCTCGTAATTTGAGTACTTGTATACTTGTTCTTGCTAGTTCTTCGATTTCTTGCAGGAACGGGTGCCCTAGTGGCCGGGTGACGCGCTCCACAAGATCGCGGCAGCCATTGGAGGCGGTGTATCGGTTGCTAAGGCACAGCCCCGGAAGGCTGTAGTCGGGCCGTGAACGTCGCCACCATTATCCAATCGAGTTATCTTCCACCTCTCATCGAAAGATCGGGCGTCCAACCCTAGCGGGTTCACATCAGTTGGTAATCAGAGCAAGGTTCTTCGGTGAGAGATTCCACTTCCTCGCTGTTTTTTATTTCCTATAATCCAGAAAAAGCCAAAAAAAATAGTAGAATTTTTTCCCCCCACTGCACCCTATAGACTCTTTTCAGCCTTTTACTAGCACTACTTAGTTAGGGCTTGTTGAGTTTTCGGTTGCATCAGTTGCGTCGAGTTGCTGGTCTTAGCGTCTAGTCGTTTAGAGTTTCGAGTTCTTGTCATGTTTGTGTCACAATTGCAGATTAGGGTTTCCTTGTTTTTCCCACAAATTAGAATTGATTTTGACATTCCATTGTTTCTCTTGCTACCATAACCCTAACCACGTGATTTGGGGGTTCAGCCACGTTCATCTTTCCATCTATAAAAAGGAAACCACACAAGTTCGAAATAGAATTCGATTCGGAATCCAGTTTCAGCCTGAAGAGAAAAACACCATATGTCCTTGTTCTGAAGTCCAAATAGGGTGTTTAAATACAATCTGGAAGCCTTAGCTTGTGCACTTTCCAACAGATCCAATCGTGGTCCCAATTTCATTCTGAGCTCGTCGCAATTGCCCAAGAGATTTGCGAGTCTGCTGGGTTTTGTAAAAACAACCAGCCAGTTGTTTGATCTTGCTGCTGCATTTTTGCTACTTCAAAAAAAAAGAAAGAAAGAAAGAAAGCAAGCAAGAAAGAAAATAAATAAAAGAAAGAGAAGAAAAGAAGAGGTTTTCTTTTGGTGCTATTCCTCTCCTTGTGATCTATCTTTGCTGCAGTTCAGTGACTTCGTTTGTGTCTAGGCTCGCGTCTCTAGCACGTTCTAGCCTAGGATCAGCACAGTACCACCGTTGAACGATTATTGAGCTTGCCTTTGTAACTAACGTGGAGCTAGTACTTCCTTGTCTCAACCCACCTATAGCTCCACATATCGACTACAGTGTTACAGGGTCTGTTGCTTCGGCACCGATACACTTCGCTCCACGGTTGCAGACTTGTTGGTTGCCGTACCCTCCTGTTTCGCAGCACGGTAAGAACTGGTAAGGGCTTGATACAGGTTGAGAGTGTGTGCCTTGTAGTAGCTACATCCCAGTAGTTGTAGGGCTTCTATTCCTTCACCTGTTTTCTTGTTCTTGTTGTTTTCTTAATCATGACAGGAACAGATGATGACGGGGATTCGGGGAGCTTGCAACAATCACCTCGCACCAAGAATTTCATCAGCCATTTCAAGAAATAGGTATTGCTGTACACAGAAGGTGTTGATAAAGATTTGCAGGTGACCAATGACAAGCTTGGGCAATTGGAGAATGCCCAAATCGCCACCACCACCAAGCTTGCGGGGTTGGAGACGACGGTCGCTCGTGTTGACAAGAGCCTTGCTCGCGTTTCGATGCGCTGCATTATGGTAAGACCCCCAGTGTACATGATGATAATAGTAAAAGAGATGATGGGCGTGATAAGGGCAGCAAGCAAGACGATGGCCGCATCGAGGATTGGGAGGATTCTTTTGCTGATACCGAACAGGAAGAACAAGACACTACCGGACGCCGACGACTACGCACAAATCGCCGAGGTATGGGTGGTGGCCGACGCCGTGAGGTACATACCGATGATGATGCTTTCAGCAAAGTTAAATTTAAGATTCCTCCTTTTGCTGGTACATATGATCCTGATACATACATTACTTGGGAGATTGCTGTTGATCAAAAGTTTACATGCCATGAGTTTCCTGAGCATACACGTGTTAGGGCTGCTACTAGTGAGTTCACTGATTTTGCTTCTGTTTGGTGGCTAGAATACAGTAAGAAACATCCTAATAACATGCCACAAACTTGGGATGCATTGAAACGGGTCATGCGGGCTAGATTTGTTCCTTCTTACTATTCACGTGATCTGTTAAATAAGTTGTAGCTTTTGAGACAGGGTAGTAAGAGTGTAGAGGAATATTATCAGGAATTGCAAATGGGCATGACGTTGTCAAATAGAGGAGGATGAGGAACCTGCTATGGCTAGGTTTTATGGCGGGTTGAATAGAGAAATTCAGGACATCCTTTCTTACAAAGAATATAATAACATCACCCGTTTGTTTCATCTTGCTTGTAAAGCTGAACGGGAAGTGCAGGGACGACACCTCGCCATGAAGGCTAACATTTCTGCAGGACGATCTACATCATGGCAGCCACGCAATCCTCCACCGACACCGAGCCGTTCTGCACCGCCTCCACCACCTCCTCTCAGCGACAGAACACGTGGACAATCCACAAATTCAGCACCCAAGTCTGGAGCGAAGCGAGCTGCTAGTGCTTCCTCGGTAGCATCCACGGGAAGGACGCGGGATGTGCAGTGTCATCGCTGCAAGGGCTATGGGCACGTGCAGCGTGAGTGCTCCAGCAAGCGAGTTTTGGTGATCAAAGATGATGGTGGGTACTCTTCTGCTAGTGATTTTGATGACGATACACTTGCTTTGTTGGCTGCTAACAATGCAGGTAATGACGACCCACCGGAAGAGCAAATTGGGGCAGATGATGCAGACCATTATGAGAGCCTTATTGTGCAGCGTGTCCTTAGTGCACAAATGGAGAAGGCCGAGCAGAACCAGCGACATACATTGTTTCAAACAAAGTGTGTTATTAAGGAGCGATCTTGTCGTATGATCATTGATGGAGGCAGCTGCAACAACTTGGCTAGCAGCGAAATGGTGGAGAAACTTGACCTTACCACCAAACCACACCCACATCCATATTACATTCGATGGCTGAACAACACTGGTAAGGTAAAGGTAAATCGACTAGTGTGAATTAATTTTGCTGTTGGGTCATATCATGATGTTGTTGAGTGCGATATTGTGCCCATGGAAGCTTGTAATATTCTGCTTGGTAGGTCCTGGCAATTTGATACTGATTCTATGCATCATGATAGATCAAATAAATATTCTTTGCTGCACCATGATAAGAAAATTGTGTTGCTACCCATGTCTCCTGAGGCTATTTTGTGTGATGATGTTGCTAAAGCTGCAAAAGCTCAAATTGATGGCCCTAAACGTGATAAAACTGTTGTTGCTGCTGCTAACAAAAATGAGACAAGATTGAAGGGACAATGTTTGCTTGCTACTAAATCTGATATTAATGAGTTGATTGCCTCGACTTCGGTTGCATATGCTTTGGTGTGCAGGGATGCGTTACTTTCAGTTCACGATGTGCAACATTCTTTGCCTCCTGTTGTTGCTAACATTTTGCAGGAACATTCGGATGTTTTCCCAAGTGAGATTCCAGCGGGGCTGCCACCAATTCGCGGGATTGAGCACCAAATTGATCTAGTTCCTGGTGCATCGTTGCCTAACCGCGCGCCGTATCGAACCAATCCAGAAGAAACAAAGGAGATTCAGCGCCAAGTGCAAGAGCTACTCGACAAAGGTTACGTACGTGAGTCCCTTAGTCCTTGCGCTGTTCCAGTTATTTTAGTGCCTAAGAAAGATGGAACATGGCGTATGTGTGTTGATTGTCGAGCAATCAATAATATCACCATTCGATATCGTTACCCTATTCCATGTTTAGATGATATGCTTGATGAGTTGAGTGGTGTTGTTGTGTTTTCCAAGATTGATCTGCGTAGTGGGTACCATCAAATTCGTATGAAATTGGGAGATGAATGGAAAACTGCTTTCAAAACTAAGTTCGGTTTATATGAGTGGTTAGTCATGCCTTTTGGGTTAACTAACGCACCTAGCACTTTCATGAGATTAATGAACGAGGTTCTGCGTGCATTCATTGGGAAATTCGTTGTGGTATATTTTGATGATATATTGATTTACAGCAATTCCATGGATGAACATCATGATCATTTACGTGCTGTTTTTAATGCTTTACGGGATGCACGTTTGTTTGGTAACCTTGAGAAGTGCACCTTTTGCACAGATCGAGTGTCTTTTCTTGGCTATGTTGTGACTCCGCAGGGAATTGAAGTTGATCAAGCCAAGGTGGACGCTATTCAGGGATGGCCTGTGCCAACGACACTCACCCAAGTGCGAAGCTTTCTAGGACTCGCAGGGTTCTATCGCCGATTTGTGAAGGATTTCAGCACCATTGCAGCACCACTGAACGCGCTTACGAAGAACGGGGTGCCTTTTTCATGGGGCACCACACAAGAGAATGCTTTTGTCATGTTGAAAGATAAGTTGACACATGCACCTCTCCCCCAACTTCCTGATTTTAATAAAACTTTTAAGCTTGAATGTGATGCGAGTGGAATTGGTTTGGGTGGTGTTTTGTTGCAAGAAGGCAAACCTGTTGCATATTTTAGTGAAAAATTGAGCGGGTCTGTTCTGAATTATTCCACTTATGACAAAGAATTGTATGCTCTTGTTCGCACTTTGGAAACTTGGCAGCATTATTTGTGGCCCAAAGAATTTGTTATTCATTCTGATCATGAATCTTTGAAGCATATTCGTAGTCAAGGAAAACTTAATCGTAGACATGCTAAGTGGGTTTAATTTATTGAATCTTTTTCTTATGTTATTAAGCACAAGAAAGAGAAAGAAAATGTGATTGCTGATGCCTTGTCTAGGCGATATACATTGTTGAATCAACTTGATTACAAGATATTTGGATTAGAAACGATTAAAGACCAATATGTTAATGATCCTGATTTTAAAGATGTGTTGATCCATTGTAAAGATGGGAAAGCATGGAACAAATTCATCGTTAGTGATGGGTTTGTGTTTAGAGCTAACAAGCTATGCATTCCAGCTAGCTCCGTTCGTTTGTTGTTGTTGCAGGAAGCGCATGGAGGTGGCTTGATGGGACACTTTGGAGTGAAAAAGACGGAGGACATACTTGCTGGTCATTTCTTTTGGCCAAAGATGAGAAGGGACGTGGAGAGGTTTGTTGCTCGATGCACTATATGTCAGAAGTCTAAGTCACGGTTAAATCCACACGGTTTGTACTTGCCTCTTCCTGTTCCAAATGCTCCTTGGGAGGATATTTCTTTGGATTTTGTGTTGGGATTACCTCGGACTAGGAAGGGTCGTGATAGTGTGTTTGTGGTTGTTGATAGATTTTCTAAAATGGCACACTTCAATCCATGTCACAAAACTGATGATGCGTCACATATTGCTGATTTATTCTTTAGAGAAGTTGTTTGTTTGCATGGTGTGCCCAATACCATTGTTTCTGATCGTGATGTTAAGTTCCTTAGTTACTTTTGGAAGACTTTGTGGGCTAAATTGGGGACTAAGCTTTTATTTTCTACTACATGTCATCCCCAAACTGATGGTCAAACTGAAATTGTGAATAGATCTTTGTCTACTATGTTGAGGGCTGTTTTAAAGAAAAACATTAAGATGTGGGAAGAAAGTTTGCCTCATATTGAATTTGCTTACAACCGTTCGCTGCATTCAACTACAAAGATGTGCCCTTTTCAGATTGTATATGGTTTTGTGCCTCGTGCTCCTATTGACTTAATGCCTTTGCCATCTTCTGATAAACTGAATTTTGATGCTACTACTCGTGCTGAATTGATGTTGAAACTGCATGAAACAACTAAAGAAAACCTAGAGCGCATGAATGCTAAGTACAAGTTTGCTGGTGATAAAGGTAGAAAGGAATTGAAATTTGAACCTGGTGATTTAGTTTGGTTGCATTTGCGAATAGAGCGATTTCCTAAATTGCGTAAATCTAAGTTATTGCCTCGGGCTGATGGACCATTTAAAGTGCTCGAAAGAATTAATGACAATGCATACAAACTAGATCTACATGTAGATTTTGGGGTTAGTCCCACATTTAACATTGCAGATTTGAGGCCATATTTGGCAGAAGTTGATGAGCTTGAGTCGAGGACGACTCAAATGCAAGAAGGGGAGGATGATGAGGACATCCGCACCAACGATACAACCACGTCAGTGACGCCTCCGCTTACTATCGCTGGTCCAATTACTCGTGCTCGTGCCCGACAACTTAAACATCAAGTGAGTTCCCTTGTTTGTTCAGATAAATCATATTTACATTGTGGAGACATGTGCACTCTTCTTTTGATTAGGAATCATGGAAAAGAGCGAACGGGAAAGGGAATCGCGCACGCTGGATTTGGGCTGCAGCAGAACACCAACTTGTGACGCACGCCACGGATGCATACGGAGTCGGATTCGGACGTTCAAGTACTTCATGGAACGGGCTTGGAGTCTAGTTTCACAAGGATTCGGAATCATGACGATATCTGTTCTGAGGCGTCTGCAATCGTCAAATCTTTGACCATATGTCAATCTGCCCAGAGTGCTGCGCCACCTCATTTGGCCCAATGGGCTGTGTATCAAGTGGGGCCCATTAGGGCCGTGCCTAGGGTTGGAGCACGACCCCAGCCCCCTGTGGTCGACCTCCCCCTGTCATATACCTCCTAGCCGCCGCCAAGAACACTCGGGTTTTGTTTAGATCAAGTTTAGCCTTCGCTACTTGCCTTCAAGCGCGTGTGCTGATCCAGCCATCCGTCTTGTTGTATTCAGAACCCCATCTTTAGATTGATATCGTGATTGTGTTTGAAACTTTTTCATTCAGATCTCGTAATTTGAGTACTTGTATACTTGTTCTTGCTAGTTCTTCGATTGCTTGCAGGAACGGGTGCACTAGTGGCCGAGTGACACGCTCCACAAGATCGCGGCAGCCATTGGAGGCGGTGTAACGGTTGCTAAGGCGCAGCCCCGGAAGGCTGTAGTCGGGCCGTGAACGTCACCACCATTATCCAATCGAGTTATCTTCCACCTCTCATCGAAAGATCGGGCGTCAAACCCTAGCGGGTTCACATCAGGCGTAGCCCAAGAAGGCAAGCCCCGGAGCATAACCTAGCTCTAAATTGTGCAACTATGAATTATTTATGCTTGTGCATTTACGTTTAAGGAGTTGTTTGAATACCCTAGTTGCATGATTCTAGTACCTATGTCTTGAAATACTAGTATGATAGGATTGGTAGAGCAATGCCTTTAGGACCGTTACAAGTCGAGTGATTTCCTGTCACTCACGAGATATAGGAGTTGCTTGTCTTTACTTATGTTGGAATCATAAGGATGGACGGGCAGGATGGTATGTGTAGATCTTCCGTCCGTGTATGATAATTGGATTAAGGTCGAAACGTGTGGTTCTGTGTGTCAAGTTTTTGAACGTACCACGCACATGCCGACCTATGGGAATCGGTAAGCCCGGTACCAGATTGAAACAGCTAGGACCGATAGCCATCTCTCCTAGGAAATATTTTGTTTCCCTTGCCGTACACATGTGGATATATGCGTGATGCCGTGAGTGAAGCGGTAAACCTTTATCCTAAGGGAGTGGACCCGGCGCCGAATTGTGGATTGATGGAAAAGGTTGGAAGGTGCTTGTGCCTTTTATAGCAAGTATTGTCCGTGTGTGTTGGATTTCCCCTGGCCAGCTAGCAAAAATTCGGTTCGAACTGTCCGCTTCTCGCGGTTAATGAGACTGCTTGACTGCTGTGCTGCATTGAGTAACAAGTGGAACCATGAGGATGATGAACTTGTTGTATGTACTAAATTGTATTGCACCACTTGTATGCTTAGAGAGGATGCTAATCTAGAATGGTTAACTCTACTAGAATTTGATGCTAAAATCATGAAAGTAAGGATCCACTCTTAGAAGCTTTCTGGCAAAACAAACCCACCAGCCAAAAGCCTCTCATGTCTAGAAGTCGGTGATGTAGTTTTTCACCCGATGGGTAAGCCTTGCTGAGTATTAGTATACTCAGCCTTGCTTGTGGCTATTTATTTCAGGTACTACATTGGATGAGGCAGTGAGTTCCGTCACTTGGCCTACCTAGGTTCCTCCTGACTGGCATGTCGAGTGGGTTCCGTCCTCTTCCGAGGATCGGGAGGAGTAGCACCATGGCCGACTTCATTGTGGTGTTGCTATGTATCGTCGTTAGTTTTAATTTTCCGCTGCAATGAACTCTCGCACTTTGATTTGAAATTCGAACTTGGTTTGTAATAATTTGATGATACTATTTATGTAAGCTGAATTTGTGGAATGTTGTAATTTCTGGGACTCACCTTCGTGTGGGCACGCGTGTTCTTTCGATCGCGAAAGTACGTGGTTAATCGGGTATAATCCGACGGCGCTCCAGCTTATTCCAGATTAAGTGCCTGACTGCTTAATTAGTGGTCCAGGGGTACTTAACTTGGAATAATTTTGGAGTGGTCCGCCACATAGGTTCTCGAGGGGATACCCCGAGAGAAGGGTTTAAGGAGAAGTCATCGAGAATCTAGAATCAAAGGTGACAAGAGACGATTTAGACAGGTTCGGGCCGCAATACGCGTAATACCCTATGTCCTGTATGGTGTATCTTGTATAGATGTGGTGTTTTGAGGGGGGGTCCATGTCTCCCGTTATATATGCCAGAGGACAGGGTTACATAGAGACCGTATAGGAACATGAGACTTTTTCAAGTTAATCTCTAATTTCCTAATACAGTCCATCCTAACCGACTAGGACTAATCCTTGTCTCGTGCGTCAAGTCTTGTACTTGGGCCGGCCCATAGGGTGGCCTGTCAGGGTTGTTTAGTACGTTAGGACTCTACACCGTCAAGCCCCCGAGCACCTTATCTCCTGAAGGGCAGCGTTGTTGAAAATACAGAGTTCTTTGAAATCCGTCAGGCTTGTTTGAAACCCACAGGATTCTTTGCTTTTGGAAGTTGCAACCATGCTGTTCAAAAGGTAATGAAGTGCTCTTCAATCTTTCTGAAGTTCGGATTGGTGCGCACCGAATAGGTGCGCCCAATTGGGCAGCCCCAGAGCCTTGTCTATCTTTGAAGAAGAAATTCGAGGCTCTTCCGAAGTCCGAATCTGAAGAGAATCAATTTCCGAAGAAGGCCGAGTTCTTTTAGAACTCTTTTCAATTTATCAATTGAAGCCAAAAAATTTCAGAAAAATATTTTCCGAAAATATTCCCGCAGCCCCCGAACCTAAATTTGAACGAATTCAAATATAGAATCAAGGAAGAACCAAAATTGAAAAGTACCGAAGTAACGATTCGAAAAGTCAATATAAACCGTTCGCCACCCTTGTATCTGTATGCACTTGCAAAACAGATCTAGGGTTAGTGACAGTTGCTCTGTTGGCAATCTGAGAACTGCACAAACACTTGAGCAAGCTCCCCGAACCCTAATCCCATTCACACCAAGCTTTAAAAAACCACGATGGCTGGTGGTGAAGGATCCAGCCGAAGCAAGAGCGCAAAGAGGAAAGCCAAAGTCATGAAGGAAATTGCTACATCCGAAGAAGCGGCACCTGTTGGAGAAAACCAGTGACTGGAGGATCCAATTAGTGACTGGCCAACCAGTATACTAAAGGAAAAGCACATCAAGAATCTGGAATCTGATGGATTCATCGTGGCGAAAGAAATCAGTCGGTGGAGAAGTGCTCATGGGCATGAATACCCCACAGAAGAAACCGAAGAAATCACGGTATGGAAAACCTTTTACGAAGTTGGATTTGGCATGTCGGCCTGCGATTTCTTTCGGCATATTCTACAGTTTTATGGAATAGAGCTTTGCCACTTGAGCCCCAACTCCATCCTTAATTTGTCCATCTACATCCATCTGTCTTAGGCTTTCCTAGGAATAGACCCACATTTTGCACTATTCCGCCACCTCTTCAGAGTCAAGACATCAAGCGGACCATCCCAAGTGGTTGGTAAGGTGGTGATCCAATTCCGCCAAGGCATGAAGCCTCTATATCTGGATTATACTTCCAAGGAAAGTCTGAAGGACTGACACAAGGAATGGTTTTATGCTTGGAATCATCAACCCCAACTACCCAGCCGCTCAGGACAGCCTCCAGTAATAAAGTGTGACATCCCTGATGTTAATACATTGAAAACACAATTAAAACACGTTAAAAGGGGAACAATGGTGTTAGTACACAAAAAATTGACCAAAATTCAAATTAAATTCAAAACAAAGGCCTTTTTGACACCCAACAGAAATCTCAAGAATTTTGTACTAAACTTGAAAATCTCCAAAAATAAAAGTTGTTTGTCATCACAAATAAGACCTAGTCACAGTTGGGAACTTTTTCAAATTTTGCAGTTTAGCCCCTCAAAAACTCGAAAAACAGTGTTGAACGCCTGTTTAAAAATGGCTTGTTTGAGCTTGAAAAATTTGAAATTTCAGGTTCACACCAAAAAGAAAGTTGTGTCCCACATCTCAAACTCTAACTTTTGTTTTTGCACATTTCAATGTTCAGTTCAAATTTTTGGAGAAAATTCGTAAAAAGCAAAGGAGCTCCATGGGTGCTGCCAGCTCACCCTGGCGCGCTCTGCTCTGGCCGGAGACCGGCCGCCACGTGGCCGGCGTGCGGCGGAGGCCTCGCCAGGCCGGCCGAGCCGCGGCGGCGTGTATCTCTTGTCCTCGTGCGGGCGTCGGGCTTGCCGTTCCAACACTTCGCGCGCGACAGCACGCTGGCAGCCTCGCGCCGCGCGGAGCGCCATGATGGCGAGCGGAGCTCAGCCACTGGCTGCGGCCGCGCGCGCCGTGCAGCGCCGTCCTGCGGCCAGGATTCTTGCTTGAAACGCGCCAAAGCTCCTGCCGCGTATCTCCTCTCGCCCACGCCATGATCCGCAGAGCCCAATCGCGTCGCGCGCGCTGCCCGAGCTCGCAGCGCCCTCATGGCGGCCTGCGCGTGCCGAGCCGTGCACGCGAACGACCCCGGGCAGCTCAGGCCATTTTCGCGTACTCCAACACTCCTCCCAGCCGCCTTGCACCTTCCCCTCAGCCCGCGTACTGCCATTCTCCTCCTCCGCGCTCTCGCACTTCATCTTCAACCTCCAGCCGCGAGAACCGAGCTCGAATGTCGGAGCTAATTCGCCCTCGTCCCTCCACCATTCCCAAATTCCTCGCACACAGAGCTAGACCACTTCCCTAGCTTCCACTTCCCCCACTTCTCTCGAGCTTTCCCCAACTCTCCGGCGAGAAATCAGGATTTCCCCCAAATCCCCATTTCCGGCCGCCGGAGCACCCCCACGTCGAGAGACCCCTTCGAGCCATCCCCAAGGCCAACCGAGCATCCCAACAGCTCCGCCGAGTCCCACTGGTGCTCACAAGCCCCTCCAACCCCCGTGACAGCCACCGACCTCGCCGGAGTTGAAGCCGCGTCAGCCGCACCGCCACTGCTCCGTCGCCGGCGACCTCCGAGCCTCCTCCGGCCTCCCAACCACCACCATTCGAGTCGTGGTGAGCTACTCGTTCTTTTCCCCCACTTCTCCGACCTCCTTCCACCGTCGTTTGGCCGGTGCAACGCCGTCGACGAGCCAAGGACGTATCTTCATCTTCTTGCTTTTCGCAGGGTTCCCAGTGAAAGAAGTCAGGGATATGTTTTTAGAAACTTGTGCACAATTTCAAATCCTGAGCTCTTCTAGAGCTGAACTTTGGATATGTTGTTTGCAGCGGCTTTGGACGCCTTGTGTCCAAAGGAGACCTAAAAATATGGACTGTAGCCTCAGTTATGAATTAATTTGTGATTCCTGTTTTAGTTTAGTCCTGTAATTATTAAAAATAATCCATGCAGCCAAAAATCACCATCTTTCTCCAGAGGTCTTGGAACTTGTTAGCACATGTGGTAAAAATGCTAAATTTAATTTTTGACCCTGTTTAGGCTAGCAAATAAATAGATGTTGGCTTACGGATAGAAAATTATTGAGCGCTGTCCAAGTGTTATTTTTAGCGACCACTTAGTCAGAGCCTTTCTCTCACTGATGAGTAGCTCTGGTAGAAAAATTATCTGATTTGAAGGTAGTTTCACTTTTATATGAATTAATCTTGTTTCTTTGAGCAGCAACTTGTACTATTTTTAATAAATTCTGTGTAGCTCAGTTTTAGCTAAATTTTGGGGTGAGCCTAACTCTTATACTCCAGTAGCTGTCATAATGTTTGTGGATAAAAAGGATGAACAGAAGCAGAGAAACAAAAATGAGAAGGAACTAGAGTAGAAATGGGTTGTTTAAAAAGAAATAGGTCAATTTTGATAATTAATTAAATATGGAGCATGGGAAATCTAAATTCCAGAACTGCACACTTGCTTAAAAATAACAATTTGAAATGTTGTATATGTGCACACAATCACCATCATAAGACATAAAATTTTTCACACCCCTCCTCTAATTTTGTGAAAGAGAAAATAGTTCACTAGAATGTCTAGGTGAATATGGCCTTCAAGGCTTGTTCTTAGGTCACATAGGCAGCCGCATTAAACTTGTGCATCTCATGTAGAAGGTGCTCTCGCTGACGGGACCCACCACCTCGTCCCCGTCAACGAAGAAGAAGTCCCCGAGGGTGGTGCCGACGTCGTCGTGATCGACCAGGAGGCCGACAACATTTTAGCTCAAGAAGGCAAGCCCCGGAGCATAACCTAACTTTGAAAGTTTATGCAACTATGAATTATCTATGTTTGTGCATTTACGTTTCAAGGAGTTGATTGAATACCTTAGTTGCATAATTCTAGTACATATGTCTTGCAACATTAGTATGATAAGGTCGATAGTGCAATGTTTTAGGACCGTTACAAGTCGAGTGATTTCCTGTCACTTGCGAGATATAGGAGTTGCTTGTCTTTACTTATGTTGGAATCATAAGGATGGACGGGCGGGATGGTATGTGTAGATCTCCCGTCCGTGTATGATAATTGGATTAAGGTCGAAACGTGTGGTTCTGTGTGTCAAGTTTTTGAACGTACCACATGCATGCCGACCTATGGGAATCGGTAAGCCCGGTACCAGATTGAAGCAGCTAGGACCGATAGCCATCTCTCCTTGGAAACATTTTGTTTCCCTTGCCGTACACTTGTGGATATATGCGTGATGCCGTGAGTGAAGCGGTAAACCTTTATCCTAAGGGAGTGGACCCGGCGCCGAATTGTGGATTGATGGAAAAGGTTGGAAGGTGCTTGTGCCTTTTATAGCAAGTATTGTCCGTGTGTGTTGGATTTCCCCTGGCCAGCTAGCAAAAATTCGGTTCGAACTGTCCGCTTCTCGCGGTTAATGAGACTGCTTGACTGCTGTGCTGCATTGAGTAACAAGTGGAACCATGAGGATGATGAACTTGTTGTATGTACTAAATTGTATTGCACCACTTGTATGCTTAGAGAGGATGCTAATCTAGAATGGATAACACTACTAGAATTTGAGGCTAAAATGATGAAAATAAGGATCCACTCTTAGTAGCTTTTGGGCAAACAAATCCACTAGCCAAAAGCCTCTCATGTCTAGATGTCGGTGATGTAGTTTCACCCGACGGGTAAGCCTTGCTGAGTATTAGTATACTCGACCTTGCTTGTGGCTATTTATTTTAGGTACTGTTATGGATGTGGCAGTCGATTCCATCACTTGGCCTACCCAGGTTCCTCCTGGCTGGCATGTCGAGTGGGTTCCTGTGACATCTCTGATGTCAAAAGAATTAAAAAGTGCAATTAAAATCAATACAACAGGGAATTGGGTTGAAATTCAAAAATTCGTCAAAAATTCAATTATAATTCAAAAACAAGGGTTGTTTGGCACCCAACTAAAACTTAAACATCTCGGACAGCCCTTCGCGACAACCTCGCCACGGCGTTCGCGCCGATCGGTGACCCTCGAGCGGGAATGTCCGTCACGATCGAGGTTAGCCGTAAAAATCCGTCCCGATCGAGCTATGTCCGTGACGATCGAGCCTAGTCAGTATGTCCGTGACGATCGAGCTATGACCGTGACGATCGAGCCTAGCCGGTAGTTTCCGTCACGATTCGAGGCTGCACGACAGGACCCTCGAGGCCCCGCCGTCCGTCGCGCTCGAGGCTCCGCAGCCAAGCTCGAGGGCTCACCCTCGAGCGACGTTCCGTCACCCTCGAGGCTCCGCAGCCAAGCTCGAGGACTCACCCTCGAGCGACGTTCCGTCACGCTCGAGGCTTCGCAGCCAAGCTCGAGGGGGGCACTCACCCTCGAGTGGCGTTTCCGACCATTCGAGGCTCGGCAAGCTCGAGCTTGCGGTTCAAGCTCGAAGCGCCGTAGCGCCTGGTCGAAGTGCCCGGTCCAAGCTCGGAAGTTGTGTCCCGCACCTCAAACTCCAACTTTTAATTTTACACGTTTCGAAGTTCAGCTCAAATTTTTGGAGAAAGTTCAAAAGGGGCAAAGAGCTCCACGGGGCTGCCAGCTCGCCCCTGGCGCGCTCTGCTCCGGCCGGAGTCCGGCCGCCACGTGGCCGGCGTGTGGCGGAGACCGCGTCGGGTCGGCCGAGCTGTGGCGGCTGCTAGCTTTTGTCCTCACGCGTTTGTCCAAGCCTTCCGTACCGTCACTTCGCGGGCGACGGCGCACTGCTGCCTCGCGCCGCGGAGCGCCATCATGGCAAGCTCGCTCGGCACTGGTCGCAGCCGCGCAGCGCCGCCCGCAGTCGCGATGCTCGCTCGCTACGCGCCAAGGAGCACTGTGGAGGATCCCCAGCGATCACGCCACAATCTTCCTCGCCCAATCGTGTCGCGCGCGCTCTGTTCGAGCTCGCCGCGCCATCAATGGCGACCGCGACAGCCACCCACGCGCTCGCACGCTCCCGAGGCCGCACAGTGCCTCCCTTGCGTGCCCAAGCACTCCACCGCGCACTCCCACCCCTCCTCTCACTCGCTCACTTGGTCATTTCCACTTCCCCGCGCTCGCTCGGTCTTCTTCCTCCTCGCGACGCGCAAGCCGAACCCAAGCTCTTCGCGAAATTCCTCGTCCACGCTCCACCATTCCCCAATCCATCCCGCACGGAGCTAGTCCACTCCACCAGCTCCAAAACCCCCAACTTTCCCCAAGCTATTGTCCCTTCTCCGGCGAGAATTTGCGATTTCCCCAAATCGCGAATTCCGGCCGTCGAAGCACCCGCACGTCGAGACCCTACTCCGAGCCGTCCCCGAGCTTCCTCGAGCACGCCATTAGCTTCCCCAAGCTCTGCTGGTGCTCAAGGACCTCTCCCCCCTCCGCGAACGACCCCGAGCTCGCCGGCGTAGAAGCCGCGGCGGCCGCGCCGCCACCACCTCGTCGCCGGCGAAACTCCGACCATCCCCGGCCTCCCAACCGTCCCCAAACGACTCGTGGTGAGCCCAGGAATCTTTTCCCCCTCTTCCCCGAGCCCAGTTCGCCGTGGTTTGCCCGGCGTAACTCCGGCGAGCTCCCGAGGGCCATTGTTCATCGTCTACCTCTTTCCAGGGTCTTTCGTGCAAAAGTGCAGGACCTGTTCGCGAAAGTTTGAAAGTTCTAGGGTTCTCGGTGAAAATAGATTCTTACCCTAGATTTGATTTTTCCCGAATCTTGTAAAATCGATTAAAAATCGTAGAAAAATCGGAAAAATGTGCAAAAAATACTCTCTGGAATCGTTAGAGTCTAAACTACAATCTCTATTAGACATGTTATTGCTTTTAGTGAACTGTTATTGAATTAAAAATCAAACTAGGAAAACCTAAAGTTGTGCACCATTTCAAATCCATAGCTCCGCTGGGGTTGAGCTTTGGGTATGTTGTGCATATAGGCTTTGGACAGCTTGTGTCCAAAGGAGACTCAAAAATATGATGTGTAGCTCTAGTTATAGATTTAAATGTGTTTTCTGACTTTCTGCAGTAAAGAAATTGTTAAAAATAAATTGTGCAGCGAAAAATCATCATTTTGCTCCTGAGAACTTAAAACTTGTTAACACACATGTTAAAAATGAAAAACTTAATTTTTGCTCTGTTTAGAATGGCAAATAATTAAATATGTGTTTTTGGATAGAAAAATAATGAGGACTACCCAAGGGTTATTTTGAGCCACCACTTGGCCAGAGCCCTCCTCATGATATTGCTTAGCCTTGGTAGGAAGATCTCCTGAAATAGATGAAATTTCAATTTATTATGCCTTTAATTCACTTCCTGCAGCTAGCTGTTTATAGATTTTTAATAAATTATGTGTAACTCGAAATTAGCTAAATTTTGGAGTGAGCTTAGCTCTTATACTCCAGTAGCTGTCATAAAGTTTATAGCTAAAATTAATGAACAGAAAGGGAGAAATAAAAATGGAAAGGAATCTAGATGGAAATCGGATTATATAAAGAGAATAACCTTTTCGGATTAAATTAGTTAGAGTAAAATGAATAACTTAAAATCCCAAAACAGCCACCCTGTTTTGTGAAGAAACAACTAGAATTCTTTTATATATGTACACAATCACCATCGAATTCAACTAAAACCTTTTTCACCACCAACACTTGCTTTTGTGAAGAGAATACAAGTATCTAAGTATGTCTAGGTGAATATGGCCTTCAAGGCCCTAGTCTTAGCATCAAAAGGGCAGCCGCCTTAAAACTTATGCATATCATGTAGAAGGCGTTCTTCCGGACGGCGACTACACCCTCGTCCCCGCAGAAGAGGAGCAAGTTCCGGAGCCCGACGCCGGTGCAGACGTGACCAACGCAGGAGCTAACTCTCAGCCCGAGCAGGAAGGCAAGCCCCGGAGCATGACCTAACTCTCACTAAATTATGCACTTGAATTCTCTATGTTTGTGCATTACGTTTCTAGGAGTTGATTGAATACCATAGCTGCAATATTTTCCTAGTGCCTATGACTTGCAATACTAGTATGAAAGGATCGGTAGAGCATTGCTATAGGTTCGTTACAAGTCGAGTGATTTCCTGTCACTCGCGAGATATAGGAATTGCTTGTCTTTACTTATGTTGGAATCATAAGGATTGACGGGCGGGATGATAGATGTAGATCTCCCGTCCGTGTTTGATAATTGGTTAAGGTCGGAAGGTGTGGATACTAAGTCAAGTTTTTGAACGTACCACATGCATGCCGGTATATGGGAGCCGGTAAGCCCCGGTACCAGATTGAAGCAGCTAGGGCCGATAGCCATCTCTCCTTGGAAACTTTGTTTTCCCTTGCCGTACACTCGTGGATGTATGCGTGATGCTGTGAGTGAAGCAGTAAACCTTCATCCTAAGGAAGTGGACCCGGTTCCGAATTGTGGATCGATGGGAAAGGTTGGGAAATGCTTGTACCTTTTATCGCAAGCAGAGTATCCGTGTGTGTTGGGTTTCCCCTGGCCAGGTAGCACAAATTCGGTTCGAACTGTCCGCTTCTCGCGGTTAATGAGACTGCTTGACCGTCAGGCCACATCGAGTAATAAGTGGAATTTGAGATTATGAAATTGTTCTATGAATTAAATTGTATTGCTACACTTGTATGCTTAGAGAGGATGCTAATCTAGAATGGTTAAATTTATTAGAATATGGTGCTAAAACTTGAAAGCAAGGATCTACTTTTAGTTGCTTTTTGGCAAACAAACCCACCAGCCAAAAGCCTTTCATTGTCTAGATGTCGGTGATGTAGTTTTCACCCGACGGGTAAGCCTTGCTGAGTATTAGTATACTCAGCCTTGCTTGTGGCACTATTTTACAGGTATAATTCTGGATGTGGATGCTATGACTTGGCCTACCCAGGTTCCACCTGGCTGGCACATCGAATGGGTCCCGTCCTCCGGCGAGGATCGGGAGGAGTAGCTTCGTGGCAGGCTTCATCACGGAGTTACCTGTTTCGTCGTTAGATTATTTACTTCCGCTGCAATGAACTCTAATTTCAGTTATGTTGAACTTTAGATTCCGCTGCAAGACTTGTGTACTCTGATTTTAAAATTTGCACTCGGTTTGTAATAACTACTTCTCTATGTGTGTAAGTTAATTTGTGGAATGTTGTAATCTCTGGAACTCACCTTCGTGTGGGCCTGCTGCTGTTACGATCTAGTTAAGTACGTGGTTTAATCGGGTTTAATCCGACGGCGCTCCAGCTTATTCCGGATTAAGTGCCTGACTACGTGATTAGTGGTCTGAGGGTACTTAACTTGGAATAATTTCGGAGTGGTCCGCCACAGCTGGCATCAGAGCCGAAACAGCAGCCCGGAGAGAGCAACAAACCTTTAATAAACGATTTTTGAATAAAACTTGCCAACTCGTGCTTCCGATGCGTTTTGCAAAGGAAAGTTAAGTTAGGACCGTTAAGGATGTTACCTAGAGCGTGAAGCCTATGTGGGTTAAGGGATCACGTTATGGTAGGTGGCAGATAGTATATTATGCTAACTTCCAGCACATTTCATTCTGTCATTTACTTTCCGCAATGGTGGGCGCAAGGTACGGCGATTGCTGTAACGTACCACGGCACTATATGAAAATATAGTGGCGGCACATAGTCAATACGCTGTGATGGCGTATGAAAATAGAATAGGATGGTGGGCGCAAGGTACGGCGATTGCTGTAGCGTACCACGGCATCATATGCAAATATGATGGCGGCACAAAGTCAATACGCTATGTCAATAGCGTATGAAACTGTCAATATGTTGCCTCGGTGACATATGAACATTGCCCGTTCAATGTTAAACGTTCGGGTGCCACCTCTATAGTGGGTGGTAATGTATGGAGACGCTTTCGTGAGTGCTGGCACGAAAGGTTGATTATATATGCTCTGGAATGGAATTTTCTGCAGGTACACTAACCGCGATTTCGTACGTTGAAACGGATAGAGAATTCCGACTAGTTACTATAAGGAGAGACGAATATTGCCTAGCCACCGGCACTAACTTCGTAAGCCAAAAGTCTATTGGCGTGTGTGTTGTGAGATCGAATAGGCCGCTCATGCATTACATCTCACTGAAATAATATCGATTTGTAACACGTGAACCAAAACGAACCGTCGTCAAAGAAATTGAAATCACAACCCAAAACTCCTGCTGGGAACAATCTGTTTGCACCCTTATTTCGAAACTGAAAACGTTGTCAAATGAAAAAGTGTTCAACATGAAAGTTGTCATAGGTGTTATCTAGTTTGTACTGTAGAAATTTCAACCAATTTGGTTCAGTAGAATAAGAGTTATGCTTAAAATGGTAACCCCCTTGTCTGCTGGAATTTCTGGGAACAACAGATTAGAAAATGGACTTTGGCAAAGTTTCTGCTAGAGGCTTAAAAGCGAAAGTTGTCACAAATTTTGTCTAGTTTATGCTGTCCAAATTTCCACAAATTTGGTTCAGCCAATTAAAAGTTATGCTCAAAATACCACTTCCTGTCTGCTGGAATTTCAGCAGAGAGTTAATTAAAAGATTGGGATTTTTGCGCCACCTAGGTCACTCGTTCTGTTTTTGGGTTGAACTAAAAAGTTATTGGAAGTTATCTGAACTGTATTATTGTCAAGTTGGGTAATGGTTGGGTTTGTAGGTTTTGAGCTATGAAATTTTCCTACTCTGTCCATAATCTGATTACTCTCTTTAAATATATGTCGGTTCTCCCTTTAATTTTGATGTCTATATTGCTGCCGCCTCACTTGTAGCTAGCTCTGTTGTGGCATGTCTAATTTTCAACACTTAAGTAAGCTGCAATTAAGTTAAGAAAGACAAGACTTTTGGACAAGTAGAACTCGATATATGAACCTAATACCGACTTCCTGTCTTGCTGAAAATTCTGGGGGCAGCCAGTGCAAAAATGTATTTTTGCACCATGAACCTCAAATTTGACGAAATGATGAACAGTAACCTTATACACAAACATGTCAAAAACGCTCTGGTGAATTTTGAGAATTTTTGGTTTACTCAAGATGGAGTTATGAAGCCTTAAGGTTGCGGCCGGAAATATTGGATTCCTAATATCTAATGCATATCCTTCAACATGATTTTGTCAAAATTTTTACCACCTGAAGATGGTCTTCTAGGATGTAAGCTGGTTGCCAAAGTTAATTTGAAATTTATAATGGAGACACCCACAAAAGTTCAGCCCCAAGGGAATAAGGAAACTAGAGTTATAGGCAGAATTATAAAGTTCGGTGTGCTGAAAATCCATCTAAACCGAGAAGCCTAGATTGAAAGTTTTGACCACACTTAATCACTAGGTCAGCGTCTGAGAGGCAAACCAATGCGTAGATTACCAAATTCCTACTAACTGGCCAAGGACGAGAAATTTTGGATGCTGGAGCTAGGAGCTATGAATTCTCTCCTACGGAAACACAATCTGTCCAGAGTAATTCTTCTATAATTTTAATCTCTAATATCCTCCACATCTACGCTACCATAAGACACCTGTCCCAAAGCAAGGCAATATGGACTACTTCAATCCATTCTCTTTGTCCTAACCCTTCTAGACACTTGATCCACGTATGAAATAGGAGAATGTAATGACTTTGGATCAGCACGTGCTTCTTCCTTGGGCGTAATCATTAAATTAATACGTTAGTTAAGGGTGGATCAAGAACTTTGAACTTAGAAGGAGTATATGGATATGCAATGACTTGAACCAATCATGTAAATGTAGAGGTGTCAAGTATAACAATGTCCTATTACATGATGTGTAGGATCCGAACCCTCGACCTCCCTTAATGCTCGATTGAATACACCTCAATTCTCACACCTTGAGCGAATTGTTATCACTAACTCTCACATGCCGCGTGATTTTGATCACCCGCCACTCTCGACTTTTGGTCCCCTATACTCAACTACCTTGATTTCTTGATCCTTGAATCCTTGTTTTATTCTTGCTCAAGGAAATAAAAATAAATGAGAACAAGACATAAGTTCGGTCAAGGTCACATCTGTATGCATAAAGGTTATCCGTACCTTCTTCATGCAATGGAATCATTCCGAGTAATTCATGTGCATGGGCATTGCATACCATTACCATGTCAATTGCACCATGAAAATCTTTTGGTACCTAACCACATGTGCATCTAACCCATGAGTGCTTCTTCCTCCTGGTGTCAATTGGATTGTCCCCTCTGAATTTATTGTGGTATTGTATTCCCTAACCTATGGTGCCGTGATGGAACCTAGGACCTCGTGTGTGCGCTGCAGCCACACGCTTGAGTCACTTGGGGCACACTGGTATCTTGGTATGTGGGAATATGACCCGCAAAAGACCTTTATTGACAACCCAAATCGATACTTCCTTACTCTCCCTAATTGTTCCGCAATGATGAATTTTAATTATGTGGTGTGAGGTCTACTAACTTGCATCACGGCATGTACGTCATACTCTCATAAGCATACGCACCATACGCTCATGTGCACGTGCATCATATCATGTGCACCTCATCATGAACATGCCATGTATACCATGGTAAAGTGCATAAGTTTGGCAATTTAGCAATTAAGATAAAAATTTGAGCAAGAATTTTCCAAAATTTCCATACCACACCACCTTTTCTAGGTGTGTTCCCTCATTGCCATAAGTAGATCTTTTATTGCCCCATCCGTGTTGTTCCTCTTAGCTCATCTTAGAAATTGGGCGGCAACCCCGTGTAACGTCATGCCATGATCGTTTAGTATGATATGGGCTAGTTTTAAAAATCTTTGAGCACTCTTGTCATCTCATAACCTCGTTGTTCATTAACCCTCCCAGAGTTTATTCCTAGTTCTTGTTGATATAAAAGTGGGTAAATCATTGATTAATTAAGACCTACAGTTGGTTAAGCGTCTTGCCTACGACTAGCTATAGTCTCAAAAGATCACCTTTGCCTACTGTTTCTCCCACCATCACCGCAGGGTCTCAAGGGCCAGTTTGACCCCCTCCGTATCCGTGCGTCGTGTGCTCTGCCCCGTTTACCAGTCCACTATCACCTTCGTCGTTTTTCCCTACCGCGGCTGGTCAACACTACCCCAGTTGCCGTCGTACCATCGTCCCGTCACCCAGGGAATCTCATTGCCGGCCCTACCTCCTGCTCTCGACACACCACTATCGCTGTTCCGCCCCGGCTGTCGATAAATGCAGCCTCTCCTATGGCTGCCATCACTCCATGGTGCTCCACTTGAGTCACACCACTCCATCGCTCTCGCCTCTCTTCGGCGACCTCCACGGTACCCAAGCTGCCCATTCCCAACCGTGTCCTCCATTCTTGGACAAGCAAACTCTGCCTCCACCTCTTCGTAAAGCCATGAGGAAGTTCCCTCTCGGCAACCCACCTTGACGTTTAACCAAGATCCACGGCACCAACTTCATCGAAGGAGGAGTTCGCGCAGAAGTCACCGGAGGATTCCGCAAGAATTAAGTCGACGAACAAGGAAGGATTCGACTTTTGACACCATCCATGGCTTGCCCCTTCTTTCCCCCGATTGGCCCTGGTGTTCACTGGACAATAGTGGTGTATTATTTTTGTTTTGTATGCCAAATCTTGATGCTCTTACTTTTCCATATCTACATTCATCGCCCGCACCCACATGAACGACGTTGATGTTATATCGGAGGTCTGGAATCAGTTATCATCTCTGAGCAGCAAACCTGTAAGAACTTGGGTGCGTTGTATCTGCGTTTCTTTGGCCAACACACCTTCTTCTAATGAAATGTCCACCTTTCCTCCCTGTGCGAATCTCGGGACGAGATTCCTTTTAAGGGGGGTAGGGCTGTGACATCTCTGATGTCAAAAGAATTAAAAAGTGCAATTAAAATCAATACAACAGGGAATTGGGTTGAAATTCAAAAATTCGTCAAAATTCAATTATAATTCAAAAACAAGGGTTGTTTGGCACCCAACTAAAACTTAAACATCTCGGACAGCCCTTCGCGACAACCTCGCCACGGCGTTCGCGCCGATCGGTGACCCTCGAGCGGGAATGTCCGTCACGATCGAGGTTAGCCGTAAAAATCCGTCCCGATCGAGCTATGTCCGTGACGATCGAGCCTAGTCAGTATGTCCGTGACGATCGAGCTATGACCGTGACGATCGAGCCTAGCCGGTAGTTTCCGTCACGATTCGAGGCTGCACGACAGGACCCTCGAGGCCCCGCCGTCCGTCGCGCTCGAGGCTCCGCAGCCAAGCTCGAGGGCTCACCCTCGAGCGACGTTCCGTCACCCTCGAGGCTCCGCAGCCAAGCTCGAGGACTCACCCTCGAGCGACGTTCCGTCACGCTCGAGGCTTCGCAGCCAAGCTCGAGGGGGGCACTCACCCTCGAGTGGCGTTTCCGACCATTCGAGGCTCGGCAAGCTCGAGCTTGCGGTTCAAGCTCGAAGCGCCGTAGCGCCTGGTCGAAGTGCCCGGTCCAAGCTCGGAAGTTGTGTCCCGCACCTCAAACTCCAACTTTTAATTTTACACGTTTCGAAGTTCAGCTCAAATTTTTGGAGAAAGTTCAAAAGGGGCAAAGAGCTCCACGGGGCTGCCAGCTCGCCCCTGGCGCGCTCTGCTCCGGCCGGAGTCCGGCCGCCACGTGGCCGGCGTGTGGCGGAGACCGCGTCGGGTCGGCCGAGCTGTGGCGGCAGCTAGCTTTTGTCCTCACGCGTTTGTCCAAGCCTTCCGTACCGTCACTTCGCGGGCGACGGCGCACTGCTGCCTCGCGCCGCGGAGCGCCATCATGGCAAGCTCGCTCGGCACTGGTCGCAGCCGCGCAGCGCCGCCCGCAGTCGCGATGCTCGCTCGCTACGCGCCAAGGAGCACTGTGGAGGATCCCCAGCGATCACGCCACAATCTTCCTCGCCCAATCGTGTCGCGCGCGCTCTGTTCGAGCTCGCCGCGCCATCAATGGCGACCGCGACAGCCACCCACGCGCTCGCACGCTCCCGAGGCCGCACAGTGCCTCCCTTGCGTGCCCAAGCACTCCACCGCGCACTCCCACCCCTCCTCTCACTCGCTCACTTGGTCATTTCCACTTCCCCGCGCTCGCTCGGTCTTCTTCCTCCTCGCGACGCGCAAGCCGAACCCAAGCTCTTCGCGAAATTCCTCGTCCACGCTCCACCATTCCCCAATCCATCCCGCACGGAGCTAGTCCACTCCACCAGCTCCAAAACCCCCAACTTTCCCCAAGCTATTGTCCCTTCTCCGGCGAGAATTTGCGATTTCCCCAAATCGCGAATTCCGGCCGTCGAAGCACCCGCACGTCGAGACCCTACTCCGAGCCGTCCCCGAGCTTCCTCGAGCACGCCATTAGCTTCCCCAAGCTCTGCTGGTGCTCAAGGACCTCTCCCCCCTCCGCGAACGACCCGAGCTCGCCGCGTAGAAGCCGCGGCGGCCGCGCCGCCACCACCTCGTCGCCGGCGAAACTCCGACCATCCCCGGCCTCCCAACCGTCCCCAAACGACTCGTGGTGAGCCCAGGAATCTTTTCCCCCTCTTCCCCGAGCCAGTTCGCCGTGGTTTGCCCGGCGTAACTCCGGCGAGCTCCCGAGGGCCATTGTTCATCGTCTACCTCTTTCCAGGGTCTTTCGTGCAAAAGTGCAGGACCTGTTCGCGAAAGTTTGAAAGTTCTAGGGTTCTCGGTGAAAATAGATTCTTACCCTAGATTTGATTTTCCCGAATCTTGTAAAATCGATTAAAAATCGTAGAAAAATCGGAAAAATGTGCAAAAAATACTCTCTGGAATCGTTAGAGTCTAAACTACAATCTCTATTAGACATGTTATTGCTTTTAGTGAACTGTTATTGAATTAAAAATCAAACTAGGAAAACCTAAAGTTGTGCACCATTTCAAATCCATAGCTCCGCTGGGGTTGAGCTTTGGGTATGTTGTGCATATAGGCTTTGGACAGCTTGTGTCCAAAGGAGACTCAAAAATATGATGTGTAGCTCTAGTTATAGATTTAAATGTGTTTTCTGACTTTCTGCAGTAAAGAAATTGTTTAAAAATAAATTGTGCAGCGAAAAATCATCATTTTGCTCCTGAGAACTTAAAACTTGTTAACACACATGTTAAAAATGAAAAACTTAATTTTTGCTCTGTTTAGAATGGCAAATAATTAAATATGTGTTTTTGGATAGAAAAATAATGAGGACTACCCAAGGGTTATTTTGAGCCACCACTTGGCCAGAGCCCTCCTCATGATATTGCTTAGCCTTGGTAGGAAGATCTCCTGAAATAGATGAAATTTCAATTTATTATGCCTTTAATTCACTTCCTGCAGCTAGCTGTTTATAGATTTTTAATAAATTATGTGTAACTCGAAATTAGCTAAATTTTGGAGTGAGCTTAGCTCTTATACTCCAGTAGCTGTCATAAAGTTTATAGCTAAAATTAATGAACAGAAAGGGAGAAATAAAAATGGAAAGGAATCTAGATGGAAATCGGATTATATAAAGAGAATAACCTTTTCGGATTAAATTAGTTAGAGTAAAATGAATAACTTAAAATCCCAAAACAGCCACCCTGTTTTGTGAAGAAACAACTAGAATTCTTTTATATATGTACACAATCACCATCGAATTCAACTAAAACCTTTTTCACCACCAACACTTGCTTTTGTGAAGAGAATACAAGTATCTAAGTATGTCTAGGTGAATATGGCCTTCAGGCCCTAGTCTTAGCATCAAAAGGGCAGCCGCCTTAAAACTTATGCATATCATGTAGAAGGCGTTTCTTCCGGACGGCGACTACACCTCGTCCCCGCAGAAGAGGAGCAAGTTCCGGAGCCCGACGCCGGTGCAGACGTGACCAACGCAGGAGCTAACTCTCAGCCCGAGCAGGAAGGCAAGCCCCGGAGCATGACCTAACTCTCACTAAATTATGCACTTGAATTCTCTATGTTTGTGCATTACGTTTCTAGGAGTTGATTGAATACCATAGCTGCAATATTTTCCTAGTGCCTATGACTTGCAATACTAGTATGAAAGGATCGGTAGAGCATTGCTATAGGTTCGTTACAAGTCGAGTGATTTCCTGTCACTCGCGAGATATAGGAATTGCTTGTCTTTACTTATGTTGGAATCATAAGGATTGACGGGCGGGATGATAGATGTAGATCTCCCGTCCGTGTTTGATAATTGGTTAAGGTCGGAAGGTGTGGATACTAAGTCAAGTTTTTGAACGTACCACATGCATGCCGGTATATGGGAGCCGGTAAGCCGGTACCAGATTGAAGCAGCTAGGGCCGATAGCCATCTCTCCTTGGAAACTTGTTTTCCCTTGCCGTACACTCGTGGATGTATGCGTGATGCTGTGAGTGAAGCAGTAAACCTTCATCCTAAGGAAGTGGACCCGGTTCCGAATTGTGGATCGATGGGAAAGGTTGGGAAATGCTTGTACCTTTTATCGCAAGCAGAGTATCCGTGTGTGTTGGGTTTCCCCTGGCCAGGTAGCACAAATTCGGTTCGAAACTGTCCGCTTCTCGCGGTTAATGAGACTGCTTGACCGTCAGGCCACATCGAGTAATAAGTGGAATTTGAGATTATGAAATTGTTCTATGAATTAAATTGTATTGCTACACTTGTATGCTTAGAGAGGATGCTAATCTAGAATGGTTAAATTTATTAGAATATGGTGCTAAAACTTGAAAGCAAGGATCTACTTTTAGTTGCTTTTTGGCAAACAAACCCACCAGCCAAAAGCCTTTCATTGTCTAGATGTCGGTGATGTAGTTTTCACCCGACGGGTAAGCCTTGCTGAGTATTAGTATACTCAGCCTTGCTTGTGGCACTATTTTACAGGTATAATTCTGGATGTGGATGCTATGACTTGGCCTACCCAGGTTCCACCTGGCTGGCACATCGAATGGGTCCCGTCCTCCGGCGAGGATCGGGAGGAGTAGCTTCGTGGCAGGCTTCATCACGGAGTTACCTGTTTCGTCGTTAGATTATTTACTTCCGCTGCAATGAACTCTAATTTCAGTTATGTTGAACTTTAGATTCCGCTGCAAGACTTGTGTACTCTGATTTTAAAATTTGCACTCGGTTTGTAATAACTACTTCTCTATGTGTGTAAGTTAATTTGTGGAATGTTGTAATCTCTGGAACTCACCTTCGTGTGGGCCTGCTGCTGTTACGATCTAGTTAAGTACGTGGTTTAATCGGGTTTAATCCGACGGCGCTCCAGCTTATTCCGGATTAAGTGCCTGACTACGTGATTAGTGGTCTGAGGGTACTTAACTTGGAATAATTTCGGAGTGGTCCGCCACAGTTCCGTCCTCAGCCGAGGATCGGGAGGAGTAACACCATGACCAGCTTCATCGTGGTGTTGCTATGCATCGTCGCTAGTTTTAATTTCCGCTGCAACGAAACTCTCGGACTTTGATTTGAAATTCGAAACTTGGTTTGTAATAACTTGATGATACTATTATGTAAGTTGAATTTGTGGAATGTTTGTAATTTCTTGGTACTCACCTTCGTGTGGGCGCGCGTGTTGTTCGATCGTGAAAGTACGTGGTTAATCGGGTATAATCCGACGGCGCTCCAGCTTATTCCGGATTAAGTGTCTGACCGCTTGATTAGTGGTCCAGGGGTACTTAACTTGGAATAATTCGGAGTGGTCCGCCACATGAAGCCGAACTGGAGTGAATCAAGCGATGCAGATCCCAGAGTTGTTGAACATGATCCGAGATATGAAATGGCAAGGATTGACAGGAGCTGGCGTCTACAAAACTTTCTTGATGAGGAGGATCCAGCCCTGCAAACAACGCTGTAACCCAGGGTACTCATACTCTGGAGAAACTGATCCCTCACGGAATGCCACATTGAGCCTTTACTGAGAAGAGAGCCATGCAGTTACTGAAGAAGTATATGGCTATCAGTAATGAAGATATGCCAGAAATCATTGAGATTTCCAAAATCACCATGACTCCTGAGGTAAGAGCTGTACTTTGTGAAATATAGTCCAATGCAGCCAGTGTAATCTGTAATTTGCCAACAAATCATTATTACTAACCATCTGTGTCATTTGCAGTATGAAGCCAGGCGAACGCTATATGTCAGTCTTCCTCCTCTAGATCCAACAAATGCAGAGGAAGTCGATGTGATAGCCCGGTGCCCAGATCCCAGAATCAGGGACCAGGTTGGTAAACGCAATCCACATTCTGATAATTCAACTGCGACTGAAGAATCTGACGAGCAACATTGCAATGTTGAGAATCAGGATGCCGAAGAACTCCGTGCCAAAGCAGGGGCAACCTCCAAGAGAGGTGAAAGCTCAAAAAGAATCGCAGCGTCAGAGCTTAGTGCTCCAGTGCCCAAGAGAGCACAGACGCTAGCCAAACCTCGTGTGAGGATTATCCCTGAGGAGAAGATGAAGATATCCCCACAGCTAAAGATGCCATCAACTGTAGGGATAGCTATTGGGGAGATCGGTACTAGCCGGCCGCAGCAAGGCGGCACCACCCGTAAGCCATTATCACAGGAAGAAATTATTCACAATATCTTCAACCCCTACCTCGCCGCCATATGCTGGTTCAAGACCAATCGTGGAAGAGAACAACCCTGCCAGTCCAGTGGCGGTGGATCAAGAGCCAGAGAAAGAATTCATACTGGGACAACCTAAAATCCCAATGCACCCCACCATCATGTAAGTAGTCTGAAGACCATTTACATTGTAATAATAACCTGCAATGGAGTGGAATACAATCTGATTGTAATGTCACTTATGCAGGACTGAAGAAATACCACCAGTAGCAGTGAGTGTGCCGGAGGCCTCAGTGCAAAAAGAACCTAGGGAAAGAGCCGCAAACAACTCTGCCTGAGGTCCAGCCGGCCGCGCAAGCGGTGAACCAACCAGAACCAGCAAAAGCGCAAGTAGAAGAAACAACAACTGTAGTTCTGGCGGATATTGAACAACTGGTAACACAGGCGGTGATGGAAGAAACCAAAAATTGAACGCCATGTCAGAACATTGCGGGAGCCCCCGAGCAACGTGGGTACATCCCAAGCTGGTGGGGCGGAAGCTGTACCAGAAGCTGAGTGCTTGAGGGGTAAACAAGTTGAACAATCAACCCAAGAGTAAGTGATTGAAGAAATCCCCGGTACCCACAACTGTTGAAGCTGAAGAAGAGATCGGAAACTTCCGCCATCGGAAGTTACGACCCGGTGCTGAATCCAAATCCGCAAGCATTCAAATATGTCTTGGATGCGGAAGAGGATGAAGGGCACATCGACAGGGTCTATACCATGCCGAGAGGCAGTGGAGTACTTCAAGGTATGGAGACAAACCCTGAACTTGATATCATTGTAAAACATGTGTCTCATAATTGTATTCTGTAGGCCGTCGGTGAAGCATCAAGGCAGAAGACCGACTACATCCATAATATCTCCTTGATGCACGCCAAGGCTGAGCGCCTCCAAAAGGAACTAGATCGAAACCGCGAAGATTGCCAGGCCCAAGAAGCGGAAGATGCCAATATGATCCGCACCCTGCACCTGCGGACTAAGGAATTGTCTGCAGAGAAGGATGACCTGAAGAAGAAGCTGACGACCGCCAAAGCAGAGCTCAAAGGTACCCTAGCCCTGTTTATATCTTGCAATATGTCACCAATATGTAGTCGTAGTATCAATCTGTCGTGATCTGTGGAGCAGATGTGCAATAGAAGCTATCGGCAAACCCAAAACAAGATGACGGATTGGTCTAACTTGGCCAATCGTCATGAACAATGTTGAAGGAGCAACTCAGAGTGGCCGTTCAACAACCCAACGATGCGATGCGCAGCTAATTCAAATCATTGAGCAACAAAAGAAGGCTGCCAAGGATCTTGGAAGACGCGCGTGAAGACAACAAGCAATTATATGAAGAACTCGTCCAGCTCCGCGAAAATCTTTGAGACAAGAAGACGCTGGATGAGAAGCTTGAGCGTACAACCAGGAGGATTGATAGAGCTCGAAGAAGCCATGCAACAAATGAAAAAGTCTGATGAAGACCTGGCCGAAGCCCTGAAGCGCATTGCTCTGCTAGAGAAGAGGCAAATCCGGTGGTGAAAGCCTTGGTCCCTGAAGACCCTGCTGCTCCTCAATCCTTCCTGGAATGTTCTAAAAAGCCATGCCTCGCCAATTAAAGGCATTTATCAAGAAATCCTCTGAGGCTTGTCTTGTACATATCTTATCTATAGTAAAAGTCCAGGTACCCTGAAGTAGATATTAGCAAATGTGTAGAAGGTGTGAGCCAAACTGCTCTGAGGAGAACTTCAGGGACCTGAAGAAAGAAGCGGAGCCCAATTGCCAAAGCAATTGCGCAAAGCTTGAAGCTGTAAGAGAACATATGATTGTGTAATGAATTAGTACTCTTTGAGTTTCATGCAATGAAGTGTATATATTTCCACGTATGAAGAACAAACAAGAGTTTCTAAGAACCCTTGAGTGTCTCTGTGTTTAAACACTATGACTCAGTCAAAAATTTACATTTGTCTGTAAAATTTAACTATCGAAAAACAACCCTGTTAAGGACCGAGAGAACCCAGGGAGATTTCTGTAGCTTGAGCTATCTATTAAAATAAATGTACCCACAAAGAAATGGGAACGAACTGTATGTGGTCTTGCTAAACAAGAACCCAGTAAGACCCACGGAGCGGTAGCTTGAAGCTGGATACTATCATAATGTAGCAAATTGGAGGAACAAATCCGGTAACGGGCCCCAAAAGAACCCGGACAGACCTCATATAATAGCTTTCCGAACACGTTGTGTAAGAAAAACAGTCATTCTAAGTCTCGAAAGGAACCGTATAATATGTAAACGATGTTGTAAAGACAAAGCGATTTGATCAAGAGAACCCAACAATGGGAAAATTTCATTATTGAATATAAATCCATTGCCAAAAATAGCGGTACAAAGAAGATCGCGTTGCGAAGCAATGGTACAGTGAAGATTCGCGTTGCCGAAGCAACGGTACAAAGAAGATCCTACGCATAAAATTTGCGTAAGTGTTCTATATTCCATGGGTTTGGCAAGTCATCACCATCCTCTGTTTGAAGTCTATATGTGCTTGGCTTGATAACTTTAGATACAATGAAAGGACCATCCCAAGGCGAGGTAGCTTTGTGTGACCAGCTGTGTTCTGGACCCGGCGCAACACTAAATCGCCAATCTGGAATGACCTCGTCTTCACATGTTTTGTCATGAAATCAGCAAATACCTGAAGGTATGCAGCATTATGTAACAAAGCTGTCAATCGTGCCTCCTCAGCCGTATCAACCTCAATCATCCGTTGTTCATCCGCTGTAGCTTCTTGAAATTCTTTCAACACGAGGAGCGCCATGCATGACATCCACAGTAAGACTTCCTCAGAGCCATAGACCAAGAAGAAAGGAGATTGCCCTATAGCTTTGCTGGGTTGAGACCGGAGGCCCCAGACAGCCGGAAAGAGTTCTTTCATCTAGCGCCTTCAGCTTTTCTTCAAGGTTCTTTCCATCCGAGCTTTAAGTCTGTAACACCCTAAAAATGCCCTATTTAAAATTTAGTAATTAATTGGCTTTTTATATTGAAGTGCTCATAATTAATATAGGAAATAAAATTTTGAATAATTTAAAAGCAAATATAGGGTATAGGAACATTATTGTTGCATTCATGCTGGTGCATTATTTTTGATTGTTGAATTCAAATTTGAATTTTGAATTTGAATTCAAATGAGTGTCTGAATAAAAGAAAACCTTTTCTTTTCTCTCTCTTTTTCTCTCTCTTTTCAGCCCAGCGGCCATCTCTTTCTTCCTTCTTTTCTTTTTCCCGCGGCCCCAACCCAGCCTTTTCTCCCTTTTTCTTCACGCGGGCCCAGCAGCTCAGGCCCAGCACCGCAGCCCGCTCCAGCCCATCGCAGCCGCTTCCGCCCAGCACGCGCGCCTTCTCCTCCTTGTGAGGCCGACAGGTGGGACCCACCTGTCATCGTTCCACCTCCAGCCGTAGGCGAGCCGAGCTCTTCCTCGACCCGCCGCGCCGCCGCGGAATCCGCCATGCGCACGCCTCTCGCAGCTTGGGGCGCACGCCGACGTCTCCACCGCCCCTATATAAGCCACCGCTACCCCCGTTCTCGAGCCGCAGCCTCAACCCTAGCCCAAACCCTAGCGCCGCCGCATCCGAGCCGCCGCCGTCGCCTAGCCCTCGCCTCGTCGCCGCACAGCCGTCTAGGTTTAGCTCCAGAGCTTCGCCGCGAGGTGAGGAAACCCCACAGCTCTTTTTCCCTCCTCCTCTTGCCCTCCCGCACGCGTGCGAGCTCGTCGGAGTTCTCGCACCGCCGCCGTGCGTCGCCAGCCGCCATCACTGCTCAATCCCCGCTTCCAACCCCAAAAATCGTTTCCCGTTGTCTCCTCTCTCTCCCAAGCTATCCGCGGCGAGCTATGGAGCCCCCTAAGCCAGCAGCGTCGTCTTCAGCGAGGCGCCGCCGCGCGCCGCCGTGAGCCGCCGTGCTCCGGTGAGCGAGAGCCCCGATCTGTTCTGAGCCGTTCAGATCCAATCCGACGGTCCAGATCTGAACCGAGCCCGGTCCACCGTGGACCCATGGACTGCGGTCTACGGCCGTCCCACGGCACAGTAGGCCATGACGTCAGCCCACGTCAGCAACCAGACGTTGCCGTGGCGATTTTGCAAAAGAGCCCCTCTGTTTTTCAAAATCAACCCGCGGTCCAGCGCAGTTTCAAAAGTATTTACAACCAAGTCCTTTTTTTCGGTTTAGCCCCTGCGCTTTTGAAAATCATGCCCGCTGTCTGAAAGTCGTTTTTACGCCGCAGCCCCTTGTGTTTTTTTACGAAATTACGTTTTAGGTCCCTGGTTTCTTTCAAAAACACCCCTGGAAGCCTAAAACCTTTACCAGCAAGCCCCTAGAGCCCGTTTTTAAGCGTAGTTTCCTCCGTTTTAAACTCCGATTTGAGTGATTTTTCGCGCTCATGTGTTCGTAGTGAAGCGTAGAGTAACTCTAAAACCTTCTTTTGCATCTTTTTGTTTATGTTTGGTGTACGTTCTAATTATAATATCTGGTTTGCATGTATGTGTGGATGCTTGTGTGGTGATCGATGTGAGTAGTTGCCGAGCCGTTCGAGTTCGCCGACGATCCCGTTCTCCGAAGATCAGGTGCAGCAGCAGTTCACTGAGGAAGGCAAGTATAACACGGACCATCCTTGTTACCTATACACCGATTAATCACATAAATCATATGCATGTGTCTAATATGTTAACCCACTAAGGATGTTCATAGTCTTTACCTTATTCCTTGTTTACCCGGGGTTTTATGCATATGGTTAGATCATGCTACGCGTCGCAACCAACATTTATTTTTAAATGTCAATATTGAATTAATGGTTCACTTCAATGATGGTTAAAAGATGCTTTTAGCAACATGTTCGGGGAACTAGAGCATGTGCTGTGTGCTTTGTTCTAGTGTCTCTATAAGGTTTGATCTAGGGAATTAGAGCATGTGCTTTGTGCTTTGTTCTAATATGTCTCTCCATAAGGTCGTAGGTTTAAAGCGACAACCCAGGAACCTGTTCGCCGCCGTTGGAACTATAATGGCTCTGGTCTTGGATAACTAGCTTGTACGTCTCTAGCTCGCCAGTGGTTTACCGAAAAGCGTATGTGGGGAGCATGGGTGAGAGTATAGTTTTGATCCATCGAGGACGGTTTTATCCGTTGGCTATGCCCGTTAGGCAAAGTCCCGTGATGTAAGCGCCCGATGTACGGCAGCTTCACGTTGCGATGAATGCGCTCTCGCTCTGGACGCCATTGACCCCTCACGTTGCGCCCTGAGCGTACGTCATCATCTCGATGCCTTGGGTTATGCTGCCTATGTTGAACCAAAAACGGCTACTGTGCTTGTTAGGGTGTTTTGTGAAAGTCCTCGTATAACATAAAGTTCTTTTGGATTTATGTGACCGGCGGGTAAAGGGCGAAATCTGCAGAGTGTTGATCTATCATGATAGCCGTGCTCACGGATACGAGCGGCCTGGATCCTTTTTTGAGTTTAGAAGATGATATTAGTGGTTGATGATTGTTGTTTGTTTAATAAACACTTATACCTTGTTATTAATGGGTTTATACTTGGGATCCTACTCATTTGTAGTAAATTGGATGATAGTAAAATGAAACAACTATAAAAGTGCTACTGCAGTATAACCGTGTCCAGCCTTTTGTTCCTGCATAACCCGTGTTATACTTGTTAAGTAAGATGGTTTACTTACACTTGCAACTATTCACACAAATCCGGATGGGTACAGATTGGAGCAGATGAATGATCAGTGCGCTTGCGAGTTTCCGGAGGATACTGCCGTACTTCATGCTGTGGTTCAACAGGTCGGTGTCCCTGTGGGACTTGAGGCTCTACTTAGTTATGGAAACGTTTAATATATTAAGACTTCCGCTGTGTTATTTGTTAAGACTATGTCTTGTGTTACTCTGATTTATAAACTATTTATTCGAGCATTGTGTTTCTCTGTGGACAATATTTGTAGTCTATATGTGTTCTGTGGACATCCTGGGCACACATATGAAGTTCGGATTCTTGGAAATCTGGTGTGTTACAAAGTCCATCAAAGTAGATCATTGGCTCTTCTACTTGGACCATTAGCTCAGTGGATGAGCAACAGGAGGCCATAGCAACCTCGATGCCACTATCTTCACAATAATCCAGAACTTGCTGTCTGTTTGAAGCTAGTTGCCCAAATATGTAATGATTTGGATGCGGTATCATGAAGCGCAAATCAACTCTTGAAGGAATTGGGACCGCTTTCTCAGATGTCGGTTTGACAAT